>OX463297.1:24833233-26056983 GCA_949820665.1 Scrobipalpa costella
CAATTAAGCCCCAAGTATTATCACTTATCCAATTCTTTTTATGACGGCCACTCTTAAACTGCGCGCTAACTTCTTTAGCAGTTGTGAGAATAACGTCTCTAGATCTCACCCAGTCAGTGTCACTTGAATCGTATGGATGAAGCTTTAGGGACCGGAGTTTTGGTCTTATCTTCTTTTCAAATTGTTGTAGCGCAGGCCCATTCAAGGACGTAGGTTTACTAACGAGTTTTTTAATGGTTCTTAGGCGAAGTTTGAAATCAGCAATGAGAAGGTCATGGTTGCTACCGCAGTCGGCACCAGGCAGAGTTTTGGAATTGGTGATGCATGACCTCCATCTAGATTTTATTAGTACATAATCTATCTGATTCTTGTATTTTTCCCCCGGCGTTGTCCATGTGTAAAGCCTTCTAGGGTGGTGCTGAAACCAAGTATTCATAATGGACATTTGGCTCTCAATACAAAAATGTATTAGCATCTCGCCCCGGTCATTACGTTTACCTAGACCATTGTTACCAACGATGGTGCCATTCAAAGGGTCATTTCTGGTTTCGCCGACTTTAACATTTAGGTCTCCTTTTATAACAGCTATCTCCTGGGATGGTATGGTGCACAATAGTTCTCTCAAGTCCGATAGAAATGCTCGATTTCGTCTTCAGAAGCTGCAAAAGTTGGAGCGTACACCTGTATAATGTTCAGAGTCACTGGTCTACTGTCCAATTTCAAGAGAATCATTCTGTCAGAGGGCCCAGGTATCCCTTTACTGCTCCCTGCCAGCACTTGGGTACTATAAAAGCTACCCCCTTCTCGCTTTTCTCATTAGAGCCCGAGTAGTAAACGGTATTTCCATTCTCAGTGACAAAATGACCACTCCCCTTCCGATGAACTTCACTGAGACCTAGGATATAAATTTTACGACTTTGCATCTCTCTCTCTCTATTATATCGAGTTTGCCTGGTTGTGTCACTAGTCCATTTACATTCCAAGTTCCAATTCTCTTCTGGGTTTCTTCTGGTTCTACTTTTGGGTTTCTTCTGGTCAGGCAGTACATTACTACCAGTAGGCCTAGTTTCACTGCCTGCCTGGTAGTCTACAGCACAGTGCCCAGTCGCATATTTTCCACCATGCATCCCGGGTTTGCGATGGCGCCGAAGGTCAGTCGGATTGCATGACATACTAACACAACTTGCGGACATATTTTACATACAGTTTTCTTGGGAAAATAGTGCAGTGGTTTCCCCTTGCCTTCTGCACCAGATATTTTAGGGATTATTTAGACCTCAAGGTCACTGCAGCCTCTTCCAACCGGTTGCCCAGCCAGGTGTATGGTTATACCGCCAGTGCCTCGTCCGTTATCTAGCAGGGAGCACCACGACACGGTATACGCCAAGCCGTCGCCATAATGCGCGTGCAGGTGAGGTTGACAGTTGGGCCGGATCAGCTTTGGTTTCCGTTCTCCCCTTACCCCCCAAAAATATTATAATAAGATTTTTAAAACATACATACATAAAATCACGCCTTTATCTCTAATGGGGTAAACAGAGCAAAAACGACCTAAACAAAGGTCGTTCTGCCACGTCTGACAAGTTTTGAGGGTTTCTTTATTACAGATGATTATGTTTATTGCTATAGTGACCAACCGGTTGTCAGCCCATCGCCTAAATTGCAATACACTGAATCTCTTAGTTGGTTTTTACAGCATGCCCGGGAGGAAATACAGCTGGCAAATTCAATGTTTTTATATTATTCCCATTCCAACATAGAATAGCATCTTAAAACATTACGTATAAATCAAATTAAATACGTTAATAGTATTCATTTAAAACATTATTTAGCTTACTGCAACAAGCCATCTATATTCAAACTCTAACCACATTACAAGGCTAATAATGAACATCGCAGCTTCAAATAATACGTCTTATATTAAATTTATGAACACTTTCTAAGTTAGGGTCGTAACTCAACTTGACACGATGTAATTAAAGTAGGGAAGGTGTGGGGTTATCATGTCGTTACAATGTAGGTAAGTTGGGGTGACACGTTCCATACGAAATTAGGACACATACCTATACATTTTATGGGATTTTAAATTAAATGTAATGCCTGATTTTGGCCCCGTGTATTGCATTTTCTAAGGGAAGGAGTGTATTCGTCATACAAAGACGTATTAACTAAATTAAAAATATTACTAACAAACACATTTAATTACTTAGTCAAAAAAATGATACGATTAAATTAAATATAAATATTTAAGGATGTATAAAAAAAACAGAAAAAAAGCTGAGCCACTCTTTTTAGACTTTCCATACTTAAAAACTAGTTCCTTTATAGTAAGCAGTTTTGTATCTGAAATACTTATTTCTTTTTCTTTTTGCCCTCCGAAGAAGTAACAATCTCATTCGTATCTTACTTCAAAAATTAGCACATAATAAATTATCATGAATATGAAATGAATCACTTATTATG
The DNA here is from genome assembly GCA_949820665.1 of Scrobipalpa costella. Lineage (NCBI taxonomy): Eukaryota > Metazoa > Arthropoda > Insecta > Lepidoptera > Gelechiidae > Scrobipalpa > Scrobipalpa costella. The sequence continues at coordinate 24,835,697 of OX463297.1, forward strand.
TTATTATTACGCTACGAAGTGTGCGTCATTTTTAATTTGGCTCTCTTAACTCTTGCAACTGCCAATCATGCGGATTGACGTATGTGACGTAGCATTTAAATATTAATGTGTTGCTGGCCGGAAAGAGCCGAAAAACGTTTTTTTTTTAATAACACCGCCATTGTGATTTATGAAGCTGGCTTAGTGCTGTCGTTTGCCGCGTTTTTTTTGGAGAAATATTCGAAAATAAATGAGTGTTATGGCGTGGGTAATACTGGTTTTGTTAGGATAAATAATGCCAATATTTGTCGTGTTTATTTTAGGATATTTTGGGTAAATTCGAATAACATTAAAATATTGTAACATACCTACTAGCAAAACTATTTCGCATTGTATGAAACTATTCTACTTAAAAATACTTTATATTAATTATCATCTCCTTAGCCTTATCCCGTACCTCACGGGGTCGGCTACCTAATCTAGGGGATTGAACGAGGGTCCTGGTTATTACACAGAGCGACTGCCATCTAATCTCCGCAACCCAGAAGGAAAAGAGTTTTCAAGCCGCCAATAGTTAGCACTGGCCTCTATCATGGCTTAACGACTAATATCTACGGTATTAAACGATATTAACCGGGACCAACGGCTTAACGTGCCTTACGAAGCAAGGAAAAAGCGCCGAATAAACGTATATATAAAATTCGAAAACCCAAAATCACTTTGGTACGTGGTAGGATTCGAACCACGACCTCCTTCCTGCACAGAAGGCGGCGGCCCTATCTACTACACCATCGGGCTCTGAAAACTTCTGGACTTTATATTAATTATATATTTTTTTTTTTTTACTTAGCCTGAAATGTCCCACTGCAGGGCAAAGGCCTCCCCTTTCTTTTTCCACTGGTCTCGATCTCCAGCTATGTTTTGCCAGTCTTTTTCAAAAGAATCTATGTCATCGCGCCATAATTCGAAAACATTAGTTTCATTCACGAAGCACTTCTCCTTTGAAATTCGCTAAATATATGATTCCAATCTTTCTTTTAAATTGTGATGCGTAATTTCAATGCACATTTCAGATGCAATATGTTTTTAAATGTTGTTTTCTTTATATTTTTTAGGTTTTGTACCTTTATCAAATTTTCAATCACGATAAGTAACACTCAGTACCTTATTCGTCCCTGACCTTAAAAAAGCTCAGTCTGACATGGATCTTATTTTTCCTGACGAACCCAATTCAATCATCAGCCTAATGGCAGAGATACGAGGCTGCCAATAAAAGAAAATTACAATACATTTCGTGACAACAGACTGTTCCAAGTTGAAAGAAAGGAAATATTTGACTTGAATAAACTTAAGACGGCACACTGTATCAGGCATAGAGGATTACGACTACCAATTTTTTTAATAATAGAGGTAAAATTTGTGTTTTCACGGTTCATCTCAGAAATTACTGGACGGACAGTTTTCGTAAAATCTCACTTGTTACTTAAGAGATTCCTAATTAGCAATTTAAATGTAAAAAAAAGTAAATTATAATTGTAATGTACCAAATAAACCATCAATTGGAATCTATATTCGTTTACTTATTTTTAATTTATTTTAGAAAACAACGAAGAAGCCAATATAATAAACTGAAATGAATGCCACATCTCTAAGTTTTAAAGATCCTGATAGGCTCATAATCAACAACTCGTTTGGTTCCTTCTGGTAATAGGCTTTCAATCATGGAAAAATATTCAAATTCGCAGACATCACAAACATCATAATCGTATTACAACTGGCTTCAAGGATTTCTAAGGTCTATATACGAGTAGTATGGAAAATTCAGTGCATTTCAGAACTTCTGAATGAACTCACTACATAACGCTCCAAACCCTATCTGGATCATATCTGGACTAGATTAGAGTAAAGAGCATAAAAAAGAAAGACCAGTATTTGTACGTTTATTGTATTCGACGTACTAAGAGCGGTAAAAAAAAATCTTTTATTTCTAGTTACTTTAAAAAAACAGTACTTTATTTATTACTAACGACCCGCCACGGCTTCGCACGGAACATCAGTGTTTCTCTACTATATTATGCATGTATTATACATATAAACCTTCCTCTTGAATCACTCTATCCATTAAAAGAAACTGCATCAAAATCCGTTGCGTTGTTTTAAAGATCTAAGCATACATAGGGATATAGGGACAGAAAGTAAAGCGAATTTGTTGTATCCTATGTATTAAATATTGTTTGGATTGCATTAACAAAATAAAAACATTCGGCAGAGTTCAGTCTAGCGGACATAATCGTTTATCGTATTCCAATATAAACAACTTTCCCATTGAAACCTTTGACAAATGACTTCCGTTTCAACAGGTCGAAAAGTCTTTAAAGAAAAGAAAAGAAATGTAATGTTTTGTTGAAAAGTCTTTAAAGAAAAAAGAAATATAATGTTTGGTTAGCCATTAGCAGTCGCAAAAGCTCAGAAAAGCTTTCACACTCTGCATATTTGCATGCTTTTTTAGGATAAGAGTGGTAAAGGAAAAGACCATTGTAGAATATTTGCGGCGGTAAATATTTTTGCCGTAGTTTTTTTTTCGTTTGCAATCAAGAAAATTATATTATGCAATAGGTAAGTAGTATTTAAAAAAATATTTTGAGTGTTTTTACAAGTAAGATAGCATGTCCTGTAAAGGAAATTATTTGTTATCTATACTTATAGCTTGAATCCAGATAAAGGTATTGGTTACAAAAATCAAGAACACAGCCTGTTTATATTTTTACCTATACTTTATGCTTTAATCCTTTCCTCTTAACCGCCCACGACACGACATTCACAAAATCCAGACCCAACACCCTTCCCGAAAAGGCCCGTGAAAAGGTCAAGTACCTCCCTTGCAAATACCAGAATGGAAGCAACGTGAGGAAAATCTACAAGTATAACAAACGAATACCTATTACGTACCTACGTATGTACACAAGTTTGCTATGAGAAGTTTGCGCATTGATTTATTTGTTTCAGGATGTAGATTGCCAGAGTTTTCCTTTTATTTATTGGTTACTTGTTTACCCTTACCTATACTTTCGTGACTCATTTTATTACAAGTAGGTACCTATTATTACTTCCTTGCTGGACTGGGAGTGATAGAAAAACATAGAATGTGCCAGCTGCATTACCTCCCGGGCATGCTGTAAAAACCAGCTAAGGGGATTCGAGGGTTTCAGTGTATTGAAATTTAGGCGATGGTCTGACAACCTGTCACTATAGCGTTACACATTTCAGTCTAAAATTGGCCTCAAAACTTGTCAGACGTGGCGTAACGACCTTTACTTTTGGTCGTTTTCGCTCTGCCTACCCCATTCGGGATAAAGGCGTGATTATATGTATTTATGTAGGTACCCATAAAAGTAAAAATGTCTAGAAAGACAAAACATGAGGTAAAATTGAAGATGTAAACTAAATAATCAGATATGAAACAAGCTGCCATACATAACGTTAAATAAAATAATTTCTCTGTTTTATATAAAACAAAGTCGCTTTCTCTGTCCCTATATCCCTATGTATGCATAAATCTTTGAAACTACGCAACAGATTTGGATGCGTCTTTTAATGGATAGAGTGATGCAAGAGGAAGGTTTATATGTATAATACATGCATAATATAGAAGAAAAACACTGATAATTTCCGTGCGAAGCAGGGACGGGTCGCTAGTTGCCAATAATTGCAATATGTACTATTATATTCGAAAACTCAATCAAATAAGTGTGATGACTGCCGACTGCCGACTATCTGGTGTCCCAAATAGATATTATCTGGTATCCCTTCTGGCAAAAGTATACAGCTATGTACCTCGTAGTTTATCCGTCAGACACAGGAAACCACTAGCAAATCCGCAAATGAAAACAAACTATCGTCAAAATTTATTTCTGTTAAGAGTCAGTAACTTATTCAGTAAGCTTCTCACACATATAATAATATAGATTTGTTTTGTTCAAAAGCGTCGGAGATAAGACGAATGTTTAGTTATTACTTATTTGGCTATACTTGGTCGCAAGCGCAGCATCACTCATTAAAATCTTTCTATACCGACATGCTTACTTTAAAATTAGTTGTCAATATACAGCCTGTAAGGGACAGTGTCCCACAAACTGATAGGGGTTGCTCAGTCAACGACACTAAATAACTTCCACCTGAAAATTCTTCCAGGAAGTGATAAAAACAATAAGGGCTTTAATATACAAATTGTCTGATCGAAGTGGACATTTTGTATGATAAAGCCAATTTTTAGTTTCACTTCCTAATATAATTTCTTGGTGGAAGTTGTTCAGTATCATTGACTGAGCAACCCCAATCAGTTTGCGGGACGTTGTCCCTTACCCGCGGTATATATATAGAGTTTTAAGTCTCCATCCTGATTTTGTATCTATCTGCGGACACCGAGTTTTGTTAATATATTTTTCTGTATTAGTTATTGTAATATAGCAGTGTAAATAAAGTAGAAAAAAAAGACGACAATCTTCAAATTACAGTATGTAGTCTTCCCATGTACCTACATTCCTGTTCAAACTACAGAAATACAAGATTGGATTGGGTTTTACGAGCACTGTCCGAATTTTTAATCTAGAAGTTCGAGCAGGCAGCAGGCTACAACTCACAAGACTGACTGTCCAGGTTCAGACTCGTTCCCAATTCTGAGGAACTGAACTCATAAAACAAAACACGAAGCTTTACACAGCCCAGATGTAAATGGTCGAATGTCAACATACGTAACTTTTTATAATAGGATTTTGTGTGCTCTTTCTTTCACTGTACTTTAAATTATTGATAACTAACTATGAGTGTATGCACTTATATTATATTATGGATTTTAACATATGACTTTATTGCCCGTAAAATTTGCGTCCTATACAAAAAATCAATGAAAATTAGGTCAGGTGTCATGCGGTCATGCCCCTTCAGAGACTTAAGGACATTATTGTCCAAGTTATTTTATTATAAACAAAAAATAAAGCTGAATGAATTGCGTTAGAATTCAAATAAATATCGTTTTTTATTTACTTCAGGTTTTAGGAAAATAATTTGCAATGAAAAGTTGCAAATCTCGACATCCGACCTTTCGCCTCTGAGCTATAGAGCTGGAAACTCGGTTATGGTAGTGGATAGCCTAGCGTGCTGTATTTTCATCAACTTCGACCAAGTCAGGTTGGTTATAGAGGAAATATTTGCGCAATTTGATAGCTTCCACAGAAGAGTTTGACTGTTATTTGCTATATGCAGAGAGCGATTTAATGCCAGATTTAAAGTCTGATTGAAATAAGGTTAGCAAGTTCTCACGTAAGCTCGAACAAATAAACATAAACCTAAACTTATGATAGCTTATTTATTCAGTGGTATTGAAAAATGCCTGAAATAAGCTTAGACTAGATCGCGCTGGCCCTTAAACAACTCAAAAATGGAAAAGCCCCAGGTGAAGACGGAATAACGACTGAGCTACTTAAAGCAGGTGGAACTCCTGTACTGAGGGAGCTCCAGGAGTTGTTCAATACTGTCCTCTTCTCTGGGAGAACTCCACATGCGTGGCACAGAAGCGTCGTCGTCCTGTTTTACAAGAAAGGTGATAAAACTCTTCTGAAAAACTATCGACCTATATCGCTTCTGAGTCACGTATATAAGTTGTTTTCAAGGGTCATCACGAACCGTCTTGCGCGAAGACTTGACGAATTTCAACCTCCGGAACAGGCCGGATTTCGAAGTGGTTACGGCACCATAGACCACATCCACACAGTACGGCTGATTGTACAGAAAACTAAGGAGTACAATCGGCCTTTGTGTCTAGCCTTTGTGGACTATGAGAAGGCCTTCGACTCCGTCGAAATCTGGTCTGTTCTGGAATCCTTGCAGCGATGCCAAGTCGACTGGCGATACATCGAGGTGATGAGATGTCTATATGAAGCCGCAACGATGACCGTTCAAGTACAGAACATATCCACTTGCATCGAGGAGTAAGACAGGGCGATGTCATATCGCCGAAACTGTTTACTAACGCTCTGAAGGATATGTTCAAGACTCTGGACTGGAAAGACTGCGGCATCAATATAAACGGCGAACACATCTCTCACCTACGATTTGCAGACGATATTGTCATTATGGCAGAAACGTTGCAGGATCTTCAACAGATGCTGGACAGTCTAGCAGATGCGTCTCAGCGTATCGGCCTCCGGATAAACTTGGATAAAACCAAGGTCATGTACAACGAGCACGTTGATCGTTCGTTGGCAGCGTTTGGAAAACTTCGTCAAGTCTTCTCGTCACCTATACCTCAAAGCCTGAAAACAAAAGTTTTCAATCAGTGCGTCCTACCCGTAATGACTTACGGAGCTGAGTGGCCACTTACGGTGGGACTGGTCCACAAATTTAAAGTCACACAGTGGGCTATGGAGAGAGCTATGCTTGGTGTTTCTCTGAGAGATCGGATACGAATCGAAGTTATCCGACATAAAACCAGAGTGACCGACATAGCTCAGAGAATTAGTAGGCTGAATTGGCAGTGGGCTGGTCACTTCTGTCGTAGAACTGACGGCCGTTGGAGCAGACGAGTTCTAGAGTGGATACCGCAAGGCAAACGTAGTGTAGGACGTCCTGAAACCAGGTGGAGCGATGATCTGCGCAAGAAAGCGGGCAGAAATTGGATGAGAATGGCTGAAGACCGAGCTGAGTGGCGTGCCATGGGAGAGGCCTATGTCCAGCAGTGGACTGATACAGGCTGATGATGATGATGATGATGATTGGAAAATGCGTTTCTTATACAGATTTTCATAAACCTAAATTTATGATAGCTTATTTATTTAGTGGTATTAAAAAATGCGTTATTTATACAGATTTTCATTAAAAAACTAATATTTTGTAACGTTTTGTGGCTCATATGTATCTTGGACGCCAGAACTTTCAAATATTATTTAAAATTCAAATTCAAAAAGTTCCACAAAGGTTGCACCGGGATCCCGGGATCCACGCGTCCCGGAAATTACTGTCGCATGATCCTCGAGGATTTAGCCTCTGTATGAGACTTTTTAATTTCCCGCCAAAAAAATGTCGTCCCGTAAGCTTTGTTTTAAAATTCGTGTAAGTTGGACCATTTTGAGATTTCAGTTCAATTTGAGTTTGACCAATAAGAAGTCATGTTTCCATTTCCTAAAATTCCAATAAATTGACACTCATGGTTTTTACAATAGCATAGAAACCACAGCAATATACCTACAAATCTATCTTAAAGAACGAGATTGGTTTAGGTCGTTTTCGCTCTGTCTACCCCATTAGGGATAAAGGCGTGAGATCATACACATATATGTATAGAAACCATCTATGTATTTTCAAAGCTTCCAGTCCAGCATAGAAGTAGCTATTAGCAAAAGTAACGTAACATTTTCCCATGCTAATAAAGAGTGGGATACATCAAAGCAAGCAAAGGAATTGAGAGCATCCATCACAGACGACAAATGGCATTACTAGTGGTAGGCGAACTACATTTGTCAACGAGGTGGTAAAACGAGAGTTTGTGGCTAAAGCTAAAGTAGTAATAGTAATTCTTCTTCTTAGCGAGTGGATTCTCGAGTCGAACAACGACCCAATGAACCCTGGTATCAGAGTTTTCAAACCGCCGCGGTTTAAGTAATAACATAACATGACGTTAAAATACTTTATTGCACGTAAGAATACAAATCATACAACACAACAGATAACAACAAAAACAAGAACAACATAGGCGGCCTTATTGCTAAGGTAGCAATTTCTTCCAGGCAACATTTGGGTCAAAGAAAAAAGCGTAGCGGTCAGCGGGATATTGCAAAAATCTAGTAAAATATGTATCCTAAATACATTACATTACATATAATACATAAACTAGTTACAAGCTACAACATAGATATTGTAAAATAAACTAATGCACAATATATAATAAACTAATACATAAACTAATGGAAGATAGGATAATGCAAACTACAACCAGAACTAGACGAAGGAAATGACAGCAACAGCACAGGATAAAAGTGAAGGATAAATAATGATCAGATAGTAATTTCTTCCAAGTAATGTTTTTTAATTCGGCTCTTAAAGGTCTCAAGAGACGGTGCACGTCGAATGTCTTCGGGCAATTCATTCCACAGCTTGATCGCTCGCACTGTGAAACAGCAGGTTAAGCGTCAATTTAGAGCTGGCACGCAAATTGCGAGCCAGGGTTGCCGAGTGAAAAATAAAGCGATCTTTAAGATAAGGAGGGGTGTTAGGGTGAGAAAGAATGGAGTAAAGGAGGGAGAGGATATGACAGTCCCTTCTACGGGTAATAGGCAGCCATTGAAGTTGGGACCTATAAGAAGAGACATGGTCATACTTACGCAGGCCAAATATAAATTTTATACAGAGATTCTGCAGACATTCGAGCTTGTTCAATAATTGAACAGATAAATCAGGATAACAAACGACTGCATAATCCAGTATAGGAAGGAGAAGCGAATGTGCCAAGCAGATTTTGGTTTTGGTCGGCAAAAGATTTTTAAGTCGCTTTAGAGACCCGTACGCGGCAAACACCTTCCTGCTTACCTCTGATACTTGGTGATTCCACAAGAGACAGTCATCAAACATAACGCCCAGGTTTTTGACTTTGCGGCTGTAGGTAATTAGAGTTCCATCAAACATGATCTGGGGTAACAAGTCATGCTTAATCCGTGCAATATACCAATGGCTAACAATTATGATGGTTTGTGTTTTGGCAGGATTTACTTCTAAGTCAAAGGAACGACTCCACTCAGCAATACTAACGAGGTCTCTGTTTGTAGTGTCAGTAGCGACTGAGAGATCAGAAAGTGGAGCTTGTGTATAAATTTGGAGATCGTCTGCATACAAATGACAGGAAGAAGCGAGAGGAAGAGTGATAGAATTTATGAAAATAGAAAACAGAAGAGGTGACAGCACGCCACCCTGCGGAACGCCAGCAGAAGTAACACACCACGCAGAGAAGGTATCTTTAATGCGTATGCGCTGTCGGCGCCCATACACGTAACTATGAAACCAGTCAACCACCGTTGGAGATATGTTATGAGAACGCAAGATAGAGAGTAGAATATCAAAATCAACTGTGTTGAATGCGTTACTGAAATCAAGCAGCGTTAGCACTGTTAATTTATGATTTCCCATCCCTAGCCGAATGTCATCGGAGATGTGTACCAACGCGGTAGTCGTGCTATGACCGGGACGGAAACCAGATTGAAAGGAGTTCAAAAGGTTGTTCGTGGAAAGGAAAGATGTAAGCTGTTGATGAACTAACCTTTCGAGGACTTTGGAGAGGAAGGGTAGAATGGAGATGGGGCGGTAGTCAGAAGGAGATTTAGGATTAGATTTTTTAGGGAATAATTTGTGCTTCCTTCCATACGGTTGGAAACACACCAGAGGATAAGGAGTTAAGGATGCTGGCAATGACCGGAGAAAGGATATCAAGGAGAGGAGTAATCATTGCACGACTAACGCAGTCATTTCCAACGGCATTCGAGGAGATTGCATGTACATTCTTCATAACATCACAAGCAGTGATTGTGCGAAAGATAAATGCTGGAAAAGTTGGAGTTGGCAAAGAATTTAGATGATTTAATGTACTAAGTTTAATGGAGCTGTCTATTTCAGCAGAAGAAGAGAAGTGATTGTTTAGAGAGTTAATATTAATATTACTATCAGAAACATGAGTACGCGAATTTCCAACTCCAAGTTTGTTGAGGAAGGGCCAGACTTGAGCTGGATCACCATTCTCAACAGATTTATGAATATGGCGTCGCTGTATGTCCCGTATCTTTGTATTGCAGCGATTCCTAATTTGCCGAAATTTATCCCTATTCTTGTCTGATGGATCATTTTTGTACCTATTTTTGGCACGAGTCTTTTTAGCCATATAATCACGCATCTCATCATTAAGCCAGGGAGCTGGAAGGTGCTTAACGCGCACAGGACGTACAGGAGCTTGACAATCGTACAGATCAGTGATGTTCGAGTTGAGCAATGTGACTTGATCATCGACAGACTTAAGTTTTTCAATTGCCGACCAATCGATTCTACTTGCATCCTCACGCAATTTCTCCACATTGATAGCAGAGAAGTTACGAAGGAGCAGCGTTCTTGCTTTCATTTTAGGTGGTCGGATGCGGTACGATAGGTACAGTAAATCGTGGTATAAAAATAACATAACAACGACCACTATCAAAGATAACGACCGGGACCGACGGCTTAACGTGCCCTCCAAAGCACAGAATCCTTTTTGTTTTCGGACTATCATGTGATTTTGCCTGCAATGTCCTAACCAGACTGGGGAATATCCCACAAAGTAATAAATTGACAAATATAAATTTTGTGTTACCCCCTGGGAATCGAACTTAGGACCTCCGGATCGAAAGCCCATGGCTCAGACCGCTAGATATAGACGCGCTCGATTCTAGATACCACCGGCTAAAACTAAAATTAACATCTATCTGTCACTTACAGACTAAAAACATTAGAAAAGGACAGGAGATCTATTCTCTCCGGTTTTTTATTTGAAATGTTTTTAGTCTGAAAGTGACTGATAGATTTTAATTTAAGTTTTAGCCGGCAAATCTAGAATCAAGCCCATTATAACACTCCATTTCAATCTGTACCTACCTCCTTTTGGCTGCGGTCGTCACATGTAGAGCGTACATGATTTTTATGCACAAAACTGAAACTCACGATTTTCGTGTCCGAGTGAAAATTCGAGCAACTCCCAGACTTTTGACAACCTTATGTTTGAAGCCATAGAGTAGCTTTTAGAACATATTCCGAACTTACCCCGCCATGGTACCGGTCTTTCACTAGGATTTTGGTTAGCAATCCCAATGTTCACAACGGTGTAACTTAGCAACGGCTCAAGTTGAAGAAACTAAAAATAAACTTGTATACAGCAAATTTTATCCTTAGTAGCAGAAGATCAATTACATTTGAAAATTTAAAATAGATATAGATATGAATAAGTAAAAAAATATATTCAGTAACCTCTCCAAAACACCGAATTACCAATCTTACCTCAAAATACCTCTCTTAAAGGAAGGAGGCTGTTATAGTTACGGTATAAAAAGAACGGGGTCTGCATGTGTCGCCTTTCCAAGATTTCTGCTATTACATTTAACAATTTATTGTATACAGAACTTATTTCTAAAATGAAATGTCGTAGAGCAGACCTTAACTTCACTTACTTATGCTCCTCTACTAGGCACACGCTTATATCTAATATCCACTATTCTATGTTACACAACACACCGATGTTCAACTCTGACAGCTGCCTATGCGTAAAAGCCTTGTCCTCCTGTTTAGATTATTATTGAAGACATGTTTAAGACACACAAATGCATGACAACAGAAAGTCAGTCAGATATTTCATCAAATTCAAATTGAAGCCTTGAAAGTATTGACATACATACATATATATAATCACGCCTTTATCCCTAATGGGGTAGGCAGAGCATAAACGACCAAAAAGTTCGTTCTGTCACGTCTGACGAAGTTTTGAGGGTTATTTAAGATCTCTTAGTTGGTTTTTACAGCATGGCTGGGAGAAAATGTAGCTGGCACATTCTATGTTTTCCTATCGCTCCCACTCCAGGATGGGAGAAAGTATCGACGACACTTCTAAACGACAAAAGTCACTAACATTTCCTATAGTACGGTGAAATAATGCGTCAAGCCTGCTAAATGGGCGAAAATTTATGTCATTAGGTCATTACGAGAGTGGGTTTCATTTTCCGATCTGACGCGCCAGGCTCCGTGGGTAGACTTGTGTTGTAATAAGTCACATGCCCTTTAGACACGCCAGTGTCAATGGTGTGAGGGAATGATAGAACTGTATGTCAATATACTCCCATTATAAAGGTACATGCTGGACTGGGAGCGAGAGAAAAACATTGAATGTGCCAGCTGCATTTCCTCCCGGGCATGCTGTAAAAGCTAGTTAATGGATCCGAGGGTTTCAGTTTATTGCAATTTAATCGACTGATACTACAGCAATATTTCTAAAAATGAATAATAAAATATCTAATGCGCCCTTTGTTTAGGTCATTTATGTATGTAGTAACGCTTTGTTGCAAATTCCCTCTTATTGCGCATTTTTTATGCTGCGAAACAGTAAAACGGATTATGATTATGGATAAAGGCGTGATTATATGTATAAAAGATCTGTTTTCAAGACGACGTACTTAAACTCGGCGCTCTATCAAACTGATCTATAAATTCTTTTACCATTACAAAGCTGAGGCTTCATGGAAATTCATAATACGTAAATTACTCTTCACCATGAAAAAAAATGGCTTCAGTATTCCTACGGAAAACTCATAAACAGAAACCAATGTCTAAAAAGAATCAATACTCAATACTCCAGCCATAGTTAGGCAAAACATAAGTCGGCCAATGCGACCTTTTACGGAAATACGTAGTAAACCCCAGTCGGTCGTAGCTTGGTCGTAAATCCGTACGCAATGTGACCGCTTGACCGCCAGCTGATTTCGACCAGAACGGTTTATGACCAGTTTTAATGTTAGAGGGCATTTTTACAAAAAAATATGATACTTATAATATTGGCTAATCTTCGAAATATGTCCTTAGTACGAGTATTTTTCTATTTTGAGAGGAAATATTGATATTGGCTAGAAACTTGGTACCTACAACATAGCATTAGGTAGAGCATTTAAAAAAATTAAAATGAGTGACGAGTGCTTTGCTCTTTTGAGCTTTGCTTTTTCGGAGTGGAACTGAATCCAACTCTTTTGGAGCAGCCGTTAGGCATGATCTCAGAGAGCGGTCCCCTACAATGGGGCCCTTTCCTACTTGTATCTCTGTCGAGATAAAGCTTTGTTTGGCATGAAATCGAGTTATCAACGGATGTTCTTGATATTTACTAGTATATAAATCGTCTACTATACGCGCGCCATTTTGTGTGCAACTTTTATTTTGGCGCCGCGTCGCCATGATGGATTGTTCTGACAGGCGAGGGCCCGCTCGTTCCGCGGTTAATTCGTTAAAAACCCTCTTGTTTCCCGAGTACAGTGATTGAGAGAAATGGCTGTTCACGTGGTACGGTTGGACGAATATTTATCGTCAACTTCCTGCTTTACCTCCATACTGGACTGGGTGCAATATAAAAATGTACCTCTACTTTACTTCCAGGACTACTAAAAAGTTGGTTACGGGATTCAAAGACTAATCGTTTAAACAAACATAATAATATTAGCCCTCCCACCGATTTTCGGTGAAGGTGGCTAATCTCCCAGAAATTGGCCAACTATACAGGACAATTTTTTAGTGCCTAACTATCTTCAATCTCTTATTCAGATGGAACAGATTGACTGACACAACCAGAGAGAAATCAGGCGCAGGACTAACTACTTACATGCCCATACAACAGCATGGATCACTATCTTCAATCTCTTATTCAGATGGAACAGATTGACTGACACAACCAGAGAGAAATCAGGCGCAGGACTAACTACTTACATGCCCATACAACAGCATGGATCACTATCTTCAATCTCTTATTCAGATGGAACAGATTGACTGACACAACCAGAGAGAAATCAGGCGCAGGACTAACTACTTACATGCCCATACAACAGCATGGATCACTATCTTCAATCTCTTATTCAGATGGAACAGATTGACTGACACAACCAGAGAGAAATCAGGCGCAGGACTAACTACTTACATGCCCATACAACAGCATGGATCATCTTACTTTTCTGAGAATCAGGTGATCAGCTTGCAATGTCCTAACCAAACTAGAAACGACTAGAAAAGTCATTGTCCCCAGCCGGGAATCGAGCCCGGGTCAAGAGCCCATAGCTCAGACCACTAAACCACGCCACGGAAACAAATATACAGATAATAGAGGATCAATTATAAATCGTTTACAAATAATATAAATTGTTTATTTTAACTTACCATTGTACATAATTAATACCAAAAGGCTGAAACCTCATTTTAAGTATAGGAATACCTGCACCAGGAGGTTTCGCTCTTCCATAGCCAATTCAGTGTTCACTTAGAGTTAAATAGTGAATGAAACAGTTTTTCTTTTAATAAATTAAAATTAAATAACTTACAAGCTTTCTAGAATACATTTAATGACTTAACTTAACATCCCCTTAGAATTAACTATATACTTACCTATTAAAGTCGACACCAATAATTTTACCGATAGCATTTTTAGGTGTATCCCATACCTTTGACATAAATTACTGCCAAATTAAATGTATGACTAGTTTGTAATTTTAACCCAAATATTTACCACATCAATTTACGGAGCGTTAGTTAAACTGTTGACACACTGCTTACCCCGTAAAATTTACACGCGGGACTTTGTGAAAATCATACATACATACATATAATCACGCCTTTATCCCTAATGGGGTAGGCAGAGCATAAACGACCTAAACAAAGGTCGTTCCGCCACGTCTGACAAAGTTTTGAGGATTATTTCAGATAGATTTGTAGGTATATTGCTGACATTGTGAAAAACAACAGTTTATAATAAACAAGTATGATTTTTGAAAAGGTACTCATACAAGCTCGACATGACGCCATTCGAAAGAGTTTACATACTTTACAAAATAAAAGAGCCATTTCGCATTTTCCATTGGCTTTTCTTTGACAGCTGAAATCCCTTTCTCTTTACTTTTTCATTTCCGTTCCATCAGCGTTTCAAAAGATAGATTTTTATTTCGAATGGAGTACGGAGTGACTTACTGTGGTGAAAAAGAAATCACTTTTTCTGGTGTAATTGTTTCTGATATTTTGAGTAGGTACGTAACAGCTTCTGTACTTATATTTAGGTACCTATTTATTAATCTAGGTAATTTACGAACAAATCCATTAAGTGTACAGGTTACACCGCACTAGTATAGGACGTAGCTGCAGCGGAGCGGCATGACACGGCACTGCGCGACAAATGAGTCTTTGTATGAAAATGTATGAGATGTACCGCACTGAAGCGACACTGAAGCAGAAAAGCAGCGCTGCGCTTCACGGCGCGGCAAAGTCAGTTCGTACATTTTGACAGATTTTGTCGCGCAGTGTCGCACCGCTGCAGTGCCGCGCCGCGCCGCTCCACTGCAGCTACGTCATAGTGCGGTCTAACCTTTAGGGATACCTCTAGCTGTCCACATGCTGATAGGGATTGCTCAGTCAACGAAACTGAACTTTCACGAATAGATTCTTCCAGGAAATAAAACAAAAATGCCTTCTACATACATATAATCACGCCGTTAATCCGAATGGGATAGGCAGAGTGTAAACAACCTAAACAAAGGTCGACCCGCCACGTCTGACAAAGTTTTGAGAGTTATTTCAGATAGATTTGAAGGTATAAGTATTGCTAAAGTGTCAGGTGGTCAGCCCATCGCTAAAATTGCAATATACTGAACCCCTGGATCCTTTTGCTGGCTTTTACAGCATGCCCGAGAAGAAATGCAGCTGGCACATTCTATGTTTTTCTTTCGCTCTCAGTCTAGCATTGAAGATCGGATCGATGTTTTTCTTTCGCTCTCAGCCCAACAAGGAAAATGGAAAAAACAGGGTAAAACATGAAAAAATCCTTGAACATGGAAAAAATGCCTTCTCCATAGAAGTTTTCTGATTTCTTGAAGAATTTTTCGTGTAACTTTTCTCGATTCTCTGACTCAGAATCAGTGTTTGAGAAGCTGTTTCTTAAGCCTCGTTACAGTAAAGGTCAGACCGCACTAGGACGTACTGAAGCAGCACTGAATCTGCAGCGGAGCGGCACGGCAATGTCAGTTTATACATTTTGACAGATTTGTCGCGCAGTGTCGCGCCACTGTAGTGCCACGCCGTGTCGCACCGCGCATCTACGTTACAGCTACGTCCTAACCGTCTAACCTTTAAACACCAAGTATCCAGTATTTCCTTGAAAGGACTAAAACAGGCTAAGCCAGGCTGATAGACATTGTTCAATGCGTAAGTAGGCTCGTTCCAGAACTCGTAACATTAATCTTAATTACGGAACAGTGTTAATACCGTACGTTACGTGTTCCGTCAATGTGACGACGCTAACTACGTAACTTTTGGAGTCACGTTCCCGAATTTACGTAAAGAGATAATGCTGTCGATTCCGAGTAAGTATTTCAAAATAATTTTGAATGAGTCCTGTTACTTTTAGTCCTGCAGATTGCTCGAACAAATCGTTTAAAATGGTGACGCGCTTGACAAAAGTACAAATTAATTTTAGGAACTAGAATTAGGTACAAAACATTGCAACCCAAATGCATAATTTCCTCCATATCGTACCACTTAATGGCAGGCAATAGCGATGTTAGGCGCCTAAAAGATTAATTGACAAAAAAATAATGAGATGATTACAAATAAAATTATTCAAATTCAATCAACTTAACTAGGAAAACTATTTTGGTGGTAAAAATAGCATAGTCAGAATAGCTATTCGGAAATCTCCAACGCTTATGTGGAATCTTTTAACTATAGATAGACCGATTATTTTTAGGCAAACTAAGGCCCGTATTTTTAAGCGATCTCAAGATTGAGAGCAGTGTTAAGTTTGGATTTCACAGTTCATAATGTACTGAAATGGAATTTCTAATACGAACTCAAACTCGCTGTCAGTCTCAAGTTCTGATTACAAATACAGGCCTAAGTAACTTCAAGTATTTATTTATTAAATTTAATAAAACTAAATTATTACACCATTCATATATTAATAGATCCAAATATGCGTCTTATTACCTGTGGCAGCCCGAAAAGACCTAGGCCTGTGCTAGGGCTAGCCACAAACGAAACCAATGTTTGTTTCTTAACTTAATAATAATTACTTTGCGGTTCACTAGTTAAGAGTGTTCACTAGTTAGTGATAACTAAATATTAAAGTAACACGCAAAGATATATAAAAAATGAATAGAGTTAGATATATAAGAGATAAGATATATAAAAAATAAAGTAAACGTAAACTCATACCAATCAAACTCTACAAATATTTTAATGTTTCATAACGTTCGTCCGAACCAAACAGACAAAAATATCGTAATATGTATAAGTATCCTCCAAATGTTTTACCATCTTCAGTAATCGCGAGGATCCAATAAGAATGGTAATAGCCGAATTAGAGAGAACAGTCGTTAGGCAAATTGAATGTGTGCTTCTGTATCGCGAGGGAGATTCTGTACGGGGTTCACGTATAGAAACATACATACATACATACATCACGTCTTTATCCCTAATGGGGTAGGCAGAGCATCAACGACCTAAACAAAGGTCGTTTTGCCACGTCTGACAAGTTTTGAGAGTTGTTTAAGATAGATTTGTATATTGCTGTAGTGATAGGTTGTCAGCCTATCACCTAAATTACAATATACTGAAACCCTCGAATTGTATAGCATGCCCAGGAGAAGAAGCAGCTGGAAAATGTTTTTCTATCCCTCACAGTTCAGTGTAGAAGGAAGTGAGTATGGTAAATAACACTTAATTGACGAATACCGGGGAATTGGCGTAATATACATTTATGGGAATTCGGATTACCTACCACGTTTTTTCGTTTTCTTTTTCTTTCCAAAAAGATTTTTATTTGGAATTTAATCAGAATTGTGGCCAGTTGCCCAGAATCCATACAAAACGGACACCAAAGAGTTTTCAAATTACTATTTCTACATAATATTGAGCTTCATAATGAAAAGGGTACAAGAATCATAGAATGTACAAATTGCTTTTTTCCGCAAGCATATTATTATTTCAGACAGTAATATTACCCTATTTTTTATCGATGGACAAAGCAGAAGATGGTGTTGTTGATAGGGCCGCTCTATTCTGAGTGCGAATGTGTTTTTCGGTTTTCGATTTTGATATTATGTATGTTTATTCGGCGCTTTTTCCGTGCTTCGGAAGGCACGTTAAGCGGTTGGTCTCGTTTAATAGTTCCTAATTAATTACAAGTACTTACTTTACATAAGTGCTTAGTTTAGGCACTTTAATATAATTATTATTTAGATAATAAGCGAGCATACAGTTTTATAATCAAATGCGTAACGTGCTTACTATTGCATAAATTGTGTATCGTATTCTGTTATTTTACCTAACCTATATACCTACTAACTTATACTATGCATCTAGCCTACAACTAAGAACATACTAACAATGAATCATGTAATCCGAATAATAATAAATGAATGATTGAATGGATAGCGTAGAAATATTGGTCGTTAAGCCATGTCAGTGGTAAGGTGCTCCGCCAGTGCTAAGCATTGGCGGCTTGAAAACTTAAACCTTATCTAGGATTGGGTTTAGTTTCCCTTCTGGGTGACGGTCAGATGGCAGTCGCCTCGCGTAAAAACCAGTAAGTACTCTCGTTCAAACACCTAGATTAGGTAGTCAACCCCAATAAATACGGGATAAGGCTAGGGAAATGATAGACTGAGCAGAAAACATGCAATCTTCTTCTTCTGCCTAGCGTTTTCCCGGCCTGATGCTGGGGTCCGCTTTCCGGCTTTTTCTACTCCACTTTGCCCGGTCTTCAGCATCCACTGGTGTGAGATCATTCTCTTCCATATCTGCTTTTACGACGTCAAGCCAGCGCTTCTTGTGATAAAATAATTTGTAGTCTAGTTTAGTTCTAAATATTTAGAACTAAACTGCTTTACCTTAATACAGTTTGCTAGCCGGTGATCAGGATACCTAACTTAGATCGAGTTAGTGCCGATACAAGTACTAGTTATCTAAACATCTATAACTTTCATGGCTGTCGCTGTGTTGAATACAAATTACTACAAGTCTACCTACTTACTTTCATGCTGGACTGGGAGCGAGAGAAAAACATAAAATGTGCCATGCTGCATTTACTTCTGAGCATGCTGTAAAAACCACCTAAGGGATCCGAGCGTTTGTGTTGTTTAGTTTCGACAGGTTGTCAGCCCATCGCCGAAACTGCAATATACTGAAACCCTCGGATCCCTTATATGGTTTCTACAGCATGCCCGGGAGGAAATGCAGCTGGCACATTCTATGTTTTTCTTTCGCTCCCAGTCCAGCATGGAACACTAATTCTATATAGTGCTCTACATCGTGAAGCTACTCTTCCATTAGCTAGTCTAGAAAACTTTAAATGCAAAACATTGTCTGTAAGCAGTTCTATCTGTCGAATAATGTGAGAAAAATAACCCATATTTTTTCAAAGATAACTACTTGAGTACCCAAAAATACAGTTTAATAAGAAACCAGTGACGTAGCTACATCGATATCAATAATGACTTGTCAAACACCCGCCAGGCAACGTAACGTCACTCGACGTAGCGGCACACGACGTGACGGCTCACGACGTAACGTCACATGACGTGACAAGAGTCACGCGACGGCAGATTAATAATCCTGTAAGTAATATTTGCCTAATCACTCGGTGGCATGTGGAAGTATGGATTAAACATGGGGCAAAAAATGCAGTTAAACTTCACTACATAGTATAAAACAAAGTCGCTTTCTCTGTCCCTATATCCCTATGTATGCATAAATCTTTAAAACTACGCAACAGATTTTGATGCGGTTTCTTTTAATGGATAGAGTGATTCAAGAGGAAGTTTTAGATGTATAATAAATGCATAATATAGTAGAGAAACACTGATAATTTCCGTGCGAAGCCGGGGCGGGTCGCTAGTTGGTTATAAATTGAATTTTATAGCAAGCTGTTTTTAAGCGCCGCTTTAAATCGAACCATTTCCATCAAATTTAACTTTCGTTCATAATGTAAACACAATTTTTATTCTATTTTTCTATAATTTTACTCACAAACAGAGGACTTAGACATTATTGACTTACTATTTTAATAAAGCGTAAAAGTTACAGATAAATTGCCGATAAAGTATTTTTTTGCACCCTACATAGAGGCAAAGTTCCCAAGATACTGGCAGCGTTACAACGTTGACTGAAAAAAACTCTATAGTTTTCCTAACTCAGTTGTAGAATAAAGGTAAACAAAGTATCATGCATTTTTATTCAAAAACATATTTCTATAATAAATGAGAAGTCTTGTTAAATTAGTTAAACTACTATTTCATTGTGTTGTCATATCAAATAGCTAGAACTTATTTTAGAAACAAGATTTTCGATTAAAAGACATGAAACTTTGTTCACCTTTGATTTAAAAACTGAGTTGGAAATACTATAGTGAAGAATCACATCACACAAAAGGCAATACCAAAAATATGAACAAAATGCACTTTTATCAGCACATAAAATGACGGGTTTCATAAAAGCTGTATCGGTTCGTTATTTCCCCATTGCATCTTTGTTCGTCCCACATGGCGTGCAACTGCGATGAATGCATTGTATGCAATTGGATGCATTGTGGAGCGACGACAAATGCATCGACTCCAATTACTGAGCAACTCTTGAGCCCGGTGATGTTGTATTCTGATATCGAACTCCCTGTGGTACTATCTACACTTGTGCGCTTTCAACTTGCGTTATGTTGTACATAGGAGGAGCAAATAACCGCACAGTATCAGAGAGACACTGTTGAGGTAGTAAGTACACTTAAACAGAAAACCTGCAGAAGGTATTCAAGCTAACTTGCGCAGCTTTGTCGGTGTGTACGTTGCTGTGACCAAACTATAAAAAAAACGGATTCCTCCGGTGCCCTCCACTATTGTGATAGTATGCCCGAAAACATAACATAAATACAGATTTGACCTTGTTTAATCACTCCCATTCCAACATGGAAGTCAATTCATTGAACTATCTCTAATCTGATCTAAACATGGGCAGAGAAGATTGATTTTATTATTATTTCAATCACGTGTTTCGCTGCCGAACCAGATATTTTGTGTTATTTCGCTAACACATTGTGTGAGTACGCTTTCTGTAGCCAAAACAATCTTGGAGTGGTACTTTCCTCTACACAAAAGCAATGAAATAATTTCACTGATATTATGTCTTTGTTTTGAGAACCTGCAGTGAAATGAAATAATATTCAATGTGGTTTACATTTGCGACATTGTTGTACCTTAAATAAGTTTCAGCAAAATTAAACGTTTGTCATTAGGAGGGAAAAACATACTTACTATATAAGTACTTTTATTTAAATGGATTCTACAATAAATACTTTTAAAATAATGAATCATTTTCTATTGAACCAAGTTCTCAGTATTAAAAGTAATAAACTTAATTAAAAGCAGTTAATACCTTAGTCCGGGTTCAGTTTAGCTGGCTAAAATCTCTGATGTTGTTGGGATAGAAGCCAAATTGGGTTTTACTAATTACGGACATCGCAACACGGTTCTGCTCTAAATTACAAAACCAGACGTTTTTTTTTTTTTTTTTCGATCATTATGGACGTAGAAATTGAAATACTCTGAGACGATTAAGCGATGGAATTATTAGATGATATCCAATGAGCTGCCAATGCCTATTTCAATATCTATCTAATTTAAACTTAAGTGAGGCGTTCGAAATATACAAAGACACTGTAAAGTATGCTAATATCGATGGTTAAAATATCAAATACAGTAAACATTTATGTCAATACTTAATACAATAGAAATTGAAGATAGCATTTGTCAAGAGATTATAAGATTAATAAATAATAATAAAATTAGAGATTGTACGATCCAATATACTTGCCAATAAAATATTAAATTTATTAATCATCTGCCATTTGAATAGAACTAGCACAATCATACGTCATCTCACAGAAATGTAAATTTGGTACGCCGTAGTTATTGAAATTAAATAAATAAATAATATCAGCCACATTTTTGTTTTGTGGTTTTGCGGTAAATATAAAAATATTCATTATAAAAACATATGGTAACATTAATTGAAATATCACACAATTTAATATGTCCACCATTAAATTACGATTATAAATACACAAAATAAACGACGAAAAGGTGCAGTTATTTTTAAAATTTTCTTCATTTCAAACAGAAATGTTACATTTCTTATTCGAAATATTTTTTTACAAACATATCTTTAAATTGTATCCGTGGATATAGAACAAGTACACTTTAGTAGCGATTTGAACAACAAATCTGTGTTTTAGTTTCGTGTTTTTATGACCAAACTTAGACAAGGCACCTGCGCTCTCGGGTCTTCTATTTTTTATTTGAATTGTTCAGTCTCCTAGTCCCTAAGATTTCATAAAATGTACATATAAATGTGTTAAGCAGAGTCGGATAGTTATAAATACAATCCCTCTTACCGGAGTCCGGCGAAACACAGCTTGCTGTGTTCCATCAGTATGTGAAAGAGCCAGTGCTATAACAGGCATCTTCTGGTCGAGTTTTTTCCATCTATAACTGTCATCCCTGGCCTTGTCTATAGATCAAACCTAGCTCTATAGTTATGCCATATCCATACCTATTCTAAACCAAAATCTCAGTAAAAAAACAGGCTTGTATGGAAATATTGTCTTCTAATAAAAGCCCCACACTCAGCAGCTGCGATAAAAGTATTGTAAAAGTTTCAATGAGTCAATACACTCCAGTTTTTATGAAAACGTTCTTTAAGTTGTCGCCGCGAGAACGAGTCAGCGACGCTATCCTAAACCTAAACCACAGTTTTACTCGCCGACAAACCTGATGGTCCATTAAATTTGCATCTCGACATTTTACACGCTTTTTGTGGTTGAACGTGTAAAAGAACGTGTAAAAATACACGCCCCAGGCGCTGTTAAACCAGTGTAAAACTGCCGTAAAGTAAACCCAATCGCGTCGACTGATTAAGGAAGGTATAAAGATCGCCTTTATTTATGGTTATAGCCGAATTTCGTTTAAGACTCCTTAAATTGTGGGTTTAAAAAGATTACTAAACGTGAATGGTCTTGATAAACTAGAATGTGAAGAAATGTACAACGTCACTGAAAAATCTACAAATTTACACAAATTAAGTACAAGTACACAAATTAAGTAAATTATAATTATAAGTAAGTATAATAAAATCTTCCATGCTGGACTGGGAGCAAGAGAAATACATAGAATTTGCCAGCTGAATTTCCTCCCGGGCATGCTATAAAAACCAGCTAAAGATCCCAGGATTTCAGTATATTGCAAGTTAGGCGATGGGCTGACATCCTGTCACTACCGCAATATAACCCTCAAAACTTTGTCAGACGAGGCGGCAACACCTTTATTTAGGTCGTTTACGCTCTGCCTACCACATTAGGGATAAAGGCGTGATTATATGTATGTACGTATAGTGCTAATACACAGCCAACGATCACAAACACTCATGTGAACATTGTTAATAATAAATAAGATACACAAAAGAAAGCACTAAACTCAGGCACTTAAACGTATCCTCGTAGTTGTGGGAAGAAATATTACTCGGTTTAGTTTCTTCGACAAAGCGATATGGAAGAGATATCGAAATAACACCGCACATAAAGAGAGTTTTATATGTCGGCTAATACAAAGTGTTGGTCGTAAAAAGTGCTACATCTAGAGTTATATTCTTCTAAGGACGTATTGTATAGTAGGCAAAGTCTGTTATTTTGCGTCTTTATCACCTGAAATGTGAAGTCATATCAGGAAGTGAAATTATTGGCAGGAGACAGGGAAAGCCCGCCACTTAAATTTAAGGAGAAGAAAAAGATCACCTGAAATATCTACCTTTGTAGTTTTTTACATACATACATACATATAATCACGCCTTTATCCCTAATGGGGTAGGCACAACGTAAACGATCTAAACAAAGGTCGTAGCGCCGCATCTGTCAAATTTTTGAGGGTTGTTTAAGATATATTTGTATATTGCTGTAGTGAAAGGTAATCAGCCCATGGCCTAAATTACAATAAACTTAAACCCTCGAATCCCTTACCTGGCTTTTACAGCAAGCCCCGGAGGAAATGCAGCTGGCACATTTTATGTTTTTCTCTCGCTCCCAGCCAGCATGGAAGAATTTTTAATGTGTTTGAATTGAACTTGTCTAGGTTAGAGGTATAAGAGACGAGAACAAGAGTCGATGATGGAACGACTTCACCCAGAAGAATCATAGGCCCGTATTGATAAACAGCGCTTTAGACTACGCTACTACGCTTGAGATATAGTATTTGAGACTGTGTGTGTGTGTGTGAATTCGTATCAGAAATGTCATTTCAGTACAACATGGCCTGTCAAATCCACATAAGATCGCTTTATAAATACGAGCCTTAGTCTCTCTTATATTAGGATTGAGAGTTGTATCTTCTTCTTTCGAAACAGATTTCTTAGTTTCATACCTCTCGAAAGGTTTATTATACTATGTACGAAAATCTAACCTGCCCTAACCTTCTTGTGTACAACAATCATAGAGATTCTGAGCCAATGTTTCTACCATTTGGACGCAATCCAATATACATACAAATGATATTCATTCCGAAAATAAATATTCAAATAAAGATGTTTGTTTTCTGCATAGTTTCGAAAAAAATCCTACTTATTATGCTATTAACTTCTAATTAGTTGTTGGGATTCATGTTCAATTTTTTACACAAAACTAATGCGAAACAATGACATTCAAGCAAGTTTTCCTGATTTAATCAGTCCTCATTAATAATCATAACATATTTAATACAATACAAATACATTCATAAATAAAAACTACTTTGCAAATACCTAGCTTAACTTATAGGTACACAGATTATTTAAGTATTGAAAAGTAAGCTTATTAGGAACACCGATGGAAAAAGGTGGGGGAAGTCCTTGGATTATTTTAAGCCGATCTACGTCGAAAGGAGATAAAAAGAAAAAGCACTTTGGCTAATTCATCATTTAAAGACGCTTTATTTTTTTTACAATGTCAGTAACACTATAAGAAAAATATCTTGTAAGCACTCTTTGGATACCTAAAATTAGGACATCTTAAGATATTGGTAAAAACCAGAACCCTCGTTCAATCCGTTAGATTAGGTAGCCGACCCCGTGACATACGGGATAAGGCTAGGGAGATGATGATTTAAGATATTGGTACCTACTTAACTAAGAGTCCATATAATTTATAATATTATTTATTAATACCGACACAACAGCTTGTGAAGAACAATATCTTCTCAAAGGCTGAGATGAGTGAAGCGTTATATAATGTTTTGTGGTCGCGATATTATAACATGTCTTGCGCTATAATAAGGTTTTATAACACGACAACGTCATGTAATTGCGCTATAAATTATCATTTGTACAGGAATCCGTTTACGTTTACGTTACACACGTGACACGTAATTTGTATGACATATTTTAGTGATAACATGTGTATGTGAAATTACGATCATTATTTGTACTAAGTGTATAAAACTCCTTCCATGCTGGACTGGGAGCGAAAGAAAAATATAGAATTTGCCAGGTTCATTTCCTCCCGGGCATGCGTAAAACCAGCTAAGGGATCCGAGGGTTTCAGTATATTGTAATATAGGGGATAGCCTGACAATCTGTCACTACAGCAATATACCTACAAATATATCTTAAATAACCCTCAACATTTTCTCAGACTGTTATTAAGGTCGTTTACGCTCTGCCTACCTCCTTAGGGATAAAGGCGTGATCATATGTATGTGTTAAAGTAAGAATACAATTTTAATAGAATCATCTTTCTATGGAAAACTATTTCCTCAAGACCTTTTGGTCCAAGCCATAGATAACTTATTATAATTATGACCGCGGCGGTGTTCAGGCTTTGGTTAAATCATAGGCAATCAACTTTACTGAAAATGTTTGGCAGACGTGGCAATGTCCTAACAACAAAAAGAGGTTACTCAGTCAAAACTGAATAACTATTATTAAATAGAAAATATGTTATGTTTACATGCAAGGAAAGACTTACAAATATTCATTATGTATTTAATTACTATTTATTGAATTAATATTCGTTGACATTTTCTTTTAATTTTAATGTAATTTAATTGATTAGATATGACTGATGTTATGGCATGGATTGATGTAATTTGTATTTGATGTAAATTGTATTTTATATGGGCCCCGTAGAAGGCTGAAATAAAGATCTATTTATTTATTATTATTTTATTAAACAGCAGTTTTACTCATTATTTTTTTGCTGTTACACAAGACATTTACAGAAAAGGACAATTATCTAGGTAGGTATGGCATATTTTTTCTCCAGCACTCCTAATTTCTCATAAAAAATAACTAGATTTTCTCTAAACATTTTCTTTTCCTGTACGTGAATTTTCCAAGTGTTTTTTTTTCTCTTTAGCCTTAATTTTTAGTTATTTCAGCTTTGTAATTGACAGCTGTTCTTTTTATGGAATTTAATTAAAAATATGTTAGGTTTGTGTCGAGATAATTAACAATACTAAGAGAAAATTCTTCCAAGAAAATATTTCTTTGAGAAAAGTCTTTGGTACACTACACTGAAAATGTAATTGTATACTGCTTGGATAAAAAGAAATTCCTGGTAAAATTATAAAGTCGTATCAAAAATGCCTTTGATAGCTAAGCAGCAGAAAATTTACACCATGAAAAGAAAACATACGCAGGTAGTGTACTAAATTCAAAATGAAAGAGATACCCATTGATTCATGTTGTCCCAATGCTTGACTAAGGCTATCACTACCTTTTACGATCATAAACAACTGCCTCCTCCATGGTGTAGTAGCGGTCACGATCCGGAGGTCCGATTCCCCGAGGGGATTAGAATGTTGATATTTGTCTATTTTGTGAGATTTTCACCAGTTTGCTTAGAACATTGCAAGCTGAATCCACCTGATTGTCTCGAAGAAAATGGAGTCCGTGATTCGGAAGGCACGTTAACCCGCCGGTCCCGGTCTCTGTCTTTGTTAGTGGCCGTTACTCAATCCACGTCAGAGGCCCAATGGCTGTGCTACTAAGCGGTTTGAAAACTCTGATACCAAGGTTCATCGCGTCGTTTGACTCAAGAATCCACTCACTAAGAAGAAGAAGACAAACTCCCACAAATGTGCACAATACATCAAGGTCATCGATTCTGAATCTAAGTAACTATACCTACATTAGATCCATCCACTGGTTTCCAATTACCCAGGTCTGGTGGGGTGTAGTTACTTAGACACCCGCTGATAATTGTCTCCGCCCCTTCCAGGTATTGGCTGATTGCCTGGCCTGTTTGGTCATCTATAAGATTTTTTTATATAGTGGGATTTCGAGTCGAGGCAAGTCCCCATGAACCCTAGTGTCAGAGTTTTTAAACCTTCTATTAGTACAACCTACAGCCTCTGATAGATTTTGTAACAACTCTTATAAAAAACAAAGACCGGACCGATGGCTAAACGTGCCCCCTAAATTATGGAATCTTTTCCACCATCCTACTACTACTTACTAACACGCAAACCAACAAAAAAATCACAGTCTGCCATAAGGAAATGGGCTAAAGTGGGCGAATTTGGCCGCCTACAAACTTATTTACTTACTAGGGTAAACCTGCAAACTGCGGGCGGCACACATTGCTCCCACAATAGGGATATAATGAGAGACTAACTCAGGGAGGGAAAAGGCTTTCTCCTTACAGCATTTTTGTGCTTTCTTTCCGGGTTACGGTGTTATAAATTTTAAGTGTTTGTTTTGCTATCCCGTAACAATATAAATAAGTGTAAATAGGCTCGACTCTAGGTTTTCCGGCTAAAACTAAAATTAAAATCTATTTGTCAATTTCAGACTAAAAACTTTATAAACGGACAGGAGATCTATTCTCTCCGGCTTTTGATTTATAGTAGTTGATTTTATGCGTTATCTATGATATGGCGGATAAAACTGACAGAAATACTGAGGAAAAGTGCAAAAGCGCATCAAAATCTAGCGGACAAAGTGTAAAACTATAGAGAATAAATCGCATGTCCTTTTTCAATTTTATCATTGTGAAAGTGAGAGATAGATTAGTTTTAGCCGGAAAATCTAAAATCGAGCCCAAAATTTGATAAAACAATGCACTATTTTGCACTACTTACCTCTCATTCAATTGGTATTATTCATTGTTAACATAGCAAGTAGTAGGGGTAAAATAAAACACATTTTGTTTGTTGAACACGGTCGCGGAATCCCGAGGTGAAATGAAAAGCATAGCTATGAGTCCAAAAATTCACGAAGGTAGATAACATACCTAAAACGTATTACAAAATTAATAATATTTGTATTACATTAAGAAACATTTTCTGTGAAATAATTATGTGGACTCTTTTAAAAATAAATTGTTTTTTTTTTGTTTACGCAGGATAATAGAACATCGCATACCATCGTTTTGCTGTACACCGTTTGAGAAAACTGTAATACATACATATATATAATCACGCCTTCCGCCTATCTTTACGCCCCGCGGTTTCACCCCCGGCTAAGAGAGTTTTCCAGTGGCAATTACTTTTTTTCACGCGCTAATAAGTAACATGTTTTTAATCATTAGCCTGAGCATAAACAAAAAAAGATCATTTTTTGCATTTTTGCAGATTTCTTCATTCGTTATTTAAACACTCTAAGGGTGAAAAATTTAAAAACACTAATACACTTGTCCATTATTTTTTAATCTAAATAATCTATCTATTTGCCGAAACACTAAATTAGTAACACACAATTAGTTAACAACTACAATAGAGACGTAATTTTCATCAAATTTGCATACATACATACATATAATCACGCCTCTTTCCCGGAGGGGTAGGCAGAGACCACATCTTTCCACTTGCTACGATCCTTACATACTTCTTTCGCTTCATCCACATTCATTAATCTTTTCATACATGCTCGTCGGTTTAGGGTACTCTTGACCTGACCTTTCTTTAGGACGTCCCCGATTTGTTACCGACTATTTAACCCTTTAGGGATAGAAAATCCTGAAACGCTGATACACGTGTCTATTAACTTTTAGTCATAAGCCTAAACACAAATATGGTAGATCTTAACTTCAAAATTTAATGTACTTCCATACAAATTTCCATCAACTATTTAACCCCTTAGGGGTGGGTCAATATTTTATATCATAAGCTTACACACAAAATTGGAAGATCCTTTCGTTCAAATTGATGGAATTACCATTCAAACTTTCATTCCCTATTCAACATCTTTTGGGAAGGAAAATCCAAAATCATTGATACGCGTATCCATTAAGTTTTGACCATTACTCTAAATACGAAATTGGAATATACTTACTTCAAAATTGATAGAACTTCCATACAACCTTACATCCCACTTTTTACCACTTTGGAAGAGAAAATATCAAAATAGCTGAAACACGTATTCATTATTTTTCAATCAGCAGTCTAAACACAAAATTAGAAGATTATAACTTCAAAATTGAAAGACTTTCAAACAAACTTAAAACCCGCTGTTTGCCCCTTCATGGGTGAAAAATTCAAAAATCTTTTCTTATCCAAAAGTTACGTTATAAAAAGAACCTGCTGTCCAAATTTCATGAATCTTGCATTAGTAGTTTAGGCTCTGCGTTGGTGAATAAGTTCACCCCTTAGGGAGTGAAATCTCCAAATATGCTGAAAAATGTGTCAATTGTATTTTTATTATTAGTTTTAATTCAGAATTGGAATATTTTAACTTCAAAATTTATCATACTTTCATACAAACTTCCACCTCCCCTTTTCACCCCTTTAGGGGTAGAAAATCCAAAACCGCTGAAATACTTATATATATATATAATAGATTTACTTTCATACAAACTGCACACCCCCTTTTTACTTCTTTAGGGTAAGAAAATCCAAAAATCCTTACTTAGTTCTTGTGGTAGATTTCGTTATAAAAGGAACCTGATCTCCAAATTTCACGAATCTAGCTTTAGTATTTTAGTTCTGCGTTGATTAATCAGCCAGTAAGTAAGAACAAAGGATTTTATAAATTTAGATACATAAGACTTATTAGCTTTAATCTGCACACAGCTGGTAATCATACTAATGGAAATAAAATTTAATTACCACGGACGTTATTCACAATGATGAAGTATAACGATTTTAAATTATTCAATAAAAGCATTGCAGAATTTATAAAACGTAAATAACTTATGCAAACTGGTAAATAACATAATTTACATAATTCCTAAACCCTGCAACATCACGGGTGCATAATTAAATATAAAAGAGGGAAATTTCATAGTTCGGTGGTCGCGACCGCGTAATGTGGCTAAACCAGTGATTTATTACCAAACGAATAGCGAATATACAGTTATAAATCACTAATTATCCGTTGAATAATATAATAACTCAGGATACAAACCCATAATCTAGTAAAATACAAACGCATAAAATAAATTATATCATTAAAATGCTGAAAGTACTTGTTGAAGGATGTAAAACTGTATCGAAGTAAATATTTTTTTATTTAATACAATACTAGCGACCCGCCCCGACTTCGCACGGAAATTATCAGTGTTACTCTAATATATTATGCATGTGTTATACATATAAACCTTTCTCTTGAATCACTCTATTCATAAAAAGAAACCGCATCAAAATCCGTTGCGTAGTTTTAAAGATTTATGCATACATAGGGATATAGGGACAGAGAAAGCGACTTTGTTTTATACTATGTAGTAATGAAAGCAAGAAAATAAGAAATTGGTTTCGTGCAGGGCTCGATTCTGTTTCTCTGGAATGCCGGTCCATCGCTCTACCATTTAGCCACCGAAACGGTAGTAGGAGTGACGAATTTATCATAGCCTCTCTTTACGTACACATCATAGCAACGTTAGCGACATCAAGCTGTGTATTTTTTTTTGTTTGTTTAAACATTGCTTATTCTGATAAAATAACGACAACTCACATGTGTGTTTAATGGAGGTGTTTGACCTCAACGTTTAAACACACAAATGAGTTGTTGTTGTATTATCTGTATGAATAACACTTGTTCGTCATTTAGTGATAAAACATTGCTTATTGTTTACTGACCATTATACAAATTTCCTTAATTTGTGTCACAAAGTTTTTAAATGTTTATGTTCGCCAAAAAAGCGTCAACGTACGGCTTAATTTGACGATAATTTTAACTAACTGGAATAATCTATTTCACTGGCTATTTCAATTTGAAATCATAACCAATCTTCTTATTCCAAATCATAACAACAAAAGCTTATTTTCTAATCCTATTGTGTAACTTATAAACAAAAAATCTCATTGATTCTCATAAACCTTAGCTAATACCAAACCGACAATGAGTACATTTCCAACGAAAACAATAGCGAGATCTCAAACAAAATCACGAAAAACAATGAGGTTTCGAACCCTTCAGCACACAATGGTCAATTGAGGGGAGCGAGGGGCATTAAAGCCAAGGTAATTATTTTCTGACCCTCTGGATCAAGGGGAATTGTAAATAATTACAAATGAATGTTTAAATGTGAAAGTTTTAATTATTCATTGCAACGAAGTATTATCATAAATGAAACGGAAGTACATAAGGAATACAAATATTTGTTAAAGAACCCTAGTCATATTCCTATGGTAAGATTTCCTTCCATGCTAACCTGGGAGCGAGAGAAAAACATAGAATGTGTCAGCTGCATTTCCTCTCGAGCATGCTGTAAAAACCAGCTATTCAGTAAATTTAAAATTAGGCGATGGGCTGACAAACTGTCTCTACAACAATGTACCTGCAAGTATGTCTTGGATATAATTCAAAACTTTGTCAGATGTGGCGGTTCGACCTTTGTTTGGGTCGTTGAAGCTCTGCCTACTCCATTGGACATGGGGGCGTGATTGTATGTATTGTATGTATGTATGTTTTCGAAAGTGAACGTTAAAGTTGTGGCTGCAGACCGTAGTTTTTAGTATCCCATTTTTAGGGAGATTATTTTTTTGCTGTCGAATAAGGCTTGCCACTTAAAATGTTTTAGACTTCCTTGATGTGGAGATTTTTTTTAAATAAACTTAAATATGTGGGACATTTCAGGCTAAGTAAAAAAAAAAAAAAAAAAAAAAAAAAAAAACTTAAATAATAAGTTTTTAGGGTTCTTTACAAAAGGGTAATAAATGGAACTCTATTTTACTAAGACTTCGCTGTCCGTCCGTCTATAAAAATAAAAGATTACTTACCAACTCAAAATATAGGAGAACGTGGGAAATTGCGGTGGTGAAAAGTTCATATAACTCAAATTAATAATAATATTTTGTTATACAATAACCAAACGAAACACAAGTAAAAAAATCTTTTTGAAACTCCACCGAAGCATATCTGCTACGGCGTAGTAAATGCCTATTTCTCTACGTAGCTACATAGTTTGTAGACATTTTACTACGAAAAATAAAACGCTACGATTACAGAAGATTTAAACTCAAGCGCTCATTTATCAAGAAAATATTTTTTGTAACTGTTATACATTTTAGGTCTAAAATTAACGCAACAGAGGCCTTCGTCTTCTGTCGTGTGGGTTCGAATCCATGGACCCAAAGAACCTTGGCAGAAAAACAAACACAGGCCTGATTACATAGTTTAAAAACTGTTCATAGGGTCGTTTGACAGAAGAATAAATCTTTTTCAATCAAAACGCCAGTTATTGGCTAATGTAGGACATTTTACGGCTGAGCGGGCAGCGTGGTCATTCATCGCGTTAGATTAGGAGGTGATCGATCATTGGCCGGTCCGCCTATCAATCCAGGACCACAAGCGTAGGCTGCGGACACAAACTTTATGACAAGTGGTTTTGTTTCGTACTAATAGTCTTCTTCTTATTCTATCGAGTAGGTATCGAGTTTATCGACCCAATGAACCCTGGTGTCAGAGTTTTTAAACCGCCTAGTAGCACAACTATCAGGCCTTTGACATGGTTTGAGTAACGACCACTATCTAAGACAGCGGCCGGGACCGACGGATTAATATGCCCTCCGAAGCACGATATTTTTTTTATTTTCGGATAATCAGGTGATTTAGCCTGCTATGTTCTAACCAAACTGGGGAAAAATTCACAAAACGAAAAATTTTCAAATGTCAACTTTGTGTTTCCCCCCTAGGCATCGAACCCAGGACCTGCAGATTAGGAGACCATGGCACTAGCCACTAGACCACGTAAGCAGTTAATAGTTAAATAAACTCCAATCATAAAAAAACCGACATGTGTAAACTATTAACAGCGGGGTGGGTGCCTGGAGACCTATCTTACAAGCTGGTCTTAGTTTAGGCTTCAGTCTCCCACAAATGTATAAAAAATATCTTTGTATCAACACTTTTATAAGGCTCTTTGTATCTTTTGTGGAGAAATAAACAGATTTTATTATTTGCATGTAGTCATTTCTACTTTTCTCAGCACTGGCTATGGCTATTATTTTTATTATTAGTTATATTCGCATAGATTCAGTTCTACCATGCTGGACTGGGAGCAATATAAAAACATAAAATGTGCCAGCTGCATTTCCTCTCGCGCATGGTGTAAAAATCAGCTAAAGGTTCCGAGGGTTTCGGTATATTGCAATTTAGGCGATGGTTTGACAACCTGTTACTACAGCATCATACCAACAAATCTATCTTAAATAACCCTCAAAACTTTGTCAGACGTGGCGGAAACAACTTTATTTATGTCGTTTACGCTCTACCTGCCCCTATATAGATTCGATGGTGTAGTGGATAGGGCCACTGCCTCCAGAGCGGGGAGGTCGTGGTTCGAATCTCACCACGTACCAATGTGTTTTCGAATTTCATATGTACTGTTATTCGGCGCTTTTTCCGTGCTTCGGAAGGCAAGTTTAGCGGTTAGTCTAAATTTATATCGATTAATACCATTGATATTAGTTGTTAAGCCATGTCAGATGCCAGTGCTAAGCATTGGTGGGTTGAAAACTCTGACCTAATCTTGGATTGGTCTGGTTTCCCTTCTAGGTTGCGGAGGTTAGATGGCATTCGCTCTGTGCAAAAACCAGTACCTTCGTTCAATCTTCTAGATTAGGAAGCCGACCGCGTAAGATACAAGATAAGGCTAGAAAGATTATGACGCTCAGCCTACCCCATTAGGGATAAAGGCGTGATTTTATGTATGTATGTAAGTACGTAACGGATAAGTTACTGCGACGACAAAATAATGTCGTGAATGAAACTGAAAACAGATGCAAAAGGTGTCCAATATGAACACGTCCCGCACACGTCGGTTTAATTAAAAAGCTGCCGATCCAAATTCCTTTGTGGGGACAAATCGGTCCGCCTAATCGCCCCCTTTGTTTTCACCTCGCTTTCATGTGACACGTCGAATTGTTATACGACCCGGCCGAAGGGAAAATAATTGAGAAAAATATTACCTTCCTTGTTTTTCGGACGGCGAGTTTGTTGAAAACTGTAAATGGGTCAGTCAACATACCGAGGATTGGTTTTATAACATGAAAGTGAAACAATGGTACATTGTTCATAGAGGAGAGAAAGTGACTGATGATTACTAAAGGAGTGTAGTTTGAGGCCCGAAACGCAGTGGTTTTAGAAATCTTGGACAAATCATCATAAATTTAAGAGCTTTGCTCTTGTCGGGGGAGTAATCGCCA
The DNA here is from genome assembly GCA_949820665.1 of Scrobipalpa costella. NCBI lineage: Eukaryota > Metazoa > Arthropoda > Insecta > Lepidoptera > Gelechiidae > Scrobipalpa > Scrobipalpa costella. The sequence goes on from OX463297.1 coordinate 24,870,121, forward strand.
GCTTTAATACTGTTTATATAACTCTTAGTGTGATGGTTTCCTCCTGCCGCTGTTTGTTCGGGGACAGCTTATTCGATATATTAGTATCTAACCACCATATCTTGATGGCCGTTACTCTATCCGCTACCTGTGGACCCCGTTAGCTCAGCCCTAACAAAAAATCTTGGACTACGCTACCCAATTTCCTTACCAAGCGTACCAAGATGGGGTTCAATTGGAAAAGTTAAAACAATAGAGAAAGACATAAAATCAAAAAGACGTGGGTTGGTAAGTTCGTAAGGATATAAGGGAACTGCCTCCGTGGTCCAGCTGTCTGAGATGGGCTCACTACCAGGAGGTCCCAGGTTCCAGGGTTCGATTCCCGGCGGGGGACAATGACTTTGTGTTGTTGGTTCTAGTTTGGTTAGGACATTGCAGGCTGACCACCTGATCGTCCGAAAAGTAAGATGATCCATACTGTCGGATGTGTATGTAAATATCGGCCCTGCGCCAGATTTCTCTCTGGTCGTGTTAATCAATCTGTCCCATCAGAATAAAAGATTTAAGGAATAGAGAGTGTACCTGTGTGTAGCGCAAACACTTGGGCACTAAAAACTAGTCCTGCGCAGTTGGCCTGTCCCTGAGCGATTGGCACCATAACCGACATTCGGTGGGAGGACTATCATTAGGGATAGAAGGACTTTAAAAAATGCTTCGGATCATTACTTATTAAGAATGTAATATACTCTTACATTTTATTAATACAACTTCCTTATCCTGTTTAAGGAAATGTTTACGAATCTTTCGAGATAATTCACTATAATTGAACAAATTATGTCAGTTAAAAATTCTACCCCTTTTAGTATTTCAAAGGATGGCGTTTAGGAAAATTGGCAGGCAAATTCATTACACTTCTAAATGGGACATCAAAATGTAAATTTTCAATTTAAAGTGGACCTTTATCAAAATTAGAGTGAATTTGTAGTTGACTTGTAAAGGAAGTTCGTTTCATTTGTGACATTAAACAATCCGTAATAACAATTTGTTTCTGCTCTTTAAATTGTCTAACAGAGATTTTGAAGCCAGTGCGGTGCTGGATTAGAATAGCATCATTCACAATTTTTTTCAGGGTGTCGTAAAAAGCAACTAAAATTAAGCTACTAAGCAAAAAAAAAATATCGCTTGACTTTAATCCTCTTTTCAGGCGCGATTATATTTTGGGAGGGAAAGGTAGGAGACGATATTAGTTATTCCGTTGCGGATGGATGATGTGATGAGTAAAATATCTGACTCCATAAGATATAGAAACGTTGTTTAATTGACTTTGTTTGATTGACTTTTCTTCCATGCTGGACTGGGAGTGAGAGAAAAACATAGAATGTGCCAGCTGCATTTCCTCCCAGGCATGCGGTAAAAATCAGCTAAGGGATCCGCGGGTTTCAGTATATTGCAATTTAGGCGGTGGGCTGACAACCTGTCAATACAGCAATATACCTATAAATCTATCTTAAATAACCCACAAAACTTTGTCAGACGTGACGGAACGACCTCTGTTTAGGTCGTTTACGCTCTGGCTACCCCATAACACACAAGTATCCAAAATTAAAGTAGATGGCGCTGGCGTTTGACAGCTCGTAGTGTTGGGACACATCGCGGCTAGTGATGCTCCGGATCATTAGTAATTCAATAATATTTTCATACAACTGAACAAACAAAATGAGTTGGTACTGGAACTACACGATTACCCACACACAAGCGAAACAAGAACTAAAATGTAAATAAAACCGTTGTCCATTTCACGTTACAGCTTGCTTCTAAGCAAATAAATGTTTGCTATTCGAGTCACAATTTTTAAACTTTGCCGGCAAAGAACAAGAAAACATTGGCGCACAGAAGTGCAAGTAGGTAATTTGTTTGCGTCGGTAACTTCGGCCAGGAACTATTCGATAGCTGCAGTTCTAACTTCCTCCGGATTGGGCTATCGACCGACCAACGTTCAATTGCTTCGTAGTTTGAAGAGTAAACAAAAGGATTTCGTTTTTTTTTTACACAAAATAGAATCTTTATTGTATTGAGGTGGTTTAAGTTATATATCAAATTTAAAACATATAATATTTATTTGTTGAAAAAGAGCTCTATAAATGAAAATAGGGCGTCATGGATTTAAAGCATTTGACTCGAGAAGAAGAAGAAAATTAAATTATGCCATAGCAATTGTAAAATATACAGAAAAAGAAAAATACTTTTAGAAAACAGGAACACATTTCACTACCCTGTGATTAAAAAGTGAATTTAATTGCAAAAATATTGAAACGAAACTAAAAAACACTTACTTTCTAAATAACAATTACAAAATGTCACAATAAATTAATTACAAAGTTGGTATTTGAGAATTTATCACTTTGTGAATTTTTCTCCTGTTTGGTTAGGACATTGCAGGCTGAATCACCTGATTGTCCGAAAAAGAAAAAGATTTCGTGCTTCGGAGAGCACGTTAAGCCGTAGGTCCCGGTCGCTGTCTTTGATAGTGGTCGTTACTCAAACCTTGTCAGAGGCGTGATAGTTGTGCTACTAGGCGGTTTAAAAACTGTGACCAGGGTTCATTGGGTCGATAGACTCGATACCCACTCGACAGAAGAAGAAGAATTACAAAGTCAAACTTAAAAACTAACACCTACTCAATCGAAAAGACCGCCCCGAATCGTACCTGGTGGGAAAGTACCCATCACACTAGCTCTTTACTCTTTCTAAATTAGAAGATTAAAATAAACATTATTTCTGGGCTTCGTCTTTTTTTTTCCCAGGGACACACTGTATATGCGCGATCGGAATCCGGTTAGTGGCTGAGTGCTGTACAGTTGCCCGCTACCGGCGGCAGGACTGTACTTGCGTTCGGGTTTGAGCCGCGTAAACAATAACTGGTCGATCACTAGATACACTTACCGAGCGCCGCCGTGATATCGTTATCAGGGCGCACGGATAAACCTATAAATAGGTTAGGTTTTTTATGTTAATCACCATGTAGAATTTTTAAAATGTAATAAATAAATAAATGAAACAAAACAAATTACATTCAGTAAAAGAGAGCATTAATGGTTAGTCAAGCAATCTGCAGACATTCAGAGCACATTAGCGACGAGTCTTGAACTCAGAAACAATAAATACCACGCCGCGTTGCATCGGCTTCGGCTCGCGTCTCGTTATGAGTTTAAGGATGTTTCACAATGGTCTAAGTTATAAGCATTGGGCTTAGGGTGGTTGCATTATTGGTTTCGGCGCACTACATCACACAATTTACATTCTACCTAGCCTAGGAGCGAGAGAAAAACATAGACTTTGCCAGCTGCATTTTGTCCTGGGCATGCTGTAATAACTAGCTAAGGAATCCGAGGGTTTCAGTATATTGTAATTAAGGCGATGGGCTGACAACCATTTACTACAGCAATATACCTACAAATCTTTTTAAAATACCTAGAGCCCTCAAAAATTAGTCAATCGTGGCGGAACGACCTTTGTTTAGGTTGTTTACGCTCTGCCTACACCATTAGGAATGAAAATACGTGATTATGTGCATGTACATCATACAATCCACCGCTCATATCCTGAGATTCCACCGCTCATATCCCAAAACTCCGCTGCTAATATCGAAACAATCCGCTGCTCATATCTCAATAACCCGCTGCTCATATCAAAACAATACACCGGTCATATCCCGCAATCTGTCACTTATATCCCAAAACTCTGCTGTTCATATCCGCCGCCTTCTCTAACACGCACGGTGCATGAGCGGCGCGATTCTCAACTAGCGCGCTTCCGTGTCGGCACGGAATCTGGCAGTTCGCCAGAGAGATTCTTGCGGCGAACTACATCACACAATCCACCGCTCATATCCCGACAATCTACTGCTCATATCCGCCGTAGTCTCTAACACGCACGGTGCATGAGCGGCGCGGTTCTCAACTAGCGCGCTCCCGTGTCCGCACCGAATCTGGCAGTACGCCGTAGAGATTCTTGCGGCGCACTACATCACACAATCCGCCGCTCATATCCTAACAATCTACTGCTCTTATCCGCCGTCGTCTCTAACACGCACGGTGTATGAGCAGCGCGGTTCTCAACTAGCGCGCTCCCGTGTCGGCACCGAATCTGGCAGTACGCCGTAGAGATTCTTGCGGCGCACTACATCACACAATCCGCCTCTTATATCCTAACAATCTACTGCTCTTATCCGCCGTCATCTCTAACACGCACGGTGTATGAGCAGCGCGGTTCTCAACTAGCGCGCTCCCGTGTCCGCACGGAATCTGGCAGTTCGCCAGAGAGATTCTTGCGGCGCACTACATCACACAATCCGCCGCTCATATCCCGACAATCGATTTTATGAAATGCCTCAACCATTACTTTTTGGTCACGCCATTTGTCGTAGTGCGGATTTTCCATAACGATCTATTAGCTATGACAATTGGTTTTGAAATATGGCTTAGGCTGGATTGTAGTTTGGTACTTTTGCAAGCCGCGATTTATGATAGAGCTCTTTGGGTTTCCATTACTCTAAAACTATTTTAATACAGACATACATATAATCACGCCTTTATGCCTAATGGAGTTGGCAGAGCGTAAACGACCTGAATAAAGGTCGTTCCGCCACGTCTGACAAAGTTTTGAGGGTTATTTAAGATAGATTTGTACGTATATTGCTGTAGTGACAGGTTGTCAGCCCATCGCCTAAATTGCAGTATACAGAAACCCTCGGAACCCTTAGCTGATTTTTACAGCATGCCCGGAAGGAAATTCAGCTGGCACATTCTATGTTTTTTCTCGCTCCCAGTCCAGCATGAAAACATTTTTGCTAGATCTTCATATTTAAAAACACATTTCATGTTTTGTTTGTCATTTTAACATAATTGCGCTTAACAAAGTCGTGTGTCCTCCCATATATCGTGTCTTTCACAGCTCTAACATATTTGTAGACTGCTCTCAGTGATAAAGCGCACAAACGAAGTTGCACAGTATTTTAGCGGCGTGCAGTGACATTAGGCTACAAACGCCGGGATTACACAGTGCATTAAGCGTGACAGCCGCGCGGCTTAGCGCGTGGACGACTTCGCAACTCGGTCGCGTAATGCTCTTGTCGGGACTATTTGTTGTCCGACTACAGCTCTACTATTTGCTTTAAAATCTAGCTTAGTGGAAAAAAAATGTCTTTGCTGATCAATAAATGCGCGCTTCCACTGCAGCCCTGATAACCCACCTCGGGTTGGAAAATCTTTCTTCTACTTTGCTAAAAAGGAAACTATTTCTTATTATCACTCTGATTCATTTGTTTAGTCACAACAGAGATTGCTGCATGAAGTTTTATATGTTTCTAAATCGTTTAAGTTGTTTATTTATCGTAGGGCATTGTTTGCTACAAGGTCCAAAGGACAGTGCAGCAGCCGGTTTTATTGCACCTTTCGCACCACCTGGGGTCACGGACGTGGAGCGACATCAACCTGTGACGACCACTATTAAAAACAGTGACCGGGACCGACGGCTTAACGTGTTCTCTGATGCAGGGAATCCATTTTCTTCCATACAATCAGGTGGATTCAGCCTGCATTGTCCTAACCGAACTGAGGAAAATCTCACAATGTGATAAATTGTCAAATATCAACTTTGTGTCCCCCTTGGAATCGAACCCAGGACCAGCGGATCGTTAGCCCATGGCTCTAACCACTAGACCACAGAGGCAGTTAATATTGAAGCAATCTGTAGTAATAGAGTTTTATTTTTGTATCCCATGCTTTAGATTTTTTTAAAAGGAATGCTAAACAAAGCAACAAAACACAAAATTCAAGTCATGAATTCAGCATTTCTGCTAACAACTCAACCGTAAAAATCATGAGAGGAATAAAGTTACATTCAACATTGAGTTGTAAAGTGAAAAATATGTTTACCATTTGAATGCTCAGATTTCCAGGCTTTTTATGAGTAGCATAACCTGTTGTTGTATGTTTAACCTTTTTTATGTCTGGATTATTATTTTACTTCCATGCTGGACTGGGAGAGATAGAAAAACATAGAATGTTCCAGCTGCCTTTCCTCCCGGGCATGCTGTTGAAGTCAGCAAAAGGGACTCGAGGGTTACAGTGTATTGTAATTTAGGCGATGAGCTGACAACCTGTCACTATAGCAATACATATTACAATCTAAATTGCCCTCAATTTTTGTCAGACGTGGCGAAAACGCCTTTTACGAGACGTTACACGCTCTGCCAACCCCGTAAGGGATAAAGGCGTGATTTATGTATGTATGTATGTATTATTTGGAGTTGTAAATTAAAAAATCATATTTCAACAGCACACTTCATCTCATATTTTTTCACGGGATTTGCTTTTAAATTGCCGGGTTTAAGGGACAGTGTCCCGCAAACTGACAAGGGTTACACAGTGAAGGACACTAAACATCTTCCACCAGAAAATTCTTTCAGGAAGAGAAAAAGAAATTGGCTATTCCATACACAATGTCCATCTCGATAGTTAATTTGTATGGAAAAGATTTTTTTTTTCACTTCTTGAAAGAATTTTCTGGTGGAAGTTGTTCAGTATCGCTGACTGGGAAACCCCTATCAGTTTGCGGGACACTGTTCCTTACATTCAGTATTCCATATAAATGGGTTGATTCCGATTCTATTGTTAAGACGGTTTTGTTTCAAGAATATCACGTCCCTCTATGGTGTATGATATGCAAAACCAAAATTTAATAATCTTTTTTAATAATTATTTTCAACGGTCTAATGAACATGAACATTCATTCTGGACTTGGAGCGAGAGAAACCAGCTAAGAGATCCGAGTGTTTCTGTATATTGCAATTTAGGCGATGTGCTGACAACCTGTCACTACAGCTTTGTACCTAAAAACCTATTTTAAATAATATGTATGTACGATATATATATGTATGTGTGTATGGTCTAATAAAGGTAGAGTAGGGTAATATTTATAAGGTCCTCTTCTAAGATCCAAGTCCTTCCTGGAAAAGTGACCTATCCTGGTTTTAAAATTAGGATGGAGTTTGGAAAATATATTTCCAATGCCCGTTGGAAGGATCAATGCTGAAATGTTTTAATGCAAGGTATTTGGTGAAGGGCCAACAACCGGGTGAGACCCAGCTTGAGCAACGGTAAAGGGGTGAGACAGGAAATTGAGAAGCTTAAAAAGATTTATACACTTTGAACAAGTAAGTAGGCCGAATAAAATAGTTATTTGTTCAACTAGAGTGCAAAGTTGATTTTTACTGCGAGTGCTGATTTTGAATCCTGAGGTAGCGAAGGATACTAAAATTGAATCACGAGCGTAGTGAGTGATTCAAAAATAGTATCCTGAGCTAACCAAGGGATTCAAAGCACGAGATGTAAATGAATTTGCTCTCGTGTGATACATACAACTTTTCCCTCTTCCAGTGAGAAAATGTTGAGTTGTGAGATTGAAACATAAGATAAACTTAATATGACTATATCAATTAAATTTATTAATAACTAAATAAAACAAAATAGAATTAATACAAGAAAATAGAATTAACAAAAATAAATAAATTAATATGTTTGTATAGAGACATTCCCGCCATTTTTTTTTTTTTTGGAACGTTGCGTTTGGAAATTGCAACAACACTTAGTAAATAATCATATATATATAGTTATTATTCTAAAATTAGCAATAAATGTTGTTTATTTTTAGCTTTTAAAAATAAATATTACAGACGTCATCATAATTTATTTGAAAAATTATATAAACAATATAACAGATTCAGATTAGAGATTTCTTCCATGCCTGGCAAAACATAGAATGTGCCAGCTGCATTTCCTCCCGGGCATGCTGTAAAAACCAGCTAAGGGATCCGAGGGTTTCAGTATATTGTAATTTAGGCGATGGGCTGACAACCTGTCACTACAGCAATATACTTACAAATCTATCTTAAATAACCCTCAAAACTATGTCAGACGTGGCGGAACGACCTTTGTTTGGGTCTTTTACGCTCTGCCTACCCCATTAGGGATAACGGCGTGATTATATGTATGTATGTATGTATAACAGAAAGTAAAATACATACATAACTGGGAAATTCCCAGATAATTTAAAATATGCCACAATTGTACCGCTTTACAAAAAAGGCCGAAAAGACTTAATATCAAATTACCGACCGATTTCTCTACTGCCAACGACATCAAAAATAATTGAAAAGGTAGTAAAAGCTCGGCTTAGTCCATTTGCTGATACATTTCTGTCAAATCATCAGTTCAGGTTTCGCCACTGACGCTCTACTGGTGATGCTATTGCGGATCTAACAAGGTGTATAACTGTGTGAATCAAGAAGCAAACAAGAAGACATTGGCTATTTACATTGACTTGGCCAAGGCTTTTGATACCATTTCGCATAAAATCCTATTAAAGAAACTTGAAGCTTTGGGTATCACAAACACTGCATTATGTTGGTTTCATTCATATCTAAGTGGAAGATACCATAAAACAAAGATTGATAGTACTACAAGTGATTTTAATAACGACGCCATACTTTTCAGTGTACCACAATGTAGTGTCATTGGTCCGGTTATATTTACCATCTACTTGAATTACTTTTGTTCTTTGCTTCGTGATTGTCACACCATATGCTTTGCTGATGATACAGTACTAGTTTTTTTTTGACTACTCGTGGGAAAGTGTAGTTACCAGGGCTTCACTTGGACTTCGGTACGCTAAATGTTGGTACGACTATAATCTTCTTACTCGCAATGAAGACAAAACTGTGTTCATGTGTTTCTCCCCAACCCAAGTCTGAATGCCTAACACCAAGCCAGCACTGAAAATACACTGCTGTTCGAATAAAGAGAACATCTTATTATGCGAGTATACTTTGCTTGACAGTCGCTTCTTTTATATGGTGTCATTGCCTGGGGTATGTGCGGTTCAACTATTCTTTCTTAATTAGAAATTTCTCAAAAGTTTAACTTAAAAATTATAAAAAAGAAACCATTGCGCTTTCCCACAGAAGAATTGTATCCATTATGTAAAGTGATGACTCCTCGACAAATTTTCATTTGGCAAGCCATGATGGCTATGTCGAGACACATTGATGATTTCGCATTAAACAACTATAATAGAATAATGCGCGAGTCTGCGAGACGCAAGTTCAGATTTCCCGTTAGAAGTTCAGATTTTAGCAGGAAACATTATTCCGATGTTGCTCCACGTATCTACGATAACTTACCTAATGAGATCACTGATTTGGTTGGGTCCACAAATATTCACAATAATTTATTAAAAAATAAATTAAAAACTTATCTTACTACACTTAATATTAGAGACTTTCAGAAATTGTTTGATAAAGTCAATATTTGACTAAATCATTTATATTTATTTACTGTATTTTTATAATAAATACTTCCATAATATATACGTTCTCGAATCATAATACATATTTATTATTGTTTTTATAATTTAACATATACTAACATCTACATGCTTTTAATAAATAGATTGGTGGTGGTTGCGTCGCTAAGACATGATCCTTGCTCAATTACGAGAAGTAGTTAGTCCTGGTACGGGCCTTGGTCTATTTGGACTGCTACCGACATTTCATTGGGGGAAGAAAATATGACTTTTAATTTAGTTTGCTTTATGGCTCTGTCTCTACACCTAATGTTAAAATCGACATGTTTTCTTTTTGTCTAAATAAAATAAAATACAAAATACATCTATATAATCACGCCTTTATCCCTAAAGGGGTAGGCAGAACGAAAACGACTTAAACAAAGGTCGTTCCGCCATGTCTAACAAAGTTTTGAGGGTTCTTTAAGATAAATATAGGCGATGGGCTTACAGTTTGTCAGCCCATCGCCTAAATTACTATATACTGAAACCCTCGGATTCCTTAGCTGGTTTTAACAGCACGCCCAGGAGGAAATGCAGCTGGCACAATCTTTATTTATCTTTCGCGCCCAGTCCAGCATGGAAGCTTTTCTCTCTTTCATGTAAAATGACGTCTTATTATAAGCTTTGCTTATTTTGAGCTTGTGTTGGGCTCTACTGATGCGCAAGAGCAACTGTTTCTGAGTGTTTCGTTAACATTGACTGACTGATAAATCAAGAGACAGGCAGCTCGCCAAACCACGTCTAAGCCTCTCTCCCAGTCTCTCTAGACTTCTCTTCTCTACTTCTCTAAATACATAAAAAGGTAAACGTGTTTTTACTGTAATTGATATTTAGAATTAATGTTGATAGCTGTTGCTAAAAGTCTCTAAATTAATGAGAAAATGTTTCGCTCTCCACCATTTCGAGAGGAGAGAACTGAAGTGGAGTTAAATTATCTACATAGCGAAACAATCGTGTTATCGGAAGTACCTTATCGAATTTAAACGCTCATTTTAACTTCAATGAAAATTTCTCAAGGCGGAAACAAAATTACGCAAACAATTTTGTTGCAGCCCAGTTTCAGCCAACGATTACCTGGCGGACCCAAATAGGGAAAGTTTTTGAAGGTTGTAGGGTCCCTCCCTTTTAGAGTTTGGGAAGTAAGATAACCTATTAGATGTGATTTTGTTTTCTATTTTTCAATCTTCCATGCTGGTCTGGGAGCGAGAGAAAAACATAGAATGTGCCAGCTGCTTTTCCTCCCGGGCATGCTGTAAAATCCAGCTAAGGGATCCGAGGGTTTCAGTATATTGTAATTTAGGCGATGGGCTGACAACCTGTCACTACAGCAATATACCTAGAATTCTATCTTAAATTACCCTCAAAACCTGGTCAGACGTGGAGGGACACCTTTGTTTAGGTCGTTTACGCTCTGCCTACCCCATTAGGGATACAGGCGTGAATATATGTATGTATGTATGTATGTATTTTTCAATCATAGCTTTATGTTCTTAGTTATTAATTATATACTACGCTGCTGTAAGTAACATACTTAATAGTAAGAATAGATAAAATGACACGTAATGTGTTTAAGGACACTTGCAACACTCGTCATCGTCAACGACTACGAACTATCTCCGTGGTCTAGATGTCAGAGCCATGTGCTTAAGATCCGGAGGCCCTGGGTTTGATTCCCAGTGGGGGAACACAAAGTTAACGTTTCTCAATTTATTACTTTGTGAGGTTTTCCCCAGTTTGGTTAGGACATTGCAGGTTGAATCACCTGATTGTCCGTAAAGAAAAAGGATTCCGTGCTGCGTGGGCATGTTAAGCCGTCGGTCCCGGTTGCTGTCTTTGATAGTGGTCGTTAGTCAAACCACGTCAGAGGCCTAATTGCTGTGCTACTAGGTGGTTTGAAAAACTCTGACGCCAGGGTTCATCGGGTCGTTCGATTCGAGAATCCACTCGCTAAGAAGGAGAACGACTACAAACGACTCAAACGATAGATGTCCAATAAGGACATAGGTCTTCCCCGAGGATCTGCATGATGGTCTAGAAGACTTTAGCATCTAGACATTATGCAGCTTCATGCAAGACTTTAGCATCTAGACATTATGCAGCTTCATGTGACATAAGGCAACCTTGTTTACCTACTCGCAACAACCCAGGGGGAAAAAATAAGTGCATCATAAATGGTCTTTTTTTAAAGGGTGTACTGTTTTACAGGTTACGATTGTTGATCTCTTGAATGTGAATGGGAATGGAGATTGATGAATAGAAAAATGTGGGCTCTACACAAGCCAAGTAGAGCCCACATTATTTAAAAAAAATATAATTCACTAAAAACGCAGGGAATCGAAAAACCAGCCCAACGGACTCAAGTTATAGTAATTAAGATAATTTAAAACCTTATAAATTAGCGATTCATAGTTTGTTGTAGTAACAGGAAGAAAAGTTGCCGTTGGTGGCCGTTATTCGTAAGTTTTCTTCCTAACTTAAGTCTTCATAAGTTCAGTCTGTTGGACCGGTTTTCCGATTCACTGCGTTTTTAGTGAATTTTAATTTTGTTACCAATGGGGCGCCACTTGGCTAGTATCGTCACCTTAAGAAAGCTTTTCTATTTATAAATCTCTATTCCCATTCGTATTCAAGAGAAAAAATCGTTACCCGCATTTGTTTTTACTATTATACACAGCACTTCTAAAATTTCTACTAGTGTAATGAAATGTAAACGTGAAAACTGATCGGAACGTTTAGGGAAACCCAATATTATAGTTTAAAACACACCGTATCAAATTTCTTGGAACAAGACGACCCTCTTTACGTTACACTTTGAGTTACACTAAATTACGCTCAAGGAGAAATTAAAGGTCCCATGTGTGTAAAATTTTATGTCCCTATAATGTTTCTTGTCAAGATATTACGAAATGGGTCCTTAGCTTCGTACGCCTGCTGCTTGCCTGACTCAGAGGTCTAGTGGTCTGAGCCAAGGGCACGATCCGGAGGGCGTTGGTTTGATTTCCTAGAGAACATTTTATATCACTGTTTCATTTCATTTATTAAGTGACAGCTTGCTTACGACGATGTATTACCTGATCTTCTGTAAAAAAAGGGATTTCGAGCCTAGGACGACACGTTAATAAGTTGGTCGTTATCGCTGTCTTAGGCCAGCATTTATTATCAGCACTTGAATGTGACAGCTAGTTTGAGTCCGTATCACAATTGTCATTTCAGTACAAAAGGACCTGTCAAATCCATACTTAATATTGCTCTCAATCTTGAGATCACTTTATAAATACGAGCCATACATAGTTGTTTTTGCGGATATTTATTAGCTTTACTTAGGTATCTGCGGCTTAAAAATTATGCCAACACGGTTTATCGAGTCGTATGTCCACTTAAAAATTATAAACAAGAAGCTTCGTACTCCTGGATCGATGTAACACGAGACATTAATTTCGGTAAATTAGATGTTTGATGAAGAATGATGGCGTCTATCGATCATCTTTGAAAATAATGGAAGCTGATTATGTTCTTCCGCGTTTTTATTTTGTTTGAAAATAATCATAATGATTCTAATGATGATAAATAGCAAAAGAATGAAAATAAACATTTGTTTTTCGACAAAATTTTGTTTTGCCTTTTAACTATGCTAAGTCACTTGCTAAACATGGCTGGTATGATTATCACCTCGCAATTACTAGGTAGATAAGTATATGTACACCAATAATAGGCATCGGGTCGATAGACTCGATACACACTCGACAGAAGAAGAAATAGGTATTTTTTGCGTTTTTATAATGACACAGTAGTTTAAAGACAAATTCAGAAATGTCAATTATGTTCGTAAAACATAAATGATACATTCATACATATAATCATGCCTTTATCCCTAAGGGGGTATGCAGAGCGTATAGGCAATGATATAAACAATGGTCGTTCCGCCACGTGTAACAAAATTTTGAGGATTATTTAAGACAAATTTGTAGGTAGGAGATATATTGCTGTAGTTGTCAGCCCATCGCCTAAATTGCATTTTACTGAAACCCTCGGATCCCTTAGCTGGTTTTTACATCATGCCCTGGAGGAAATGCAGCTGGGACATTCTATGATTTTCTCTCGCTCCCAGTCTAGCATGGCAATAGCAATTATGTTCGTAAAATAGAAAAGATTCATCACTTAATCCTTTATTTGCATCAAAAGTTTGATTTCAATATTCTCTTTCGTAATTGACTGTTGATAATAAAAAAGAAAGAGAAATAAAATATGTTTTCTGTTACATTACGCGTGATCTATAAAAAGCAGTCGTAAAATCAGACGAAATTACTTTGAAGGAAGAATACTCTCTGATTTTGTTACAGGATAGACAGACGGACTGCAATTTAACTTCAATAAAACTGCCGAATTGCAGTTCAGATGCAGTTTGGACGCAATTAACTGCCCATCAACCACTGCAGGTTGATGACACACTTTGTTCATAATGACTGCATGGTAACTTTACGATGACGTATCAGTCCAACCACAAGTGCAATTCTTATTAACTTTTTTTGTTCTAAAAGATTTTTGCACTCAGAATGCTGTTTTATTTCTAAAAATATTAGAAATAACAAATCAAACATTCCACCGCTGACGGGATTTGAATCTGAGTCTTATTAATATGCAGTTAATGTACAGTCGGTGTTATTACAGTTTTATTGAAGTTTGTTTGTTTGTTCAATTGAATTCTAACTGCATATAAACTGCAATTTAGTAGAAGCATCACTGTTAATTTGCAGTTCGTCTGTTTAGAGTCTTATTGTTAGTCGTAAACGAGAACCATTAGACCGTAAATAAGAAGATACGTGACCTGTACATAGTGTGCAAATGAAGATGTATTACTTCTTTGCATGTTAGTCCAAAGTTATACATACATACATATATATAATTACGTCTTTATCCCTAAAGGGGTAGGCAGAGCGTAAACGACCTAAACAAAGGTTGTTCCGCCACGTCTGACAAAGTTTCGAGGGTTATTTAAGATATATATGTAGGGTAGGTATATTGCTGTAGTGACATGTTGTCAGCTTATCGCCTAAATTGCAATATACTGAAACCCTCGGATCCCTTAGCTGGTTTTTACAGTATGCCCGGGAGGAAATGCAACTGACACATCCTACGTTTTTCTCTCGTTCCCTGTTCAGCATGGAAGAAAGTTGTAGACCGAAAGATATCCCTGAGCACACAGAGGATATGTGCTTACAAGTAGTCACTAATAAAATTTAATTAAACAGATGTCTGTTAATAGACGACTTGGTTACTCGGGTTCAACATTGCGGCATTCTATGCAAAAGTTATCTAGGTACCTATCTGGATTTTTATTTAGCAAAAAAAAAATGGCTCAATTCTAGATTCTACCGTCTAAAACTAAAATTCAAATCTATCTGTCACTTTCAAAATAATAAAACTAAAAAAGTACAGGAGATGGTTTTGGTTTTACACTTTGTCCGCTAGATTTTGACGTGCTTTTGCACATTTCCAAAGTATTTCTGTCAATTCTATCCGCCATATTATATGACATACATACACTTAAGGCTTAAACGACCTAAGCAAAACTCGTTTGAAAACGTCTGAAAAAGTTTTGAGGTTTATATAAGATAGATTTGTAGGTATATTATATGACAGCGGATATTAATGACAGATAACACATAAAACCACCGACTATAAATCAAACACCGGAGATAATAGATCTCCTGTCCTTATCAAATGTTTTTAGTCTAAAAGTGACAAACAGATTTTAATTTTAGTTTTAGCCGGCTAATCTAGAATCGAGACCAAAGTGCAAACTAGACCTAAGTATACTAAGGCAAACTAGACGAGAGAAAACCCAAGTCCGTAAATGAAAGAAGTAAACTATAATGATAACAACGTAAACACATCTTCAGTAATATTTCTTATCTAAGGTTCTTTTCGTTTTTTTACAACAGACTTATCTTCTTACAATGAGCAAGTTAGCTTAGGAAAGTTTTTCACTTTACTAGTTAGCAAATAGATAACATAGTTTAAGAGTTGATACGTGTAATCATTTATACAAAGAAAACTTTTTATCCGTTTTGTTATATATCTTAGATATTTAGATCTAGAAATAAAAGCTTGTTTAAGATGACTGTTGTAAATGTAGAGACTAGCTAAAAGGAACACGACAAAAAGTAAGCAAAATTCATACAAAGTCAACAAGGTCCGAGGTCGCAGTCGCAAGCTGTATTGCAAACAGTCCGAGTGAGTGCTTAGAGTATGTATGTGAGCAAATATGCAGACGCGATTGCCAAGTTTCCGTGCGGTTGCTTCCACTTACATTCAGAGAACTTTGTAACGCTTTAGAAAAATGTATAAAATTACCATGCTGGACTGGGAGCGAGAGAAAAACATAGAATGTGCCAGCTGCATTTCCTCCCGGGCATGCTGTAAAAATCAGCTAAGGGATCCGAGGGTTTCAGTATATTGCAATTTAGGCGATGGGCTGACAACCTGTCACTACAGCAATATACCCACAAAATATATCTTAAATAACCCTCAAAACTTTGTCGGACGTGGCGGGACGACCTTTGTTTCAGTCGTTTGCGCTCTGCCTACCTTATAACGGATTAATGCGTGATTATACGTATGTATAAAATTAGTGACGGATTCTAAGCTGCTTCTATTGAATGATGTAGCCTCTGATTCTAAATTGTCGATCCTCTGCTTATCCTGTAAGGGATAAAAACATGACCATTTAATGTATGTAATCAAATATGCAGACGCGATTTCCAAGTTTCCGTGTGGTTGCTCCCACTTACATTCAGAGAATATTGTAACGCTTTAGAAAAATGTATAAAATTACTGACGGATTCTAAACTGCTTCTTTTGAATGATGAAACCTCGTTTGTGAAATTTTAAACCGTCATATATTTAGGCCTCTGATTCTAGATTGCCAAGTTTCTGTATGGTTGCTTCCAGTAACAGACAGAGAATATTGTAACGCTTTAGGCAAATGGATAAATTACTAAGGAATCCTGTGTGTTTTTTTCTATCTAATGGGATTTTTACTCTACAAACGATCCGATGAACCTTGTTGTCAGAGAATTGAAATCAATTGATTTATGGTCCTCTCAAAATTTTAAATACACCGTTTTCTAGTTTGTTTATGCATGTCCCAGGCTTACGCGTATTCGTTGTAACACATCTTCTGATAGGCTTCCTATTTTTCAGGCAAAGGCACCTTTTTATTGGCATTTCACGTTCTCTCTGCCTACCCCATAAATTATTAACTCGTAACTATTTATATTATCAAATAAGCTGGACTATGAATGTTAGCAAATATGCAGCTAAGCGATTGCCATGTTTCCGTGTCAGGGTTTCTACACCACCGCTTCCGGGACTTAGCCACATTGCAGTAGGCATTTTGGGAAACTGATAGATTACTGAGAGATTCTAGGTAATTCCATTCCGGGACCCTTTGAATGTTCCAGCAGCTGCTTTTCTTCCCGGACGTACAAAAGCGTCATAGCAGCGACACACCATATTCTATACCGAGTGTAAGGGACAGCGTTCCGCAAACTGATAGGGGTTGCTGAGTCAATGATACTGAACAATGTTCACCAGAAAAATATTTCAGGAGATGTAAAAAATATTCAACTTTCCCATACAAGATTACCACCTCAATCAGACATTGTATGGGAAGGCATCTTGTTTATTTTCCTGAAAGAATTCCCTGGTGATAGTTGTTCAGTTTTGTTGAATGAGGAACCCCTATCAGTTTACACTCCGTATGTAAGACGTTGCAACGACACCTTTTACTAAGCTGTTGACTCTCCATCTACTCCGTAAGGAATAAAAACGTGACTGTTTTCAAATTTGCTGGATTATGAATAAGTAAAAGCAAATATGCAGCTAAGCGATTGCCAGTTTCCGTGTGGTTGCTTTCACTTACAGCCGGAGTCAGGGCTTCCACACCACCGCTCCCGGGACTTAGCCACATTCAGGATTTCAGACAGATGCATTATTAACTCAGTAAAAGCTTTCTGGAAATTATTCATATTGAATCAGAAATGCAACCATTTATATAACAGATTTTGTAATTACTCCAAGTTTTGCTTTGTTTTTTATCTTCTTGAACACTATGTGGAATAGTCTCTAGAAATTAATTACCTGACTTCGCAATAAAGCAGGGTAATGTGTTTATCAGCCTATATATGTATGTACGTTTGATCCTCTGGGGCGCTCTACAGACCAAAAGCGTAGGTCGATTTCAGTATGCAAATATCACTGAAAACACACAAAATCAGTAAAAAAAAAAAGGTGGCGACAATCAGACGCCATTTTGTGAAAGTAGAAAAAATAACAATCGACGATCTATGCCAAGTGGGGTATTATTAAATAGGTATCCTACCATCAATTCAAGATTTTTGATATCGTTTTTCGTTTTGAGTAATCGTTTAAGATCTATAACGATTTAAAGTTTTAAAGCTCACTTTGTATTCTACGCAGTTCGGTTTTTTAATGTCCTGGAGAAAAATGGGGCTAAAAAAAGTGTACCTCAGAGTAACAATTAGTTTACGAAGAAAGAGTGTTGATGATTTCAAAAAGTATAGTAGTAGTAGTTGTCTATGTTTGTGTTGTCATTTATTGATTTTGTCATCTTGCTAATATGCTAAAAAGTACACGAGGCGGCTGATTACCATATAAATAAAAGTTGAAGTTGAAAAAGTACACGTATTTTCCAAGATCCGCCTTTACTTAAAAAAAAAACCTCAATGAGAACCAATCCCCGATGTTAATAAATTGGTCAAAGCTGAACTCTATTTACCAAGAAGTACTAGGAGCGCATAACATTGTAGGAAGTAGGTATTAGGTAACTGAGTCTTCCAGGAAAAACAATAAATTAGCACACGTGTACTTAATGCATGAACTCTCTTAGCCTGGATTTATGTCAGACGTATAAATTGTGTCCCGGATGCAGTGCACTGTGTGATGCGGTATTACGGAAATAGGTCGTTGCATTCGCTTGCATAGACTGATAATAACGAGACACCTATACGCTCAAAATTTAATCTTTTAATCTTTTTTTAATGTTTCATTGAGGTTTCAGTATATTGCAATTAAGGCGATGGGCTGGCAATTTTTCACTACAGCAAAATACCTACAAATCTATCTTAAATAACCCTCACAACATTGTCAGACGTGGCGAAACTACCTATGTTTAGGTCTTTACGCTCGGACTACCCGATTAGGGGGATAAAGGCGTGATTATATGTATGTATAGATTGGAGACTCCATGCTGATTAAAAAAATCTTAGAATGTTCCAGCTGCCCTTCCTCACAGGCATTCTGTGGAAGTCAGCAAAAAGGATTCGAGGTTTACGGTGTATTGTTATTAATGCGATGGTCTGACAATCTCTCAATATAGCAATACACTCACTTAGCAATCTAAAATTGCCCTAATATTTGTCAGTTTGTAAGAGATTAACGCGTGACATTTTGTACGTATATTATGTAAGACCATCCGAAGAAAGAATGCATTACATCTTTAACCCTATAATGTGAGAGTCTCATAATGTCTGGTGTCAAAGGTCTTGCTCCGAGCTGCTGGTAATCCGTTTAACGGAGATCATACCGACGCTCATCTCACGCCGCACGCTGAAGGCTGCTAGCGCCAAATAGCTTGTTTCTAGCTAAAATTAATGGAGAAGTTTTGCTTGTGACCGATTTTAGATTCAGTATATGCTTATTGCATAAACAAAAAATGTTACAAAGAATGATTAGTTATACTTTAAACAATAAGTTCTAAATTCTGATGGTGATAATTTGTATTTTGAATTATTATTTGTTAGGAAAATAAGTACATAGTAAAACTAATTTTAATTGGATATGGGATATAATCTGGTATGTAATCATAATTAGATCATACATTACAAATCTTGCACATACATATAATCACGCCTTTATGCCTAATGGGGTAGGCAGGGTATAAACGACCTAAACAAAAGTTGATCCGCCACGTCTGACAAAGTTTTAAGGGTTATTTAAGATAGATTAGTAGATATGTTATGGACCAGGTGATTAATGCGGGCATTATATATAATGCACGAGCATTATGAATAATGTCTAGCTTTATCGGGCTAAGTGATTAATTACTATCTTAACTTCATTCTTTACCACATTGCACGGTCATTATTATATTGCTACATGACAATTGGGCAATTTGATAATCAAGCTATATTTAACGCGGTGCTAGGGCGGCGCATGGCGTACTTCCCTCCCCGCTGAGAGAGTTGTAGAATGTCCTCTAAATACGTTATAGTAGATGTGGTTGTAAAGGTGGTTGCAAGTCTGATAAATGTAGTTGTCGTAAAGCCAAAAAGTTGTGTAAATACCTCAAAATGCCATCACAGTGGCACTTGTTCTAATAAATAAACCTGTAACTTGCTACATATTGTATAATTATTGTTTTTAATTTTATGTTATTTTATTAAGAGAAGATGCTAATTATGTCAAATAATGAGTCTGATTGCTTAAACTTTAGTTTATTTTGTGTTTTAAAATAATAAGTCATTTATGTAAAACAAAGATACGTTGTGAAATTTTTGTTTTAAATTTAATTATACATACATATAATTACGCCTTTATCCCTAATGGGGTAGGCAGAGCGTGAACGACCTAAACAAAGGTCACTCCGCCACGTCTGACAAAATTTTGAGGGTTATATAAGAAAGATTTTTAGGTATATTGCTGTAGTGACAGGTTGTCAGCCAATTGCAATATACTGAAACCTTAAGATCCCTTAGCTGGTTTTTGCAGCATGCCCGGGAGGAAATGCAGCTGGCACATTCTACGTTTTTCTATCGCTCCCACTCCAGCATGGAATAATTCATCATCATCATCATTTCAGCATACATCTGAGTATACCCACTGCTGAGTATATGCCTCTTCTTTTGATCGCCATCTACACCGGTCCTGTGCCTCTTGGCAATAATTAAAATAATTTAATTATATTTTATGTTATATTTTTAATATGACTTAAGTTTTAAATGCAAAAACTAGTGGATTTTCAAAGTAGAAGTCCTTGGTAATTAATCCAAATAATGAGACTGATTATTTAAGTGGTTTAATAATTAGTTTATTTTATGTTAAATGACAATAACAATTTAAAAAAAAAAAAAAAATATGTTTCTATTACTCTGCCCAAAAGGTGATGGGCAATATGTATAATACCCGGTAAATTTGATTATTTGAATAATTATTATCAAATTGCACTCTCATATTGGGCATTTTGCATAATGACCGGGCATTATGTATACTGCCCAATTTATCACTTGGTCCATAACAGATATATTGCTGTAGTAATAAATAGTTTGTTAGCCCATATCGCCTTAATTACAATATACTGAAACCGTCGGATCCCTTAGCTTATTTTAACAGCATGCCCGGGAGGAAATGCAGCTAGCACATTCTATGTTTTTCTCTCGCTCCCCGTCCACCATGGAAGATCTTGTACATACCAGATTATATCCCATTACAGATCCAACATGTTACAACACATCAGATAGTCACTAAACACACAAAGACACGTCTGACTCACACTTTAGGTTGAGGAGGTCAAGCGGCAGATTATCAGAGCTGGGTGCACGACCTTTGACGCCAACTAGTGCAGAACTATGACATAGTAGAGAAAAGGTATAGTAAAATATAATCTTCCATGCTAGCCTGGGAACGAGAGAAAAAAATTGAATGTGCCAGCTGCATTTCCTCCCGGGCATGCTGTAAAATCCATTTCAGTATAGGTTTCAGTATATTGTAATTTAGGTGATGGGCTGACAACCTACCTACAAATCTACCTAAATACAGCAATATACTTACAAATCTATCTTAAATAACCCTCAAAACTTTGTCTAACGTGGCTGAACAATCTTTGTTTAGGTCGTTTGCGATCTGCCTGCCCCATTTGGTATACAGGCGTGATTATATGTATGTATGTATGTTTTTAGTGCAGAACTGTGACATAGTAAAAGAAAAAAGCATTTGAAAATATCAATGGATTTTGGTTTACTTACTCTCTATTAAGTGGGACAGCATAGACTAATAATAATAATAATACTCTCTATTAGTATAGTCAGAAGTAGCAGGGATACCTAATGCTGACGATGGACCCAACTCCCCCAGTTAATTACAGTATCCTTGGTTGATGGTATTCTTCGCAATGAGAGCTGCAGCTTTTGAGTTCCACTCTTTTGCTATGCCCTCGTCACGTTACAATAAAAATCTTTATTGAAAAATAAAAATCTTTATTGAACAGGTCCATTACAATGCATTATTAAATAACTATGACAACCACACTAGGCGACGCCTGTATCGTGGACGCCAAAATTACATTATTTAGTTTGCCAAGAGGACACAATCTATTTAATCACAATAATAAAAAACAGTTAAAATATTTTCTGATACAAAAAGATTTTTTTATAATAAAACAATCAAATTAAATTAGTTAATAGGAATTAATTATAACAAATTCATTAAATTAAAATAAGGTGTTAAAAAGAACTCAATCTTGTGGAATTTATCAGAAGAAAATAACTGTAATAATAATAGTAACTCATGTATAAATTTATGAATAAATTTAATTTAATTTAAATGACATGCATCGGACTAAAATAACTAAAATTTTAGTGTGTATGAGTGTGTGTGTGTGTGTGTGTGTGAGTATGTGAGTGAGAATGTGTGTGAGTTAGTTAACAAGGTGAACTGAAGTGATAAATCTTAGGATAAAACATTTAAAATTTCTTCAGTTTTAGTATATGTCCATGTCATAATTTGTTTGGTAACGATTATCTTGGTTTCGTATAACGATATATCCTTGATTTCACATGACTTTACAATTTCATTGAATATATGCGGAAACATAAAGGGCGAAAAACGTCTTGCGAATGATGTGCTAGTTCTCTGAACTGGTGCTCGAAATACTCTGCATTTCAATATCTTTTTAAAATTTGGCGAGTTCATAATAAGTTTTTGAGTTGTTAAAACAGCTTTGATTATGTATAATCGTCTTACGCTCAGTAATTGTGTTTCAGCATATAATTCTATGGTTGAAAATCTGTACGGTTTTCTAAAAATTACCTTCAGCATTGCCCTCTGTGCTCTTTCCAATATTATAAGATTAGTAGAAGTAGCCCCTCCCCAAGCCTGGATGCCATAACATAACACTGACTGGCAAAGTGATATGTAGACGGATTTTCGCAGTTCCCTATCAGCAGCTTCTCGAAGTGGTTTCATCACATGGATTAGCTTTCGTGTTCTTGTGGCAACGAGCTGTATGTGTTCCCTAAAGGACAATTTGTTATCTACAATGATGCCAAGGTATCTGACGGAATTAGCATTCTTTATTCCTGGACAGTTGCAAGTTCCAGGATACAGGTTATTGATTAAAGCATCACAGGTATGTACAATAATATCGTCGTACGAATCTGGGGACGAGGGCTCTGTCTTATAAAAACACAAGAACTTGGTTTTGGTGCTGTTAAGTTAAGTGTCAGGAGATTTCCATCAAGCCATTTTGCTACTTGCGCTATGCCAAGCTCTGTTGTCTTGCGACACCGTTCCCAGTCGACATCGTTGAAGAGAATAGCAGTATCGTCTGCGTAACAAACTATCTCTGCGTTTCTCAAACGCAGTGCTGCCATGTCGTTTATGTATACCAGGAACAATGTCGGTCCGAGAACACTTCCCTGGGGGACTCCAAAGGATATATCGCTTAGGCTGCTTGTGACAGAATCAATTTTGACACACTGTTTTCTTCCAGTCAGATAACTGTGAAACCACTCTAAAGCAATACCCCTTATGCCAACGGCGTTGAGCTTTTTTAGTAATATAGGGATTGAAACTGAATCGAACGCTTTTGCCAGATCCAAAAAAGTGCCGATACAAGATCTTCCGTGATCAAGGTGGCCAGCGATTCTATTTACAAGATCCGAGACAGCATCTTCGGCTGACTTGCCACGACGAAAACCATATTGGTTGCAAGCCAACAACCCCTCTTGTTCCAGATATTTTACAAGGCGGTTATTAACGATTTTCTCCAAAATTTTCGAGAAAGCTGACAGAAGTGATATCGGTCGGTAATTGTCAGGTATCTTCTTATCACCTCCCTTGTGAATCGGTATGACCGTTGCAATCTTCCAGGCGTCAGGCACTATCCCTGTTGACAGACTCTGGTTAATCATAACAACTAACGGCCCTATAATATTGTTTTTTGCCAACTTAATTAGACGGTTTGTAATGCCGTCCAAACCAGCAGCACTATCCGCATTTGAACTTAATATTATGGCCTCAATCTCAAAAGGATCAGTTGGTTCCATAAAGAAAGATTTAACTGATAGGGTGGGCGGGATAACATTATTTGCTAGCATGTCCTGAGATATATTCAGTTTCTTTAATATTTTACTGGCCAAAGTCTGCCCAACCGAGGCGACAATGTTTAACAGAAGTACTTAATTTGCCTCCAGTAGTGAAATAGCAACAGAGTTGGTATGTATACTATCATGCTCATCATCATAATGTCGTATGGCACATATACTGCGTTGGGTGAGACGATGCATTTCCAGACTATCCTGCTGAGCGTCCGAGACGTTTTACTGATTCGTAGTTTTACTACACCTATGACATGGCTTATCGTGTCTTACTCTCTAGAAATAGTATATAACATGTCACATCGCTGGGTGAATTGAATTTCATAGGATGAGCATGACATAAAAGTGACTGACCTTTAGTCAGTGCTGCTTCCAAGAGCGAGGTAGGTAATCTTTCTAAATTTAGGAGAAGTTTCATTTTCTTCTGTGCTGGACTGGGAGCGAAAGAAAAATATAGAATGTGCCAGCTGCATTTCATCCTAGGTATGCTGTAGAAACAAGCGAAGGGATCCGAGGATTTCAGCATATTGCAATTTAGGCGATGGGCTGACAACCTGTCACTACAGTAATATACCTACAAATCCATCTGAAATAACCCTCAAAACTTGGTCGGATATGGCGGAACGACCTTTGTTTAGGTCGTTTACGCTCTGCCTACCCCATTAGGAGTAAAGGCGTGATTTTTTTTTTTTTTGATAGGCAATCATTTGTCCGCCATCTCACGTGATGGTAAGTGATGATGTAGACTATGTTATTATATGTATGTAAGTATGTATGTTCATGTTTAAAGTGTTCGTGACAAATTTCCAGTTGAAATGTACGCAAAATGAGCCGGCCATCATCTTGTAAACTGATTTTTGCGGCTTATTTTACTTGGTCCATCCATTTCCAATATTCGTTACAATTCTGGTTCTTACGATTCCCTAAGACTGCTTATAAACTTCTCGGATAAAACTCTGATGTTTTTTGAATATCCATAGGAACTTTCTCAAGTCTTTAAGCGTAGGTGAACTGCCTCCGTGGTCTAGTGGTCAGAGCCATAGGCTTACGATCCGGAGGTTCTGGGTTCGATTCCCAGGGAGGGAACACAAACTTGATATTTATCAATTTATCACTTTGTGAGGTTTCTCCAGTTTGGTTAGGACATTGCAGGCTGAATCAAATAAAAATCAAACAAAACCAAAAAGGATTTCGTGCTTCGGAGGGCACGTTACGCCGTCGGTCCCGGTCGCTATCTTTGATAGTAGTCGTTACTCAAACCACGTCTGAGGTCTAATAGCTGTGCTACTAGGCGGTTTCAAAACTCTGACACCAGTGTTCATCGGGTTGTTCGACTCGAGAATCCACTCGATAAGAAAAAGAAGAAGAAGAAGGTACGAAGGGGATGCGTCTATTGCATGTTGATAAACCAGAAAAAACAGGTTTATTATAGCCACATTTTTACCGCTTTATCACACATTAGACAACATAGTATGGATAAAATGAAGCTGGTTTATAGTGTAGTCTGCAGCTACAAGGTTGCGCTAATATCTTGAGTGCATCTTACCTAACTCCAGCTCATGTGATTAGCGCAATAGAGGTATTTAATAATTTAGCCTGCTATCTCGCTCTCCAACCTGTCTTGAGTTAGAAAATCTTCATAGCTGATCTACAGATTATTATTTGTAAAAAGCGAGCATTTTTTTTATCTTCGACCAATACATACGCATATTTTTTAGCTTGTGTGTTTAAGTGCTGTTATAAAATACAAAAGTGTTTTTAACATTGGTGTGATACATAAAATAAAAAACATTAAAATAAAAAAATATGCTAAATAAAAAAAATGCATAACTTTACAGCATTTTAAATATGGGCGACAAAACTGTATTTTAGATAGACATTAAATTATAAGCTAATGTAAATTCTTATTTTGGAGTGATATTAGGTTTTTCTCCTCCATATTGTGAGTGGTGCTTATTCAGTTCTATCTATGAAAAAAATATTAAATGTTATTTAGGTATTTACTACTGGTATTTAGCTACCATAAACAGTTAAGTACATCATTAAATACTTTGTAGATGCTAACCCCAGGTTAAAGCAACCCGGGTTCAAGTAATCTTGTTTGATAATCTCAAGATTAGACAGGTTTACACTAACACCTGTAGGTTTCTCACTAATTTACTGAGACGGTCCGCTCTAATTGAAATTAATGCTATACAATTTGGGTACTTTATTTTGTACATACATACATATAATCATGCCCTTATCCCTAATGGGGTAGGCAGAGCGCAAACGACCTAAACAAAGGTCTTTCCGCCATGTCTGACAAAGTTTTGAGGGTTATTAAGATAGATTTGTAGGTATATTGCTGTAGTGACAGGTTGTCATCCCATCGCCTAAATTGCAATTTACTGTAATCTTTGAGTTCCTCAGCTAGTTTATACAGCATACCCGGAAAGAAATGCAGCTGGCATGTTTTTCTTTCGCTCCCAGTCCAGCATGGAACTTTTCTCTTAACATAAATTTAAAATTATTCTTATTCCAACAGTATTCTTGCTTGGTGTTTTAGGAAGTCACCGGTAGCAGCCGACGGTTTAACAAATTTTCCTCCATTTCCAGCTGTCTTCTTGTAAGAAAGGCACACGTGTTCGTTCCCTCTTCTTATTCGACTGAAATATAGAACCTGGAAAATATGTGAAGCGAGCGGTGCTCTCGCCGTTTTTACAAACATACATAAATTCACGCCTTTATCCCTTACGGGGTAGGCAGACCGTAAAACGCTTAGTGAAAGCTTTTACACCACGTCTGCTAAATATTGAAGGCAATTTTAAATTGTAATGTGCATCGCTATAGTAACAGGTTGTCAGCCCATCGCCTCAATTACAATACACTGCGACCCTCGAATCCGTATTGCTGACTTCTACAGCATGCTTGAGAGGAAGGGCAGCTAGAACATTCTATGTTTTTCTACCGCTCCCAGTCCAGAAGTACTCGCCGTTTTAATAATTCTCATTTCAATGATGAAGGTTTTCTTTTTGTTTTTATTCGAAATGGGTTTGTTCTTGATCCAGTCTAGGTCGGGGGCGACTGATTGATTTACATTTAGTCTGATATGTTATACATAATTAAAAATAGAGAATTGAACTTACGTACAGTTAGCAAAGTCAATTGCTAGTCAGGCCCGCTCTACACGGATGAGATTATTTCCGGAAAGTAGGTATAAATTTACATCAAATTTCGTATATTTGTTGCAATAAATCAATTGTGAAAATATTTCATAAAAAGTCTATAAATTTAATAGAAATATTCTGACTTCCTTGTTCCGGTTTAATTTGCTCAAAGATTGCGTAAGTTTTACATTGTTTACAACGATGAAGGTTATATCGGGTGTAAAGGTCAGCGTAAATTAAACTGTTAGGGGTTGCTTTAACTGAGCACTGGACCAAATTTCGAATTTCTAATGAGTTTTCGATTCGCAGAATGACCCGATAAACCCTGGTATTCCAAACCGCCTATTAGCACAGCTATTATTCCTCTGACACTATTTTGATACTGTCTTTGGACAGCAACCGGGACCGACAGCTTAACGTAACCTCCGAAACACGGTATCCTGTTTCTTGTCGGTCAATCAGTGCAATGTCCTAACCAAATTGGGAAAATCTCACAAAGTGATAAATTAACAAAAATACAACTTAGTGTTTCCCCCCTAGGAATCGAACCTAGGACCTCCGGATCAGACTACTAGATCAAGGAGGCAGCCCATGTATTACAAGGAAGTCATAATTCCACTAACTTAACACTGTTCCGTTGAAGACAATGCATTACATACTGACTGATTCATTACTAGCTCATGGCTCACGCATGGTCGCTTTGTAATAAGATAATTGTGGCTAATATGCCAAGCAATAAAGATGTTGGGAATGTGATTGCCATTGATTTATTTTACAGTGGTATGCGGTCTAGTGATCCATTAGGGTCAACGGAACTACAATGTCACTTATGAATAGGTAAGTCCGGCTGAATAAACCTAACCTACTTTAGTTTTGACAATCTACGAAACGGATCAAGGTCAATTTTGCAACCATGGTTTTCAACCCCTCTACCAGAAGAGTCCTGCGCCAAACTTCTTACGGCTTTCTGTCTTGTATTAATTTTAAGTATTCTTATATTAATAGCTGTTGGTTTTTCTCGAAATACAAAATAAAAATAAAACATTCAATCGAGAATGGCAGCGCTATTCAGACATCTCATTAATCTTCATGGTTGACTCCTGTTCACAGACGAAAATTAGAAATAATAATACACACAAACGTCTTAAAGTTTAATTCGTTTAAAAGTATGGATCAGTCTTCTATGCTGGACTGGGAGCGAAAGAGTCTTCCATGCTGGACTAGGAGCGAAAGAAAAACATAGAATGTGCCAGCTGCATTTCCTCCCTAGCATGCTGTAAAAATCAGTTAAGGGATCCGAGGGTTTCAGTATATTGTTATATAGGCGATCGGCTGACACCCTGTCAAAAAAACAATATACGTACAAATCAATCTTAAATAACACTCAAAACTTTGTCAGACGTGGCCAAACGACCTTTGTTTAGGTCGTTTACGCTCTGCCTACCCCATTAGGGATTAAGGCGTGATTATATGTATGTATCAATCTTTCAGTTTTGCATCTTTTCTCAAAAAAATAAAGCTTGACACCACCATTTCCTTCAAGTCTCAGTACGTATTGCTGTGAAAACACTCGAGGTCCCAGCACGTAGTTCATGCTACATTTGATTCTGGCTGCACCGCAATCATTGAGCGCATTTCAACCATACATTTATTGCAAGGCGCCCGCCGTTTCAGCCGACCGAGTGTTTGGCTTGAAGAATTATGGATAGGGTTTTTATGGTACGAAATATCTGGAGTAAATAAAACACATATAAACGGGGTGTAAGGGACAGCGTCCCGCAAACTGATAGGGGTTGCTAAGTCAGCGAAACTAAACAACTTTCAGCAGGTCTTTTTTTCAGGAAGTGAAAACAAAATTTTGCTTTTTCATACGAATTGTCTGATCGAGGTGGTCAATTTGTAAGAGAAGGTCAAAATTTTTTTCGTCTCCTGATATAATTTTCTGATGTT
Source organism: Scrobipalpa costella (assembly GCA_949820665.1). Lineage (NCBI taxonomy): Eukaryota > Metazoa > Arthropoda > Insecta > Lepidoptera > Gelechiidae > Scrobipalpa > Scrobipalpa costella. The sequence continues at coordinate 24,899,000 of OX463297.1, forward strand.
AGTTGTTTAGTTTCGTTGACTGAACTCCTATCAGTTTGCGGGACACTGTCCCTTACACACGGTATATATATTTATAGTAATTTAAAAAAAAAATGTACTTTACGTCAATTTCATATTATAATCAAAATAAATTCTTCCATGCTAGCCTGGGAGCTAGAGAAAAACATAGAATGTGCCAGCTGCATTTCCTCCCGGGCATGCTGTAAAAACCAGCTAGGGGATCCGAGGGTTTCAGTATATTGTAATTTAGGCGATGGGCTGACAACCTGTCACTACAGCAATATACTTACAAATCTATCTTAAATAACCCTTAAAACTTTGTCAGACGTGGCGGAACGACCTTTGTTTGGGTCGTTTACGCTCTGCCTACCCCATTAGGGATAAAGGCGTGATTATATGTATGTATGTATGTATCAAAATAAATCCATCTGTAGGTACTTACTTTTTCTCTTATGCCCACGGGAAAAATCACATGAATCGCGGTGCTCAAAGCTAGTTCCTTGTATTTTTTGTATGCGCTTTTTTATGTTCTACGATGATCGTCAAATCTGTTCCCTCAATAATCTGTTAACATTTTCCCCCAAAGTCGCGATAAAGTTCCAGAATGGCGGTGCTTCCATCACTGCGACTCGACAAGAACTTTTCCAATAACTGCGGCCAGCAGCGCCGCTATGCAATTTTCGACGTTGATGCCCTTTTGTGAGGCGCTGTGTGACTGAGGCGCTTGTCAAGTTATTAAATTATTTGCGAGGCGCGAAGGCAGGTCTTTTAACAAATATTTATTATACCTTTTTGTTTACCCAAAGGTTGCCGGGAAGAAATAGCTATCTTAGCAATATGCCGCCTATGTTGTTGTACTCGTCTTTTGTTGTATTCTGTATGATTATTATCTTAAGTTGAATGATTTGTTTTCTTATGTGCAATAAAGTATTTTTATGTTATCTTAGTTTTTTATGTTAGGTTTTTGAACTCTAAGGCAAAATTGAACGTGACAGAGTGGACATGTAGGGAGTTAATCAAAAAACCTTAAAGGTATACTGGCATTTATTAACGACGATGGAACACAGCAAAATGCTGAAACTGACGCCTATAAGGCGCGCTGAAAACGGTTCTTGGTCTTCGCTTCTGAAGAATACAAAATATTTTTAGCAGAAGGACATGTAAAAATTACATACAATTAAATGCAATTACATGTATAAATATTGCTATCATAGTGCGGTTTACGTAATTATAATAAAGCATTCTGTTTGTACTAAGGGTAGGAATAATGTCCTGTAAACACAGGGCTTTTCATAGTACTAACAGAAATTTGTAAATCTCTCACAAGTACATTAAGGTGATTTCTAACGGCAAATGGTTTATTTTAGAGCTTATTTTTCCTTCACTAATCATCGGCTAATAATTCTAAAAAATATACATCTAAGAAATTAGTTGATCACTTGCAATTGCAACATTTGAAAATATTCTAGCTCATATATTTATGAAGCATGCTTAAAAAAACTAGAAAAAGTTGTTTTATCAGTAAATATTATATTCCTTCTTAAGTTTGAGGAGCGTTTTCACGGTTTCTTCGAAAAAATATTCGTATTATGATTATGTAAAATCGGATTATAGCTTTTTTCAATCCGACTCATAGTTTTAAGTACACGCCGTAGCGCGCGCTGATTTGAACGACATTCTAAAGCATTACGGGCGATTGTTGCATATCTTGAAACAAACATGCTCATCTGCCGTTGGGATACACCTAAAAATACATGCTACCGACTGCCAACATGCGTGTGTTCTAAACGTTCTTGTAGGCTGCCCGATCTCCAGCCGAGCATGAACTCCTTTGACGCAATCTCTCCCACAGACCTTATCTCACCTATAGCGCCTAAGGCATGAAACCCAAAGAGGCCTGCTAATTGAAATCTTGGTGCTAAAATCAAAACATACGTATGAACCTGGAAAATGTATGAGGCGAGCGATGCTCTCGCTGCTTTTATTTGTCATAATTTTCATTTCAATGAAAGAGGTTTTAATTTAACTTACGTACAGTCTGCAAAGTCAATTGGTGGTCAGACCCACTTTAAACGGATGAGATTATTTCCGCAAATTTTGTATAGATTTTCATGAAATTTCGTATATTTGTTGCAATAAATCAGTTATTCAAATATTTCATAAAAATCTTATGTCTTAATAGAAATATTCTGCCTTCCTAGACGGTGTAAAATGGTCTAAGATTGTGTAAGTTTTATATTATTTAAAACGATGTGTTGACGCCTTGCATGTGTGTATCTATCACGCGCATACACACACGCACACGACGAGGACCAGACGCGCCCGCGCTCGCGGCGCCTTCTTCCACTTACTACTAGACCTTAGCGTAGAACGCACGTTATCAAAACCATATCTGTTTTGTAAGAAATCAACATTAAATATTGTCAAATGCAAGAAGCTCCACCGCCTTCTGCAAATGCCCAGTCTTACACACGATGAAATTTTATTTAGTGTTAAGGATAGCGTAAAATCCATTGCTAAACACTCAACTTTGGTCGACTACTGTCAGTTACAAACGGTCTATCTCCTGATGATGCTCCGTGGAGGGGCAAAACTGTGTTGAGTAGATTCGGTGATAGTTATGCTGGTGCATTGCCTGTGGATGTGCATTTATTTGTAGGGGGGCGGTCGGTGCACTTAACTTAGTGCACAACTTACCAAACTTTTGGGTTCGATTCCCAGGGGGGAACACAAAGTTGTTTGATATTTGTCAATTTAACACTTTGTGAGGTTTTCCCCAGTTTGGTTATGACATTGCAGGCATTGAATCACCTGATTCTCCGAAAAGAAAACGGATTCCGTGCTTCGGAGGGCATGTTAAGCGGTCGATACCGGTCGCTGTCTTTCATAGTGGTCGTTACTCAAACCATGTCAAAGTAATAGCTGTGCTACTAGGCGGTTTGAAAACTCTGAAACCAGGGTAAATAGGGTCGGTCGACTCGAGAGTTCACTCACTAAGAAGAAGAAGACTTACCATCTCTTGTGTGGAAGTAGATAAATATTTTTCTATCTTACATAGGTCATTGCTAAACGTTTCTCTTGTAGGCTGCCCAAATCTCCAGCCAAGCATGAACTCCTTTGCCGCTTTCCGATTCGGATGTCCGCGTCTTGTTAATTAAATCCCTGTGAGGGTTAAGCAGTCGGATCAAAGGACTCGGCAAGGGTTGAAGGGTTGAGGAGTGAAGAGGGAGGAGTTCGGCTCTGTCCTTATGCAATAACAGGATTCAGAGAAGGGTATAAATGTATATGTGTTTCTTCCATGCTGGACTGGGAGCAAAAGAAAAACATAGAATGTGCCAGCTGCATTTCCTTCCGGGCATGCTGTAAAAACCAGCTAAGGGGTCCAAGATTTCTAGGGGTACAATTTGGGCGATGGGCTGACAACCTGTCACTACAGCAATAGTTATACCTACAAATCTATCTTAAATAAACCTCAAAGCTTTGTCGGACGTGGCGTTTTTGATAAGGTCGTTTCAGCTCTGCCTACCCCATTAGGGATAAAGGCGTGAATATATGTATGTATAAATAGTACTTGTAAAGACAAGAATTTTTTAAAATTAAGTTACATTTACACGAAAAATAAATGAATAAAAGTTACGACTTGAACATTAGTCGGTCAAAGAGACCGCCCAGAAGCGTAACTGACTCAAAACTCTCCATGACACCCATTCTCAAATTAGTGTTGTAACATTTATATTTAAGAACGTATGTTTGATTAATTATTTTCCAGAGAAGGTCCTTGAGGTGTTAATACATTGTCACATGCTAACACTTGATTTTTGAAGACACAACCCTGAAGACTGTAATGAGGGGGTTTCTAAACCTCTTTTCATAATTCTTAAGGAGTAGGTAAGTACGTTATTCCTACACTCTAATTTTGCGGATGCTTGCGTATAAAGGTTACCTATATATAATCACACCTTTATCACTAATGGGGTAGGCAGAGCGTAACGGACCTAAGCAAAGGCCGTTCCGCCACATCTGACAAAGTTTTGAGGGATATTTATGATAGATTTGTAGGTATATTGCTGTAGTGGCTGGTGGTTAGCCCATCGCCTAAATTACAATATACTGAAACTCTCGGATCCCTTATCTGGTTTTTACAGCATGCCCGGGAGGAAATGCAGCTTGCACATTCAAGAAAGATATGGAAGAAAAAGTTACAAAAGTTTACCACTATTATTTGAATCAGCTAATACAAATTGTATCCTATTACAAGTTTTATTGTATCCTATCATATTACTGGAATGAACACGAGTTTTCAAGTTGTTAATGCAATCATGTTGTTCGATCGGAATTGTTTTCAAACTATTCAAATAAATATCATTACAAGTAATTGCATTATTTGCACGTTAACTAGACCATTAATTGTATATTGTCACCTGATATTGGAATAAACAAAGGTTTCTGAATTAAATACAATATTGTATTACTGGCCTATTAGGTGATTAATAACACTTCTTTAACTACAATGACTCTAGAGAGAACTTTAAAAAACGTAACAATTGGTTGAAAATCACTTTATTAATTTATTGTAAGTACCGTATTGTATACTCATATCAATAAAAGCAAATTGCCTTTATAAAATATGTCACTTAAATTCTACTTTATGATGACGTTAAAGCAAATCAAATATATTCCCACTCGTTGCCTCTTTACTTAGTTACTAACTCAATGAAAAGTCATATGAAAAACAATCGTGTACGTTCTGCCGCTGTTCGAATCCATCTCCCAGCTGACTGCTTCCGCGGTGGCATTTCACGCTGCATTACTCCACCTCGCTCCAAGCTGCATCAGGCCGCGTTCAGATGACACGCGCCCGCTACTTATACGACCCGCTTGCGCCACGCTCTTTGAAATTTGTTGCATAGTTTTTTGAGCCTTATTGGCCTGATGACACATAAATAAATCTCAAATTGTATTTATCGACGTTTAACCACACACGGCTCATTCACACACGCCTCGCGCCCGCTCTGTGGAGGCACATATGTAAGGCACTTCGATAAATGCAATTTGGAATTTATTGATGTGTCATCCTTAGCTCAAAATGCAAAAAATCAAAGCTTACGTGCTGTACGCGGGGCGGGCGTAAGACGGGCGCGTGGCGTACGCATGGCAAACGTGGGTAGAATGCGGGTTCAACGCTTGTCATCTGAACGCGCTTTACTCCACCTCGGTCGCAATTATAGAGCGCATCCACACGACTTCGCCCAACCCGTACGAGTATTGGGATCAATCGCATTCAAACAGAGCCGATCCGTTTCTAATGTGATGTGGGAGAAACGAGCTTTTAATGTCGGTACACTTTATTCTAATTAATAAGTAGTCGTTAGTTGTCTAAAGAATAAGTACCTATTGGTGTTTGAATTCAATCGTGTACACGAAACTGAATTATTCAAGCTTTTATTGATATACCTTATTTCTTCCATCCTGGACTGGGAGCGAAAGAAAAACATTTCCTCCGGGATATGCTATAAAACAGCTAAGGATTCCGAAGGTTTCAGTATATTGTAATATGGTCGATGGGCTGAGAACCTGTCACTAGAGAGAATATACCTACGAATTTATCTTAAATAACGCCCAAAACTTTGTCAGACGTGGCGAAACGGCCTTTGTTTAAGTCGTTTCCGCGCTGCCTACCACATTAGAGATAAAGGCTTGATTATATGTACGTATGTATCTATGTTATTGATATATCTAGTCAAACTATCCCGACCAATGTTAACTCTATGCCTTATGTAACCAAGATCAAAGATGAATAGGACGTTCCTCTACCTGAGATGCAATTTGTAGACCTAAACTAGAGTAAGTTAAACTCTAGCTTGTCCAACCATCGTCATATTGTGTACCTACTCTGAAAGCACTCCAAGCTTCCCTTTTATAGCTCGGATTTGACCTATTATTTAATTAATGTGAGAGTCTACTAGTAATTTAAGCAATTCAATTCATACGATACTCAAGAGATGGAATGTGCTCGAGTGATTTCAAACCATATCAAACTTTTTACCTGTTTCTAGAGTAAAGAAAATATTTTGTACATCAGTCCACACATCGTTTGACTCAATTCACTGCGGTGAATCATTATTTATTTTTCCCACTTTTCTACCCGAATGTGTTTAGGTACTATATCGTCGTGTTTGCTGCCATGTTATAAACTTATTTACACATTCAAATGTAACTATAAAATACTTATACATTATAAAGAATTTATTTATTAGCTTCCATGCTGATCTGAGAGCAAGTCTGGGAGCGATAGAAAAACACAAAATGTGCCAGTTGCATCTACTCCCGAGCATGCTGTAAAAATCAGCTAAGGGTTTCGAGGGTTTCAGCATATTGTAAGTTAGGCGATGGGCTGAAAACCTGCCACTACAGCAATATATAGATCTAACTTAAACAACCCTCAAAACTTGTCAGACATGGCGGAATGACCTTTATTTGGTACGTTGACGCTCTGCCTACCCTATCAGAGATACAGGCATGAGAGTATGTGTGTACGTATTATAAAGAACTTTGCTGCAGATAAAACAAAATATAAGTGAAAGCATGTATCGTACTAAGTTAGCCTCTTGCTTTTCCTTTACCTGCGCTAGTACTTGAGTCAGGAAGTCTGAAGAGTCTAGAACTTGAAAATATACCAACGTGAAAGTTCGTAGAGTTCACGTAACACTTATTATACTCTTGCGACTCACCTATCATAAGTTCGGCTTTTGTTCCTACTGGTACAATAAGAGATAATATAAACAATATTATTAATGAATCTAACATTGTAGATTTTACGACAAGTGCACAAACATGTAATTTTTTTCCGAGATTTTGAGCTGTCCGAGCCTGCAGGGCGAGAGCTGATATTAAATAGAGGACAAAAATGGTTGGAGTTTTAAACTCTGCTCTTCAATGCGATTACGAGGAAAATTTTGGATATTCTACGAATATATTGAAAATAGACATAACAATTTATTCCCACCATATTTTTTTTAAAGAAAAACATAGAATGTTCCAGTTGCCCTTCCTCCCGGGCATGCTGTAAAAGACAGCAAAAGGGATTCGAGGGTTACAGTGTATTTTAATTTAGGCGATGGGCTGACAACCTGTCACTACAGCAATACACATTACAATCTAAAATTGCCCTCATTTTATGTCAGCCGTGGCGAAAGCGCCTTTTAGGAGACTTTTTACGCTCTGCCTACCCCGTAAGGGATAAAGGCGTGAATTTATGTATGTATGTATGTATACTTTTTTTTAAATCTTTCGACGTGAAATATTAGGCTCAGGCTGAGACCTATACAACCTACTATTAAATTAATTTTGTTATAATAAATTACATAAACTATTATTACCTGAATTTAATTTTTAATATAATTTTATGTCATATAAACCCAAAACTTGAAGTGAAATATAATAAATTATAATTTGAGCTATGTAACGTAAAATTGTGCATTTTAGGTAAAGGGTTCAGTTTAATCAAGTATCGATAAATTTACTAATGCACGTTCTTGTTCTTCTGTCGTGTGGGTATCGAGTCAATCAACCCGATGAACCCTATCGTACTAATGGCAAAAGATTACTGTCCTAATTCATTTGCTTTTATATGTGTAGTGGCAGTAAATAATGGACCTTATTTTCCTCCTATTCTTTACCTAACTCATTCAAACTTTGCAACGGCGTATTTATTAAGTGAGCTTTAAAAATCCCCGGTACAAAAGGGTCACGATTAAAAGATCCCTTGATTGTGCTGGCTTTTGTTTTTGATTACACCGTGCAGGTTAAATCGTTTTTTTTAATGCTCTTGGAGTTCCGCAATTGGAAGAATAACTTGACCTACATATATAGATGAAATAAGGAAACTTACCTTTCATCCAGTTTTTCCAGATCATTTTCTAATAGAATATAATTTTCTAATATTTTTTTAATTTTTCTCTATGTATTCTAGTAGTTCATTGATGATTGTGTACAATAAATTGTTAAATAAATAAATAAACAAAATGATTTTGATGTGCTTTTTTGAGCAAAAATGCATTGATGATTTTCTTCTTTCCATTTTATAGAATCTCAGTTCATCTTGATTCAAGTTACCTAAACAAAATAGATACATATCTCAAAAAGAAGCACTTTTTTTAGGCACCCTTACATCCTGCATAAATATCTGCTTCAATTAACTTAAAAGCCGTAACAATAAACTTTAAACCGTAAAGAATTTAATATTGCTTCCAGCCAGGAACTTTCCGAACATTTTTTCAACTCTGGCTTGGCGGGCTGTTTAAATCTGTAAAAATTATGTTTGTGGATAATGGCGGCGGGCGAACAATACTCCTCATAAAGTTCTTACATTAAACCACGTAGGTTTGCGCGAGTGGAGCATTCAGCGGGTTTTTATTGCATTTCCACGGAACTAGGGGGGAAATTATACTTCTTTTCAACCTACTGCATGAAGCAAAGAAGGATAATGTAATTTTTCAGTCTATGGATGTTGCTTATTTCTTTATGATGCTCTAGAGACCAAACACATGAGCTCGATGTTTTACTATTTTAGTGTCAATAAAGACAAAGTTTCGAGACTCGAAGCTTCTGAAATGTGGAGTTGGAGAAGGATGGAGAAGATTAGCTGGAAGGAAAAGAAGACCAATGAATAGGTTTTGAGGATTGTAGATGATGAGAGAATCTTGTGGAAGGACAATAGAATTAAGAAGAGGCAGGGTCATCTGATGATTTTTTAAGGACCATCATAGAAGGAGAAGATAAACGTCAAGTCGATAAAAAGGACCAGGAGATAAAAAAACTGTCGTTGAACCAGGCGCGATTGCGAATACTTCACCGGCAAGAACGGCTCTTAAATTGAAGAAGAAGAAAACAAAGTCATGATTGTGGTAAATATAATTGAAATTGCAACAAGCAGACACCGCAGTATTTTTTTCACTACATGCTAAATGGGAAATATTATGAATAGATACTAAAAAGAACCTTTTTTCTGGTCTGATTTAAAATAGTCAATGAAAAATCTTTAGCATTACAAATAACTGTTTAGGATCTTTGAGGAATTGAAGTTCACTTTATACGCAGTTGGGTTTGTAAATTTTTTAATTCACTTTGTTCTACAAGAAGTTATTAAGCTTCCGTGTACAGTTTGGCGAGCGAACTGTTGACTGCTTACCGTTATCAAAGTTATTACGAAATTATGTGACACAATTTTAACATGCTACTACATTTTTCTGCATGAACTCCGAATCCATAAATATTTTTCTTAATAACATGACGTCGTACTAAATCTACCACAGGGTACTGTGGTTAGAACAGTACCAATTATAATAATAATCGTAAATATATTGTTTTATCGCATTTAATAATTTAACATATAGGTAATCATAATTATCAACGAATCTCATCCAGTCTTCATAATTTATTGTCATACATTTTATTGTAATACATTTTATTGTCAGCTCATCATTTATTTGCAGATTGTGGGATATTTCTTAGACAATGTTGGTCGGTTTCATCATTGGAACCGTAAAACTATCCGTGTATTACCCTTACTTTCCTTTGTACCTACCACTTTTTTTTTGTCTTTTCAAATAATGCATATCGAAGACAAAGAAGTCCAATACAGTATCCCGAAACTCGATATATCGACGCACGAAAAATGGTACGTACTTACATAACAAATTTCTTAATACAAATATCTCTCATCTCTTTCATCAAAATAAAGTTTCTCTTAGACTTATACCACAATTCTAAGCATGTTCTTCGTATGTCAAGTTGTGCAACGTGGAGATATTGGAAAAGTTAACACTGGAGTACTCGTTTGACCCAGTAATTAACTCCTTGAGTGTCTCAGAGGACTACATCTCAGAGTTAATAGTAATACTACAGTTACTAAAGGTTTCACAAAGGTCAGACCGCACTAGGACGCGTAACTGCAGCGGAGCGGCGCGGCACGGCACGGCGCGGCAAAATCTGTTAAAATATATGTACATCTCATACATTATATCTATACAAAGATCTTTTTTCGCGCAGTGCCGCGCCGTGCCGCGCCGCGCCGCTCCGCTGCAGTTACGTCCTAGTGCCGTCTGACCTTAGTCTGAGGTATGTATCTATATTCTATTGATCTGACTCTTGTGTTTTGAGTGGTATGATTTTTATGGTAGATGATTATGGTATTATCTTCGTGTGTTCTATTCTTCTCTTCATTGTTTCTAGTTTGATTAGGCCAATGCAGGCTGAATCACCTAATTGCCTGACTAAATTTTCGTCTAACACAATTACAGTAAATATTTCATTTCGTAGAAACAATTACAAAGTAGATATAGGTTGATTTTCTTAAAAATAATAAATAATCTTCTCAAGTCAATCACTTAATTTGAGTGGACTGTTGTGGCTGATGTGGATATTCTGAGAAAGGAGAAAATTAAATTAGCTTAACTGATAGTAAATGCTTCCTGTAAAATCATAAGTACCAGTGCGGATTTGTTCCTTAATATCAGCCAATTTCATTCTGCAGGTAACATATTCGGTTGAGGAGTCTGTCGACAACATCTCACATATTTTCTTCTTTCGTGTGGGTATCAAGTCCATCGACCTGATGAACCCGGATGTCAGAGTTTTTAAACCGCCTCATAGCATAGCTAATAGAGAAAATTGAAAGACACCGACTGGGATCGACCGTTTAACGTGCCCTCCGAAGCACGGAATCCTCTTTCTTTTCGGACAATCAGGTGGTTCAGCATGCAATGTCCGAACCAATCTGGGGAAAACCTCACAAAGTGATAAATTGACATATATCAACATGTGATCGAACCCAGGACATCTGGTTTAGGAGCCTATGGCTCAGACCACTAGATCACGGAGGCAGTTGCAGATGGCAGATCTCACACTAAATCAATATCTCCCAACAGACAATAAACTTGAATCTAGATCAAGAGCGACACAGACGGAGTCGACGATGAAGTAAACTTCTAGGGTTCTTAATTTTAAACTTTCGCGGTTATTTTCACTATAACTCATCATCTCCCTAGCCTTATCCCGTATATCACGGGGTCGGCTACCTAATCTAGGGAATTGAATGAAGGTACTGGTTTTTACACAGAGCTACTGATATCTGACCTCCGCATCCAGAAGAAAGAGGAAGAAGGGATACCAGACCCAATCCTAGATTAGGACATAGTTTTCAAGTCGCCAATGCTTAGCACTGGCCTCTGACATGGCTTAACGACTAATATCTACGGTATTAAACGATATTAACCGGGACCAACGGCTTAACGTGCCTTCCGATGCATGGTAATTTTCACTATAACTATAAGATATTTTACATGTTTCTTACCTGTGATCATGATGTTTGTAACAGCATCGAGATATCGGGAACTCATCAAATAATTTAAATTGCGGTAAGAAACCCGTAAATGCCTCTAAGTTATAATGTATATTTAATTTCGCATTACGATTGTAATGAATCAAATTATTCATGAACATTCTGTAAAATTCTAACGCCTAAGTAAAGAAAACATTTATAAATTAAATTCTCTAAAAGGCTTTTACATAATTTGCCTCATTTCTATTCCATTCGCCTGGAATCAGTCTAGCTTAGTTGCTTTTAAATCTTAGAGCTTTTTAAATATTCACGATCCTATGACTGCTGGGAGTGATCTGATTCGCTTTGGAATTTAACGTTTAATTTATGATTTAAAATAGATTTTCAATTACTCTTTCTGATGTTTCATTACATTAGTCTTAGAGTCTAGGAAGCTTCCAAACTTTACATTCGTATCCGTAACTGTAACTGTCCAATGCTGTACTCGTACATCATCATCTCCCTAGCCTTATCCCGTATCTCACGGGATTGGCTACCTAATCTAGGGGATTGGTACTTGAACATGAGCTTCAAAATATACAACGTGTTACAAAATGGTAATATGGACCAAAGGGTGTGAATCTGTCGATGAAACTCAACTTTATTCTCATCAGTGTTTCTTTACTATATTCTGCATGTATTATACATATAAACCTTCCTCTTGAATTACTCTTTCCACTAAAAGAAACCACATCAAAATACGTTCCGTAGTTTTAAAGATCTAAGCATACATAGGGATATAGGGACTGAGAAAGCGAATTTGTTTTATACTATGTAGTGAAGGAACATAGATCAAAATACTAAAAAAAAATAAACAACAGCGTACGCAATTTGTATTTTGAAACAAATTAATGGGCTGTATTTTAGATACCACCGGCTAAAACTAAAATTAAAATCTATCTGTCACTATCAATATAATAAAATTGAAAAAGGATGGGTGATTTATACTCTATGGTATATCTACCACCCATCCTTTCATCCAAACTGTAAACTTTATCCGCCAGATTTTGTTTTGTCGCGCTTTTGCACGTCTTCCCAGTGTTTTAATAAATTTTATCCGCCGTATCGTACGACGGCGGATAAAAATAACAGATAACGCATAACACCACCGACTATAAATCAAAAACCGGAGAAGAATATCTCCTGACCTTGTTTTTAGTCTGAAAATGACAAATAGATTTTAATTTTAGATTTAGCCGGCAAATCTAGAATGGAGCCCAAAATGGGGCTAATTTAAATATCAAACAAAATGCCCGATTTATTTCATAACTGTAAATATTTTACATTTTGCACGTTAACATTGCAAAGCAAATTAAATTATTAATGAGTAGCTATTTGTCTACAGGTACTGTAGGGCGAGTGCTTAGCATAATTATAACGCAAACAGTTCGCTTCCTTTTGCCAAATGAAACACGCAGATTGTGGTTTTGGCCAAAATAGGAATGATTTTCTAAGTATGTTTTTCGTGAGTTCTATTCGTCAGAATCTTTTTTTTTTTGGGCATAGTTATCGTGATTACACCTACCTATTACCCAAACAGGTGACTATTCAAAAATTTTAATTATTTTTGCCTCCATTCGAAAAGAAGACGACTAGAGATTATATGTATGTACGTATGTAGTCTACCACTCATCTAAGTTTTATCAGAATCGGTTCAGTCGTTTTCAAAATATAGGTAGCATTACTGTGCTACCTATATCTTGAAAACGACTAAACCGATTCTGATAAAACTTGCATGAAACCACCTCATCATCATCATCATTGGCCTTATACGTCTTTGACAGACGATTTTATCAGTGTCTGAGAAACCACCTAAGTATTGGATAAATATATTTAAAAAAAATATACGAAACTATATGAATATTCTCCTCCTTTAATATAAATCGGTTAAAAAGAATAAGAATAATATGTTTCTTACAACAGCTTTCCAGATTCGTGTCCCGATTCAAATTAATACGAACCACCTTAATCGAATAAACTGAATAATTCAAACTGTGTTTCTTAGAATTTGTCTTTAAACGGGAAATTCTCTTTTTAATTTTTTTGGGTTCCGTACCCAAAGGGACGGTTCGGCGGTCTATCTCTCGGTATGTCATGGTATGTCTAAGGGTGTTTGTTCACTCATTCATATTAAATTTGTATCTGATTTGGCCTTCTTGTAAGTTATTGTATGACAGCTTTTGCAGTCATCCATATAGATTTCATATGGATTTTTCCTGATATGAATTGGATATAAATCTAACGCCCTACCACTCTGTCAAAGAGTGGTATCTCATCTCATGATATTATAGTGATATGTCAAGAACTGTCTAGGAGTAAAAAGAGATGACAGTATTTTTCCTATTTTAAATGATTTAACCGACTTTTCCAATGTTAAGGTAGACCAAACAAGTAGTACAGTACAGAATCCCCTATGCATATGTTCGGCCGTCACTTGTCCGGTTTCGTCATCATTTTGAATTCGTTTCGTATATTTTCTGAGGACCAATTTGAGTTCAGAGTTTGTTTTCAGAACATTGATTGGATTGAAAATCTTACATTTTATGATAAAAAGGAATTTTGTATCGTTTTGCGAGTGGATAAGGGTTTCTTTTATGTTTAAAGAGTTCTTATAACTCGTTATTTATTAAAAGCCTCCCTCTCGTTAGATTTGAAGAATTGCCATTTGAGTTTGGTTTAAGTAGGCACGAGTATGACATTTTTTACTTCCTTTATTTTGTATTGACAATAGCATAATTATGTACTTGCGTTCGTATGTACGAAGAAGTAACTTTCGTATGCGATTTTCATTAATTTTACCATTCGAATGATGGAAAGTATGTACGTAAGCTCTTCATTGTACCATCTTAAAACAAAATACAGAAATATAAGAATAACAGAGTGATGGCACAAAGGCGGACTTATCCCGTTAAGGTTAAGTTAAGGTTAGTCTTTCGTATGCGAAGTTGATTCGAATGATTAAAAAATACGATTCCAGGCTGTTGTAAAGGTTGTACCAGCAGCTATGCGGCTTTTCAGCGGCGCCATTTATTCCCGACAGAACGGCTGGTCGCACTGTGTGTACGATTTTTGTTATCAATAATCATCAAATCTGCCTAGCTTTAATCCTCATCTCGCGGGGTTTTCTTCCTAATCAAGGTAGGTTCAATCTAACAAGGGTACTGGTTTTTACACAGAGCGACTGCCATCTAACCTCCGCAACTCTGAAGGAAAACCAGACCCAATCCTAGATTAGGTCAGAGTTTTCAATCCGCCAATGCTTAGCACTGGCCTCTGACATGGTTTAACAACTAATATATACAGTATTAAACGATATTAACCGGGAACAACGACTAAACGTGTCTTCCGAAGCACTGAAAAAGCGCCGAATAAACGTACATATGAAATTAGAAAACCGAAAAAAACATTGGTACGTGATGGGATTTGAACCAGGCTCAGGAGGCAGCGGCCCTATCCACTACACTAACCGGCTCTTTGCTTATCAATATCATGAGCATAAAATATACATACATTTTTTTCCTTCCAAGGTGGATTGCAACAATTTTCACAACAGTTGAAGAAAGCAACTTAAACTTAGAAGTCTTGAAGTTGTAACGAAGTTGGTCGCCGGAACAAAAAAACTCCGGTGTTTTTGCGACCAACTCATAACTTTAAACTGCTTTATATTGTTGGGATTTGTGTGATTGTGTCTTTTTTGCAACTCACCTTAGAATAAAATAAACAGCCTTGAATCGTCTTTATCAACATTTCTTAAGAATTCACAATTCGTAATAATCGTTCGGCGAATTCACTCTTACAAGCCATTCTGTTTATTTAGTTCAGGTTGTTTAGTTCAGGTCTTACAAGCCATTCTGTCTATTTAGCAACCATCAGGGCAGATGGCGTGATTTACTAGCGACCATCTAAAGATCGACCCTTGTGGTACGAAGCCTTTTATCACTGCACTTTATTACCTAAAATATGCATAATTTACCTAGCCATTATGTCAAATCTTCTGACTATATCTATACATATTTCGCTTAATATGAAGTAGGTACACATAAATAAAAGGTATTAAATGTTTTCTCAGTTGTTAATACAATTTCGATAATCGATGTTGGAAACTTATTTTGAGCAATGACTCAAGAGCTCAAAATCTATCGATGAAATCTTATTTCATAATAATGCCTGCCACAAACAACCTTTCAATACTTTACAATATAAAAGGTTAAATATAACTACCAGGGAGAAAATAATTTATCTTTGAAAAATTAAGTCCTATTTCAGCTCCTTTCAACTGACAATAAAACGTAACATTATTTTTTTATTGCAGATTCTTTAAAAAAGAGTATTTGTAAGAAAAAACATTTTAAAAAACCAATCAGTTCCACTTATTTGAAAAGAATATCATTAGTTCTGATTATTTACTCCAAACATTCTTCCATTTTAGGTAGAGGAGAGCATTTCTGGCCTGAAATAAATTCCACCTTCCTAAAGTTTGTGGGTCATAAACAAGTGACCCTGGACCCCACAAGGTATCTGGATTGGTTTTATCGAATATTGCCAATTGGGACCATAACTAACTACTATCGACCGAAGTATGTTACCGCCTATATTGGAAAAGTATTAAATTAGTAGATTTTTTGCCGAGTGCATAAAGCAAGTCATTATTATCCGAGATCGTTATATAAGAAGTCGAGGATAAAAATGATTTGTGCACGAGTTATAAACTCTGCTTTTCACTTCGATTGCGAGAAAATAAAACAGTAACATAACGTACTACCATTTATTTAATTAAAATTCAAAGAAAAATTTCACAGCTTCTTTCCCCCTACTTTACTTTTTTTAATTTTTGTGCATGATTTTCGGGCAAAGAATAAAATATATACAGCCTACTCTTCAATTATTTTGGAATATTGTTTTTTTTAGTGATGAATATGTCTTGATATTTAGTTACTTTTTCGTATTATCTTATTATAAAACAAAAATGCAAATAGGGAAGGATATATTATAAATTAGCAAGTTTTATCCGTGCACAATTTATTATGTTTGGCTGCATGGTCTAAATGGTCTCTGCCTTAGTATAGATACATTTAAAAAGCTACTTTTTTTCCCTTGTGCATAAAGTTCAACTTTATGTCGTCGCCTAGATTCTGCATAAAGTAGTACTTTTTCGAGCATGAGAAGTGAAAATATAATTTACCAAATGTTTGTGTTTTAAAATACAGTGCATTGAAATAAGTAACTCTCTCCTTTATAAAAAAGTCTTTGTCGCACAATATTTTCTTCCCAAAAATTTAAGTATTTTTAAGCAAAATTTTATTTTCAAAGAGATTTTATGTAATTCGACCAAAAGGACATTTTTTGGAAAAACATTTTGCAAAAAGGACTTTATGAGTTGAGACGAAATTAGTTTAGATCGTTTCATTATTGACCCGGTCTCTATAACATCTATCATCAAGTAAAAGCAAACCCATCAAAAACCACACCATAAAAAAAAATGCGACAGTTCATCCCATGAGTGATCAAATTACCGTTCGATTGGCAGGAGGCTCCCGGGGGACGAAGGCGGGTCTCGCAAGGGAGGGGGGGGATATTATGACTCAGCACTCTTATTGTTTGCAATTTGGTGGAGGTGAAGTTTTACAGGGTTGTAGACCTGGGGGTTAAACGTTTAATTTACTATGCTAGGAATAATAGCTTTTTATTTTACGAACTTTACTTTACCTTACTTTAGAGAATAAGTTTTTTCTAACTAGCATATGTTTGTCACATGCCACGGTGATTTAAAATAATTCGCAGAAATATAAGTTGTGATATCATTGTTTTTTCTGCAAGTCTTTCCTTCTTAAACATTATGGACGGAAAAAAAAATCGAAGAACAATACAAACAAAAACGAAATAATACGATTTTATTTTAAGTGACAAAATACTTGAAGAGACTTCTAATAAGTAGGTACTTACTTACTCAGTAACTATATAAAATATGTTTTATGTTAGAAATAGCTACTTGATCAAGTAGAAAAGAAATATTAAATGAAAAAAGATGGACATTAAATTATTAATTTTATAAACTTTTATAACTTTTGGAAGCACAAAAGAAAAGTCGCAGAACGATTTCTAAGAAAGGTAAAATTGAAAGCTTTATTTACTAATTCTACTTGAGAGAAAATAAATAAAACATTTAATTTTACTTTTCACTATCCTTAATTTTTAGTTTAATCACGGAAAATTATTAATTTTAGTCCAGGTAATCCGGTAATTCTTCCATGCTGGAGTGGGAGTGAGAGAAAAACATAGAATGTGCCAGCTGAATTTCCTCCCGAGCATGCTATAAAAACCAGTTATGGGATCTGAGGGTTTTTAGTATATTGCAATTTAGGCAATGGGCTGACAACCTGCACTACAGCAAAATTCGTACAGATATATCTTAAATAACCATCAAAACTTTGTCAGACGTTGCGCTCTGCTATAAGGGATGAAGGCGTGATTATATGTATGTATGTATAACTTCAGTTCATATCAAATTATCACAATTTGTCCAGTCACTGTACAGCGGTTCAAAATTAACATAAGAAAATATACATTTTTTTGGGATCTTAGATTTCTAATGAAAACTGCTAGTCTTTCTCGGTTTTAAACTGAAAACGTCCACAATTAAGACTTAAGCTCCAACGCAGAGAGCATTTAAAGGAAACGTCCGAACCTCCTATTTAGTCATTTTCAATTAAAGAACGGACTAACCGTTTGTTCCACTTTAAAAACTATTTCCACCATTAAATTACCATTCTAATAGACTTGTACGGAATTGAATTCCCCTCGAATAGCTCTGCGGTCAGTTCACACAGGGTCGTTGATTAGGCGCAACGCGGAGCTGCTTGAAGATACATACATATTATTCATAATCCCTAATGGTATAGACAGAGCGTCAACAACCTAAACAAAGGTCGTTCCGCCACATCTGACGAAGTTTTGCAGGTCGTTTAAGATAGATTTGTAGGTATATTGCTGTAGTGATAGGTTATTAGCCCATCGCCTAAATTGCAATATACAGAAACCCCTGCTTGAAGACGCGTCTCGATATTCCATTAAGTCACAGGCTGCACCGTCAGGAATTTTAGCAGTTCAAGTTCTATAGAGCATATATACACCTTGAAAAATGTGAATGTGCCCATGAAACTGAATAAACGAAACACAATTGGTAAAAAAAAAGTGATCTTATACAAAATGCATCAAATGTTACCAAATAGTTTTTCATAGTTTGACCTAATTATTATTATGTTCATTGGAAAAAGTTGCTCAGGTTCTTGGAAAGATTCACATACTTCAGGGTGCAAATTCCCTTGCTCTTAGACCCTGCATATTGTGTTTTGATAAGTTCGCGACGCGTCGCTTCCCGGTGTGAACAGACCCAAGTCAGTGAAGAAGTAAAGAACGTCTATTGTACGCGGTTTTCTTCTTGGCAGACGACGTGTTAATTGAAGGGGGCGAGGCGGGTAGGTCTAATAGGTTTGTCGCGTGCAGAGTCAAAGGGTTAGAATTGAGGAAGATACATTATTAGCGTTAAACTGTCTCTAAGTATGATCTGATGGTACATGCCTTAAACTCTCAATTCTGAGGATATAGGTTCGTTTCCTACTAGGGCATAGACCTATATATAATATACCTGTATATTTTTTTTTAGTCATGACCTTTTTGGTCTCATAACGATATTTAATAATCTTTGAATACCGTACCAACAACGCTCTGTCATCGGAGCTTTTGCAGTCCAAAATCCTAATCAATACTCCAAAAATGTTGATCCTTCCTCTCCTTTAACAAATAATGAGTATCCCCTCACATGTTTCCTGTTACCCCCACGCAGTTGACTTTGCATGTTCCATGTTTTTTCTGCTCACCCATACATTAGACGCTATTAGTGTCAATTTCGTCGCAGGAACTAATCTCGGCCAGTTTGTGAGCATCGCTACGAGTCCCTAATGGAGACGCCTCGTATTTTGCATAATGAGCTCTGTACACGATTAGGTTTTAACGATGATGACTCCTTCCAAATATATGACTTGAACAAGCATTCTAAGTTCGACTTTATTCGGAAGATTGAAGGTTGTTTCTGCGTCAAGGTTCGAAAAGGGCTGGTCGTCTCATCTGTATTCTTCCTGGCTTCGCAAGCGTCATGCTTGGGAGACAAAATAATGTATTCCGCGTAGATCTCGCTGCCGTAGATTAAAAAATAAGCTTAGAGTTTTTCTCGCGGCCGATCGCCGGGATTTTACCGACATTATTATTTTTCCTTTTAAATTTTTTTGTTCAGACTCTTGTGTTGCTTTTGTTAATTAAAATACTAGTGCTTTCTGATTATTCGAAGTTTTTTAACGTAAAATGAAATGTACCGTTTTTTATTAAGCTTTTTGTTGCTATTCGTAAATTAAAATGTAAACTTTGGCGTTACTTTTCAGTATTAAAAATGTAGCTTCTGTCACCAAGTTTTAATTAAACATAAATCAGTTTGCAACATTTTAACGTACATTTTATAACATTAATAATGTTTTATAGTAATTTTGAATAATAAGCGAAGTAGGTAGTAAATCATTGTAACATGTTTTTAAAAACTTACACACTTTAGGATATGTTGTAATTTTATATTATTTTATCTAGGTAGCCAAACCTGCATCATTCCACTGCTGGTAAAAGACCTCCCTCTTCTTCCTCCATTCTTCCCTCTTGGGATTCAAGCTGCCAGTCTTTTGTCAAAGCGTCGACCTCGTCACGCCAAGATGACGTCGTGGAAGACCTTCTATGAAGTCATCTTGTGGTTGGTGGTTTCCACAGAGTGCTAGTTTTTGCCATCAGACTTTCTGACATACGGCAGACATGGCTGGCCCAATTTTATTTCAGGCAGGCTTAAGATATTGGCTGATGCGGTGAAAACAATATGCATGCAGCGTATATTATTATTTTTTAGAACATTTGAATTTGAAATTATTGTAACCAATAAAATACGATAAAATTTGATAACACTGATCTTCCGCAATGACGATCACGAAAGTGATGACTAAAATGGATTTGTTACGATCAAATGAATCAATCTTACGCTTGGAATACCGGGAATTGAGTCAAGTAAACATTTCCTCCAATCTTACCACCACGTGTTGGTAATATCCGACCTACCTACATTTCTTGTGAAGGGTTTTTAGGGTTCTGCACCTTCTCACCTGTTTTCCATTGACTGACTTGTTTTTATGTTGTTTGTCTGTCAAACTCTCGAAACGAAATCTAAAGATGTTGTATTTCTATTCAGAAAGTTATCAAACGATCGTAAATACTATTATTTTAATTTGTGATATTGTTTCCAGTTTGGTTAAGTAAATGTATACCTGATATCCTGACAAAGTTATTCCGTGTTTCGCAAATAGACTTCGTTCGTTCTAAGAACCTACACGAAAGAAGCTGCAAAATTTTGATCATCATAAATTTCCGATGAAAAAAAGCAATATCGGCAATTGAGTTCAGAAATTGGGTTACCTGGGTAATTCATCGTAAAATGACCTCATGACGACAAAGCCGCAATACTTTTAGCGATATGAAGAGGCGAAATTTTACATACATACGATCATACTTAGGTATATCCGTTGCACGGTAGGCAAGCGTAAACAGCTGTTTCCATATCAATTTAGTCCTCCCGTCTCGTTAACTGCCTGCGTGGTCTAGCGGTCTGAGCCATGGGCTCTCGGGTTCGATTCCCGGCAACGGACAATGACTTAGTGTTGTTGTTTCTAGTTTGGTTAAGATATTGTAGGCTGATCACCTGATTGTCTGATAAGCACGATGATCATGCTGTCGGATGTGCATGTAAATAGTTATAGTAATGCGCCTGATTTCTCTCTGGTCGTGTCTGTCAGTCTGTCCCATCAGAATAAGAGATTGAAGGAATACAGAGTGCACCTGTGTGTAGCGCAAACACTTGAGCACTAAACACTAGCCCTACGCAGTTGTGCGATGTTGGCTGTTGGGGGAGGATTGAGACAAACACAGTGCGCGGTGTTCAGACGTGTAATGAGCCGCAATAGTTATGACTAATGAGTGGAGAGTAGGTAAGGTGTCACCACAGTACACCATCCCCCTTAATTATAATTAAAAAAAAACATTTAATAGTATTTTTTTTATACACGAAACACTTATGCTAAATTACTAATAACTTAATTATTTTAACTATATTATATGATAAAAAGTATAACAATAATAATATTGATTAATGGATTTTGTGTAATCATAATTAGTTTGATAGGAATACATAATTATTTTTCAGAGTGTTATCGGTTTTTTTTTTGAGATATGTAAAGAAAACACTAAGGACATATTCAAACATTTTATACATATAAATTTAATTATAGATATTTACCAATTACACAAAAAAAAACTATAACATATAATAGTCAATATAATTTTTCATAATAAATAGTTATATTTTCTTTTAAAATATTAATTTAACTTATATTCTAAAATGCAAAATAGCTCTTATAATGGTTTTAAATAGATACAGTAAAAAAAATCTTAGAAACACATTAAAACAGAATTATAGAAAAATATTCTTTACGTAATGATTTAGATTTTCATTTCAAAATTGTTACAAGTAAATTGTTATCATGACACAAAGTTTATTAAGAAAACAATGGCTACTTTAATTTGTGGAATTACATACAAAACGCAAAAAAAATAAATGAAGAATATTATAAAGTTACTAAACTTTTGGTTGAAATATATAAATCTTATGATCAAAAATTATTATATGTACATTAATTTGTACATAAATATAAAACCAATATTTCAGTTTATTAAAAACAAAACAATTCATCTTTGAATATGATTTTTAGTTTACATGGCAAAGCTAAAATAAAAAGAAAATCATAATGGTTAATGAACTTTGAACAAAAACACTACCGAAACTGATTTTTTACTATATTGATTACTTATATTATTATTATTTAAACAAGAAAAATGCTTTATTTACTACCATCAATTAATCATTATAAGTTTCCAAATGATCAATAAAGACAAACATAAACTACTAGATCTAGTTACATTTGTTTACATTATTTTGGGTTAGTTTAAAACAGCTTTTAGTATTTACTTTTTTGTATATGCATGAACAAGATTAAAACTAAAAACTAACTTTAATGCTAATTTAATATCCTTCTTATCTATATTATTTTCAATCTAAGGCGTTCGTTTGTTTTGTAAATAAAAGAAAACAATTTGTAACACATGTAAAATCCTAATAGTTACCAAAGTCTTGTCTGCTAAACAAAAACTAAATTAGCAACATAAGTACATACATACACTCAGTGATGAAATAAAATATACTTGTTCATTTACGATCCCGACAAAACTGACTGACTGACTGACTGACAAGAAAAGCTACTCCTTGCCTACCTATAGGCATTTACTTTTTCTTACTATAGAAGATTTAAAAAAATATATGCAATAATAATAAAAGGGTAATATTAATTTAAAAAATATAAAAATATAAGTAGAAATTATTTTTGCTGCAAAATTGAATCAAACAAATATCGCTTTTAATTAATACTTCTACTACATTGATTGATCATATAGATCCGAGCTGTACTAGTTCATTAGAAGACAGACTACCTATCTCAACACATTACTCTGTTTTCTCTCATAGTTTAATAAATCTTTTGCTTTGTCATACTTATTTAATTTATTTATTCATTTCATATATGGGCTGGCCAGCCATTAGGTACTTATTATAAATCGGTAGCACATTTATACATTTTATTTTTATTCATGGCACTTTTTCTACCGACCTGTCCGGACATATATTATTAAATTGGCATACTACTAGCCTTTAATGAGTTCTACTGAACTTCATTTTAATATAAGGTCATATTTTAAGACATCCTGTGTCTCCAACTATCTTCACAGAGGAATCTCGTTCGCGCCATGATCAGATGAAGGATCTGAAACCTAATACGTGCCTTTTTACCCTATCATTTTGTAAACAATGGGTTTGTCATTAATTTGCATTTATAAATGCTTAACTTTTCCTAATCTTTTCAAATCCATACTATCATGCGCAAACTAATAAATCATTTAGCTAATAAAGTATCAACTTTTGGTTGTACAGGCCAATCGTATTGAGATACATTATTAACCAAAGATATCCAACAACTATTTTTAAATATACTGGTCTTTCTATCGTATACCTACATAATCTGCACTTAGTGAGACCATCTAGCTGCAATTACTGTAAGTTGACGTACCAAATTGAATTAAACTTGACATCTATTCAAAATGACTTTAATACGCAACTACTCCATAGCCCATCTTTCTTTGTCCTAACTTTCCTCGTCCGTGATTAGAGACTATAAAAAAAACTGTGTCTTGTCATTTTACTGTAGTATATTCCTAAGTTCTTATAGCTTAGCTTAATTAAAATACATACATACTCGTACGTTACACATATACGGACATAATTATAATTATCATAAATCCATAAGGTATTCCAATTTTTATATCAACGTAAGAAGAAAATTGCAATTCATTTGGTTGCATAACAACATGTTACTTTGTACTTTCAAGTCAGCAAAATTGACATGTAGTCACCTGACCGTTCTGATTTCTAAATACGGATAGTTCAACAGAATTCAATTTAAAACAACTAACTAGGTATCTAATCCGAATGAATGACGCATTTATTACATCCAACATTTCATTTGTATTAAATCTTTGTAATATGAGTCGTTTGTTGATTCTAAACCTTTCTAGACATGGTTATGATTATAATGTAATGATGGCACTGAACTCTAGGTATAGGTTTCATCTTTCGCACCATTGGGTAATATAGAAATACGTGTAAGATAAAATAAGTAAATGTATTTTTAAGTAAAAGGCATAACGTGAATATTTAGATTTTAAACTTTAAAAAGTATAGCTTGCTTAGTATACTAATTAGTAGCAAAAATTTACGTTTCTAGGACAGATAGAATCCATACAAATGTAAAACTTACTTACTTACATACATATTTTCACGCCTTTATTCCTTACGGGTTAGGCAGAGGATAGAATGTATTAATGGAAATAAAACTGTAAACCAGAATGACAAAATAATATAAAAATAAAATAAAATAATAGGCTAACTTGGCTTAAATTTGAAATAATTTTATTTTCAATCAGTTCAAGTTAGTATTTATAACGTCCTCTTTTTCAAACGTATGCATGGTAAATATGCAAAATAAACTTTGAAATAATCTAAGCTTTGATCATACACAGACGCACATACATATATATAGATATACCGCTATTACTAACGTAGGTATTACGGGGCATAATAGTATATGTTTTCGGCAGAACTAATGAATTTTGAAAATAATCCTACGTCTTACTGATTTTAACGGCAAGACAAAACTATCCTATTCGAAATAAGTATCCAAAATATCGTTTTTGAAAATATCTTATGAAAAGTTTTACAATAGACACAAAAAATATAAATAAATAAAGACTGAGTAACTAACCGTGTAGTACCACAATTCATGTTCTCCTCCAAATTTGACATAATATAACATGTAGATAAATTACCTTTTTATCTATATAGAAATAAAATATTATGATAGCGTTCATTTAAATCTCTCTCGTCTCATCTCTGTCATAAAACAACTCAATTTTTTCGCTGCAGAAAATTAAATTAACTTTTCTATTGTCTATTCCGTAGCATTATAGTCAGCCACTTTTACCCTAAAATACTTCTCCTCAAAAATAGTAAATATAGGTACTTTTCACTTTAATTAAAAAAAAAAACCGATCTCTGGAATATTGGCCGCCATCACCGAAAACCGGTGGGAGGACTATTATTATTTAGTTCTCCTGTCTGTCTCCATTCCTCATGGCGTACGAACCAACTATACCTGATCGATAGATTGAGCTAAAGGCTCAGTCTCCTTCTAGACCAAAGAGGCAGTCAAGGACAACAAGCTGCACGTAAGGTTTACTTTACACGTTTATTTCTTTACCGCGTGTGTGTCGCAGCCTTTGTCCCGCCTCTCATCTCGTACAATGCCTAAGTACCCAATCAAAGAACTTGTGCTATCTCGGAAACCGCCTACATCATCAATCAATGCGGGCCAGCTATAAAAGTTCGCCAATAGCCATAAAGACCATAGGCTCTTGTGATAGAACAGACTGTTACTTTGTTAGCAGTAGGGATAGTTTTTGAAGTTTAGGACATTGTTACCAGCTATTTCCTAAATAGTAATGCTTAGCATGCATTTGTAAAATATAAAGTGAAAAAGAAAACCAATAAATAACTGATCTCTAGCGAAATTCAAAGTATTTTCGCAATTTTGAAGGTTGTCTAGAGTAGCATATTTTGGTGATTAAAACATGTATTTCAAGAGAAACATAATCATAAATCAAATTACTCATACATTTACTGTAAAATATTATTAAATTAAAATATTATTATTGCAATGTAATTGTGAAATTGATAATGTGAAATAAATTAATCAAATCTAATAAAAAGCTGAAAAAAAACACGGAAAAATATGACGTATTGAGTTTCTCAATTTTACTGGTCGCCCTGTATCAAAAGTTAATTTTAGCTCCGGCGTTACATTAATGAAGGAAACTTGATGCTCACATCCTTAAGTGGAGTCCAGCACCTGATAATCGTCATAATAACTAGTTACGTTATTGTCATAAAACTAACAGTAAGGCTTTTGCAGAAGGGCTTGGCCCTATATTATCATGTTTATGAGAGTTCTTATCGCATAAATAAGGTAATGTTTCTTTGAGTTTTGTTGTTCGATTGCTCTACTTCAAGTAATATTGGCGGTCTGGTGCTCATTACACCAAGTTATGTAAGGTTGACCACATAGCATAAGTTACAAGATGTACATACATTCTTGTAGTATTATTCTTCTTCTGTCGAATTGGTATCGCGTCTATCGACCCGGTGAACCCTGGTGTCAGAGTTATTAAACCGCCTCATAGCACAACTATCAGGCCTCTGACATGGTTTGAGTAACGACCACTATTAAAGTCAGCGACCGGGACCAACAGCTTAACGTGCCTTCCGAAGCACGGCCAAACCGAGTGTGTGAAACCTTAAAGGTTAGACCGCAATATTCCCCCCCCGTTCGGCGTTCGAACAGCGAAGACGTGTCTATCTGTGCTCTGTCAATAAAAAAAACATTTGAGTGTCTAAATAATAGAAGTTTACCGCAAAAGTTATATCAGTGCAAAGCTAGTAACATCAAGAATACGTTTTTCTAAAGTACTAGTAATCATTTAACCAATATATAAACAATATTCTTGATAAAAACCACGTTGTGAACCAGTGATTAAAAGTGAAAGGTACCTTGCTGACCTTGAAGCTTCCAAGGAACGACACTGGTCGTCTAGCGATATACGCAAGGGTACGACTAATTCGACGCACTCGTCATCAGCCGAGTGGTGTAGCGGACAGTGCAGTTAGCCGTCGCTCAAAGGCTCCAAGATCGAGTCCCAGTTGGGGTTTGTCGCCTAATTGCATTTTTTTTTTTCTCCCGCTATTTTTTTTGTAAAAAAAAAAAGTGTTGAGAAGAGAAAGCGGCAAACACTGACTTAGTATACTAAGACTAATAGCCTCGCTGCGTTCTTAAAGGCGCTCAGTCAGTAGAATAGAATGCCTAAAGTACAGCGTACACCCCCACCATCACCGCAATCCCCGTCATCCCAGATGGATAAAGTTTTACCATCGAAATCCGCTATAAGTGCGTTGCTGGATGAAAACAAACAGAATAATCAGAACGTAAATTTAAGCAGAAGTAAGCGACAAAGGACCAGTGAAACACCGAAAAGTTCACCTGAAGGAAAAGAAAAATTATCAGAAATTACTAGTCTCAAAACAGAGTTATTTGCATTTTTGAACACATGGAATGATCAAGACCAAAGATTTTCGTCCTGGAAGGAAGAACAAAATGCCACCTTGTCATCCCTAGTAAAAGATGTCAACGAGCTAAAAGAACAATGCAGGAAAATCCAACAAACTAATTCTGATATAGAAAAGGGAATGGAGTTTGTAAGCAGTAACTACGAAGAGATGAGATACAGATTGGACTGTGTGGAGAAAGAAAAGGTGGAAAATGATCGATTAATCCAAAGTTTAGAAAAACAGATCCAAGATATTAAACTTATTAGTGGCCAATCAACAATCGAAATACGGAATGTGTCATACAAAGAAAAAGAGGAGAGACAGGATCTCATAGCTATAATTACTGATTTGGGTAAAGCTGTATCTCTAGAGGTTAAATCTAGTGATCTACGTGACATCTACCGACTACAGGGAAACCTGGGATCTCAAGACCAATAGTAGCAGATTTCTTAGATGTTGAGAAAAAGTTCAAGTTTTTAAGCACTATTCGAAAATATAATAAAGAACATACTAAGGAAGACAAAATAAATACCCATACAATCGGGCTCTCTAATGCAAAAAAAGAACCGGTCTATGTGGATGAACTCCTAGCACCATCCCTTAGGAATTTTTTTTAGTGAAGCTCGTAAATGTGCTAGAGAGAAAGGCTACCAGTGTTGGCACAGCAATGGACGAATTTTTATGCGTAAATCGCCCGAAGAGAAACCAGTTGTGCTAAATACTGAACTGTGCTTACAAAAATTTAAAAGGGTAATATGACTATTAGTAATTGTCACTTTTAATGTTCTCACTTTTAATGTTTTATCTTCATCTCACCTGTACGTGCATGCTCTTTTTCTTACATTAATTAACTTTTATTATGTTTCAATTTGATATAAATGAGCTTGAATATTGTAATTTAAACACTACTTCCTACACTTTAACTCTACCAGTGATATCCAGTCGACACATATACACACCCATTCACCGCCACACGCCCATTTCTCATCTTTACCAGTTATCTATTCACTGTTTTCGCCCCCCTAAATTCTTCCATAAATGGCTAACATAGATGAAATACAAACTGAAATAGATGATAGCGCCCATATTCCTTGTAATTCTATTATAGATCCAACTCTAACAGCAACAGTATTAAGAAATTACAGTAAAACCTTTAATATAAAGCCACTCAGTATAATTAATGAAAATATCTGTAGTGTCAACAAAAATCTTGATAACCTGATTATGTTGGCATCTTTCATGGATATCACGATTGATGTCTTTGTTCTTAGTGAATGCTGGACCAATGATAATTATACTCCACCCTCTATGACGAATTATAACATGTTTTACACTAAAAAAAGCTATAATCAAAATGATGGTGTGGTCATATATGTAAGAAATGATTTTCAAGTCACTACTTACGAACCTTCTTGCATAAAGCAGTGCAACTGTATAGTGGTTAACATCAACCATAACACCACAGTAATAGGCATCTATATATTTATATAAAAAAAAAAAAAAAAAAATCGTCCACCTTGCTTCGCCGACCCAACTGAATTTATTTACTCCTTGGATCTCCTATTGAAAAACATAAAATCTAAAAACGTTATACTGACCGGAGACATTAATATTGATACTCTTAACACTTCTAATTCCGTGACTTGCGACTTTTTAGAATTATTAGCAACGTACGGAATGATACAGGGCGTAAATTGCATAAATAGACCAGCGTCTGGAACCTGTTTAGACCATTTTGCTGTTAAAAGTCACAATGATTGGCAAATAGTGGTATTTAACCCAGCAAAAATTTGTGATCACAATACCGTATTGTTCTATATGACTTCTGTTGGTTTAACACCAAAAGATCCAAAAAAATATATTAAAACTTTACCTGATTATAGTGGGATCTCTGAATACTTACGACATGAAAGCTGGTATGAATTTTACTGTAGACAAGATATAAACTGGTCCACGAATTTCCTTATTAATAGACTGCAGTATTGTATTTTGAATTTCTCAGTAACGAAACAGATTGCCAAAAGAAAAATGCCTCTTAAGCCGTGGATTACAGTAGGAGTTTTACGATCACTACGAAAAAGAGACAAACTACATAAAAAATTGAAAAAGGCATACTGTGAAGATTTAAAGGATATTTACATTAACTATCGTAATATTTGCAATAAATTGGTTAGAAATCTTAAACATCTATATTATAAAAATCAGTTTGCGATGAATAGTGGCAACATAAACAGAACTTGGGGAGTAATTAAAGAGGTGTGTGACATTAAACAGAAAAAAGACACTCCTATTGAACTTTTAAAAATTGCAAGTAACCCAAGGGATTCACTCGACACTGTAAACAAATACTTTACAAATGTGGGGTGGGATCTTGCAAATATAATCCTACAAAAACTAAACACTGTTGAAAGTACCCTCGCAGCCAAATGTAAGTCTACCACCACTCCTAGTGAATCTATGTCCCTATACCCTACGGACTTGTCTGAAGTTAGTAACGTGATATCACAAATAAAATCTAACTGCGCTTATGGATGGGATAAAATATCTTCCGAATTCATAAAAGGATTGCGAGAACATTTATTGGGTCCTATATGTCATCTCTGCAACCTTAGTTTTGAGAAGGGGATCTTTCCATCTTTCTTCAAGCAGGCTGTGGTCTCACCCATACATAAATCTGGCGACAAAGGGCAACCCACGAACTACCGGCCCATTTCCCTACTGACTATTCTATCAAAAATCATAGAGAAATTAGTTAACAAAAGACTTACCCAATACCTCGAGTCCAAGCTGATTCTTGCAGAAAACCAATACGGTTTTAGGGCACGACGATCAACTGAAGAAGCAGTGCTTAAACTCACATCTATTATTACAACATATCTTGATTCAGGACAGAAGTGTATTGGGGTCTTTTTAGATTTACAGAAAGCTTTCGACACTGTTTCGATACCAATTCTCATAACAAGACTAGAAAATGTTGGAATCAGAGGAGTTGCCTTGGACTGGTTTAGGGATTATCTGTGCAGTAGAAATCAGCAGGTTTGCGTGGGAGACCATCTCAGTAATAGTAGTACCTGCACATATGGTGTGCCACAAGGTAGTTCACTAGGTCTTACTTTATTTCTTACTTACATTAATGAGCTATGCAAGCTTGAGATAATCAGTGGGGAGTTAATAATGTTTGCCGATGATACTGCTATAATTTTTCATGGTTCGTCATGGGCAGAGGTACAACGTAACGCGGAATTAGGTTTAGCCAAAGTAACAGCTTGGCTAGAAGATAATCTTCTTTCCCTTAATAATGGAAAGACAAAATTTATTTGTTTCAGCATAACCAACGTCACTGCTCCGAATGATGATTTCACTATTGATATCCATACCTATCCATGCAATAGAAATATGTATCACCAAAATAATCGTTGCCACTGCGAATCACTGGAGAGGGTAAATACATACAAATATCTGGGAATCCTGATAGACAACAATTTGAATTGGGGCCCACATATTAGTATCCTGTCCAATCAAGTTAGGAAATTAATATACATCTTTAAAACTCTGAGGACAGTAACTGAGTTCAAATTGCTCATGCACATATATAAGGCATTATGTGAATCAGTGTTAAGTTATGGTATTACTGCGTGGGGTGGAGCTGCACAAACATACATGTTGCAAGTAGAGAGGGCACAGCGAGCGGTGCTTAAGGTTCTTATGTCCTTGCCAATAAGACATCCCACAGAAATTGTTTATAGTACGGCAAAAGTTCTTAATGTACGCAAACTGTATGTCCTAAGATGCATATGTAGGTACCATCGTTCTACTGTACCAAATATTTTAGAAACTGGAAAAAGAATCTTTAGATGTCCTACCGCTCCTGTAAGATCCACATTTGCACAGAGGTCCTATACATTTACTGCCCCGCGCCTCTACACTTTCTTCCATAATCATTTAAATATTAAAGATCTCACTTACTTTGTAATGAAAAAACACGTCTCTTCATTTTTATTGGAAGTCGACAATGCTAAAATTTGTGCGGTTCTTAATCCGATTGAATGAACTTTTTTACGTCGTTTTTACTTAGTGGTAACTATAGTTACCGATCCCAAGATCGCGTTATCGTAGGGCTAAGTCTGGCATGATAGCTAAAGAAGCATTCACCAACTCTTACACACGCACACGCGCTCTCTGCACACACACACACACACACACATACATAAGCATATGCGCGAATGCACCTTCAAATAAATATAATTTTAATATAAGTAGGTACTAAACTAGTTTTTTTTCCCTACAGATTTTTTTAATTGGAACATATTTATTTGAATATTACTTTTACTTTGCTGTTTAATAATATCACAAAGAAGATGGGAAGGCCTGGTGACCTATATCACAGGTTTCTTTACCTAGTTTAGGCATCAGCCCTCCACAAAAAATAACAAATGTAAATCGTAGTATATTACAGTGTATGAACAAATTTTTGTGGTGTGGAAATAAACGATTTTTTATTTATTTATTACTATGGCGTAGCTGCAGCGGAGCGGAGCGGCGCAGCGCGGCACGGCACTGCAGCGACGCGACACTGCGCGACAAAATCTGTCAACATGTATGAACTAACATTGCCGCGCCGTTAAGCGCGCGCTGCCCCGCTGCAGCTTCAGTGATGCTTCAGTACCACTCATACATTTTCATACAAAGAATCATTTGTCGCGCAGTGCCGCGCCGCGCCGCTCTGCTGCAGCTACATTCTAGTGCGGTCTAACCTTTATAAAATAAGGCTTAGGAAAACCACAGAATGAGCGTAAGAATTATTAAATTCTGCAAACCCCGTAAATCCTTAGAAAAATTAACCTTATTACACAATGTATGAACCCAAACTTCATTTCCACGTTCATGTTTCACACGTACATAGCTGCACCCTAATTACCATTTTAATAACTGCACGCGTTGTGTACTGTTCATTTAAACCCTGATAGCGTTTAGAGTACAAACGTCGCGTGTTTTTCCGCTCGTGTGATACCCTGATAACCTATTTCGTGTGACGTCGCCTTAATTGGGGGAGGTTTTAGTGTTTTTGGTGCAGTTTTCATTGCATTCGTGAATATTTGCTAGTTTTCGTGTTTTGGCACATTAAATGCTTGAAGCGTTGGTGAAGAGAAGGCTTATTTCTAATGCTCTACATTACTTAACGATTTTATGTTTTATAGTGTTTTTCTTACTTGACGATCATCTGTTATATACATATTGTACATACATGGATCACAATTATAAATTAATGACAACATTTTCTAATATGTGTTTGCTAAAAAGGAAAACAATACTTACTATCATTTTTCTCGTTGCGTACGATATGTCTCGGGACATTAGGAATCCCTTGTAACTTTAGTAGTTTTTTTCAGTTTAGTGTATTAGTCCCGAAACATGTCATACTAATAAACTGCAAAAAAACTACTAAAGTCAAAAGGGACTCCGAATTTCCCGAAACATATCGTGCGTAAAGATACAATTAATAGTGAGTTTTGTTTTCCTTTTTCTCAAATACCGGAAATAATCTTGTCTTCTCTTGTCTTGTCTAGCCATTAATGTCCCACTGCTGGGCAAAGGCCTCTCTCCGGTCTCTCCACGACTCTCTATCCACCGGAAATAATTCAGAGTAAAATTAATGAAACTTTAGTGAGACATAGGTATGGTAGACTAAAGTTTTATTAATTTGACCCTCATACTTTTCTGTCTCTATTGGCAACTCAATATGTTTGTAATTTTGTCTGTCTACCTACCTTGCACCTACCCTGTACGTACATTAGTAACATGGTGTATACTTAGAATCTCCTCTAATCACTTCCTGGTATCATCTTTCTCCACTTGGTGGAAACCTGGTAACCACGAACCCTCGTTACAGATTTTAATGAAATTTTCAATCAATTTACCGCATGGTTAGCCCCACAGAGTATATCTAAAATCGTTCAGATTATGAAAATATTTTTTTTTTATTTTAATTGGTATATCCTCCGTGTGTATCCCTTTCTAACCGGACGTAGAGTTAAAATATAATATGAAAGAAAAAAAATACAGTACATTACATTAAATCGGGATAATAAAATATAGAAGAAAATAAGATTGCTGGAATAATAATTTCCAATAAAATAAAATGAAATAAGATCATCAAATCATTTCCAAGTACAATCAGTGTTAGTAAACTTAAAACTAGGTGTAAATAAAAAAATCCGGCGGATACGCTTCCCCGCAGCCGACAAACTCAACCTGATGAAGGGACTCCGAATGCCCGAAAACATGTCGTGAAGTACGCGACTTATTTCCCAAAGTGAGTGCCCGTTATTAAGTTTTTTTTAATTTTATTTAGGTGTTAGTACATTAGTGATCTACTTACGAGTAATATGCACTTGTATCCACCTCTCAGGGGGAAATATACTTATGTCTTGTCCAGAATAGGACAAATTATTTATATATTCTTATTATTATTAATCAATTCGGCTTTTGTCTATCTATATTAGTGCGATCTGTGGGTAGACCCATCGCCATAATCAACCTCCCGACAGTTTTAATTTGTTGCCAACTTCACTGATCACGCAGTTGTTTAATATTCATTATCAGATCGAACCCAGTCATTGCCACTGGTAATATTCGTAATAATATTCAATCCGCAGCTCTGATCTTTGGTTTTTGTAACTGGAATAAATGAAATGAAAATGAAATGAAATGATCATATTAAAATTAATCATATTGGGTAATGAAGTTTTATTTAGTTTCGACCATCCTGGACTGGGAGCGAGAGAAAAACATAGAATGTGCCAGCTGCATTTCCTCGCGGGTCTGCTGTAAAAACCAGCTTCATACATTGAGTATAAACTTCATACATTTTAACAGATTTTGTCGCGCAGCGTCGCGCCGCGTCGCTCTGCTCCGCTGCAGCTACGCCATAGTGCGGTCTAACCTACTGGTCATTAACAATACACTACAGACAAATAGTTATTCACAGATAATATATTTCCACAAAACTAACCAGACGTATTTTTATACATACATATAACATACATACATATAATCACGCCTTTATCCCTAATGGGGTAGGCAGAGCGTAAACGACTCAAATAAAGGTCGTTCTGCCACGTCTGACAAAGTTTTGAGGGTTATTTAAGATAGATTTGTGGGTATATATTGCTGTATTGACAGATTGTAAATTGCAATATACTGAAACCCCCGGTTCTCTGTGAATAACTATTTGTCTGTATTGTATTGTTAATGACCAGTAGGTTAGACCGCACTATGGCGTAGCTGCAGCGGAGCAGAGCAACGCGGCGCGACGCTGCGCGACAAAATCTGTTAAAATGTATGAACTGACATTGACGCGCACTGAAGCGCCAAGAAGATTGCCTACCCCAGGTAGAGCGTAAAAGAAGAGACAAAGGTCTTTCTGCCACGTCTGAAAGTTTTGAGGGATATTTAAGATAGATATGCAGGTATATTCTCTCTAGTGACAGCCAACGTTGTCAGCCCATCGCCTAAATTACAATACACTGAAACCATCGGATCCCTTAGCTGGTTTTTACAGCATGCCGAGGAGGAAATGCAGCTGGCACATTGTATGTTTTTCTCTCGCTCCCAGTGCAGCATGGCAGTTACTATTATAGTAATAGATATTAATCTTTATCATAATAGGAAGACGATCTTTATAAAAAAATGTTGAAAAAATGGATTAAAAGGCTTAAAATTCTATTCAAAAGATATAAAAAAAAAAAAAAAAAGGTGTGAATTATTCAAGCCATATCACGCGAAGAATACGTTCCAAAAACGTAGGAGATAAATCGAAGGAGGGATGAAACCGAGCTGCGATATTTCATCTCCATGCCGATACTGTAAAATACGTTTGAAATATGAGAGGTGCGACTATAAAACTTATCCAAGTTTGTGGATAATACTTTGGCACCACTACCACTAATTTAGAATATTTTTTGCATTAAGTTACAGATAAATATTGACTCAGGTTTACGCTAGAAAATGACTGACACATAATGAGCGTTTTTCTACTAAACGGCACGGCGACGGTGCCGGGAGTCTGTTTTTCACTAGACAGCACGGCAACGACAAGACAACGATAACGTGCACCTAGTATCAATCTGAGCGCACAAATACACGTGCATGCTTCATACGAATACAATACTCATGCAGTTTGGCAGGCCGGCAACGGTACTGGTGGAAATCAATGCCGTGCCATTGCCGATAAGTGGAAAAGCGTTCTATATAATTTCATTGACTTTCATAGATTACCTCTTCCATGGTACTGTCGATGGTGCCGTGCCCCGCTGTGCCGTCTAGTCGTAAAACAACCATTATTCCTTGAAAAACACAGAGCTAATTCCCTAACAGCGATCAAACATGGCAAGTTGCTTAGCACTGTACTCCGAAGGTAGAAGCTGGTATCGTCTAGTTTGACTTTTAGATGGAACTATGTGCTATCGTTGCCTGGAATGGACATAATCTCATACCACTTTGCTCTGTAATTTTGCCGTTATTGAATTGTGGACTATTATACTTTTGAAATATGGATAGGAATTCATTGCGAAAGTATTCATCAATAACGAAAAGCCTTAAAGTGGTTCGTAAATTATTCACATTCATTTACATAGTAGTTTAAAGCTTTCTCAGTACATGCCATTTCCCTCAAGGCAGATCTACACAATGCGTTTACGAGTTTGTTTTACTTTCCACTTTCGTTATGTAATTAGTCCGTATTCATGAGAAAAACCCTCTGGCTTTTTGTATTTTTTTTTCCATCGTGACTGATACGATGATCAGTGGACTACACTGATCTGCAAGTTTCTTAGACTGTTTTTTTATGAAATAGGAAGGATCAAAACATGTATTTTAAAAAAAAAAACAAGTGCCTAAGACGGACAGATATAAAATGATTTTTTCGCTATGAACTGGTGTTTCCAAAGTGTTGCTCTCTATCTGTGCTAGAGGGACGTCTGCAGGCGGCCGATACGGCGCGATCGCTATTCAAACAAATACGCTCAACCAGTTTTTTCACACTTTTTTATACCATTTCTCGCGCCTACGCCTATCTGCTGAATACAGAGATTTTAACTTTTAGGGTTCCATAGTCGACTATACAAGTGGTGTTGACTTATTAGGGCCCATGTGGTCAATTTAGGCCATATCGCCCTAATACAGGCTAGGCTGGTGCCCCTCGGTAGGGATCCATTAGCTGATGAATATGATCAGAACGCGACCAAATCAGGTACGTTCTAGAGAAAGGTCAGGTCTGGTGTGCCCTAAACCGACGAGCGTGCATGAAAAGATTGATGAATGTAGATGAAGCGAAACAAGTTTGCAAGGACCGTAGCATGTGGAGGGATGTGATCTCTGCCTACCCCTCCGGGAAAGAGGCGTGACGTTATGTATGTGTATGTATGTATATGATCAGAACGTGCATAAATTGGCAAAGGACGAAGGCAAACATATAATTTCCGTAATGCACAAGCAAACAACCGTCCTCGTTCAAATCAACATAGTTACAGAACTGCTTTCATCCCCTTACAGCCATTGGAAGACGGATATCATCCGGATACAGTGCACACAGTTTCTTGCTACGTATGAATTGTGGATCTGTCCACTGCAATACAACCCTTAACTCCACTTTATACGAGATGTCCTGCGTGCGAGATGTAGTTTATAAGGGAACATTTTGTCGGACACAATTCATCTACAAACAAGCTTATTGCCAGCGTTTGAGACGCTGCTAACGAGGGAATCAAGTCTTTCTCAGATATAAAGTATTCATGATATGAAAAGAAAGAAAAATAAAATCTCCTTCAGCAGGATTTGAACCTGTTGCCTTCGGAATGCCGATTCATTGCTCTCAGGAGGTAGTCAATTATTTAATCTAGGGTTGGGTCTGGTTTCTCTTCTGGGTTAAAGAGTTCAGATGGCAGTTGCTCTGTGTAAAAATCAGTACCTTCGTTCAATCCCTAGAAAAGGTAGCCGACCGCGTGAGATACGGGATAAGGCTAGGTAGATGATGAGGAACTTCTATCTATGAACTTCTTACTATGTTTGTCTCTATGGCCTAATTTTCTTTGCGTTAGAATAGATGCAGTTCCCCCCTATGGACAGTACAATTGCAAATCGGCCCCAAGTGCCCGGCGGCCCCGGTGGCCGAGCCGATCTAGGCGAAAGTCGGCCCGGCGCCGAGACCAGGGGTGCTAAAAATCTCCGGGCGGCGTGGACCTCTCGCCGAAAGAACTTGGCCCTGGCAACCTACAACTGTGGCACATTGCGATTGGATGAGAAGTTGGTAGAACTCGAGGAGGAATTGAGCAGATTACGATGGGACATTGTGGGGCTATCTGAAGTCCGAAGAGAGGGAGAGGACTCGATAGTCCTTAAGTCAGGTAACCTGTTCTATTTCCGGGAGGGCGAACGTCTGTCCCAACATGGTGTCGGGTTCATCGTCCACAGGTCCCTCGTGAACAACGTTGTACAGGTCGGAAGTGTCTCGAATAGGGTGATATACCTTATACTCAGAATAACTAAACGTTATTCGTTGAAGGTCATACAGGTATACGCTCTATTGAATCGTTTAAGGAGCAAACAAGAAATTTCTATCTGGCTAATAATGTTTAATGTGTAGCTGTCTTATTTATAAGTATCATTTAAGTAAGTATATGTAGTGATATTCTATCTACCAATTTCTCTGATATATAACGTAGAGTATCCTATCTTATGTAGCATATATTATGTATTAGTTTATCATAAGATATGTATCAGTATATTTGTTTTTATTGAAATATTTATTTAATAACACTGCGTTACAAATGAAAAAAAAAATTGAGTACCCGCTTTGAAATGTCATGTTTTCTTATGAATACTTATAGTTTATTAAAAATACATACAAAATTTCCATTCATCACGTCTCATTTTTCTTCCATAAGAATGTGCCAAATTTTACTAAAAATTTAAATGCTAAAACATATTTTAAAGAAAATTAGTTAAATCAACCAGATTTTTACACATTAACCAAGTTCAATTTTATCATTAAGGTTAAAAAAAACAAAAAAAAACATTATAAAAAGTTTTAACACAAAAGATCGCAAAACTTTAACTTTTTCTTTTGTGCTTTGAATGATCTTCTCGTTTTAAACGCCAGCAGTAATCGCCTAGCATAGTTGTGTCCCAACGCCCTTGAAATCGTTCTTCAAGCTTCTTTACATCCTGGTGGAACCTCTCACCTTGCTCATCACTGACTGCACCAAGATTAGATGGGAAAAAAGAAAAGTGAGAATGAAGGAAGTGAATTTTTAACGACATTCTGCAACCCAACTTTTTATATGCTTCTAACATGTCGTCAACTAGCTTTTTCGCATTTTCGGCCCTGTGATTCCCTAAAAACCCTTTAATAACTGCTTTCAGCGATAACCAGGCATCAAGTTCCTTGTCAGTAAGCTTTTTCTCAAAATTTGGGTCTTTCATCAATGTGCGTATTTGTGGTCCTACAAATATTCCTTCTTTGAGTTTTGCATCACTTAACTTTGAAAATACTGTTTTTAAATATAAAAAGCCATCTCCCTCTTTATTCATAGCCTTCACAAAATTTTTCATCAAACCAAGTTTTATGTGGAGTGGTGGTAAAATGACATTTTTAGGATCTATCAATGGTATATGTTTCACATTAGATTTTCCACAAACAAACTCTGATCTTTCTGGCCATACTCTTGTAGTATAGTGCTTTTCTGTGGCTCTGCTGTCCCACATACAAAGAAAACAACAGTATTTAGTAAATCCACCCTGTAATCCGAGCAAAATAGCTATAACTTTGAGATCAGCGCATACTTTCCAGCCAAAATCTTTGTATTTTATTAAATTTAATATGGCTTTCATATTTTCGTACGTTTCTTTTAAAACAGTTGAATATGCTATTGGTACTGACGCATACTTATTGCCATTGTGCAGCAATACCGCTTTCAGACTTGTTTTTGAACCATCAATAAATAAACGCCAGTCTTGTGTTTCGTAAGGAATGCTTAACTCACTCATCAAAGTTTCTATATCGTTACAGTAACATATGTTTTCAAAAGTTGAATAAAATGAAGCCAGCTCTTTATTACGTTTTCGTTGCACAGTCACGTTTGTGTTAGGAGCCAACAAATTCCACTCTTTTAGCCTAGATCCTAGTAATTCAGCTTGCCTAATCGATAAATTTAAGTCTCTTATCAAATCATTTAATTGATTTTGATTTATCAGACGTGGACGGCCAAGAGAACTTGTTGAAGGTAAAAACTCAGGATCTTCGCTGTCTCCGTCATTATATTCTATAACATTTGACAAATCGGGCTCTTCTGTAATCTCAATTTGATTTTTGGAGGGAGGTAAAGGAGGAGGCATCTCTTCACTGTGAGGTACTGGTTTCGACATTGAAGGAACGTCAGGGTACTTGATGTTATGCTTGATTTTCTTTGTAAAACCACGTATGTCAGTCAAGCAAAAGTAGCAATCATTGAAATGATTACTAGGTTCACGCCATAATGCTGGTACGGCAAATGGCATTGACGTCTTGTTTCCATTCAACCAAGATATCAGAGTAGCATAGCACGAAACACAAAAAAACTTTGGTATCCATGGTTTATCTTGATTAATAGCACGCCCAAAATATAGTAAATATGCACTTCTCACTTTTTTGGAAACATTTTTTGTTTGTGACTTCACAATATACTGTCCGCAAACATAACAAAACTTATTTGGTGTATTTAAGCAGTTGCGACGACCACTTAGTCCAGTATTCATAATGGATTTCCAAAGAAATATGTACGAATATATCGACGTTATCGAATAAAAATGACTACTAAACAAAACAAAATAATAAAAAAGTACAACACATCAAAAATGGTAACTATTTCGTTTACGCCTAAAGTGAGGGTAATAGAAAAAATAATTTGGCATGTACCTCGAAAACTAGACGTGATAGATACCACATATGTTTGGAACATTTAATCTGTGACTCATTAGCTATTCATTCCAGCTAACACTTACGTGGGTACCAAAATCGTGTAACGCAGTGTAATGTGTAAATATTGTCTAAGTATTATATGTAGTAATATGCAATATCCCGCTTTCTGCTTGTACAATTTCTATACCCAAAGGTTGCCTGGTAGAAATTGCTGCTTTAGCAATAAGGCCGCCTATATTGTACTGTCACGTTTGTTCCTTTTTATTTCTGTTGTATGTGTTTCTTTGTGCAATAAAGAATTTTGTATTGTATTGTATTGTATACGCCCCAACATCGAGATCACCCGATGAGGACGTGGAGGTGATGTATGAGGACATATCTAGAGCCATGCATACCTCCAGGACCCATTACACGGTGGTCATGGGGGACTTCAACGCTAAACTGGGCAAACGATGCGGTGACGAGCTGAGAATTGGGCCATTTGGTTCTGGGACGAGGAATGGTCGAGGTCAAATGCTGGTCGACTTCATGGAGAAGGAGGGACTCTTTATGATGAACTCTTTCTACATGAAACGGCCACATCGAAAATGGACCTGGAAGGGGCCCAATGGTGTCACCAAAAATGAGATAGACTTCATCATGACAGACAAAAAGCGGATATTCAATGATGTCTCTGTGATCAATTCGTTCAAAACGGGCAGCGATCACCGAATGGTGAGAGGCACATTGAATCTAAATGTCAAAACCGAGAGGTCACGTCTGATGAAGTCTACGCTCCGACCGGCACCTACCCAAATCCAAAACCCTGACAGTTTTCAGCTCGAACTGAAAAACCGCTTTGATTGCCTAGGTGAGTGCTTGGAAGTGGACGATTATAACGACAGGGTCGTGGAATCTGTCCTTACGGTTGGTTCTAAATTCTGTAAAGCCAAACGTAAAAAAGGAACCAAAAAAATCACTGAC
Organism: Scrobipalpa costella; assembly: GCA_949820665.1. Classification (NCBI taxonomy): domain Eukaryota; kingdom Metazoa; phylum Arthropoda; class Insecta; order Lepidoptera; family Gelechiidae; genus Scrobipalpa; species Scrobipalpa costella. The sequence continues at coordinate 24,940,202 of OX463297.1, forward strand.
CATACCCTGAAGCTCATGGAGGAACGACGCGATATGGCTCTGCAGTCGTCGGAAGACACTTCGCGATATCGGCAGCTTAACAGGCAGATCTCCAAATCTTTGACTCGTGACATACGCCAGTTTAATACCGACCGTATTAAAGAGGCAATCGAGCGCAACAAAGGCTCCAAAGTGTTCGCGAGAGATCTGTCTATAGGCCAAAGCCAGTTGGCGAAGTTGAAGACCGATGATGGCAGAATCGTATCGTCCAAACCAGAGCTTCTGGAGGAGGTCGAGAAGTTCTATGGGCAGTTATACGCTACCACACGATCGTCTGTTAATAATCTGGCTGCAGACCCAAGAGCCAGATTAACCCGACACTACACGGAAGATATTCCGGACGTCAGCTTGTACGAGATTAGTATGGCTCTGAAACAGCTTAAAAACAACAAGGCGCCGGGTGATGATGGAGTAACGGCTGAGCTTCTAAAAGCCGGTGGTAAACCGATGTTAAAAGCACTGCAGAAGCTCTTCAACTCTGTCATACTCGAAGGCAAAACGCCACGGGCATGGCACAGAGGCGTGGTGGTGCTGTTTTTCAAAAAGGGCGATAAGTCCTTGCTGAGAAACTACAGACCCATCACGCTTCTGAGCCATATCTACAAGCTGTTCTCAAGAGTCATTACGAACCGTCTCGCACGCAAGCTCGACGATTTCCAGCCTCCCGAACAAGCCGGTTTCCGAAAAGGTTTTAGCACCGTAGACCACATTCATACACTGAGGCAAGTTATACAGAAGACCGAATAGTATAACCAACCACTCTGCCTCGTGTTTGTGGACTACGAAAAAGCCTTCGATTCGATCGAAACATGGGCCGTACTGCAGTCACTCCAGCGGTGCCAAATCGACTACCGGTACATCGAAGTGCTGAAGTCTTTGTACGAAAACGCCACCATGTCAGTCCGTCTTCAGGACCAGAACTCGAAGCCTATCCAGTTGCAGCGAGGAGTAAGACAGGGAGATGTTATATCTCCAAAACTGTTCACCGCAGCACTGGAAGACGTCTTCAAGCTTCTGGACTGGAAGGATCTTGGCATTAATATCAATGGCGAGAATATGACTCACCTTCGTTTTGCTGATGATATTGTTATTGTGGCTGAAACCCTGGAGGACCTCGGTACAATGCTCGATGACCTCAATAGAGCCTCTCAACAAGTGGGTCTTAAAATGAACATGGAGAAGACGAAGATCATGTCAAACTCCCTTGTTGCACCCACTTCCCTGACGGTTGGAGGCTCTACTCTGGAAGTTGTCGACGAGTATGTCTACCTGGGACAAAAAGTCCAGTTGGGTAGGTCCAACTTTCAGAAGGAGGTCGATCGTCGAATCCAACTCGGCTGGGCAGCGTTCGGGAAGCTACGTAACATCTTCTCATCCAAACAACTACCGCAATGTCTCAAGACAAAAGTCTGGGACCAGTGCGTGTTGCCAGTGATGACCTACGGAACCGAAACGTGGCCACTCACAATGGGCCTCATAAGAAGGCTCAAGGTCACTCAAAGGGCAATGGAAAGGGCTATGCTCGGAGTTTCCCTCCGTGATCGAATCCGAAACGAGGAGATCCGGAGGAGAACCAAGGTCACCGACATAGCTCGAAGAGTTGCTCAACTTAAGTGGCAGTGGGCGGGGCACATTGCTCGCAGGACCGACTCCCGCTGGGGTAGGAAAGTCCTGGAGTGGCTGCCTTGGCACGGTAGACGCAGCGTAGGCAGGCCTCCCACAAGGTGGACCGACGATCTGGTGAAGGTCGCGGGAAGCTGCTGGATGCAGAAGGCGCTAGACCGATCATCGTGGAGGTCCTTGGGGGAGGCCTATGTCCTGCAGTGGACGTCTATCGGCTGAGACGACGAGATGCAGTTATGAGTAGATACGTTGTTGCCCTTGTGCACACAATTTAATTTTGTGCTGCCTGCACAATATAGCACTTTCAGAACATGAGAAGTGAAAAAGTTATTTTTATGATCATACTCTACTCTACATCATACTCTACATCAACAGAACTCCAACAAATGCTTCAAGACCTGAGCACGGCAAGCCTTGAGGTAGGACTTAAAATGAACATGAGCAAGACACAGATTATGACCAATAGCTCGAACCGTAGGGTAGAGGTTGATGGGCAGGCAATGCATTATGTCAACGATTACATTTACTTGGGCCAGCTGGTACTCGTATCATTCGAAAACAGACAAGATAGGGAAATCCATCGCCGCCTCGAGAACGCCTGGAAGAGATTCTGGTCCATGAAGCAATTCATGAAGGGAGATCTCCCTATCTCACTAAAGCGCAAATTAATTGACATGTGCATCCTGCCCGTCCTAACCTACGGTGCACAAACTTGGTCTCTCACAGAGTGTCAAAAATCCAGACTCATGGTTTGCCAGAGAGCAATGGAGCGCAGCATACTAGGCTTCAAACGGATAGACCGAGTTAGGAATACCACACTGCGTTCCAAAACTGGCATAACAGATGTCGGTGCAAAGACAGCCAAATTGAAATGGGACTGGGCCGGACTCGTCAGCCGTATGCACCCGGAGCGATGGACAAATGTCGTCACCCAATGGGTCCCCCCTGACGGACAACGTCGACGGGGTAGACCTCGGAAAAGATGGCGAGACGACCTGGACGCATATAGCAAGAATTGGTGGGAGGTTGCCAAAGATCGAGATAGGTGGAAGAAGGATGGGGAGGCCTTTGCCCAGCAGTGGGACAGCATAGGCTAACAATAACAATAATAACTCTACTCTCGTCGAAGTTGTGTTTCTCATCGTGGTTATTACAAAAACGATGACAGAGGTTTAATTAGACAGCCTAGGTTTAAAAATTCTGACATCATTTTGAATTTACTGACCACGTGATTTCTATTTGAAATGAGACACATCGGAAATATGTAAACTGAAGTGAAATATAAAAAACTAGCGACCCGCCCCGGCTTCGCACGGAAATAATCAGTGTTCATCTACTATATTATGCATTGTATTATACATATAAACCTTCCTCTTGAATCACTCTCTCCATTAAAAGTAACCGCATTAAAATCCGTTGCGTAGTGTTAAAGATTTATGCATACATAGGGATATAGGGACAGAAAAAGCGACTTTGTTTTATACTATGTAGTGATTATAATTTTAGCTATGTAACGTAAAAGTGGGCAGTTAGGTAATGGGTTCAGTTAAATCAATTATCGATAAATTTTCTAATGAACGTTCTTCTTCTTCTGTCGTGTGGGTATCGAGTCAATCAACCCGATGAACCCTATCGTACTAATGGCTAAAGATTACTGTCCTAATTTATTTGCTTTTATATGTGTAGTGGCAGTAAATAATGGACCTTATTTTCCTCCTATTCTTTACCTAACTCATTCAAACTTTGCAACGGCGTATTTATTAAGTGAGCTTTAAAAATCCCCGGTACAAAAGGGTCACGATTAAAAGATCCCTTGATTGTGCTGGCTTTTGTTTTTGATTACACCGTGCAGGTTAAATCGTTTTTTTTAAAGCTCTTGGAGTTCCGCAATTGGAAGAATAACTTGACCTACATATATAGATGAAATGAAGGAAACTTACCTTTCATCCAGTTTTTCCAGATCATTTTCTAATAGAATATAATTTTCTAATATTTTTTTCATCTTTCTCTATCTATTCTAGTAGTTCATTGATGATTGTGTACAATAAATTGTTAAAAAAATAAATAAACAAAATGATTTTGATGTGCTTTTTTGAGCAAAAATGCATTGATGATTTTCTTCTTTCCATTTTATAGAATCTCAGTTCATCTTGATTCAAGTTACCTAAACAAAATAGATACATATCTCAAAAAGAAGCACTTTTTTTAGGCACCCTTACATCCTGCATAAATATCTGCTTCAATTAACTTAAAAGCCGTAACAATAAACTTTAAACCGTAAAGAATTTAATATTGCTTCCAGCCAGGAACTTTCCGAACATTTTTTCAACTCTGGCTTGGCGGGCTGTTTAAATCTGTAAAAATTATGTTTGTGGATAATGGCGGCGGGCGAACAATACTCCTCATAAAGTTCTTACATTAAACCACGTAGGTTTGCGCGAGTGGAGCATTCAGCGGGTTTTTATTGCATTTCCACGGAACTAGGGGGGAAATTATACTTCTTTTTAACCTACTGCATGAAGCAAAGAAGGATAATGTAATTTTTCAGTCTATGGATGTTGCTTATTTCTTTATGATGCTCTAGAGACCAAACACATGGCCTCCATGTTTTACTATTTTAGTGTTAATAAAGACAAAGTTTCGAGACTCGAAGCTTCTGAAATGTGGAGTTGGAGAAGGATGGAGAAGATTAGCTGGAAGGAAAAGAAGACCAATGAATAGGTTTTGAGGATTGTAGATGATGGGAGAATCTTGTGGAAGGACAATAGAATTAAGAAGACGCAGGGTGATTGGCCATCTGATGATTTTTTAAGGACCATCATAGAAGGAGAAGTTAAACGTCAAGTCGATAAAAAGGACCAGGAGTTAAATAAACTTGCGTTGAACCAGGCGCGATTGCGAATACTTCACCGGCAAGAACGGCTCTTAAATTGAAGAAGAAGAAAACAAAGTCATGATTGTGGTAAATATAATTGAAATTGCAACAAGCAGACACCGCAGTATTTTTTTCTCTACATGCTAAATGAGAAATATTATGAAAAGATACTAAAAAGAACCTTTTTTCTGGTCTGATTTAAAATTGTCAATGAAAAATCTTTAGCATTACAAATAACTGTTTAGGATCTTTTAGGAATTGAAGTTCACTTTATACGCAGTTGGGTTTATATATTTTTTAATTCACTTTGTTCTACAAGAAGTTATTAAGCTTCCGTGTACAGTTTGGCGAGCGAACTGTTGACTGCTTACCGTTATCAAAGTTATTACGAAATTATGTGACACAATTTTAACATGCTACTACATTTTTCTGCATGAACTCCGAATCCATAAATATTTTTCTTAATAACATGACGTCGTACTAAATCTACCACAAGGTACTGTGGTTAGAACAGTACCAATAATAATAATAATCGTAAGTGTATTGTTATATCGCATTTAATAATTTAACATATAGGTGATCATAATTATCAAAGAATCTCATCCACTCTTCATAATTCATTGTCATACATTTTATCGTAATACATTTTATTGTCAGCTCATCATTTATTTGAAGATTGTGGGATATTTCTTAGACAATGTTGGTCGGTTTCATCATTAGAACCTTAAAACTATCCGTGTATTACCCTTACTTTCCTTTGTATCTACCACTTTTTTTGTCTTTTCAAATAATGCATATCGAAGACAAAGAAGTCCAATACAGTATCCCGAAACTCGATATCTTGACGCACGAAAAATGGTACGTACTTACATAACAAATTTCTTAATCTTCATCAAAATAAAGTTTCTCTTAGACCACAATTCTAAGCATGTTCTTCGTATGTCAAGTTGTGCAACGTGGAGATATTGGAAAAGTTAACACTGGAGTACTCGTTTGACCCAGTAATTAACTCCTTGAGTGTCTCAGAGGACTACATCTCAGAGTTAATAGTAATACTACAGTTATTAAAGGTTTCACAAAGGTCAGACCGCACTAGGACGCGTAAATGCAGCGGAGCGGCGCGGCACGGCACGGCAAAATCTGTCAAAATATATGAACGCCGCTTCACTGCAGCTACAGTGCTACAGCAGTGCGGTACATCTGATACATTATATCTATACAAAGATCTTTTTTCGCGCCGTGCCGCGCCACGCCGCTCCGCTGCAGTTACGTCTTAGTGCGGTCTGACCTTAGTCTGAGGTGTGTATCCATATTCTATTGATCTGAGTCTTGTGTTATGAGTGGTATGATTTTTATGGTAGATGATTATGGTATTATCTTCGTGTGTTCTATTCTTCTCTTCATTGTTTCTAGTTTGATTAGGCCAATGCAGGCTGAATCACCTAATTGCCTGACTAAATTTTCGTCTAACACAATTACAGTAAATATTTCATTTCGTAGAAACAATTACAAAGTAGATAAAGGTTGATTTTCTTATAAATAAAAAATATTCTTCTCAAGTCAATCACTTATTTTGAGTGGACTGTTGTGGCTGATGTTGATATTCTGAGAAAGGGAAAAATTAAATTAGCTTAACTGATAGTAAATGCTTCCTGTAAAATCATAAGTACCAGTGCGGATTTGTTCCTCAATATCAGCCAATTTCATTCTGCAGGTAACATATTCGGTTGAGGAGTCTGTCGACAACATCTCACATATTTTCTTCTTTCGTGTGGGTATCGAGTCGATCGACCTGATGAACCCGGGTGTCAGAGTTTTTAAACCGCCTCATAGCATAGCTAATAGAGAAAATTGAAAGACAGCGACTGGGATCGACCGCTTAACGCGCCCTCCGAAGCACGGAATCCTCTTTCTTTTCGGACAATCAGGTGGTTCAGCATGCAATGTCCGAACCAATCTGGGGAAAACCTCACAAAGTGATAAATTGACATATATCAACATGTGATCGAACCCAGGACATCTGGTTTAGGAGCCTATGGCTCAGACCACTAGATCACGGTGGCAATTGCAGATGGCAGATCTCGCACTAAATCAATATCTCCAAACAGACAATAAACTTGAATCTAGATCAAGAGCGACAGACACGGAGTCGACGATGAAGTAAACTTCTAGGGTTCTTAATTTTAAACTTTCGCGGTTATTTTCACTATAACTCATCATCTCCCTAGCCTTATCCCGTATATCACGGGGTCGGCTACCTAATCTAGGGAATTGAATGAAGGTACTGGTTTTTACACAGAGCTACTGCGATCTGACCTCCGCATCCCAGAAGGGATACCAGACCCAATCCTAGATTAGGACAGAGTTTTCAAGCCGCCAATGCTTAGCACTGGCCTCTGACATGGCTTAACGACTAATATCTACGGTATTAAACGATATTAACCGGGACCAACGGCTTAACGTGCCTTCCGATGCACGGTAATTTTCACTATAACTATAAGATATTTTACATGTTTCTTACCTGTGATCATGATGTTTGTAACAGCATCGAGATATCGGGAACTCATCAAATAATTTAAATTGCGGTAAGAAACCCGTAAATGCCTCTAAGTTATAATGTATATTTAATCTCCCACTACGATTGTAATGAATCAAATTATTCATGAACATTCTGTAAAATTCTAACGCCTAAGTAAAGAGAACATTTATAAATTAAATTCTCTAAAAGACTTTTACATAATTTGCCTCATTTCTATTCCATTCGCCTGGAATCAGTCTAGCTCAGTTGCTTTTAAATCTTAGAGCTTTTTAAATATTCACGACCCTATGACTGCTGGGAGTGATCTGATTCGCTTTGGAATTTAACGTTTAATTTATGAATTAAAATAGATTTTCAATTACTCTTTCTGATGTTTCATTACATTAGTCTTAGAGTCTAGGAAACTTCTAAATTTTACATTCGTATCCGTAACTGTAACTGTCCAATGCTGTACTCGTACATCATCATCTCCCTAGCCTTATCCCGTATCTCACGGGGTTGGCTACCTAATCTAGGGGGATTGGTACTTGAACATGAGCTTCAAAATATACAACGTGTTACAAAATGGGTAATATGGACCAAAGGGTGTGAATCTGTCGATGAAACTCAACTTTATTCTCTACTAGCGACCCGCCCCGGTTTCGCACGGAAATCATCAGTGTTTCTTTACTATATTCTGCATGTATTATACATATAAACCTTCCTCTTGAATTACTCTTTCCACTAAAAGAAACCACATCAAAATACGTTCCGTAGTTTTAAAGATCTAAGCTTACATAGGGATAAAGGGACTGGGAAAGTGAATTCGTTACTATGTAGTGAAGGAACATAGGTCAAAATAAAAAAAATAAAAATAGACATCAGCGTACGCAATTTGTATTTTGAAACAAATTAATGGGCTGGATTCTAGATACCACCGGCTAAAACTAAAATTAAAATCTATCTGTCACTTTCAATATAATAAAATTGAAAAAGGATGGGTGATTTATACTCTATGGTATTACTACCACCCATCCTTTCATCTAAACTGTAAACTTTATCCGCCAGATTTTGTTTTGACGCGCTTTTGCACGTCTTCCCAGTGTTTTAATAAATTTTATCCGCCGTATCATACGACGGCGGATAAAATAACAGATAACGCATAAAACCACCGGCTATAAATCAAAAACCGGAGAAGAAGATCTCCTGACCTTGTTTTTAGTCTGAAAATGACAAATAGATTTTAATTTTAGATTTAGCCGGCAAATCTAGAATCGAGCCCAAAAGCTAATTTAAATATCAAACAAAAAGCCCGATTTATTTCATAACTGTAAAGATATTACAGTAAGCACCTTTACATTTTCTACGTACATTGCAAAGCAAATTAAATTATTAATGAGTAGCTATTTGTCTACAGGTACTGTAGGGCGAGTGTTTAGCATAATTATAACGCAAACAGTTCGCTTCCTTTTGCCAAATGAAACACACAGATTGTGGTTTTGGCCAAAATAGGAATGATTTTCTAAGTATGTTTTTCGTGAGTTCTATTCGTCAGAATCTTTTTTTTTTGGCATAGTTATCGTGATTACACCTACCTATTACCCAAACAGGTGACTATTAAAAAATGTAAATTATGTTTGCCTCCATTCGAAAAGAAGACGACTAGGGATTATATGTATATACGTATGTAGTCTACCACTCACCTAAGTTTTATCAGAATCGGTTCAGTCGTTTTCAAAATATAGGTAGCATTACTGTGCTACCTATATCTTGAAAACGACTAAACCGATTCTGATAAAACTTGCATGAAACCACCTCATAATCATCATCATTGGCCTTATACGTCTTTGACAAACGATTTAATCAGTGTCTGAGAAACCACCTAAGTATTGGATAAATATATTTAAAAAAAATATACGAAACTATATGAATATTCTCTTCCTTTAATATAAATCGGTTAAAAAGAATAAGAATAATATGTTTCTTACAACAGCTTTCCAGATTCGTGTCCCGATTCAAATTAATACGAACCACCTTAATCGAATAAACTGAATAATTCAAACTGTGTTTCTTAGAATTTGTCTTTAAACGGGAAATTCTCTTTTTAATTTTTTTGGGTTCCGTACCCAAAGGGCCGCTTCGGCGGTCTATCTCTCGGTATGTCATGGTATGTCTAAGGGTGTTTGTTCACTCATTCATATTAAATTTGTATCTGATTTAGCCTTCCTAAGTTATTGTATGACAGCTTTTGCAGTCATCCATATAGATTTCATATGGATTTTTCCTGATATGAATTGGATATAAATCTAACGCCCTACCACTCTGTCAAAGAGTGGTATCTCATCTCATGATATTATAGTGATATGTCAAGAACTGTCTAGGAGTAAAAAGAGATGACAGTATTTTTCCCATTTTAAATGATTTAACCGACTTTTCCAATGTTAAGGTAGACCAAACAAGTAGTACAGTACAGAATCCCCTATGCATATGTTCGGCCGTCACTTGTCCGGTTTCGTCATCATTTTGAATTCGTTTCGTATATTTTCTGAGGACCAATTTGAGTTCACAGTTTGTTTTCAGAACATTGATTGGATTGAAAATCTTACATTTTATGATAAAAAGGAATTTTGTATCGTTTTGCAAGTGGATAAGGGTTTCTTTTATGTTTAAAGAGTTCTTATAACTCGTTATTTATTAAAAGCCTCCCTCTCGTTAGATTTGAAGAATTGCCATTTGAGTTTGGTTTAAGTAGGCACGAGTATGACATTTTTTACTTCCTTTATTTTGTATTGACAATAGCATAATTATGTACTTGCGTTCGTATGTACGAAAAAGTAACTTTCGTATGCGATTTTCATTAATTTTACCATTCGAATGATGGAAAGTATGTACAATGAAGAGCTTACGGCTCTTCATTGTACCATCTTAAAACAAAATACAGAAATATAAGAATAACAGAGTGATGGCACAAAGGCGGACTTATCCCGTTAAGGTTAAGTTAAGGTTAGTCTTTCGTATGCGAATTCGATTCGAATGATTAAAAAATACGATTCCAGGCTGTTGTAAAGGTTGTACCAGCAGCTATGCGGCTTTTCAGCGGCGCCATTTATTCCCGACAGAACGGCTCGGGTCAGGTCGCACTGTGTGTACGATTTTTGTTATCAATAATCATCAAATCTGCCTAGCTTTAATCCTCACCTCGCGGGGTTTTCTTCCTAATCAAGGTAGGTTCAATCTAACAAGGGTACTGGTTTTTACACAGAGCGACTGCCATCTAACCTCCGCAACTATGAAGGAAAACCAGACCCAATCCTAGATTAGGTCAGAGTTTTCAATCCGCCAATGCTTAGCACTGGCCTCTGACATGGTTTAACAACTAATATATACAGTATTAAACGATATTAACCGGGAACAACGACTAAACGTGTCTTCCGAAGCACTGAAAAAGCACCGAATAAACGTACATATGAAATTAGAAAATCGAAAAAAACATTGGTACGTGGTGGGATTTGAACCAGAGCGGGAGGCTCAGGAGGCAGCGGCCCTATCCACTACACTAACCGGCTCTTTGCTTATCAATATCATGAGCATAAAATATACATAATTTTTTTTTCCTTCCAAGGTGGACTGCAACAATTTTCACAACAGTTGAAGAAAGCAACTTAAACTAGAAGTCTTGAAGTTGTAACGAAGTTGGTCGCCGGAACAAAAAAACTCCGGTGTTTTTGCGACCAACTCATAACTTTAAACTGCTTTATATTGTTGGGATTTGTGTGATTGTGTCTTTTTTGCAACTCATCTTAGAATAAAATAAACAGCCTTGAATCGTCTTTATCAACATTTCTTAAGAATTCACAATTCGTAATAATCGTTCGGCGAATTCACTCTTACAAGCCATTCTGTTTATTTAGTTCAGGTTGTTTAGTTCAGGTCTTACAAGCCATTCTGTCTATTTAGCAACCATCAGGGCAGATGGCGTGATTTACTAGCGACCATCTAAAGATCGACCCTTGTGGTACGAAGCCTTTTATCACTGCACTTTATTACCTAAAATATGCATAATTTACCTAGCCATTATGTCAAATCTTCTGACTATATCTATACATATTTCGCTTAATATGAAGTAGGTACACATAAATAAAAGGTATTAAATGTTTTCTCCGTTGTTAATACAATTTAGATAATCGATGTTGCAAACTTATTTTGAGCAATGACTCAAGAGCTCAAAATCTATCGATGAAATCTGATTTCATAATAATGCCTGCCACAAACAACCTTTCAATACTTTACAATATAAAAGGTTAAATATAACTACCAGGGAGAAAATAATTTATCTTTGAAAAATGAAGTGCTATTTCAGGTCCTTTCAACTGACAATAAAACGTAACATTATTTTTTTATTGCAGATTCTTTAAAAAAGAGTATTTGTAAGAAAAAACATTTTAAAAAACCAATCAGTTCCACTTATTTGAAAAGAATATCATTAGTTCTGATTATTTACTCCAAACATTCTTCCATTTTAGGTAGAGGAGAGCATTTCTGGCCTGAAATAAATTCCACCCTCCTAAAGTTTGTGGGTCATAAACAAGTGACCCTGGACCCCACAAGGTATCTGGATTGGTTTTATCGAATATTGCCAATTGGGACCATAACTAACTACTATCGACCGAAGTATGTTACCGCCTATATTGGAAAAGTATTAAATTAGTAGATTTTTTGCCGAGTGCATAAAGCAAGTCATTATTATCCGAGATCGTTATATAAGAAGTCGAGGATAAAAATGATTTGTGCACGAGTTATAAACTCTGCTTTTCACTTCGATTGCGAGAAAATAAAACAGTAACATAACATACTACCATTTATTTAATTAAAATTCAAAGAAAAGTTTCACAGCTTCTTTCCCCCTACTTTACTTTTTTTAATTTTTGTGCATGATTTTCGGGCAAAGAATAAAATATATACAGCCTACTCTTCAATTATTTTGGAATATTGTTTTTTTTAGTGATGAATATGTCTTGATATTTAGTTACTTTTTCGTATTATCTTATTATAAACCAAAAATGCAAATAGGGAAGGATATATTATAAATTAGCAAGTTTTATCCGTGCACAATTTATTATGTTTGGCTGCATGGTCTAAATGGTCTCTGCCTTAGTATAGATACATTTAAAAAGCTTCTTTTTTCCCTTGTGCATAAAGTTCAACTTTATGTCGTCGCCTAGATTCTGCATAAAGTAGTACTTTTTCGAGCGTGAGAAGTGAAAATATAATTTACCAAATGTTTGTGTTTTAAAATACAGTGCATTGAAATAAGTAACTCTCTCCTTTATAAAAAAGTCTTTGTCGCACAATATTTTCTTCCCAAAAATTTAAGTATTTTTAAGCAAAATTTTATTTTCAAAGAGATTTTATGTAATTCGACCAAAAGGACATTTTTTGGAAAAACATTTTGCAAAAAGGACTTTATGAGTTGACCCGGTCTCTATAACATCTATCATCAAGTAAAAGCAAACCCATCAAAAACCACATCATAAAAAAAAATGCGACAGTTCATCCCATGAGTGATCAAATTACCGTTCAATTGGCAGGAGGCTCCCGGGGGACGAAGGCGGGTCTCGCAAGGGAGGGGGGTTCATTATGACTCAGCACTCTTATTGTTTGCAATTTGGTGGAGGTGAAGTTTTACAGGGTTGTAGACCTGGGGGTCAAACGTTTAATTTACTATGCTAGGAATAATAGCTTTGTATTTTACGAACTTTACTTTACCTTACTTTAGAGAATAAGTTTTTTCTAGCTAGCATATGTTTGTCACATGCCACGGTGATTTAAAATAATTCGCAGAAATATAAGTTTGTGATATTATTGTTTTTTCTGCAAATCTTTCCTTCTTAAACATTATGGATGGAAAAAAATCGAAGAACAATGCAAACAAAAACGAAATAATACGATTTTATTTTAAGTGACAAAATACTTGAAGAGACTTCAAATAAGTAGGTACTTACTGACTTAGTAACTAAATAAAATATTTTTTATGTTAGAAATAGCTACTTGATCAAGTAGAAAAGAAATATTAAATGAAAAAAGATGGACATTAAATTATTAATTTTATAAACTTTTATAACTTTCGGAAGCACAAAAGAAAAGTCGCAGAACGATTTCTAAGAAAAGTAAAATTGAAAGCTTTATTTACTAACTCTACTTGAGAGAAAATAAATGAAACATTTAATTTTACTTTTCACTATCCATAATTTTTAGTTTAATCACGGTAAATTATTAATTTAAGTCAAGGTAATCCGGTAATTCTTCCATGCTGGAGTGGGAGTGAGATAAAAACATAGAATGTGCCAGCTGAATTTCCTCCCGAGCATGCTATAAAAACCAGTTATGGGATCTGAGGGTTTTTAGTATATTGCAATTTAGGCGATGGGCTGACAACCTGCACTACAGCAATATACGTACAGATATATCTTAAATAACCATCATAACTTTGTCAGACGTTGCGCTCTGCTATAAGGGATGAAGGGATTATATGTATGTATGTATAACTTCAGTTCATATCAAATTATCACAATTTGTCCAGTCACTGTACAGCGGTTCAAAATTAACATAAGAAAATATATATTTTTTTGGGATCTTAGATTTCTAATGAAAACTGCTAGTCTTTCTCGGTTTTAAACTGAAAACGTCCACAATTAAGACTTAAGCTCCAACGCAGAGAGCATTTAAAGGAAACGTCCGAACCTCCTATTTAGTCATTATCAATTAAAGAACGGACTAACCGTTTGTTCCACTTTAAAAACTATTTCCACCATTAAATTACCATTCTAATAGACTTGTACGGAATTGAATTCCCCTCGAATAGCTCTGCGGTCAGTTCACACAGGGTCGTTGATTAGGCGCAACGCGGAGCTGCTTGAAGATACATACATATTATTCATAATCCCTAATGGAATAGACAGAGCGTCAACAACCTAAACAAAGGTCGTTCCGCCACATCTCACGAAGTTTTGCAGGTCGTTTAAGATAGATTTGTAGGTATAATGCTGTAGTGATAGGTTATCAGCCCATCGCCTAAATTGCAATATACAGAAACCCCTGCTTGAAGACGCGTCTCGATATTCCATTAAGTCACAGGCTGCACCGTCAGGAATTTTAGCAGTTCAAGTTCTATAGAGCATATATACACCTTGAAAAATGTGAATGTGCCCATGAAACTGAATAAACGAAACACAATAGGTAAAAAAAAGTGATCTTATACAAAATGCATCAAATGTTACCAAATAGTTCTTCATATTTCGACCTAATTATTATTACGTTCCTTGGAAAAACTTGCTCAGATTTATGGAAAGATTCACATACTTCAGGGTGCAAATTCCCTTGCTCTTAGACCCTGCATATTGTATCTATCGTGTTTTGAAAAGTTCGCGACGCGTCGCTTCCCGGTGTGAACAGACCCTAGTCAGTAAAGAAGTAAAGAACGTCTATTGTACGTGGTTTTCTTCTTGGCAGACGACGTGTTAATTGAAGGGGGCGAGGCGGGTAGGTCTAATAGGTTTGTCGCGTGCAGAGTCAAAGGGTTAGAATTAAGGAAGATGCATTATTAGCGTTAAACTGTCTCTAAGTTTGATCTGATGGTATATGCTTTAAACTCTGAATTCTGTGGATGTAGGTTTGTTTCCTACTAGGGCATAGACCTATAATATACTATAAAATATACCTGTATATTTTTTAAGTCATGATCTATCTGGTCTCAACGAAATTTAATAATCTTTGAATGCCGTACCATCGCTTGGTCATCGGAGCATTTGCAGTCCAAAATCCTAACAAACGCTACAAAAATGTTGATCCTTCCTCTCCTTTTACAAATAATAAGCATCCCCTCACATGTTTCCTATTACCCCCACGCAGTTGACTTTGGTCACGTTCCATGTTTTTTCTGCTCACCCATACATTAGACGCTATTAGTGTCAATTTCGTCGCTGGAACTAATCTCGGCCAGTTTGTGAGCATCGCTACGAGTCCCTAATGGAGACGCCTCGTATTTTGCATAATGAGCTCTGTACACGATTAGGTTTTAACGATGATGACTCCTTCCAAATATATGACTTGAACAAGCATTCTAAGTTCGACTTTATTCGGAAGATTGAAGGTTGTTTCTGCGTCAAGGTTCGAAAAGGGCTGGTCGTCTCATCTGTATTCTTCCTGGCTTCGCAAGCGTCATGCTTGGGAGACAAAATAATGTATTCCGCGTAGATCTCGCTGCCGTAGATTAAAAAATAAGCTAAGAGTTTTTCTCGCGGCCGATCGCAGGGATTTTACCGACATTATTATTTTTCCTTTTAATTTTTTTTGTTCAGTCTCTTGTGTTGCTTTTGTTAATTAAAATACTAGTGCTTTCTGATTATTCGAAGTTCTTTAACGTAAAATGAAATGTACCGTTTTTTATTAAGCTTTTTGTTGCTATTCGTAAATTAAAATGTAAACTTTGGCGTTACTTTTCAGTATTCAAAATGTAGTTTCTGTCACCAAGTTTTAATTAAACATTAATCAGTTTGCAACATTTTAACGTACATTTCATAACATTAATAATATTTTATAGTAATTTTGAATAATAAGCGAAGTAGGTAGTAAATCATTGTAACATGTTTTTAAAAACTTACACACTTTAGGATATGTTGTAATTTTATATTATTTTATCTAGGTAGCCAAACCTGCATCATTCCACTGCTGGTAAAAGACCTCCCTCTTCTTCCTCCATTCTTCCCTCTTGGGATTCAAGCTGCCAGTCTTTTGTCAAAGCGTCGACCTCGTCGCGCCAAGATGACGTCGTGGAAGACCTTCCATGAAGTCATCTTGTGGTTGGTGGTTTCCACAGAGTGCTAGTTTTTGCCATCAGACTTTCTGACATACGGCAGACATGGCTGGCCCAATTTTATTTCAGGCAGGCTTAAGATATTGGCTGATGCGATGAAAACAATATGCATGCAGCGTATATTATTATTTTTTAGAACATTTGAATTTCAAATTATTGTAACCAATAAAATACGATAAAATTTGATAACACTGATCTTCCGCAATGACGATCACGAAAGTGATGACTAAAATGGATTTGTTACGATCAAATGAATCAATCTTACGCTTGGAATACCGGGAATTGAGTCAAGTAAACATTTCCTCCAATCTTCCCACCACGTGTTGGTAATATCCGACCCACCTATATTTCTCGTGAAGGGTTTTTAGGGTTCTGCACCTTCTCACCTGTTTTCCATTGACTGACTTGTTTTTATGTTGTTTAAACTCTCGAAACGAAATCCAAAGATGTTGTATTTCTATTCAGAAAGTTATCAAACGATCGTGATTACTATTATTTTAATTTGTGATATTGTTTCCAGTTTGGTTAAGTAAATGTATGCCTGATATCCTGACAGAGTTATTCCGTGTTTTGCAAATAGACTTCGTTCGTTCTAAGAACCTACACGAAAGAAGCTGCAAAATTTTGATCATCATAAATTTCCGATGAAAAAAAGCAATATCGGCAATTGAGTTCAGAAATTGGGTTACCTGGGTAATTCATCGTAAAATGACCTCATGACGACAAAGCCGCAATACTTTTAGCGATATAAAGAGGCGAAATTTTACATACATACGATCATACTTAGGTATATCCGTTGCACGGCAGGCAAGCGTAAACAGCTGTTTTCATATCAACTTAGTCCTCTCGTCTCGTTAACTGCCTGCGTGATCTAGCGGTCTGAGCCATGGGCTCTCGAGCGGGAGGTCCCAGGTTCGATTCCCGGCAGTAAACAATGACTTAGTATTGTTGTTTATAGTTTGGTTAAGATATTGTAGGCTGATCACCTGATTGCCTGAAAAGCACGATGATCATGCTGTCGGATGTGCATGTAAATAGTTAAGCGTCTGATTTCTCTCTGCTCGTGTCAGTCAGGCTGTCCCATCAGAATAAGAGATTGAAGGTATACAGAGTGCACCTGTGTGTAGCGCAAACACTTGAGCACTAAACACTAGCCCTACGCAGTGGGCCGATCTCTGCGATATTGGCCGCTATCACCGAAAACCGGTGGGAAGACTATTATTATTTAGTCCTCCTGTCTGTCTCTATTCCTCATGGCATACGAACCAACTATACCTGATCGATAGATTGAGCTAAAGGCTCAGTCCCGTTCTAGACCAAGGAGGCAGTCAAAGACAACAAGCTGCACGTAAGGTTCACTTTACACGTTTTTGTCTCTACTGTGTGTGTGTCGCAGCCTTTGTCCCGCCTCTCATCTCTTACAATGCCTAAGTACCCAATCAAAGAACTTGTGCTATCTCGGAAACCGCCTACATCATCAATCAATGCGGGCCAGCTATAAAAGTTCACCAATAGCCATAAAGACCATAGGCTCTTGTGATAGAACAGACTGTTACTTTGTTAGCAGTAGGGATAGTTTTTGAAGTTTAGGACATTGTTACCAGCTATTTCCTAAATAGTAATGTTTAGCATGCATTTGTAAAATATAAAGTGAAAAAGAAAACCAATAAATAACCGATCTCTAGCGAAATTCGGAAGTATTTTCGCAATTTTGAAGGTTGTCTAGAGTAGCATATTTTGGTGATTAAAACATGTCTTTCAAGAGAAACATAATCATAAATCAAATTATTCATACAATTACTGTAAAATATTATTAAATTAAAATATTATTATTGCAATGTAATTTTGAAATTGATAATGTGAATTAAATGAATCTAATCTAATAAAAACTGAAAAAAAGCACGGAAAAAACGGTATTGAGTTTCTCAATTTTACTGGCCGCCCTGTATCAAAAGTTAATTTTAGCTCCGGCGTTACATTAATGAAGGAAACTTGATGCTCATATCCTTAAGTGGAGTCCAGCACCTGATAATTGTCATAATAACTAGTTACGTTATTGTCATAAAACTAACAGTAAGGCTTTTGCAGAAGGGCTTGGCCCTATATTATCATGTTTATGAGAGTTCTTATCGCATAAATAAGGTAATGTTTCTTTGAGTTTTGTTGTTCGATTGCTCTACTACAAGTAATCTTGGCGGTCTGGTGCTCATTACACCAAGTTATGTAAGGTTGACCACATAGCATAAGTTACAAGATATACACACATACATTCTTGTAGTATTATTCTTCTTCTGTCGAATTGGTATCGCGTCTATCGACCCGGTGAACCCTGGTGTCAGAGTTATTAAACCGCCTCATAGCACAACTATCAGGCCTCTGACATGGTTTGAGTAACGACCACTATTAAAGTCAGCGACCGGGACCAACAGCTTAACGTGCCTTCCGAAGCACGGCCAAACCGAGTGTGTCAAACCTTAAAGGTTAGACCGCACTATGGCGTAGCTGCAGCGGAGCGGAGCGGCACAGCGCGGCACGGCACTGCAGCGACGCGACACTGCGCGACAAAATCTGTCAACATGTATGAAATAACATTGCCGCGCCGTTAAGCGCGCGCCGCCCCGCTGCAGCTTCAGTGATGCTTCAGTACCACTCATACATTTTCATACAAAGAATCATTTGTCGTGCAGTGCCGCGCCGCGCCGCTCTGCTGCAGCTACATTCTAGTGCGGTCTAACCTTTATAAAATAAGGCTTAGGAAAACCACAGAATGAGCGTAAGAATTATTAAATTCTGCAAACCCCGTAAATCCTAAGAAAAATAAACCTTATTACACAATGTATGAACCCAAACTTCATTTCCACGTTCATGTTTCACACGTACATAGCTACTGCACCCTAATTACCATTTTAATAACTGCACGCGTTGTGTACTGTTCATTTAAACCCTGATAGCGTTTAGAGTACAAACGTCGCGTGTTTTTCCGCTCGTGTGATACCCTGATAACCTATTTCGTGTGACGTCGCCTTAATTGGGGGAGGTTTTAGTGTTTTTGGTGCAGTTTTCATTGCATTCGTGAATATTTGCTAGTTTTCGTGTTTTGGCACGTTAAATGCTTGAAGCGTTGGTGAAGAGAAGGCTTATTTCTAATGCTCTACATTACTTAACGATTTTATGTTTTATACTGTTTTTCTTATTTGACGATCATCTGTTATATACATATTGTACAGACATGGATCACAATTATAAATTAATGACAACATTTTCTAATATTATGTATTTGCTAAAAAGGAAAACAATACTTACTATTATTTTTCTCGTTGCGTACGATTTGTCTCGGGACATTAGGAATCCCTTGTAACTTTAGTAGTTTTATTCAGTTTAGTGTATTAGTCCAGAAACATATCATAGTAATAAACTGCAAAAAACTACTACCTAAAGTCAAAAGGGACTCCGAATGTCCTGAAACATACCGTGCGTAAAGATACAATTAATAGTGAGTTTTGTTTTAATTTTTCTCAAATACCGGAAATAATCTCGTCTTGTCTAGCTATTATTGTCCCACTGCTGGGCAAAGGCCTCTCTCCGGTCTCTCCAATACTCTCTATCCACCGGAAATAATACAGAGTAAAATAATGAAACTTTAGTGAGACATAGGTCCATACCTACTACTAACTTAGCTTGTTAACGTAACTCAATCTGTATGTAATTTTGTATGTCTACCTACCTTGCACCTACCCTGTACGTACATTAGTAACATGGTGTATACTTAGAATCTCCTCTAATCACTTAGTGGTATCATCTTTCTCCACTTGGTGGTAACCTGGTAACCCACGAACCCTCGTTACGGATTTTAATGAAATTTTCAATCAATTTACCGCATGGTTAGCCCCACAGAGAATATCTAAAATCGTCCATATATGAAAATAAATTAAATTTTATTTCTTTGTGGGTTTGCTGTACTGAAAATTTTAAAATTGGTATATCAGTGTGTATCCCTTTCTTACCGGTCGTAGAGTAAAAATATAATATGAAAGAAAAAAAATACAGTAGGTACATCACATTAATTCGGGATAATAAAATATAGAAGAAAATAACATTGCTAGAATAATAATTTTCAATCAAATAAAATTAAAATTAAATAAAATCATCAAATCATTTACAATTACAATCAGTGTTAGTAAACTTAAAACTAGGTGTAAATAAAAAAAATCCGGCGGATACGCTTCCACGCAGCCGACAAACTCAACCTGATGAAGGGACTCCGAATGCCCGAAAACATGTCGTGAAGTACGCGACTTATTTCCCAAAGTGAGTGCCCGTTATTAAGTTTTTTTAATTTTATTTAGGTGTTAGTACATTAGTGATCTACTTACGAGTAATATGCACTTGTATCCACCTCTCAGGGGGAAATATACTTATGTCTTGTCCAGAATAGGACTAGTTATTTATATATTCTTATTATTATTAATCAATTCGACTTTTCTCTATCTATATTAGTGCGATCTGTGGGTAGACCCATCACCATAATCAACCTCCCGACAGTTTTAATTTGTTGCCAACTTCACTGATCACGCAGTTGTTTAATATTCATTATTAGATCGAACCCTGTCATTGCCACTGGTAATATTCGTAATAATATTCAATCCGCAGCTCTGATCATATTAAAATTAATCATGTTGGGTAATGAAGTTTTATTTAGTTTCGACCATGCTGGACTGGGAGCGAGAGAAAATTGAGCTGCATTTCCTCGCGGGCCTGCTGTAAAAACCAGCTAAGAGAACCGGGGGTTTCACTATATTGCAAATTACAATCTGTCAATACAGCAATATATACCCACAAATCTATCTTAAATAACCCTCAAAACTTTGTCATACGTGGTAGAACGACCTTAATTTGAGTCGTTTACGATCTGCCTACCCCATTAGGGATAAAGGCGTGATTATATGTATGTATAAAAATACGTCTGGTTAGTTTTGTGGAAATTTATTATCTGTGAATAACTATTTGTCTGTATTGTATTGTTAATTACCAGTAGGTTAGACCGCACTATGGCGTAGCTGCAGCGGAGCAGAGCGACGCGGCGCGACGCTGCGCGACAAAATCTGTTAAAATGTATGAACTGACATTGACGCGCACTGAAGTGCCAAGAAGATTGCCTACCCCAGGTAGAGCGTAAAAGAAGAAACAAAGGTCTTTCCGCCACGTCTGAAAGTTTTGAGGATTATTTAAGATATATATTCAGGTATATTCTCTCTAGTGACAGGTTGTCAGCCCATCGCCTAAATTACAATATACTGAAACCATCGGATCCCTTAGCTGGTTTTTACAGCATGCCGAGGAGGAAATGCAGCTGGCACTTTCTATGTTTTTCTCTCGCTCCCAGTGCAGCATGGAAGTTACTATTATAGTAATAGATATTAGTCTTTAACAAAATACGAAAATACTTCTTTAATAAATTTTGTTGAAAAAATGGATTAACGGCTTAAAATTATATTCAAAAGACTTAAAAAAAAAACAATAAGGTGTGAATTATTCAAGCCATATCACGCGAAGAATACGTTCCAAAAACGTAGGAGATAAATCGAAGGAGGGATGAAACCGAGCTGCTATATTTCATCTCCATGCCGATACTGTAAAATAAGTTTGAAATATGAGAGGTGCGACTATAAAACTTATCCAAGTTTGTGGATGATACTTTGGCACCACTACCACTAATTTAGAATATTTTTTGCATTAAGTTACAGATAAATATTGACTCAGGTTTACGCTAGAAAATGACTGATACATAATGAGCGTTTTTCTACTAAACGGCACGGCGACGGCGCCGTGAGTCTGTTTTTTCACTAGACAGCACGGCAACGACAAGACAACGATAACGTGCACCTAGTACCAATCTGAGCGCACAAATACACGTGCATGCTTCATACGAATACAATACTCATGCAGTTTGGCAGGCCGGCAACGGTACTGGTGGAAATCAATGCCGTGCCATTGCCGATAAGTGGAAAAGCGTTCTATATAATTTCATTGACTTTCATAGATTACCTCTTCCATGGTACTGTCGATGGTGCCGTGCCCCGCTGTGCCGTCTAGTCGTAAAACAACCATTATTCCTTGAAAAGCACAGAGCTAATTCCCTAACAGCGATCAAACATGGCAAGTTGCTTAGCACTGTACTCCGAAGGTAGAAGCTGGTATCGTCTAGTTTGACTTTTAGATGGAACTATGTGCTATCGTTGCCTGGAATTGACATAATCTCATACCACTTTGCTCTGTAATTTTACCGTTATTGAATTGTGGACTATTATACTTTTGAAATATGGATAGGAATTCATTGCGAAGGTATTCATCAATAACGAAAAGCCTTAAAAAGGTTCGTAAATTATTCACATTCATTTACATAGTAGTTTAAAGCTTTCTCAACACATGACATTTCCCTCAAGGCAGATCTACACAATGTGTTTACGAGTTTGTTTTACTTTCCACTTTCATTAGGTAATTAGTCCGTATTCATGAGAAAAACCCTCTGGCTTTTTGTCATTCTTTTTCCATTGTGACTGATACGATGATCAGTTGACTACACTGATCTGCAAGTTTCTTAGACTGTTTTTTATCAAATAGGAAGGATCAAAATATGTTTTAAAAAACAAGTGCCTAACACGGCCAGATATAAAATGAATTTTTCGCCATGAACTGGTGTTTCCAAAGTGTTGCTCTCTATCTGTGCTAGAGGGGGACGTCTGCAGGCGGCCGATACGGCGCGATCGCTATTCAAACAAATACGCTCAACCAGTTTTTTCACACTTTTTTATACCATTTCTCGCGCCTAGGCCTATCTGCTGAATACTGAGATTTTAACTTTTAGGGTTTCATAGTCGACTATACAAGTGGTGTTGACTTATGTGGTCAATTAAGGCCATATCGCCCTAATACAGGCTAGGCTGGTGCCCCTCGGTAGGGATCCATTAGCTGATGAATATGATCAGACCGCGACCAAATCAGGTACGTTCTAGAGAAAGGTCAGGTCTGGTGTGCCCTAAACCGACGAGCGTGCATGAAAAGATTGATGAATGTAGATGAAGCGAAAGAAGTTTGCAAGGACCGTAGCATGTGGAGGGATGTGATCTCTGCCTACCCCTCCGGGAAAGAGGCGTGACGTTATGTATGTGTATGTATGTATATGATCAGAACGTGCATAAATTGGCAAAGGACGAAGGCAAACATATAATTTCCGTAATGCACAAGCAAACAACCGTCCTCGTTCAAATCAACATAGTTACAGAACTGCTTCCATCCCCTTACAGCCACCGGAAGACGGATATCATCCTGATACAGTGCACACAGTTTCCTGCTACGTATGAATTGTGGATCTGTCCACTGCAATACAACCCTTAACTCTGCTTTATACGAGATGTCCTGCGTGCGAGATGTAGTTTCTAAGGGAACATTTTGTGTGACACAATTCATCTACAAACAAGCTTATTGCCAGCGGTTTTACCCGCTGCTAATGAGGGAATCAAGTGTTACTCAGATATTAAAGTATTTATGATATGAAAAGAAAGAAAAATAAATTCTCCTTCAGCAGGATTTGAACCTGTTGCCTTCGGAATGCCGATTAATTGCTCTGTGAATAGAACTATCCAGCATGTAGTCAATTTGACTTTATCATAATCTTTTTTATGTATACGTAATAGCGGAATTACGTAGTAAATTCAATTTATTATTTAGAACAAACAAGTTGCAATGCAAGTTCCTATTTGTATTAATATGTTGAGAGCCATTTGGCTTAAGCTGTTTGTGTTCAGCGTTTAATCAGCTCAAGCTATAGTCAAAGCCGGTAAAAGCTACCAGGGTTAAAGTAAGAAGCTATATTTATTAAGTGCGGCTCAATCGGGCTGCGTTAATGACGAGTGCGAGTGAACTGTTCTCATTAAAACTAATGAGCGTGGATACCAGGAGAACTGAAAAGGTAGAGATGTGGCATTAATATAAAATAAATCTTGAAATATTAGTGTTCATTTTGTATTGTAAAGTCTTTTTTCTTTTCATTTCCTGAAAAGATATTCTTTGTGAAAATTTCCAGTTTCGTTGACTGATACTGAGCAACCCATATCAGTTTGCGGGAAACTATTTTCTTACACCCTTTATAATGATTATGAATAATCTAATAGTTCAAATTGTAGGAATACCGATGCCACGTCTGCAGTATGCCATATTTTAGGCATAAAATTCTCCACAGTGGATACCATCGAGACACGTACTGAGAAAAGAAAGACAGCAGAGCCAGACGACGATGGCAACGTTGACGTGGATGACTTCAGCAAGTAATGGCCGAAAAAGGCAATAATTGTCAAGGAACGTCTTTGACTAATTTAAAGCTCTCTGGCAACGCAGTACCATATGAAATACTAGGTAACGCAGTTTTTTACTGATACCGCATCCAATATGCACCTTTCTTAGCTCCTTGTTGAAGCCAGGTCATTTGAGCACGATTTCCGAGCGATTAACTAACTCCAGCCTTTTTGAATCTCTGGTAACGCAGTTTTTTACTGATACCTCATCCAATATACACCTTTCTTGGCTCTTTGTTGAAGCCAGGTCATTTAAGCGCGATTTCTGAGCGATTAACGAGCGCCAGTCTTTTTGCGTCTCTGGTAACGCAGTTTTTTACTGATAACACATCAAATATGCACCTTTCTTGGCTCATTGTTGAAGCCAGGTCATTTGAGCGCGATGTCTGAACAATTAACGAGCTCCAGCCTTTTTGCGTCTCTGGCAACGCAGTCTTTTTCTGATACCACATCTAATATGCACCTTTCCTGGCTCTGTGTTGAAGCAAGGTCATTTGAGCGCGATTTCTGAGCGAATAACGAGGTCCAGCCTTTTTGCGTCTGTGGTAACGCAGTTTTTTACTGATACCGCATCCAATATGCACCTTTCTTAGCTCCTTATTGAAGCCAGGTCATTTGAGCAAGATTTATGAGCGATTAACGAGCTCTAGTCTGTTTTGCATCTCGTGTAACACAGTTTTTTTTTTTTTTTTTTTATATATATAGGCGAGCATTTGTCCGCCATCTCACCTGGTGGAAAGTGACGATGCGGACTATGTTGAAGCATACTCACCTATGTAGTGCCTATTCACTCTCGCCTTGAAAAGGCCCAGGTTATATTGTTCCGGAAACAGATCCGCCGGCAGGGAGTTCCACTCCTTAGCCGTTCGCATTAAGAATGTGGAAGCGAACCGCTTCGTGCGAATTTGTGGTATATCCACGACATAAGGGTGGAACCCCTGTCCACGCCTCGTGCTCCGGAGATGGAAAGGGGAGGGGGGTATAAGGTCATGAAGTGCTAACGCGCACTCCCTGAAATGTATCCTGTAAAATACCGACATGCACGCCACTCTGCGACGGTGCTCAAGGTTCTGTAGTTTTGCCTCAACCAGTGCTGAGTCTCCAATGAGCTTCTTAGCACGTTTCTCGATTGAGTCTAAGGCAGCCAGCTGGTATTTAGCTGAACCGTCCCAAAGGTGGCAGCAGTACTCCATACACGATCGGACTTGAGCTGTGTACAACTGCAATAGCTGTCCCGGTGTGAAGTATCGCCTCACCTTCGAGAGGATACCAAGTTTTTTGGCAGTTGTTGTGGCCAGAGACTCAATGTAACGTCCAAAGTTCAAGTCGGACGTAAGGCTCATACCAAGAAGCTCAAGATGGTCAGAAATCGGTACGGATACATCCCGGAAAGTTGGAGCCAGGTTAAAAGGACTCCGTTTTGACGAGAATAGACACGCCTGGGTTTTGGATGCGTTGAACTTGACGAGATTGGCATCGCCCCACTCGGATATCACCCTTAACGATGAGTTCAGACGATCCACTATGGACTCCCGACAAGACTGGATTGTTTCACTGTTGGCCCTTGCACTGGACAGATATCTGTCAACAACCGTGCTGTCATCAGCGTACCCAAAGGTATCGGGTGTCAACATGTCGTTGATATGCAGCAGGAATAAGGTTGCAAACAGGACAGAACCTTGAGGAACTCCGGCATCAATAGCCTGTTGTCCGGAGGAGCAGCCTTCTAAGACCACTTGTATGGATCGTTCACTCAAGAAGTCCGAAATCCAGTTGCAAAGGCCAGCAGGTAACCCGTAGGCGGGAAGCTTGCCAGTAAGGCTAGCGTGCCAGACCCTGTCAAAGGCCTTGGAGATATCCAGAGACACGGCAAGTGCTTCACCATGTCTCTCGATAGCCTCGCTCCATAAGTGAGTGGCATGCACGAGGAGGTCCCCCGTCGATCGCCCTCGGCGGAAGCCGTATTGGTGATCGTTAAGGAGATCATTATCCTCAAGGTATGCCAGGAGCCGATTATTCAGTACACGCTCCATAATCTTGCAGAGTATAGAGGTTACCGATATGGGTCTATAGTTGGCAGGGTCTGCTCGACTACCTTTTTTGGGTACATGTTGCACATTTGCAAGCTTCCACGATTTGGGAACAACACCAGTCTCAAGTGAGAGGCGGTACAGGCGTGTCAACACCGGAGACAACTCAGGCGCACAGTTACGCAGGACGATTGCAGGGATACCGTCAGGGCCACTTGCTTTATTCACGTCTAGATTTCGTATGGTTTTAAGGACCTCTTTTTGCCAATTGCGTACGGCTGCCATAGAGCAGTCGACACGAGGTAACGGGGGTGGTATTTTACCTGCAGCATCAAGACGCGAACTTTCCGCAAAATAGGAGGCAAAAAGATTGGCTTTCTCCTCCGCAGTATGAGCAAGCGACCCATCAGGTCTCTGCAGAGGCGGTAAAGATGGCTGGCAGAAATTGGTTTCCACTGCTTTCGCAAGCGACCAGAATGCTTTACTGCCAGCCGGATAGGAAGCAAGCTTAGCGCCTACTCGGCCTATGTGGGCGAATCGAGCCCTGCGTAATTCCTTTTTGCTTAACTTGATGGCTTTGTTATAGTTTTTCTTCAGTTCGCGAGTATTCGGAGCTTTGCGTGCACGAGCATCAGCCCAAGCAAGGAATGCCGACTGTTTCTGCGATTCCGCGCAGTTACAGTCAGCATTAAACCACGGGCGAGCTTTGCTACCGGTAGGAACATCAGAGAACGGTATGAAATACTCCATACCCTGACGTATGACTTCTGTAATAGCATCCGCGCAGCTCGACGATTCGCCTGAAGAAAAACAGTCCTGCCAAGGATACGAAGCAAAGAAGTGGCGCATCTCATCCCATTCTGCTGACCTGTAACGCCACACCCGTCTTTTACCACAAGGGCCCTGATCGGGTCGTGAATACACTGATACAGATTTCACCAGACAGTGATCTGAGGTGCCCAATGGGGCAGAAACAGACACAGAGTATCGGTCTGGATCGGTAGACAGCAGAAGGTCTAAGCAGTTGGCTGTATGAGACTCAATATCCGGGACCCTTGTCGCACAGCTGACAAGCTGGGAGAGATTTAGCGACAATGCAAATTTGCGCGCCTCTCGCCCAGCATGATCGGTCTCTAGGTATGGGAACAACCACTCTTTATGATGAGCGTTGAAATCCCCCAGGATGACTAGCTGCGCTGCCGGGTATCTCTGCAGAGCTTCATCAGCACCTTCACTGAGGTGTTCAAACAGTTTGGTTGTCTCCGTGTCTCCACTATGCGAGCGATAGACGCAAGCATACACATTTTGAGCTACACCAATATCGACCAGTACCCACAATACGGAAAAACTTGGTGCCTCAAGGTTCTTGAGACGCTTGATGCAAATGTCATCGCGAGCGTACACACAGACTCCGGCACGAGGTAGAAACCTGTGTTCTAGTGTGTAGCCGGGATAGCTGAGGTACGCCGCGTCACAGTTTTTTTAATGATACCACATCCAATATACACCTTTCTTGGCGCCTTGTTGAAGCCAGGTCATTTAAGCGCGATTTCTGAGCGAATAACGAGGTCCAGCCTTTTTGCGTCTGTGGTAACGAAGTTTTTTACTGATACCACATCTAATATGCACCTTTCTTGGCTCTGTGTTGAAACCAGGTCATTTGAGCGCGATGTCTGAGCGATTAACGAGCGCCAGGCTTTTTTGCGTCTCTGGTAACGCAGTTTTTTGCTCAATCTTTTGGCAGCTTCTTTTAGTTTTCGTTGTTTTGCCGCTGTGATACTAATTTTCTCTTGCGTTTATTTAATAGACTAAAAACTGAAACTGAAAAAGCTATACTTTGTTAATTATAAACAATTTGTTATCATTAGGCATGCTTGGCATATTAAATGGATGTAGTATTGTATTTACTTTATTTTAGAGGCATTTTATTTTTCCCTAATATTCATTCATGTTTATTATAGAAATATATTTTTCTGTCGTTGTTTATAAAATGAACACATTTAATTTATAATTAAATTGAATTTGCACCATCAAAATACTCATTTTATCACGAGTAAATAAAGTGACTGACCATTTTTCCACCCCACATAGATTAAGTACTTTTTTAATCCGATCAAACGATTTACCCTCTGCAAATTTAAACTAACGAGCATCCTGTTACTGTTTATTTTTAATACATCGGTATATTTTTTAACTCAACTTCAAACAGTGGGTTCAATTCGAGATTTTATATTTGTATTTTTTTGACTAGGATAAAAGCGTGATTATATGTATGTAAAGTAGTCCGAACTGGTATCTAGTTCGGTTAGTGGTAAAGAGTAATCTTCTACCAACTCAATCGGTTCAAACACCAACAGATTATAACAACAAAATATTGAAACTGGCCGAATATCCAAAAGGCAATTTAACCAGAATGAACCTATACCGGTTGGGGATGGTGGTTAGTCACGGATTAGGTGCCCAAAATATTAATATCGTAACTGTTTTAGAAGGTTATCTGAAATTTGAATCTTTATTGGTTTGCGTTATCGACTAATTTTGTTTGACTAACAAAACCTGTAGTAACAATTATTTGATAAGTTGAAAGATCGTATCTGTTGAGCAAATAGTAAAAACAAAATCGTATAAAATTACTGATTATACTGTCAGATTTCAGAGATCTTCTTTTTCTTCTGCCTAGCGTATCCTGGCTTAACTGCGCTGGGATCCACTTTCTGCCTTCGTCTTTTCCACTTAAGTCGGTCTTCGGCATTCGTTGTAATCCTAGGATATATTTTCTGAAATAAAAATGTGTTTGATTCCCATGAATCGCATGGTGGCCTGGGAGCGAGAGAAAAATATAGAATGTGCCAGCTGCATTTCCTCCTGGGCATGCTGTAAAAACCAGCTAACGGATCCGAGGGCTTCAGTTTATTGAATAGAATAGAATAACTTTATTGGTAATATTATTACATTGTAATTTATTCGATTGACTGACAACTTGCACTACAGCAATATACCTACAAATCTATCTAAAATAACTCTCAAAACTTTGTCAGACGACCTTTGTTTAGGTCGTTTACGCTCTGCGTACGTATTTATATGTATTTTTGTAAAATCTGTTTTATAGTATAAATCGAAACGTCAAAAAGTAAAATTTGTTAGAACTTCAATGTCTTCCTAGGACCATTGTAAGGTGTTACAAGCACCTTGACATCTTAAGCTCCATTTTTCTTGAACCCGATTCCTAGCCCGGTCAAAGTGAGGATATCTCCTGTGATATATAGCTGTCGTTTGCTAGTACAGCCCCTGGTGAGACGGCGAGATATCTTATTGCTCCAAGGGGATACACTACGTTGATCATAGTTCTAAGATAGTATATAATTCAAGTTCTAGCGTCGTCATTTTTTGCATGCCATAGACTATTTTCTATATTTTCTTTTAACCTTCATGTTTGACAGTCAATTCGTTCCTACTGAAATCCTAACTGGCTTTTATTGAGCTACTGTCTACATATACCCCGAAATGTAAAATGGTAATCATTATACTTAATGAATATCATTTAAAATTCCTACGTTCCCGCACTAAAGTGTCGGTGAGAGCTGTACGTACTGTCCAGTCAGACTTTGTATGAATGTGTCGTAAAAAGGAACTCCTTCTTCTTTCGAGTGGGTAGTTTTGAGTTACGACGACTATGAAACACAGCGACCGGGACAGACGGCTTAACGTGCCCTCCGAAGCACGAAATCTTTATTTTTCTTTTTGGACAATCAGGTGATTCAAACTGCAATGTCCTAACCAAACTGGGGAAAAATTCGCAAAGTGATAAATTCTCAAATATCAAATTTGTGTTTCCCCTCTGGGAATCGAACCCAGGGCCTACGGATCGGGAGTCCATTACACTAGCCACTACACCACGGAGGCAGTTCAAAGACAAGGAACTAAAGCCGCCAACATGGCCTCCATACACAACCAACAGACATCATACAGCTTCCCAGCCCATGTTCATTTGAAGCCTAGATGTACCAATACGCCCACACATTAAATGTACATACATACATACATATAATCACGCATTTATCCCTAATGGGGTAGGCAGAGCGTAATCGACCTAAACAAAGGTTGTTCCGCCACGTCTTACAAAGTTTTGAGGGTTATTTAAGATAGTTTTGTAAGTATATTGCTGAAGTGACAGGTTGTCAGCCTATCGCCTAAATTGCAATGTACAAATCCCTCAGATCCCTTTGCTGGTTTTACAGCATGCCCGGGAGGAAATGCAGCTGGCACATTCTATGTTTTTCTCTCGCTACCCCTCCAGCATGGAAGTAATTTAAACATTAAATGTACTCAGCGAAGAAATAAACTAAAGCCGCCAACATGGCCGCCGACGCCATTTTTAACAGTTCTCCCAGTATGCAGCGCGGCCCACGTTCGTTTAAAACCTGGACGTACGTATGGGCCGGCGTCGCTTCCGGCCCCACTTAGCGTTTATTTCCTGCACTCGATCGAGAGGTAAATCACCAAGCAGGTATATTTTTATTTGGAAGAGGAAATTATTTAATCTAATTGATTTTGGATTACGTAATAATGTTTGGAGTATTCACTTTGGACGTGGTGATTTTAGATACTTGTGCTTGTACTAGGCACTATATCTTTTTAGATATTAGAGATTAGTACTGCAAACGTCTATTTAGTATTATTTTTTAAATATTTTTGATTATTTAGTAAATTTTTTTGTAAGTCATTTCATTTCGTCCAAGTCACGTGAACCAAAAGGAGTTGATCAGATAACGAATTTGAACAACTTTACAAATAAATTCTTCGTGAATAAATAAAACAAAACAAAGTACTTTCCTATACAATATATATTAGTGTGTATTTCCTTTTACAACAAAGTGATAATTTGAGTGGGGCTTGGGGAATTATTTATTCTTTTATTCCCTAGAAGAATTGTATTTTTTTTTATCTGTGCAATCAGTTTATGTACATACATACATTATAATCACGCATCTATCACTAATTGGGTGGTCAGAGCGTAAACAACCCAAACAGAGGTCGTTCCGCTACATCCGACAAAGTTTAGAGGGTTAGCTTTGTAGGTACATTGCTGTATTGACAGGTTGTCAGCCTATCGCCAAAGTTCCAACATACAGAAACACTCGAATCCCTTAGCTGGTTTTTACAGCATGCCCGAGAGGAAATGCAGCTGCATTCTATTTTTCTCTCGCTCCCAGTCCAGCATGGAAAAAGTTTGTGTACTAACTAAATATAGCCTATAATATCAAACAATTTTGGTAGAGATAAAGAGAGATAGAGATAAATTTATTAATAATTGTAAATTACAAGTATTGTCTTGTCTTAGTGTTGTCTTGTTTAGGCTCACCAGGCTACACGTATCAGGAATTCTCACTGCCTCTACATCAAGATGGCGGCACATTCCCCCATACATCTCCCTGTGATTGCTCGCCTCGAGGCTCGTCCTAACAAATTGAATGTGTCGCCGACGCTCGCGAAGAAAACAACTCGCGGGCAAAGAATACATAATGATGCACTTGTTTTATCTCACTACTGTCGCTAGGACCGCTAGGACATTCTTATACTGGCGGCAATTCTGAACATACTGTTCCTTAACTAATTCTTAGCTAGCGCTGTTACCTTCTTAACTTTGACATAAGAACAGAATAGCAAATGAACACATGACTTTGACATTCCTTATCTGACGTAAGACGATTTAAATAAGGAATGAGCATAGAGCGTGCTTCTTTATTTTACGTCAAATTAGCACCTTATGTCAGATTAGGAATGTCAAAGTCATGTGTTTATTTGTTATCCTGTTTTATGTCAAAGTCAAAAAAGTGACAGCGCTAGCTAAGAATTAGAATTAGGATTATGTCGCGAGAATCGACGCCAATATGGCTTCTTCTTAGCGAGTGGATTCTCAAGTCGAACGACCTGACCAACCCTGGTGTCAGAGTTTCAAACCGCCTTGTAGCACAGCTATTAGGCCTCTAAGTAACGACCACTATCAAAGACAGCAACCGGGACTGACGGCTTAACGTGCCCTCCGAAGCACAGAATTCTCTTTCTTTCCGGACAATCAGGTTTTCGGACAACCTCACAAAGTGATAAATTGTCAAATATCAATTTTGTGTTCTCCCCTGGGAATCGAACCCGGGACCTCCGGATCGTAAGCCCATGGCTCTGGTCACTGCACCACGGAGGCAGTTAATAAATAATACGGTTGTTCGTATAGTCACGTGCCATTGTATGCGTAAAGCTATAGGTTTCGTATGCCCAGCTCACGCACACTAAGGCAATGTGTGTGAAAGTACATTTACCCAAACAATTATGGCTTAGCAGCAGTTGTGCTATTGAAAATTTGAGTACGTGCACTACGTACAGGTACAAAAAATGGGCGTATTTCCACTAGACGGCACGGCAAAGACGCTATCACGATACCGTGACTCTGTTTTTCTACAACATGGCACGGCAACGACACGGCAACGTCCTGATAACGTCCACCTCGTTCCAACCAGAGCACACACACACAAACGCGCATGCTTCGTACGAATACAATACACATGCAGTTTGTCAGTCCGGCGACGGTGACGGTATCGGTGGGAATCAATGCCGTGCCGGCTAGTGGAAAAGCGTTCCATATAATTTCATTGATTTTCATAGATTATCTTTTCCTTCGTGCCGTCTAGTTGAAACACGCTCAATCACATGGGCAGACGTGTTTTTTTACTAGTGATGCTAATCTTCTTCTTCTGTCGAGTGGGTATCGAGTCTATCGAGTGATGCTAATGAAACAAGGATTATAGACGAACTTGTATTTCTTTTTGAATCTTCATTTTGCATTGCATTTAACCAAAAAGTAACAGTAAACTACTTCGTAAATGACCTCTTGGTCATGCAAAATAATGCTAGTGTACATACATACATACATATAATCACGCCTTTCTCCTTAGTAGGGTAGGAAGAGCACAAATGACTTAAGCAAAGGTCGTTTCGCCACATCTGACAAGTTTTGAGGGTTATTTCAGATAGATCTGTATATTACTTCAATGACAGGTTGTCAGCCCATCGCCTAAATTTCAATAGTGTAACCCTCAAACCCCTTAGCTTTTTACAGCATGCCCGGGAGGAGATGCAGCTGGTGCATTCCATGTTTTTCTATCTCTCCCAGTCCTGCATGGAAGATAATGTTAGTGTAAAAGGAAATATTCTTTCTTCTTGTAGATTAGAAACGAGATGACTTCACAAGTAGCTAGTGTGCCATCGAGCAAAGCAGTAGTAATGTTAGTAGTACGTAAAAAAACCTTACTGAATAGACGTTCCCTTACAGTAGAGATGGTATCGAAGTAACAGATAATAATTATTTATTTATTGAGTATGTTACTGAATGAGATAGACAATTCCCGAGTCCTAAGTTACTGACTTGTCATGTAAAAACGCTACTTTTAATAGTGCGCAAGTTAGTATTATTTTATTATTATAACTGTTTATTTGTAAAATACTGGAAACAATATTACTATCGACAACAATTATTACAGGGGGTCAATACAATACAAGTTTTATAAATAGAAAATTTCATCCAAGATTTTACAAATACAAAATTTCACATCGAAGCAAGGTTCCCAGGAGGCATGGCCTCTCTGAATGGCTAGGGTTATTATTTGGGCAAAAAAACTGCCAGCCTTCGCCGGAAGCATCGATAAGACGTAAAACTTAACAGCTAAACATTAACAGCGTGCTACAGTAGGCACTACAATGTTTCAAATTAAGTAACAAATCTATATCAGCTGCAATTATCTACCTTCAGGTCCATCCCGTACACCACTCTTGTTGGTAAGTCAGTGCAAGATGTTATATTTTCATGGAGTACAGCAACCTGTACCTAAGGTCTTTTTTTGAGCACCTACAAATAGCTTACATGCTGGACTGGGAGCGAAAGACAAACATATTATGTGCCAGCTGCATTTCCTCTCGGGCATGCTGTAAAAACGAGCTAAGGCATCCGAGGGTCTATGTATATTGCAATTTCGGCGATAGGCTGACAACCTGCCACTACAGCAATACAGAAATACTACAAATCTGTCTTAAATAACCCTCAAAACTTTATCCGACGAGGCGGAACGACTTTGTTTATGTCTGCCTACCCCATTAGGGATAAAGGCGTGATAATATGTATGTATGTACAGATAGGATAGGATAGGAGCTACTAAACAAGCTTGAGCGCCTTCAAAATCTTTGCATACGTTTCGTGTACGGTCTACGAAAGTACGATCATGTTTCCCAGTTTCGCAAACAGCTCAAGTGGCTCCCAATCCGCTTCCGCCGGAACACTCACATTCTCTGTTTACTCTATAACATTCTTTCAAACCCTTGCTCTCCCAATTATCTTCGTGAACGTTTCAATTTCTCGCGTTCCCAGGACAAACCATGTCGTCCTATTGTTAAATCACTACTGTCTATTCCTCACCACCACACAGATTTTTACTCTTATTCTTTCACTGTCAATGCGGCCAGGTTATGGAATTCACTGCCGTACACGGTCCGTGATAGTTCTTCTGTCGCTGTCTTTAGGAAGAGAGTAAAAGAGCATTACCTTTCACTTTCCGTATAGTATTAGTTATATATATGTATTTATATATATTCATGTTTATATAGTTATTATGATTTTAAGTATTTATATAATTAGTTATTTATGTAATTTATAATTATCTGGTATTATTTTTATATTATGCTTTATTTGTGCACGCCTAATTTGCCTCTCATTTTAAGTCTCACTTCCGTAGGTCAGCTGGAAGAAATTTCTTAGTAGAAATAAGCTGTACCTGTTGTGTCGGTATTCCTTGTGTATTGTCTTTCTCATGTTACTTGTGTACAATAAACAGTAAATAAATAAATAAATAAATAGATAGCTGACATGGCGTGATGATAATTTGGCCTGGCACAAAATCTAAAATAAAAAAATTAAAAGAAATTCAGAAAATATCAGCTGGCATCTCTACACATCTCGCTCGTTCCCAGCGCGGTGGCAGCCTGCATTATTCACCACTTCCGTAATGCATTCAAAGTTCTTTTCAAATTGGGTGTTTTAGCTCCCAACTCTTTACAATTTCTCCTTCAACTGCACCAGCTAGTTTTCTGAATAGAAATAAACACCAGATTTTTAAGGAAAAAGTAACCTCTATTTCATCGTACAAGAATATTGTGTATTTATCTAATACGTGACGGATTGAGAATTACTAGGATTCTTTTCGGTTACATTCATAAAAAATCTCTTCTTAGAACTACATTCATACATACATATAGCCATGCCTTTATCCCTAATGGGGTAGGAGAGCGTAAACGACCTAAACAAAGTTCGCTTCGCCACGTCTCACAAAGCTTTGAGGGTCATTTAAGATAGATTTGAAGGTATGTTGCTAAGTGACAGGTTGTCAGCCAATCGCCTAAATTACAATATACTGAAACCCACGGATCCCTTAGCTGGTTTTACAGCTTGCCCGGGAGGAAATGCAGCTGACACATTTTATGTTTTTCTCTCGCTCCCAGGCCAGCATGGAAGAAACTTACAAGAACATTGCACCAAAATTAAGAAATATGTACTTGTAATTTCGTAATTCTTCTAACTGTAGTAAACATTCATCAAACTACGAACAAAATAGAAGGTTTTTGCTGACAAGTTGTCAAAAAGTAACAAAGACAAAAAATAAGCAAATAGTCATCATCATCTCCCTAGCCTTATCCCGTATCTCACGGGGTCGGCTTCCTAATCTAGGGGATTGAACGAGGTTACTGGTTTTTACACAGAGCGACTGCCATCTGACCTCCGCAACCCAGAAGGGAAACCAGACCCTATCCTAGATTAGGTCAGAGTTTTCAAGCCGCCAATGCTTAGCACTGGCCTCTGATATGGCTTAACGACAAATATCTACGGTATTAAACGATATTAACCGGGACCAACGGCTTAACGTGCCTTCCGAAGCACGGAAAAAGCACCGAATAAACGTACATATGAAATTCGAAAACCGAAAAACACTTTGGTACGTGGTGGGATTCGAACCACGACCGCTCAGGAGGCAGCGGCCCTATCCACTACACCATCGGGCTCACAAAAAAATAAGTCAATAGTGAATGTTCTAAAAAGGTCGAGAGGAAAGTTGAAGTATTTGTCCTTGATCGGAA
Organism: Scrobipalpa costella; assembly: GCA_949820665.1. Lineage (NCBI taxonomy): Eukaryota > Metazoa > Arthropoda > Insecta > Lepidoptera > Gelechiidae > Scrobipalpa > Scrobipalpa costella. The sequence goes on from OX463297.1 coordinate 24,976,686, forward strand.
ATTCATACCAAAACCGAAGATCCTCGTGCATTTGATTCGATAATGGGCTCCATTCTAGATATCTACCACCGGCTTAAACTTAAATTAAAATCTATCTGTCACTTTCAAAATAATAAAATTTAAATAGTACAGGTGATTTATACTCTATGGTTTTACACTTTGCCCGCTAGATTTTGACACGCTTTTGCACGTTTCCCCTGTATTATGTATATACATACATTCATAAAATCACGCCTTTATCTCTTATGGGTTAGGCAGAGCGTAAACGACCTGAACAAAGGTTGTTCCGCCACGTCTGACAAAGTTTTGAGGGTTATTTAAGATAGATTTGTAGGTATATTGATGTAGTGACCGGAAATTGCAATATACTGAAACCCTCGGATCCCTTATCTGGTTTTTACAGCATGACCGGCTTTCATGACCGGATTCGACTGCCTCCGTGGTCTAGTGGCTAGTGCGATGGACTCCTGATCCGGAGGTCCTGGGTTCGATTCCCAGGGGGGAAACACAATGTTGATATTTGAGAATTTATCACTTTGTGAATTTTTCCTCAGTTTGGTTAGGACATTGCAGGCTGAATCACCTGATTGTCCGAAAAACAAAAAGATTTCGTGCTTCGGAGGGCACGTTAAGCCGTCGGTCCCGGTCGCTGTCTTTGATAGTGGTCGTTACTTAAACCATGTCAGAGGCCTGATAGTTGTGCTACTAGGCGGTTTAAAACTCTGACACCAGGGTTCATCGGGTCGATAGACTCGATACCCACTCGACAGAAGAAGCATGACCGGGAGGAAATGCAGGTGGCACATTATATGTTTTTCTTTCGCTCCCAGTTCAGCATGGAAGAAATACCCGATTATTGCTGTCAATTTTATCTGCTATATCATATGATGGCGAATAAAAATGACAGATAACGCATAAAACCACCGACTTGAAATCAAAAACCGGAGAGAATAGATTTCTTTTTATTTTTTAATGTTTTAGACAAAAAGATTTTAATTTTAGTTTTAGCTGGAAAATCTTAAATCGAGCCCATTGTCTATATTTTATCGTATAAGTGTGTATATGGCTCTCCTTCTTGGACGAAACAGCTCTCCTTTGAATATGTCAGGAGCCGCCACTACAAAATGTATCGGTGTGAATATTCCCTGTACACTTTGGTGAGGCAAGCGGCCGTGGCGATCCTGCAATCTCGATACATCAAACATCTCATAAATATGCGAAGTCACCGGCGGAAACTCCCGGAGACAAGAGTGTTAGCTGGATGTGAAGCTTGAAATAAACTTTACATAATAGTCACGCCTGTATCCTTTACGGGGTAGACAGGGCATCAACGATCTAATGTGTGTTTTTACCATGTTTGAGAGTAATTTTAGACGCTGTCAGTCTTTTTACTAAATCTAAAACGAAATAACACTAAAACTGTCAACATCCTCCTAAAGTGTTAAAGATGTGGATGTAACGCTTGTAGTAGGCTTTTGAGACTGAGTCCGCATTTTCGCAACATCGGTAAATTTTTAAGGGTCATTTTCTGAAGTAACTATTTATCTGCTTGTCAGCCAATCGCCCAAATAACAATATATTTTCACTAAAAAGCCAGTGATCTCATTTGCAGACTTTTCTCTATTCTTTGTAAGATAAGTGGCTAATTCATTCCATGTTTTTATCACTGAATTCAAATTCTTATTCTTATATGAATATCACTTCCAGTGTCTTTCCAACGCTTCCTCTGGCGACCCGTACCTATCGGATCTCGTGAATAAAATCTCAAAGCTTTTCACGTCTCATAGAACTTCACTTACTTTATGCATTTTATGAGCGCTGACTGAACAGTCAAGTGGTAGAACACTCAACATGAAACTATACCATACATAAAGTCAGACCTTAATTTCTTACGCAGTAGGTAGAGCGTAAGTACGGTTTTCGCCACGTCTGACAAATATTTAGAGCAATCGTAGGTTGAAATGTCTATCGCTGTTGTCACAAGTTGTCATCATATCGACTAAAATACAATACACCGAAACCCCTGGGAGGAGAAACAGCTGGCTCTATGTTTCTCTATGGAAGAATTTTAGGACTATGAAGCAGTAAATAGTAGCGAGAGGCAAGTTTCAACACTATACAAAAATAACTGGTTTATTATAAGCAAGAAACTTTTCAGACGTGACGTAAGCGTTGATATAACTAGGCTGCCGTGGGTGGAAAATACCCAGGTACAATTCATGTAAAAATAACATTTATTTCTACACAGCAATATTTCGACGGAAAAAATAAAGTACAAAGGTATTTTTATTCAAATACTGGTGCTATTAGGTATAGATAGCTAGCGTAGAATAAAACCTTGAAAGTATTATCAAAACTTCAAAATTTGGTATCACTTCTTCTTCTTAGCGTGTCGATGGCAGACACTACACTGTTGCAGCCCAGAATTTGGCCACGTTAATATCATTATCCGCCGCTGTCATGAGGTCTTCCTGTGTGCAGGTGAAGGGGCACACAGGGTACGACGTTGGTTGTTTCATCGTTTGAACTGCACTGCACAAACAGTTCATATCGCAGTCTCCCAAAAATCCCCACCTAGCCATGTTTTCTTTACTTCGACCGGTCTGGGTCCGAAGTCTATTTAAGGACTTTCAAACCCTCCATGGTAATGGCATCACTGCAGTATACGTACAAGCAAGCCCCGTATTTCTTTCAATAAAATACTATATGAAGCATCGGGAGGCTATACACATTTTTATTCAACTGTCGATCTCGGGTGGTGCAGATAATATTTCGCTCCGTGTGGCGCGACGCCAACTATAACACTGCAGAAATGCAACCTCCTGATATAGATATACATACATACATATAATCTCGCCTCTATCCCTAATGGGGTAGGCAGAGCGGAAACGACCTGAACGAAAGTCGTTCCGCCACGTCTGACAAAGTTTAGAGGGTTAATTTTGATAGATTTGTAGGTCACTTGTTGTAGTGACAGGTTGTCAGCCCATCGCCTCAATCGCAATATACTGAAATCCTCTGGTCCCTTAGCTAGTTTTTACAGCGTGCTCGGGAGGAGATACATTCTATGTTTTTCTCTCGCTCTCAGCATGGAAGAAATGAAATGAAATCCTGATTTAGAAATGTGAAATAATAAAGAAAAAGTTAAAACATAACTTGTGGCTATTGTCTGCAGAATCTGATAAATAGATGTACCATTCTGTACTAAAATAAAGACCTATAGAATGTGAGAGCCAAAGTTTTCTTAGTTACAAAGACTTTGACTAACAAAATATAGCGTAAATGTCGTATTTACTATTACAGATTGCACATAAAAGAAACATGACAAGCAAGCAAAAAGTAGCAGTATAATCTCGTGTCTAAATATTATAAAGTTTTAGTTATTGCTATTGAAACTTGGGAATTTTTAAATAATAAGAAGCATTATTTTATTATATAAGTTTTTGAGTACAAATTTACTCTTGTAATTATTAAGGCTAACTCTGAAATGCTTTAATTCTTGTCCCAGTTTTAATCATCTACGGCCCTCAGGCTGCAATTTCCGTCGTGAAACGCGCTTTTGACAATTTTTATATGAGATTTAACACGGAAATGTAATACGTTAGGGCATAATTTATGGCCGGAGATTGCTTAACTGTACTCGCACTGAAATAATTCAAAGCTACGCAATGTCAGAAAATGTAATATTTTGTGTACTAAGCTATGCTATTAATTTTAAAGATTTAGATTGCTTGATTTTATTGCACAGAGACAAGGTGTAATCATAACAATTAAGGGTAAATCAATTTCATGTTGGACTGTAAATCAGCTGTTTGTTTTTCCTTTTACCTAAATATCCTGTGAGTTTTACGTGTATTTCTTTAGTCAATGATTTGACAAACTGTCAGATATCAAAAAGTGCTCCTCAAACAAATGTAGCGGAACATGAGCGAAGCTTTTATTCAGCCAATCACGTTCTGCCTACCGTTTCAAATAAACTCTTGGGTTCCCTACACTAACTTGTTCAGAAGTAGCTTCAGAAGTACATTATTGTTCGCTTCTTATTGAGCTAAATTGACTGACGGTTTGTAGATTGAACTAAACTCCAAGATTACGGTAAATAAGCCTTTATTAGCACTATTTTTGGACACTTTACAAAATACCACATCTATTCGTTGCAGACATTATTTGAAGACGAAAACACATCGATATTTTTGTTTATTATAATTCTTATTAAGCTTTGTGTTGCATGCAAAAATGCAACCTGCATTCAACACATTTTTTTTTGTTATTGTCAGTCCGTCATGGAAGATTACAGAACCAGAATGCATATCGATAAACAATAATTACTTCAGGTTCTGAGTCTAGTTTAGTGAATTTGTCACGTACCTTTTGTTGTCATTGACCTCTGTGACGATAATTGAGAATATAACCTTGCTTCTGTGAATGAAGAAGTTAAATAGTATGGAGTTTCCCTAGATATACTGTGCACTAGTTTCCTAGATTGGATTGATACTTCCATACTGGATTGGGAGCGAGAGAAAAACATAAAATGCCAGCTGAATTTCCTCCCAGGCACGCTGTAAAAACCAACTAAGGGGTCCAAGGGTTTCAGTATATTGTAATTTGGGCCATGGGCTGACAACCTGTCACTTGAGCAATATACTTGATTTTTCAATCTTAAATAACCCTCAAAACTTTGTCAGATATGGCGGAACGACCTTTGTTTAGGTCGTTTACGCTCTGCCTACGCCATTAGGGATAAAGGCGTGATTATAATATGTATGTATGTAAATTGGATTGAAAATTAATTACAAAATGGCTGCTGCCAAACTTTGTTAAGGTGTATCTAGCTTATTACAAGTTAATAGGTATTCAAACAGGATTAATTTCATATACATACAATGAAACTATACAGGGTATTTAGTAAATGGCTGCAAACTTTTTAATCATCTACCAAAGACCTTATATACTGAGCTTCTCAGAAGTCTTTGTTACTGTGTGCATATGCTGATACGATCAAAAATGTTTCCTCTGTTCAAAATACCATACAAAGTCTAAACTGAAAAGAGTAGAATTCTCTCATGCATGCATTTCAACATAATAAATAATAGCCCGTTATGTTCGACTTTTGGCTGACGTAATATAACGCTCTTTTGAATGCAAGCGAAGCGCAAGTCTTGTGTATTCGAAATTGATGTCAGTTTATACAGGTCTAGAATAAACTATTTCCTTCAATACAGTTCCATAGAAAATTGTAGAAGAACGTACCTCTAAAAAAATAAGTCTGCAAAAGCACATCGAAATACGAAGTGAATCAAAACAAAAACGAACGCCTCCCCCATTTGAAAATCACTCAAGGTGTTCGACTATTTTCACATTCAATGATGCCTTTTCTTTGTTACGCTCGTAACTTACAAAAACATGCAAATACCATGGAGTGAGTGAAAGCTTTCTTGAGCTTTTGCGCGTCTCTAATGGCTACCCAAATACACCATTTCTCTGTCTTCCGTTCAATCTGACTGCGCAAGCTGTTGAGAAAACCAACAAGAATGAAACCACATACCTAGAATAGAGCAGATCCCGCAAGTTTACCTAACTTCTTGCGTGTAAACTCTGTTATTATTATTACTAGCCAACAGTGTCCCACTGCTGGACAAAGGCCTCCCTTTTTTTTCTTCCATAAGCATCAAGATTGTCACTTCATCTTTTACTGGGTCGACCTCGTCAACGATTTCCATCTTGAGGTGTCCACTCTGTGACGATCCCAACCCACTGCTCTAAGTTTATTCGGCTGATGTGTCCTGTCCTGAACAGTCCTATTTGAGTTTGGCTAACTTACGACCTACATCGGCTATACCAGTTTTGGAACATGTTTCTTATGCGATCTTGACGCTTGACGCCCAAAATTCTACATTCCATAGCTTTTTGGCAAACCTTGAGTTTGGGTTTCTGATTTTCGATAAGTAATCAAGTTTTAGAATGCAGGATATAAATTTTGATGACCTTTGATTTTTACAAACTCTGATTACCGATATATTAGTTTGAGATTTTTGAGGGCGGCCGCCACATTCTTCTTCTTAGCGTGTATACTTAAAAATTATTGTTATGCCCAGGCTACATTCTAATTTTTGTTTTGAACGATTACTTAAATATAAATATGTACTATCGGAGTCTCGATCGAAGCGAGTTAAAGTCAGTCTGCTAGGTGTAATCTCAGTCATTGCTATGCTAAACATGCCGGTTGGTGAAAAAAATGTTAGTCGTGCGATATTGATACAGCTAACCCATTGGATTTGGATGGCAAACAGATACATAACGCGAGAAGATGGTAGGTACTCCCTTTTACAGAATGTTAGAAAATGCACGTTTGCGTGATCTAATCTATTCTAGATCTGTGAAGAACACGCATGTGCGTAAGATTAGAAATAACATAAAAGAAAGTTTTTGATGGAAAAGTTACTGTCATTTGAATAAGTATGAGCCATTCTTAATTGCTCGTAAAAGTTCTGGATTGTTCTTTGACAATGTAACGTAAAAGATTTGGAATTTGTGATATCATGTTAATAAGGTAATAGAGGAGAGTCCGACGGTGTAGTGGATTGGGCCGCTGCCTCCTGAGCGGAAGGTCGTGGTTCGAATACCACCACGTACCAATGTGTTTTTCGGTTTTCGAATTTGATATGTACGTTTATTCGGCGCTTTTTCCGTGCTTCGGAAGGCATGTTAAGCCGTTGGTCCCGGTTATTATCGTTTAATACCGTAGATATTAGTCGTTAAGCCATATTAGAGGCCAGTGCTAAGCATTGGCGGCTTGAAAACTCTGACTTAATCTAGGATGGGTCTTGTTTCCCTTCTGGGTTGCGGAGGTCAGATGGCAGTCGCTCCTTGTAAAACCAGTACCCTCTTTTAGTCACCTAGATTAGGTAGCCGATCCCGAGAGATACGGGAAAAAGCTAGGGAGATGATGTTAATAAGGTAATAATAACTGTTTAAGTGTCCTACTGGTCGGCTCGTTCAATTTTACAATTATTGCTTATCACTTTATGAGTTTATTTTATTTAAGTAAGGCTATTATCGTATAATTTAAAGTAGTTTAACAGAACTGGTAGCAATAACAGGTCTTAACCTATTTAAGATCATACCCGTCGTTTTCTATTTAAATTTTTGTTAAGATTTTGCGTTCTCTACGAATTGACTGACAAAACCACTGACTCAATTTTCTTTAGTCCAACTTCTTTGACCTATTTAATTTCAGTATCCAGTATCTAGTCGGTGTGGTACTATTGGTATATATATATTAATAGTACCACACCGATTTTGGGTGCTAGCAGCCAATTTCCTAGAGATCGGCCAACTGCGCAGGACTAGTTTTAGTGTCCAAGTGTTTGCACTACACACAGTTGCACTCTCTGTTCTTTCAATCTCTTATTCTGATGAAACATGAATATGGATTGACTGACACGACCGTAGACAAACATATATGCCCATTTGACAGCATGTATCATGTCACTTTTCGAAAAATCAGGTGATCAGCCTGCAATGTCCTAACCAAACTAGAAACAACAACACAAAGTCATTGTCCCCCGCCGGGATTCGAATCCGGGACCTCCGGGTCGGGAGACCATGGCTGAGACCTCTAGACCATTGAGGCAGTTAGGCATAGGCGGGCATATTGCCTGTATAAATCAATTATCATACAAAAGTGTAATGAAATATGACACGGCATGGAAACTGTTACGCCTATTTCACACTATACAGAACTACATATTGTACAGAAATAAGTCCACACCTTCACTTTAATTACTTTGTATCACGATGAGTTATGACTCCTGGCTTGGAAAGTGTTAATGAGTTCATTAAAATTTTACACGAAACGTGTAAGATAAATGAATAGAATGTTAAGTAAATGAATAAATGTTATGTTATAATAGAAACTCTTTATTCGGTGCCAATGTACAGACAAAGAACTTAAATTCTAGTTACAACATAAACGTTACACTCGATACCGAAAAAGTCGGACACAGAAGTAAGACTGAAGCGCAGATTTCCAGGTTTTCACCGGAAATTTAATTAAATGTACGTGTCATAAAATCAAAAAGTAAATACTGGGTAAAAGTAAAAGTTACTTCTTGTAAGTTAGAGTATGCTGCTTCAAGGCTAGACTGAGAGTGAGAGAAAATCATAGTATGTACCAGCAGCTTGTCTTCCGAGGCGTACTGCAAGAGCCTATAGAGGCCACCCAGTATCATTCCATTGCTATTCGGGTAATTAACGGGCTGAGTGAAAGTAAAAGTGACGTTTTGTTAGTTAGTTTTGGGTTAGATGATTCAATGTTAGACTGAAAGTGAAAGAAAAACTTAGAATATACCAGCAGTTTGTCTTTCCAGCCACTGCAAGGGCTTGTAGAGGCCACGCCTTTTCATTATATTGATATTAGGGTAAAGTTTATGTATGCCAGTAGGCACCCCAATAAGCAGTATAATTAGAAATATCCTTAAATAAAATCATATATGGTGAAAATGGCTATTTATTAGCCTCAGATGCTCTACCTAACCCATAAGGTTTTATTCAGTCTCCTAAGAATGGTTGTCACAGGTGGTTTTAGAGGTCAGGGTGTCGATCCATGGAGGCTACGGCCCCGCATATCAATCAGTCTTATCGTCAGCATACTTGTACAAGGTGATTTATAACGCCCAACATTTCACCTGAAATATGGATTAGCTTACGTGTTTTGAATAATTTAAATTTTGTATCATATTGAAGAGTTTCGGTAAACGTTTGGGAAAATGAAATAATTACCTACCTACTATCGAAATATATTATTTGCAGGGACTTAATAAACGGAATACAAATAAATAGCCGCATTTTATTTCATGTTTTCTTGTAGGCTTAAATCTTAAACAATGTAAGATATTTTCCGTAAAAAATATTCGTAACTTTACGAATTTCTTAGTGTCTTTTTAAGGCATTTTGACTGGATACCTCAAAAGTAAGATCGATTCCTTCGATGGTCTTGAAAAAATAATTGGATTTATTTGGAAATTCAACGCCTCAGTGTTTAGCGCGAAAATCTTCAAGATGAAGTTTTGAGGTTTTTATTTATCAGTAAGGCTATGATTACACTGCTAGCGGTTTTTTTTATTTGCTTTACTCTAGTCCAGAAACTCCGTTTCAAATCTCACCTCAGTCTGGTCATCCATCCCATAAGTTTAAAAATGTAAGTCTACTATGAATGTGTACGAATTATTCTCAAATGTTTAAAATGAATTGATTAAATAATTATCAATATATTATGTAAGTAACAGTTTTTTTTTTTCGTTTTTGAAACGTTTTTAAAAGTATGCTGTACTGGTGATAGAAAAACATAGAATTTGCCAGCTGCGTCTCCTCCCGGGTATGCTGTAAAAATCAGCTAAGGGATTCGAGCGCTTCAATGTAGTGCAATTTAGGCGATGGGCTGACAAACTGTCACTATAGCGATACACATTTCAGTCTAAAAATTTAGCCCTCAAAACTTGTCAGACATGGCGGAACGACCTTTTCTTTTGTCGCTTACGCTCTGCCTACCCAATAAGAGATAAAAGCGAGATTACGAGTATATGTATGTATGTTGCCACCTCAACGGTTGTTTAAGAATGTTTGCCAAACATTTCCAACCACAAGAGCAGCCTGCCATCGCTCCGCTGTTATCGTAACCACATTCTAATGATTGACGAAGGGTCGTTGGGATTTCTTTGTACTGCCGCCAGTAATGAAGGCTGTTTCTGATTTTTACTGAAGGCAATTGTCGTGTTGTAGACGCTTCACATAATTGCTAGCAAGATCAAAGATACGAGTACTGAGCTTTTTAGATAGGTTTTAGATTACTTTTTTCTCAGATTGAGAATCGAAAGAAAAAGTAATCTAAATGAAAAAACAAAAAGGTCTTAAAACTTTTGCTCTGCCAAGTACCTACAAGCATCCATCAATAGACATTTTTTGGTAGCAATTGGGTAACTCAAAGCGAACTTAAGCACTAAAATACGAAATACAACAGTAAACGAAATGTACAATAAAGGGCTATAAATATTGTACATAAGCTTCTTTATTTTTCTCGGCTTAGTAGAATAATATCTTTAATTGCACTTCTGCAATAACTGGTAGAGTTCGCTGTTTTTTTACTGCCCCGCACTGTTAGCTTTTTTTACTATAAAAGTGTTTAGAAACGATATTTCCGTTTCACAAATACCGAACCCTCTTGCGTAACAATGTAGTCTCAGAATTTAACCTCGATCCATAAATTGTTGTCATACAAGTTCGCCCATCGCTAGCGAGATAATGTACCCGCATCTTACCATATCAAACTATCCAACCTCATTCAGAGAGCAACGCCAGGCCACAGAGAAAATAGAGTACAGAAGTAAAGTTCATTATACGGGGCATAAGGAAGGTATCAGGAAGTGAAAAAAAAATTGCTTTTCCATACATATTGACTGATCGAGGAGAACATTTGGTTTGAAAAAGCCAATTTTTATTTTTACTTCCTGAATGAATTTCTTGGTGGAAGTTGTTCAGTATTATTGAATGAGCAACCCCTATCAGTTTGCGGGACGATGTCCCTTACAACCGGTATAATTTACATTTTAAATACCTTATTTACACTTGTTCTCTCTACGCTCGGAGGGTGGGCAAGGACTCTTAACTTAATTTTGCGTAAAAAGTTGTGGAGTTATTATTCTAAGAATTAAACTCCGATAAACATAGATAGGTAGGTACATAAACTATATTTTATTACGCTTAAAAAGGTTCTATAATAAAACAAAGTACATTATAAACTAAACTTGCCCAAAAACGGGCAAAATCATATCGCTTTAAGCAATCTCTTGCGAACAACCCTGCATGTCAGAAAGAAATTATTGATACAAATGCGAATAAGAACGTTATATTAATTATTATTTTCCGTGGTTTTATTTTCAGATTGTTCTAAAATGCGTGTTTCAGACTGATCAAATAAATATAGTGTTCAGTAAGCGGCGTTTATGTGTGCTTTCGTCGAGCAATCATTGTATAAAGATTAACATCTATACTCTCTCTATTCTGTGGCAACGCAATTCTTAGCGCAACCCTATTATTATTCAACCGAGTGGCACGACCATAATGTCGATAAGACGGCCAATTTGCATATCCAACGGTTGTTAGGACATTACTAGAATTTGAGTGCAATTGAAATTTAGAAGGGTTACATTTTGATTGCTTGTAGGGAAGTTATCTACTAATATTGTATATATTTTGGGATTAATCATTATTCACCAATTCCGTAATGCATTCAAAGTTCTTTTCAAATTGGGTAATTTAGCTCCCAACTCTTTACAATTTTTCTTCAATTGCACTAGTAGTGTACTAGTTTTTTGAATAATTCACACACCAGGTTTTTAAGGGAAATTGAAATAACGTCTAATTTATCTTACAAGAAAATGGTGTATCATCTAATAAGTTGGTATATTATTCTTCCATGCTGGACTTGGAGCGAAAGAAAAACATAGAATGTGGCAGCTGGATTTCCTACCGGGCATGCTGTAAAAACCAGCTAAGGAATCCGAGGGTTTCAGTATAATGCAATTTAGGTGATGGGCTGACAACCTGTTACTACAGCAATATACCTACAAATCTATCTTAAATAACCCTCAAAACTTTGTCAGACGTAACGGAATGACCTTTGCTTAGGTTGTTTACGCTCTGTCGACCCCATTAAGGATAAAAGCGTGATTATATGTATGTATGTATATTGTATGAAAATGGCTTGACAATAACCGCGTTGACTGTTGATTTTGTTAGCCACCGCAAAAAAAAATATTGTAGAAAAAATGCGCGTTTAAATGTAATAATCCAGTAAAATAAAGGAAGGAGGTACTGACGTTTTCTTATTGTTGTATAATATATAATACTAGCGACCCGCCCCGGCTTCGCACGGAAATCATCAGTGTTTCTCTACTGTATTATGGATGTGTTATACATTTAAACCTTTCTCTTGAATTACTCTATCCATTAAAAGAAACCGCATCAAAATCAGTTGCGTAGTTTAAAAGATCTAAACATACATAGGGATATAGGGACAGAGAAAGCGACTTTGTTTTTATACTATGTAGTGAAGTGCGATAAAGAAAGAGCATTTACTATAAAAAGACGAACTAACAACTAACGTAACGCTGTATTATGAAATCATTGATGCTCTACCTATCTGGTCGGAGATACAACCGTGACTATGAAGTGTTTCAATCTGTATGGATTTCACTGTATTTAGATGGATATATAAATAGTTATACGGAGTGGAAGGGGCAGCATCCCACAAACTGATAGGGGTTGCTCAGTCAACGACACTGAACAACTTTCGCCAGCAAATTATTTCAGGAACTGAAAAAAACTTTTGGCTTTTCCTTACAAAATGACCCTTTTTTATCAGAAAAAATGTACTGAACAGCCAAAAAATATATTCCCTTCCGGCAAGAATTTCTTGGTGAATGTTGTTCAGTGTCGTTGTCTGAGAAACCCCTGTCAGTTTGTTTGTTGTAGTGTTGGGTTGCTGTCCCTTACACTCCGTATGACTATTTACGTATCCAGCTAAATGCACTAAAATCCATACACATTGAAATACTTTATAGTCACTGTTGTATGTTTTAACCGGATAGGCAGAGTATCAATGATCTCATAATATCGCGTAACGTTAGTTGTTAGTATAGAGCTATGCAGGTATGTAGAACTGAAGCTCTGCATCGCAGCCTATACCGCCATGTACAAGTAGATCTGCATTTAATTAACGCTGGATTTCAATTTCCGAGCCGTCTACTGGGAGAGCACTAGGCTCTATCTCTATATGATTGTATATTCCCATATAGGTAACATCTCTCAGATATACAAGTGAAATTACTTCGTTTCTTCCATGCTGGCCTGGTAGCGAGAGATAAACATAGAATGTACCAGCTCCTTTTCTTCCCGGGGCTTCCTTCTCAGTTTATCTAGTTTTTTTTCCAGAGAGGCAATATAGAGGCATTACATTTCAAATCTTCAGTTTAAATCTGGCTAACTCAGACAAAAGAATATTTAGTGTAGTTTTGAATTTCTTAAATTCTCCCATGCTAGCCTGGGAGCCAGAGAAACACATAGAATTTACCCGCTGCATTTCCTCCCGGGCATGCTCTAAAAACCAGCAACGGGATCCGAGGGCTTCAGTATATTGTAATTTAAGTGACGGGCTGACAACCTGTCACTACAGCAATATACACACAAATCTACATATATTAAATAACCCTCAAAACTATGTCAGACGTGGCGAAACGACTTTTGTTTAGGTCGTTTACGCTCTGCTTACCCCATTCGGGAACAAGGCGTCGTTATATGTATGTAATTTCTACGCTTCGTAGCTGACCGCTATGCCGTAGCAAGTGGCGTAGCAGCGAACGTTTCGCTACGAACCATATGATGGTTACTATTGCAAATCAAAATAAGGCTGTACTTAGTAATAAAAGTCTGAGTTGATACGATAGTAAAATGATTGTTGTCTAAATTAATGCAAAAAGTTTTCTTAAAGAGCTTCTGAAGTAAAAATTTAGTTTATCCATAAGTATGTATAAATTTTGATCGTAGGCACAACTATTTAATTTTTTTTCGTAAAATTATACCACAGCCATTTATACCTTGTACCTAACAATGTGACTGACCAATAAATCCTAGCTTCAAATTTGAGATAAACCTCAAAGCCTACAGAACATCATGAATTGATTCCATCTATCGATACCACTAGCTCGTTCCTTCTAGAATCCATGGGACTATCTGCACCCCTGGGTTGTCAATATTAGCAGACTTAGGTACTTAACATTACTTGCGGTGGGACACGGGTTTATTCACTCAAACATTTCTGCATCGAAAACGACCCTGCTGAAAATAGTACTATAATATACTTTGGAGACAAATTTAAAAATTCTTTAAATTCCAGAAAAATATTTAAAAACTATAATTTATTGGGAAGATTATTTTATTATTATTTATTTAAGAGCCAGTGGTGTCCCACTGCAGGGCAAAGGACTCTCTCCCTTCCTTCAATTTTTCGTGATCTTGTGCATATGGAAATATTAATAATTATATCCAATTTATTTAATTAAAGTAAAAATACAAATGTCATAAGTCATAACTAACACCTAAATACAAATTATAAAGTTTTCGTCAACTAAAACTAATTAAAGTGATCGCCCAGTAACCCCCCACGTCCAAATGTGCCCATAACACTAGCAGAACTTCCTCTCTGCACAGCAAGAGAGATTCTCCGAGCAAGGAAGAAGGTTGAGGACCTGACCCCTGGTTTCGCAAGCGCTGACCCACGCTGCGTACCAGCTCCTTCGTATCGCAGCCCCACGTACCTGCAGTCTCAAATGACAACGGGATGAAATCGTACGCAGACTCCAGGTTGGCGTACTTGACACGTTTAAGACCAGGGGCAGTCTCAGCCGCTGCTCCCGCTTCCCGCTCTCGGTACTCCTCAAATGGGACGCCGCATACGGACATACGCCAGTGGCATCCCAAATGAGGCAACGTTCTCGTGCCCATGGAATCTGCGTAAGACCATCGGGCCTTTTACCGTCCGATTGGCTAAGACCTGGGGGCTCCAAAATACAGGGAACGCCCGCTGATATCATCGCCCGTCTGATGATATCGTTGATGGCATGGTGATGGGATAGTTTACCCGCAGAGCGCGCCCAGCTGAGGCCCTGATGGCTATTAGCGTCGACCATACCTCCACAAACGCACTGGTGAGGCTCGCATACGTCACATCCCACCCCGAGAGCCGCCGCAACCCTCAACGAATCATTGTCCAGCAACGTGCCTATAAACGAGGACGGCAAGGCGTGAAGCCATACTCCTGATTCGGGAGCAGCGGCAGGTGGGCAAGATTTACTCCAGTAGCTCTGTCCAGTAGTTCCTTTAGGAGGTATTTACAAGAAAGCTCATCCGAAGCCCTCTGCCTGTCCGGCGTAGAGGGCGGATCACAATCCGGACATGACACCCTCCATTCGTCCAAAGCCTGCGTAGGGAATGCGGTCACCGCCACCTTCAGAAGGAATAAGGCGAGTGACGAGATCAACAACCCCATGAGAGGAGGCCAAGAACGCGATCAGACCTGAGTCCTTTAGACGGTGAATACCCAGCCCTCCATGCCGGACCGGAAAACAGGCCTGCAGCCACTGGTGGTCCCCCAACTGCAGATTGAGAAGTTTCTCCAGTGTGGATCTTCAAACATTGTCGAAAGCTAAAACTTCATCCGGAAAAGTAGCGAAACAAGCTCTCAAGAGAATCAGCGCTACGTGGACAGGTAGGTGTTCTAGGCGCTCCGCAAGAAATGTCAACGTGTGCGTTTTAGTCCGAATGCAGTCCCGAACCCCATCCACAAAGATAGGAGCCCCCAGAAAACTCACAGGCTCTTTCTGCAGCAATCTGAGACCCGGAACAAGAGAAAAGAACTTTGCAAAATATGCGGGGAAGCTGACCCAGCGTATAACTCGCATTTGCTGTTGTTTACCTCCAGGCCAAAAGTTTTTAAAGCAGGAATGACAACGCCGACATCCTCCGGTACCACCTCCGGGCTCCCACCAAGTGTACCATCGTCCAGGTACCACACGTTTAGGGGCGATTTCACAGAGATAACTACTTTTTTGATCGCTAAGCTGAAAATAAGCGGACCCAAAGGGTCTCCTTGCTGTACCCCAACTTGTGAGGGAATGAGCTCTTCGTTGTAAAAGAAATTCGTAGGATTTGCATAACACTGAAACTAGAAGGGGTACAAAGAAGGTAGATGATCCCGGATTTCTTTAAGCAGCGAATCCCTTTCGACTGAGTTGAATGCGTTCCTGATGTCAAGTTTGACTAAGAGTTTTTCGGAACTATCATTCAAAACAAAAGCATGGGTTAAAATAATTGTATTATATTTACTTATTTAACACAATTTGAGCAATAAAACTAATTTGATTAATAATGATACCCGTGGAAAGAGTTCTTCGGATCAACATAATGCATTTTGTTTTAGACTCAAAGCATTCAAATAATTTTCTCACATGTGCGCTTTCAACTTACGTCTAGTTGTAAGTTACAAGGCGCAAGTTAAAAGCGCACGTGTACTCCCACCCCCACAGCATCCACCGGCCAAATAACGAGCCATATTTCCTTTAGACGAAGATATCCAGGCGACTAATTGAAACCAGCCACCTTTCCACTCGAGCGCTTGTATATCTGCTAGTTCCAGCTGCAATTTACGAGTTGCAGCGATATTTCATCCCTTAAATGAATAGCCTGGTTGCCTGAAAGATAATACTACATTATCAATAAGGCCGCCAATCGTACTACTTTTCTGTTTATGTGATTTGTATTTTCTTTTTTTTGTGCAATAAAGTATATTGTAAATGGATAGGCTGAACTGTAAAGGATAAAAAAACATAGAATTAAAAAATAACAAGTCAGTAATTTGTTTGTCTTCCCGAACATACTTATACACCAGTAGACGGTGATAAGTATTTCGAATATATCGTTGTATTTGGTGGTAAAAACAGAAGTTTTTTTTATACACTCTACAAAACCAAAATGCAAAATGTAATTAATAAAAGCCATAAACTTAATATCTACATATCATTATCTGTCTTAAAGATAATATAAAAAAATATGAAACTAGGTACGAACAATTCAAACTATCTGTTTGTTGGTTCATGAATATACATGTTTGAAACAAACAAATTTTAGATAATCTGAACGTAAAAAATCCAGTCCAGCTTTTGAAAATAATAGAAAGTTATCTTCACGTCTTCACCTTGTACCAGGGTGGCAAGACGACGTAAGAGGTTAATTGCTAATTCCCGAACCCAATAAACGTTGAGTTCACCACTCTCACAGCAGCCGGTGATAAATCTCATTGTTAGCTGCAACAATCAGAGCAAGTTTCCTACACACCGAGGGATAAGTTTCCATAGCTCCAGTAGAATTCTATAGTCGCCTTGTGTGAAATTCAAAACAGAATCTTCACTTCATTAATGTTTCGTTTCGATTCAAGTTTGCCCATGGGTTGCGAGATTTTTCTATTTTTGTTTATGGCAATGCGGGCTGAATTTGGCTTGATTTTTGTCTACCAAGAGAATCTTCTGTTTTGAAAGAACCCTATCAGTATAGCTATGATGAAATTGGAGGGAATCATAGACAAAAACATTCGGGTTCTTCTAATTTTAAAGATCTGTAATTCTCCACCTTGTACCAGGGCGGCAAGACGACGTAAGAGTTTAATGGCTGATTCCCGAACCAAATAAGCGTTGAGTTCACTACACTTACTGCAGCCGGTGATCAATCTCATTGTTAGCTGCAACAATCAGAGCAAGTTTCCTAAACACCGAGGGATGAGTTTCACTTGTACTAAATGCTGCAAGTGGGATTCTATGGTTGCCTAGTAAGGAATTCAACATTCATATAATCACGTCTATATCCCTGGTGGGGTAGGTAGAGCGTAAACGACCTAAACAAAGTTCCTACTTCCACGCCTGACCAAGTTTTGAGGGTTATTTAAGATATATTTGTAAGTATATTGCTGTATGGACAGGTTATCAGCCCTTCGCTTAAATTTCAATATACTGAAACCCTCACTCCCTTGATAGTTATATATGATAGCTTGTGAGGAAATCAAAATTGCACAAAATATACTGGTTTATTGTTTGTGCTATAAGCTAGACGAACTTTTAGATTGAAACTGAAGATTTAAAATGGAATGCCTCTATCATGCCTCTCTGAAAAAAATCTAGATAAACTTGTAAAAGTGCCTGTTTGTGTCTGAATTCCTCAAAGCAAGTTCTGCAAAGTCAGTCTAAAATTAATAAAATAAAGTGGATGCATTCCATATTTATATTTATAGTATTTTCGTTCCGTATTTTTTTCCTTAAGAGCATTGTTGTAGTAATCTTTTTCCTGTTATCTGATTGAAAATTATTATATCAAAGATTCTAAAAATACGAAGCAAATAGAATTACGAAAACGTGTATCATTTGCTTCTGCGAATTTGCTAACAATCAAAAAATGAAGATTTAGTAAGAGGATTTCTGCATTGTTGATATTTTAAATATATGATTATTCATTTTGTTAGCTAATATTATATTTTCTTTGGTTTTGGTGTGCTATTATTTTTTTTTATCATACATATAATCACGCCTTTATCCTTAATGGGGTAGGCAGAGCGTAAACGACCTAAACAAAGGACATTCCGCCACGTCTGACAAACTTTTGAGGGATATTTAAGATAGATTTGTTGGTTCATTGCTGTAGTGACAGGCTGTCAGCCCATCGCCTAAATTACAATATACTGAAACCCTCGGACCCTTTAGCTGGTTTTTACAGCATGCCCTGGATGAAAAGCAGCTGGCACATTCTATGTTTCTCTGTCGCTTCCAATCCAGCATGGAAGCATTTTTATCAATAAAAATAAAACAGCAAACACCGAATTCAATCAATCCACCCATCCGTTTAACCCCTTCAATGTGCGTCAATCACATGCAGATATATCGGTGACGTAACAACTGTCGCGTATCTACTAGTGACGTATGTATGACGTCACCTGCTCCCAGCATTATTATCAAGCTGTCGCAGCGCTCATCACAGGCTGTGCACATTATAAACGTCTCAATTGTGTCGAGTGGTATTCCATTGTCGTGTTTGGGTGAATGCAAATACGGATTGTGTGCAGAGTAAGTGAGGTAGATAAATTTGGAGTATGT
Source organism: Scrobipalpa costella (assembly GCA_949820665.1). Lineage (NCBI taxonomy): Eukaryota > Metazoa > Arthropoda > Insecta > Lepidoptera > Gelechiidae > Scrobipalpa > Scrobipalpa costella. The sequence goes on from OX463297.1 coordinate 24,995,435, forward strand.
ACTGTGTCAGTTGTGTACGGCGTGTAAGGGACAGCGTTCCGCATACTGATAGGGGTTGCTCAGTCAACGAAACTGAACAATGTTCACCAGGAAATTCTTTAAAGTGATCTTCTACTGTCGCGTGGATATCGAGTCTATCGACCCGATGAACCCTGGTGTCAGAGTTTTAAAAACGCCTAGTAGCACAACTATCAGGCCTCTGACATGGTTTGAGTAACGATCACTATCAAAGACAGTGACCGGGACCGACGGCTTAACCTGCCCTCCGAAGCATGAAATCTTTTTCTTTTCGGACAATCATGTCCTAACCAAACCTGCAATGTCCTAACCAAACTGGGGAAATATTCACAAAGTGATAAATTCTCAAATATCAACTTTGTGTTTCCCCCCTAGGAATTGAACCCAGGACCTCCGGATCGGGAGTCCATGGCACTAGCCACTAGACCACGGAGGCAGTTAAAAGGAGAATTTAAGGAGATAATAAAATAAATCTGAACTTTCCATTTAAAAAACTACCTCGATCAGACAATTTGTTTGGTAAATATATTTTTTTTCTCTTTCCGAAAAATGCTGATAGTTGTTCAGTTTCATTGACTGAGCAACCCCTATCAGTTTGCGGACCGATGTCCCTTACACCCCGTATAATATTGACGTGTGTCACCGAGTGCTATATTAGTGGCAGAGGCCGAATGCGGTCACATCGACTGAAGCCGGAGCTCGCCGATCGCGGCTCAACTGCTTCACGATTCATTTGCTTTTGAGGTCGCCCGCTTTTTTGTTAAATATATACCTACCTATAGGAAGTGCAACACTATAGAGATATATCTTCAGGGTGTGCACCAATATAGATTTATTTACTTGGAATTTTTTTTTTTTTTTTTTTTTTTAAATATATATAGGCGAGCATTTGTCCGCCATCTCACCTGGTGGAAAGTGACGATGCGGACTATGTTGGAGCATACTCACCTATGTAGTGCCTATTCACTCTCGCCTTGAAAAGGCCCAGGTTATATTGTTCCGGAAACAGATCCGCCGGCAGGGAGTTCCACTCCTTAGCCGTTCGCATTAAGAATGTGGAAGCGAACCGCTTCGTGCGAATTTGTGGTATATCCACGACATAAGGGTGGAACCCCTGTCCACGCCTCGTGCTCCGGAGATGGAAAGGGGAGGGGGGTATAAGGTCATGAAGTGCTAACGCGCACTCCCCGAAATGTATCCTGTAAAATACCGACATGCACGCCACTCTGCGACGGTGCTCAAGGTTCTGTAGTTTTGCCTCAACCAGTGCTGAGTCTCCAATGAGCTTCTTAGCACGTTTCTCGATTGAGTCTAAGGCAGCCAGTTGGTATTTAGCTGAACCGTCCCAAAGGTGGCAGCAGTACTCCATACACGATCGGACTTGAGCTGTGTACAACTGCAATAGCTGTCCCGGTGTGAAGTATCGCCTCACCTTCGAGAGGATACCAAGTTTTTTGGCAGCTGTTGTGGCCAGAGACTCAATGTAACGTCCAAAGTTCAAGTCGGACGTAAGGCTCATACCAAGAAGCTCAAGATGGTCAGAAATCGGTACGGATACATCCCGGAAAGTTGGAGCCAGGTTAAAAGGACTCCGTTTTGTCGAGAATAGACACGCCTGGGTTTTAGATGCGTTGAACTTGACGAGATTGGCATCGCCCCACTCGGATATCACCCTTAGCGATGAGTTCAGACGATCCACTATGGACTCCCGACAAGACTGGATTGTTTCACTGTTGGCCCTTGCACTGGACAGATATCTGTCAACAACCGTGCTGTCATCAGCGTACCCAAAGGTATCGGGTGTCAACATGTCGTTGATATGCAGCAAGAATAAGGTTGCAGACAGGACAGAACCTTGAGGAACTCCGGCATCAATACCCTGTTGTCCGGAGGAGCAGCCTTCTAAGACCACTTGTATGGATCGTTCACTCAAGAAGTCCGAAATCCAGTTGCAAAGGCCAGCAGGTAACCCGTAGGCGGGAAGCTTGCCAGTAAGGCTAGCGTGCCAGACCCTGTCAAAGGCCTTGGAGATATCCAGAGACACGGCAAGTGCTTCACCATGTCTCTCGATAGCCTCGCTCCATAAGTGAGTGGCATGCACGAGGAGGTCCCCCGTCGATCGCCCTCGGCGGAAGCCGTATTGGCGATCGTTAAGGAGATCATTATCCTCAAGGTATGCCAGGAGCCGATTATTCAGTACACGCTCCATAATCTTGCAGAGTATAGAGGTTACCGATATGGGTCTATAGTTGGCAGGGTCTGCTCGACTACCTTTTTTGGGTACAGGTTGCACATTTGCAAGCTTCCACGATTTGGGGACAACACCAGTCTCAAGTGAGAGGCGGTACAGGCGTGTCAACACCGGAGACAACTCAGGCGCACAGTTACGCAGGACGATTGCAGGGATACCGTCAGGGCCACTTGCTTTATTCACGTCTAGATTTCGCATGGTTTTAAGGACCTCTTTTTGCCGGATGCGTACGGCTGCCATAGAGCAGTCGACACGAGGTAACGGGGGTGGTATTTTACCTGCGGCATCAAGACGCGAACTTTCCGCAAAATAGGAGGCAAAAAGATTAGCTTTCTCCTCCGCAGTATGAGCAAGCGACCCATCAGGTCTCTGCAGAGGCGGTAAAGATGGCTGGCAGAAATTGGTTTCCACTGCTTTCGCAAGCGACCAGAATGCTTTACTGCCAGCCGGATAGGAAGCAAGCTTAGCGCCTACTCGGCCTATGTGGGCGAATCGAGCCCTGCGTAATTCCTTTTTGCTTAACTTGGTGGCTTTGTTATAGTTTTTCTTCAGATCGCGAGTATTCGGAGCTTTGCGTGCACGAGCATCAGCCCAAGCAAGGAATGCCGACTGTTTCTGCGATTCCGCGCAGTTACAGTCAGCATTAAACCACGGGCGAGCTTTGCTACCGGTAGGAACATCAGAGAACGGTATGAAATACTCCATACCCTGACGTATGACTTCTGTAATAGCATCCGCGCAGCTCGACGATTCGCCTGAAGAAAAACAGTCCTGCCAAGGATACGAAGCAAAGAAGTGGCGCATCTCATCCCATTCTGCTGACCTGTATCGCCACACCCGTCTTTTACCACAAGGGCCCTGATCGGGTGGTGAATACACTGATACAGATTTCACCAGACAGTGATCTGAGGTGCCCAATGTTAGATCATACATACATACATGTAAACACGCTTTTATCCCTAATAGGCAGAGCGTAAACGATCTAAAAAAAGGTCGTTCCGCCACGTCTGACAACGTTTTGAGGGTTATATAAGATAGATTTGTAGGTATATTGCTGTAGTGACAGGTTGTCAGCCCATAGCCTAAATTACAATATAATGAAACCCTCGGATCCCTTAGCTGGTTTTACAGCATGACCGGGAGGAGATGCAGCTGGCACATTCTATGTTTTTCTTTCGCTCCCATGCCAGCATGGAAGAAACTGATAGATCATTTTATGCAATTAATTATTATTGTATTGAAAATTAGATCGTTTTACGCAATTAATGAAACTCCTCTTTATTAACTATTTCCGTACGAGTAAAAGTAAATCACCAATATCATCAGAATCAGCCCATATAGCCATAAAAAATTGAAGCAACAATAATATTGATTGGTTATTTTTAACATTCAATCTGGATTACAGGTAGAGCCATACAAAAGGATACCTTAATCTTGTAAATATAGGACAAATATAAAACTAGCAGTACAAATAATCTTCCTTGCAGTAAAAATACGTATATCGGGTGTAAGGGACAGCGTCCCGCATACCGAAAGGGGTTGCACATTCAACGAAACTGAATAACTACCATCAGGATTTTTTAAAGAAAATAAAAAAAAATGCTTTTCCATACAAACTGTCTGATCGAGGTGGCCATTTTGTATGGGAGAGCCAATTTCTTTTTCATCTCCTGTAAGAATTTCCTGGTGAATGTTATTCAGTTTCGTTGACTAAGCAACCTCTATCAGTTTGCGTGAATGCTGTCGCTTACACCCGGTATTTATTCATCCTTCCTACCTTCACGATGAGACAGAATTATAATAGACAAAGCAGCGTTTTTTTAAGAGATTTAATTTTTTTTAAGTGTTTTCGGAAAAACAGCTAAAGATCAATAAGATGGAGAAAACGTTGACGAAAGAGCCAGCGCACACGTTAAAGGCACATTCACTCCCAAACATTGATTAATAAATGCTAATTGATAATTGAATTGAGGTCTTCCATGCTGGCCTGGGAGCGAGAGAAAAACATAGAATGTGCCAGCTGCATTTCCTCCCGGGCATGCTGTAAAAACTAGCTAAGGGATCCGAGGGTTTCAGTATATTGTAATTTAGGCGATGGGCTGACAACCTGTCACTACAGCAATATACTTACAAATCTATCTTAAATAACCCTCAAAACTTTGTCAGTCGTGGCGGAACGACCTTTGTTTGGGTCGTTTACGCTCTGCCTACCCCATTAGGGATAAAGGCGTGATTATATGTATGTATGATAATTGAATAGGAATCTATACAGGATGTAATTTTCCGACCGCTCCTCCAAGTATAGTACCCTAAATAATGAAAACAGCTAATTTTCTTCCCTTATTTTCTAAAAGAAACTAAACTCCTTTCAAATATTTTTGAAAATTCGACTGCCATACCCGAGAATCGAACCCGCTACAACTTTAAAAATAACACCCGTATTTTTTGTGTGATTGTGGCTATTGATTTATCCACAAAAAATAGGAAACTATGCGGATCAAATATCTCCAATAACATTAAGTTTTAGATTTAAGGAACACCATGAAATGTAAACTATTGAAGAATTTTAAGTGCTTTGATTTACAATTTCTTAGCCGTCTCTTTGATATGACATATTTATTTTGAACAAAATCTTTCTTCTTATTGACCCTGTGTATTAGCGTTATAAAAATACAGGATATTATTCTATTTCGAATTTAGCAGGTTCGATTTCCAGGTCAGGCAAGCGATCAAAAATCTGTAAATGGAGTTTGGTTCTTTTTGAAAATAAACGAACGGTCTGAAAATTCCATCCTGTATAATACAATAAATATCTGTCGTCGTGTCCATCCTGCTGGAATTGGAATTAGAGATTGAAGGAAGAGAGAGTAAACATTTGAACAGAAACTCGGGAATTGATAATAGTACCAATACAGATCAGATGTTTATTATTAGATAAACTCGATGAAATTGTCTGCCCGCATCAATTAAGATTGAGGCCAGGCTTATTATTCCGATATATTTATATCTTTCAATGCTGGACTGGAGCTATAGAAAAACATAATAATAATAATAAAAAATAAAATAAAATCGTTTATTCACATAAGACAGCATGTTTATATTTGTACAACAAATTCCGCCAAACTGTACAACAGTTTGTTGGCAGAAATAGAATTCCTTGTATTAAACATTTACATTACTGCTTTATGTTATCTAAGTTAATATTGTAAGTTTAGCAAGAAAAGTTTAAATGAGTTACAGTTTTGCAAATATTATAAAAACAAATGGTTGTTATTATTTATCAGTTCGAGTTCAGTTTTACTTTAAGATTTTTTAGTATGTATTTTTTTAGACTAGCTTTAAAAACATTTTTAGTTGTGCTCTTTCTTATAGTTAACGGTATATCATTATATATTTTGGGAACGAGATACGGTCTAGCCCTCTCACCGTAATAGTTCACAATTCTAGGTACAATTAGCGCTTCATTAGCTACCTTCCTATGCAACATTGGATTATTGACGTGCACTTTAAAGTCGTCACACCCAAATTGCTCTAGAGCAATCTGAAACGATACTTTCTCATCGACCGGCAAGATGTTACATTTTAGAAACAGTTTATTATAATCCATACTACAAAGTTGTTTTGTTTTCTTGTCTACTAAAACTTTTATGAATCTGATTTGAAGGGTTTTTATTTTATCGAGGTAAGTTTTAAACGTTCGTCCATATGTGCTCAGTCCATAAGAAAGTATCGATTCAGTAAGTGCATAGTAAACCGTATATAAGGTATAGAATGTGCCAGCTGCATTTCCTATCGTGCATGCTGTAAAAACCACCTAAGGAATTCAAGGGTTTCAGTATATTGTAATTTAGGCGATGGGCTCTTCTTCTGTCGAGTGGGTATCAAGTCTAACAGCAGTATAAAGATCTATCTTAAACAACCCTCAAAACTTGTTAGACGTAAACGACCTTTGTTTGCATCGTTGACGCTCTGCCTACCTTATTAGGGATAAAGGTGTGATAGTATGTATGTATGTATCACTACATAGTCTAAAACTAAGTCGCTTTCTCTGTCCCTATATCCCAATGTATGCATAAATATTTGAAACTACGCAACGGATTTGGATGCGGTTTCTTTTCATGGATAGAGTGATTAAAGAGGAAGGTTTATATGTATAATAATACATGCATAATATAGTACAGAAACACTGATAATTTCTGTGCGAAGCCGGGGCGTGTCGCTAGTATTTATATAATACAGAAACAGATAGCTACCTACTTTCTGTTGTGTGCTGGTTTGGGGGTGATAAATTCTACCTTGCTGGACTTGATACAAACATAGAATATACCAGCTGTTTCTTCCTAGCCTTACTGTGATATTTAGTCAGCAAAGGCATTTAAAGGACTTTAATTTAAATTGAGGCAACTGGCTGACATTTTTCCATATTTACAAGAAGTATAAAAAGCAGGAATAAACGCTATTAGTAACCCGTTGACGGTTTGTTTCTCACTTTAGATATACAGACGTAACTATGAGAATTGATGTACAGTGTCATATAAATTTCTTCCATGCTGGACTAGTAGAGACAGAAACATAGAATGTTACAGTTTATTGTAATTTAGGCGATGGGCTGACAACCTGTCACTACAGCAATACATATTACCATCAAAAATTGCCCTAAATTTTTGCCAAACGTGACGAAAGCGTCTTTTACAAGGCGTTTAATGCTCTGCCTACCCGGGATAAAAGCATGATTTTATGTATGTATGTCATACAAAAAAGTTATAACTCCTTTAACAAATACGATGTCGATAACAGAACCAAAAAAAAGAAACCAGTGGGTCTGTATTGGGTGAACCAATAACGGCGGCTTACATTGAGCCACTGAGCCACTCGACACAGTACGTTGGCACTGGCCCAATCCAGATTAAAAATAAAATGTTTGCTATCACCATGCAGCCCAATCCATTTGTTGGCTTAATTAAAATTTTTGATTGCGATCTTGTTGACAAATCTACTTAACAATTATGGATTTTGAGCTATCGTGTAGGCTGAAAATTTGGTATGCAAAACTGTAATTTAATATCGCTGTTTATTTCATATTTTTACCCGACTACGGTGAAGCGAAAAGCAGGGTTATGATTTTGTCCGGTAAGTATGTACGTATGTATGTATGTGGGTATGTATGTTCATCTGTTCCCTCATAACTTCTAAACTACTATTTAGAATTTGACAATCGTATTGAGCATCTTATTTGTCCGCTGGTTAGAGGCTAGGTGACGCCACTTAAAATTGTATGTGGCGATAGTTGGTACCTATATGAAAGCAGCTACTAACACAAGCAGTAGGTAAGCAAACGAACGTCTTCCATGCTGGACTAGGAGCGAGAGAAAAACATAAAATGTGCGAGCTGTATTTCTTACCGGGCATGCTGTCAAACCCAGCTAAGGGATCAGAGGGTTTCTGTATATTGCAATTTAGGCGATGGGCTGACAACCTGTCGCTACAGCAATATACCTACAAATATATCTTGAATAATCCTCAAGACCTTGTCAGACGTAGCGAAACGACATTTGTTTAGGTTGTATACGCTCTGCCGGGTAGGCAGGCATTAGGGATAAAGGCGTGATTATATGTATGTATGTAAGCAAACGAAAAGTAACTAAGCACACCTTTGGACCGATTTTCCTGTATATATTTGATTGTGTCTGAGATAAAATCGGTAACATTTAAGAATCAAAGAACGAACAGTATTTAGCACGACTTCGAGGAAAAGATATAATCGGATTTCTTTTGTATTCTATTTGCCGAGCTTATATTTAGAAGCCGTAAAACGTTTACAAAATTGTGTAGATATTGGAAAAGTAAAAATAAAAAGAAACGCCGTGACATACATACATATAGTCACGCCTTAATCCCTAATGGGGTAGGCTGAGCGTAAACGATGTAAACAAAGATCGTACCGCCACGTCTGACAAAGTTTTGAGGGTTATTTAAGATAGTTTTGTAGGTATATTGCTTTAGTGACAGGTTATCAGCCAATCGCCTGAACTGCAATATACTGAAACCCCCGGATCCCTTACTGATTTTTACAGCATGCCCCGGAGGAAATGCAGCTGGCACATTCTATGTTTTCTCTCGCTCCCAGTCCAGCCTGGAAGAATGACAGTGACAGTGAAACGATGTGACACGTGTTGTTAAAGACACGTAGAGCTGTCGTTCTATGTCTGAGACGTGGTTTGTATAACGACCATTATCAAAAATAGGCACTACTATTTCCTACGAATCAGCCTATTTTATAACTAAAGGATATAGGGAAAAAACTAAAGCCAGATTGTTTCTAACTTAACTAGAAAGAATTAGACAAAGTTTTTTTTATTTAGAATAGGCAAACTATTTACATATCTCACATGTCACAAGTGACGATGAAGAGTATTAATATAATGTTTACATTCTCATACTCTGCTGTTTTGTGCAGGGTGTATGCTGCACAAAATTAAATTTTGTTTAAATGGGCAAACACATATCTACTCATAAATGCATCTCTTCTAGGGCAAAGTATTTAGCTGTATGGTTAAATTGACCATACAGCTAAATACAATAAGAACTTCATAGATGGAACTCGTTATTTCAAAATATATTTCTTCCATGCTGGACTGGGAGAGATAGAAAAACATAGAATGTTCCAGCTGCCCTTCCTCCCGGGCATGCTGTTGAAGTCAGCAAAAGGGACTCGAGGGTTGCAGTGTATTGTAATTTAGGCGATGGGCTGACAACCTGTCACTATAGCAATACATATTACAATCTAAAATTGCCCTCAATTTTTGTCAGACGTGGCGAAAGCGCCTTTTACGAGGCGTTAAACGCTCTGCCTACCCCGTAAGGGATAAAGGCGTGATGTATGTATGTATGTATGTATTATCATCATCATTTCAGCCTACATCCCATTGTTGAGTAAAGGCCTCTTCTTAAAATATTTACTTCATATTATTTACCTAATGTGTTTTAATGATATAAAACGATATTAACATTAAAATTCAAGTACGATAGTCTATTTAATTTATAATTACGAAATTTATTTATTGGACTCTGTATAGGTTTCCAGCTCAAGCCTAATATTACATGTCAAAAGATTTAAAAAGTAAAATGGCGGGAATGAATTGTCTAGTTTACAGTATTTTCGTGGAATTTCCTCAATTTTCCTCGCAATCGCATTGAAAAGCAAAGTTTAAAACCCGTACACAAAACCATTTTTGAAACTTAGCAATAAGGCCGCCTATTTGCATTGCTAATTGTTTTTATTTCCTTTTTTTCTTGCATATTTTCTGTGCAATAAAGTCTATTCTTATCTAATCTTATGAATCCAACCACCACGTCATCCAGATTTGGAGCTACAACACTCATACCAGGTGTAAGGGACAGCGTCCCGCAAACTGATAAGGGTTGCTCTTTAAATCACGCTGAACAACTATCAGCAGGATTTTTTTTAGGAATTAAAAAAGAAAATGGCTTTTCCACACAAAATGTTCACCTCGATCGGACAATTTGTATGAAAAAGCCATTATTTTTATCACTGCCTAAAAAAAGTTCCTGTTGGAAATTGTTCAGTGTCACTGACTGAGCAATCCCTATCAGTTTGCGGGACGCTGTCTCTTACACCTGGTATACAGAAACAGTTACCCACGGGTAAAGAGACCAAATAGTTCGAAGAGGTTACACTTTCTTATTTAGCCGGGTGTAATCCCATCCTGTCCCATACACTGAACATTGTCCTGTCCCAGGTAATCAACATTTACTACACTATTCCACGAAACTCCTTACGACAGGAATCCAATTTTTACTAACTCCACCATTGTCACGGTAAATTACCGAGCCCTTTATAGAGGAAATAAGTTTCCTCCGTGCTTCGAAAGGATTACCTTTGAGGAGAGTCGACTCTGATTTCTCATTCTCTGTCGCGACATTCGATATGTTCAGTGATGGCTTACAGAAGGTTCTAGTTGTCTTTGTGTTTTTGTAATTTCCTAGTTGGATTTTATACATACATACATATAATAACCACTTTATCCCTTAAGGATTATTTAACATAAATTTGTAGTTATATTTCTTTTAAGGATTATTTAACATAAATTTGTAGTTATATTTCTGTAGTGACAGGTTGTCAGCCTATCGCCTAAATTGCAATATACAGAAACCCACGGATCCTTTAGCTGGTTTTTACAGCATGTTTGTCTCTATCTATGTTTATATCTATGTTTTTCTCTCGCTCCCAGTCCAGCATGGAAACAATCGAATTACATGGTTTCTTTTTTTAAAATGAGCTTGTTTGTGGGCAAAATATATGTTTTACTTCTACATAGATTATAGCAATACCTACTTTATTAATGACGCGTATACTTTCCTCTTCGTGACATCATCATAAATAATTTAAACGATTTTAATGAAAATTTTATATTGGACGAAGAGGAAAATTACCGGCTTGTGACGGATTCCACGTGCCACTTATTATTATATTAAAAATTACGATTTTAGAAAATTCTTGTAATCATTACCTACTAATCAATCAAAACCTACAAGCATTTCTATTTAAAATTGAAATATTTAAATGATAAATAAATTACACTTGCCGCTATTCAAAATAATATATTAAGAGAGAAACACATAAAATACTGGCCACTTTTTGCACAAGAAAAATACATTAAAACACTACTTCACTATACAATAAAGTCACCAAAAATGTGAATAGCATGCAATGTTTCATTTTCAAGAGCCGTATTTAAGCAAAGTACAATTTCCATGCTGGACTGGGAGTGATAGAAAAACATGCCAGCTGCATTTCCTCCCGTTCATGCTGTAAAAATCAGCTAACGGATCCGAGGGTTTCAGTATATTGCAATGTAGGCGATGGGCTGACAACCTATCACTACAGCAATATACCTACAAATCTATCTTAAATAACCCTCAAAACTTTGTCAGACGTGGCGAAACGACCTTTGTTTAGGTAGTTTACGCTCTGCCTACCCCATTCGGGATAAAGGCGTGATCATATGTATGTATGTATGTACAATTAAAACCTGGACCCTGTCGGCGTGGCGCAATGAAGTATTCACTTACGGTCACATTTATCACCTGAACAGCCTCAACCAAGGTTACTGATTTTATACATTACCTAAATCCATGCTGGCCTGGGAGAGATAGAAAAATATAAAATATGCCAGCTGCATTTCCTCCCGGGCATGCTGTAAAAGCCAGCTAAGGGATCCAAGGGTGTCAGTATATTGTAATTTAGGCGATAGGCTGACAACCTGTCACTACAAAAATATACCTACAAATAATATAATATTAAAAATAATATTTGTTTCCAACCACAACAGCTATAGCTTACAAACAGTTTGCACTTAAATAAATACAGGCATTGTTAGTTATGGTGGACTGGTGCCCGAGCTAGGCGTAAAAGCCTGTATTACAGGACAGTGACAAAATTTAAATAACCCTCAAAACTTTGTCAGACGTGGCGGAACGACCTTTGTTTAGGTCGTTTACGCTCTGCCTACCCCATTAGGAATAAAGGCATGATTATATGTATGTATGTATGTACAATTAAAACCTCGACTCTGCTGCTGCGGTGCAATGAAGATGTGTACTAACTGACACATTTATCACCTGAACATCCTCAACCAAGGTTACAGATTTTATACATTACCTACTTCCATGCTGGCCTGGGAGAGATAGAAAGACGTAGAATATGCCAGCTGCATTTCCTCCCGGGCATGCTGTAAAAACCAGCAAATGGATCAGAGGGTGTCAGCCTATCACTACAGCAATATACCTGCAAACCTATCTTAAATAACCCTCCAAACTTTATTAGACGTGGCGGAACGACCTTTATTTAGGTCGTTTACGCTCTGTCTATCCCATTAGGAATAGAGGCGTGATTATATGTATGTATGTACAATTAAAAGCTCGACCCTGCTGCTGCGATGCAATGAAGTGTTCACTCACTGTCACATTTATCACCTGAACAGCCTCAACCAAGGATACTGATTTTATACATTACCTTTCCCCAAGGTGTTTATACATTGCTATGCAATAACAAGGACAAATTTTACAGATATTGCTAAACTTACATATATACTTATAATCACGCCTTTATCCTTAATGGGGTAGGCAGAAACGACCTAAACAAAGGTCGTTCCGGCACGTCTCACTGTAGATTTGTAGGTATATTGCTGTAGTGATAGTTTGTCAGCCCATCGCCCAAATTACAATATACTGATATCGTGTATATAGTCAAATAGAGCTGAATGAACTTCAAGCTTGAACTTCAAGCGCCAGAGCAGGTAATTAAAGCAAGTACAACACCGGTTGTGTATAATAAAGAAATAAATAACCTCACAATGTGTATTATTTACTTGACGTCTTATGGAAATGTTGGAAGGGGAAGGCCTTGACGCACGTACTTGGATCAAATCGGGGAAGTCCTAAAAAAAGGTCAGGTCAAGAGTACCCTAAACCGACGAGCATGTATGAAAAGATTAATGAATGTGGATGAAGCGAAAGAAGTATGTAAGGATCGTAGCAAGTGGAAAGATGTAGTCTCTGCCTACCCCTCCGGGAAAGAGGCGTGATTATATGTATGTATGTCTTATCGCGTATCATTTCACGCTCCGCCAGCCCTGTACCCGCCCGTATTACCTGAATATGATACCTGAAACAATAAATTTATTTTAACGGAGACAATGGGGTTGTATTTAACACGACAAAACTGCAATTAATTCACAGTTTTGTTCAAATATTAACTGTTAATTAGTGGTTGGAACCGGATTAAAGCGGTTCCGGTGATATCAAATTCAAACAGTACTGTGAAACCGGTAAATTAAACTATAAGTGGTAATTTCCTTTGTACTGATTGTGCTTAATAACTTTCGAGAGGCAAAGTTTCTATAATTTCGGCTGCTTCAAATTGAGAAACTATCATTAAGATTATACTTTGCCACGAATTGAATACCTTCTACGTCTGCCTACCCTAAAGATAATACAAGGGTAATTTATTAATGATGTAGATACGGCTTTTGTGGGAGTGGGCTGGCCATGTGTGTCGAATGCATTCTAAGAGATGGGCCAAACTAGCCACAGAATTTGCCCCACAAGAACGTCAACGTCCTAGCTACGGAACCCGAGGGTTTCAGTATATTGCAATGTAGGCGATTGGATGACAACCTGTCACTACAGTAATATACCTACTACGCTATCTTAAAAAACCCTCAAAACTTTATCGACCTTTGTTTAGGTCGTTAACGCTCTTCTTCTTCTTCTGTCGAGTGGGTATCGAGTCTATGGACCCGATGAACCCTGGAGTCAGAGTTAACGCTCTGCTTACCCCATTAGTCGTGATTATATGTATGTATGTAAGAACGTCGGCGCAGAGGGAGACCGAGGATGCGATGGCGGGATGACTTGGTCGACTTTGAACCCAACTAGTCGGAAACAGCCATAGATCGTGTTGCCTGGTCTGTCGTTGTTTAGGCTAATATAATACTAATAGCCACGAGCTATTGTCTGCAACATAACCTTTCCAATGACGTAACCAAAATAGATACTGGTTATTAAGACGCATTATGGAAGATCTAAGTGGCGCCCCAACAGCAAAACAAATTATTACTCACTAAAATCTCAATGAATCGATTATCCGGTCTAATACACTCAAGTAATTGTTATGAAGATAAATTACAACCTCATTGCGTTTTTCTGTTCGTTGTAGTAACAGGTAGAAAAATTGCGGCGGCCTCTAACAGCAATTTTCCTACTACTACAACGAACTATGGATCGCTAATTTGTACGGTTCTAAATTGTCTTCATTACTAGTACCTGAGTCTGTTGGACCGGATTTTTGATTCGCTGTGTTTTTAGTGAGATATATTTTTATAGTGTAGACTATAAAATAAGCTCTGATGATATTTGTTTACTATGGGATAACCAATAAGTTCCCAACTTACTCTTTTCGCAACTTTCCGAGTGTGCTATATAAATGCCACTCGGCGTAGGAGTCTATTCTCGGCGTGTGTTCTGTTTAGCTCGTAAATCCGACTGTCATAAAACCTGATTACCTCGCGACCTTGCCACTTAATGATTTATTGATCCCTCATAAACTTGGCTGCAGTGAACGTGGTCTGAGCTGAGATATGAGTTCCCAATTTCGGGGTTGTAGGTTCAATTCTCTCGGGGAACACAAATCAAATATTTTTCAATTACTTTGTGAGATTTCCTCAAATTTGTTCAGGATAGGATAATGTCGACTGATTCACCTGTCTGTCTTCAGAGGGCACGGTTAGCCGTTAATTCCGGTTGCTGATTAAATTTGATAGTAGTCATCATACAAACCATATCAGAGGCCTAGTAGGTTGTTAAAAAACTCTACAATAGGGTTTATATGGACTGCAAAATGGTTAAAAATCTACCACTAGGGTTAATCGGATCGGAAAAAACACTCGATAGAAGAAACCCGATTACCTCGTGACCTTTCCCGCAATTCGCCTTAGTGATATATTGATCGCTCGTAAAGTTGGCTACAGGGCCTTAAATGGATTGTGCTTTGTGGCCGAAGTGGGGTGTCAAGTGGTTCGTGTAGGCTATGCGACGGTTTATTTTATTATGCGACAGTGTGACTAACGAATGGTGAAATAAAGTATTCGATTTAAAAAAATGAGTTTCGTAGCAATATTAACCCACAAGGCCGAGCAAGATGATGATATTTTATTGTAATTAATTTACTGTTTCCCAATAACCGCGAAAGCTTAAAATTAAGTAAAATAAGTTAGTAAGTCTTCCATGCTGGACTGGGAGTGATAGAAAAACATAGAATGTGCCAGCTGCATCACCTCCAGAGCATGCTGTAAAAACCAGCTAATGGATTCGAGGGTTATAGTATATAACAATTTTAGGCGATGGGCTGACAACCTGTCACTATAGCAATATACGTCATGATCATCTGTAATAACCCTCAAAACTTGTCAGACGTGGCGGAACGACCTTTGCTTAGGTAGTTTACGCTCTGCCTACCCCATTAGGGATAAAGGCGTGATTATATGTATGTATGTAAGTTAGTGCAGCAACGCACAGTGCTTTTCAATGCTTTTTGCATTGCCTACAACACACATGCGTCACCTTATGCACTACGCGCGCATACTGGCAGAGAGATGCGCCGACGTAGAGTTTATCGCTACGCGCATATGTCGAGTAAGATGACGCACGTGTGTTGTAAGCAATGCAAAAAGCATTGACAGCGTGTTGAGTAGAACCTTGCGCGCAGTAAGTGACGCCTGTGTTTTGCTGTTCTTACGTAGCATGCAATAGTTTTTCAAACACTTATTATTTTAAGGTTTTTGTAAGATGAGTAAAATTCAGCCCTAGTTCTATAGTTATTGAAAATAAACTCAAAAATCTCCAGTTACTGAACCATACACTAAAAGAATATACATACCTATGAGCCAATGAAAAATTAATGAAAAATCTTCCACACTGGACTGGGAGCGAGAGAACAACATAAAATGTGCCAGCTGCATTTCCTCCCAGGCATGCTGTAACAACCAGCTAAGGGATCCGTGGGTTTCTGTATATAGCAATTTAGGCAATGGGCTGAGAACCTGTCACTTTAGCAATGTACCTACAAATCTATCTTAAATAACCCTCAACACTTTGTCAGACGTAGCGGATCGACCTTTGCTTGATCGTTTACGCTCTGCTTACCCCATTAGAGAAAAAGGCGTGATTGTCTGTATGTTCGTATATGTATATAAAAATTACTCAAAACATACATTCTCTTTGCAAAAACAATGAATCAAATCTGGAAGAATAAGAACACAAAAATTGACAAATGACTATTTCGTAAGAATAATTGCATCATTAGTGCTAAAGCTTAGAGCTAAATACTTTGATAAAATTATCTTGGGGCTTATCTTAATCCTAAATACGCAATTTGTGATTCTAAATTACACTAATTCCCTCTGTTAATTTCAAAGTGAAATTAAGTTATTCAAATAATTTGCTCTTTTCTTATATTATATTTTAATTTTCACAAAATTAGATTTTAGTTTTTTTTAAACACGATCACACTCATAGCCCCAACTAGGATTCCCTGTATTGGGGTGCCATAGCCATACACAAAAACAACCACAAATAACACCCAGACCCAGAAACAGAGATTTAAACTCATCATTCAAATGTCTGCCCCGGCCAAGAATCGAACCCGGGACCCTCAGTGTAGCAAGCAGGTACACTGCCAACTATGCTGCGCGGATCATCAATATAATTCAATAAACCTTGAAAAGAGACGGAATAGTTGAAGAACATTACGGTTTTGGTGTAATGCAAATGTGTTTACAATTCGTCAGTACAGCAATACAAAATCGTATCTAAACTGACGTGTTCCCACTAAAGGTATGTCAGAGGATGCACTGTGCGGATCAGAATGCTGGTTTGGACCTGCGGATTTAACCAGCTCACGGTTTGCCGGATGTGGATAAAGGCTATACAAAACTGAATCTTTTCCCATACCTATGCTGGTCCTACATAGATTTCTGTTCTGAAAATAGACGGACAAAAACTGAACTCTGTTCATATTTGCACGGGATATACCTGTTAAATTTTTCTAGCATGATATTTCGGTGCTATTTTATTTGAAACATGATAAAGGTGATAAAAAAACACGTAGACAGTGCCAGTTTTTTTTTTCCAAGAGAATCACAAGAGTTTTGGATAAGAATTTTGGCTACAACCCTTTACTAAAGTAAAATACTATCTAAACTGACATGTTGCCGCTAAAGGTATGTCAGAATGCTGGTTTGGACCGAATTAAACAAGCTTACGGTTCGCCGGATGTGGATAAAGGCAAAGATGAATCTTTTCTCATACCTAAGCTGGTCCTACATTGATTTCTGTTCTGAAAATAGACGGCCAAAAACTGAACTCTGTTCAGATATGGTTGGACATTCCAGGGAGGTTCTGCGAACTTATTCATATTTTAGGTGTTTTATCAGTATATTGATTCATTTAGCTTTTGGAAGGATGTGATCTCTGCCTACCCCTCCGGGAAAGAGGCGTGATGTTATGTATGTATGTATGTAGCTTTTCTTCCATGCCGGACTGGGAGTGATAGAAAAACATAGAATGTGCCAGCTGCATCACCTCCAGAGCATGCTGTAAAAACCAGCTAATGGATTCGAGGGTTATAGTATATTACAATTTTAGGCGATGGGCTGACAACCTGTCACTATAGCAATATACGTCATGATCAGCTGTAATAACCCTTAAAACTTGTCAGACGTGGCGGAACGACCTTTGCTTAGGTCGTTTACGCTCTGCCTACCCCATTAGGGATAAAGGCGTGATTATATATATGTATGTATGTAGCTTTTGTTTTAAGTTGAACTAACTGCCTCCGTGGTCAAGTGGTCAGAGCTATGGGCTTACGATCTGGAGGTCCTTGTTTCGATTCTTAGGGGGGGGGACACAAACTTGATATTTGTCAATTTATCGCTTTGTAAGGTTTTCCCCAGTTTGGTTAGAACATTGCAGGCTGAATCACCTAACTGTCAGAAAATAAAAAGGATTCCGGGCTTCGGAGGGCATGTTAAGCCGTCGGTCCCGGTCGCTGTCTTTAATAGTGGTCGTTACTCAAACCACGTTAGAGGCCTAGTAGCTGTGCTGAACTGGTTTAAAAACTCTGACAACAGGGTTCATCGTTTCTCTAACTCGAGAATCCACTCGCTAAGAAGAAGAAGTTGAACTAGAAACAACAAAAACACTGAAAGTAACAGCAGTTTCTAAATGTTTTACAGAAGATTGATTCAACTACGAACTCCGTAACAAATATCTACCAAATCGTAGCAACTGTCTTCAAATAGTACAACTAAAAGACTATCTTCTTGAAGAACTTTGAGGAATATACTTAATTTAAAACTCACACTTGGTATTATTTTTAATGCACGGGCTATTGCATTCAAAGTCAAGTAAGTTTACTTAGACCACACGACAAGATAATTTGTTGGTGCGATAATTTGGTTAGGACATTGCAGGCTGAATCACCTGATTGTCCGAAAAAAAAAAAGATTTTGTGCTTCGGAGGGCACGTTAAGCTGTCGGTCCCGGTCGCTGTCTTTGATAGTGGTCGTTACTCAAACCATGTCAGAGGCCTGATAGTTGTGCCACTAGGCGGTTTAAAAACTCTGACACCAGGGTTCATCGGGTCGATTGACTGGATACCCACTCGACAGAAGAAGAATTTTTAGCATCTTTAACTTAGCATGGCCTTACAAATCTCTAGCAAGCAAGCATTTATACAAGTAAACACGATTAAATATCTCCTTACCAGTTAACACAAATGGCAGTGCTGGCAACACGACTGATTTAACTCGACAATAGTCCCATTGTTGCCAATATTGCATTATCACAAGCCAAACAGTTCTACATACCGCGTATAGTTTGAGTATTATATTGTGCTCAAATTAACAACACTGTATGTTTGTTATGTTTATGTTACACAGGTTTGCGGTATATTCCATTAGCAAGGTAAGTAAGAAATTTCTGTAAGGAATATACCGGGTGTAACGGACAGCGTCCCGCAAACTGATAGGGGTTGCTTAGTTAATGATACTGTACAACTTTCACCGGAAAGTTTTGTAGGAGATGAAAAATAATTTGACTGTTCGATACAAAATTAACACCTCGATCGGACAAATTGTATGAAAGACAATTTTTTTTATTTATTTATTTTTTTATTTAACAGTTTATTGTACACAGAAACATACACAGAACAATTACATAGGAATCAAGACACAACAGGTACTGCTTATTTCTAAAATGAAATGTCTTACAGCAGACCTAAGAAGTGAGATAGCATAAAACGTAAAGCGGATAAGACGTGCACAATATGAATACAAATTAGATACATGAACAGTAAATAAGGATATACCTACTTAATTACACTATACTACGATTATACAATAAGTAAATAAATTATAATACCTATAAATATATTAAATACTCTATATAAATATAACTGAAATAAATAAATATATACATACCATAGATACATATATATACAATATATAAATACATACTACGGATTACGCAAAGAAAGATAATGTTCTTTGATTCTCTTTTTGAAAACAGCGATTGATGGGCTGTCGCGAATAGTGTGCGGGAGAGCATTCCACAACCTAGCTGCATGGACTGTGAAGGAGTATGAGTAGAAATC
Organism: Scrobipalpa costella; assembly: GCA_949820665.1. Taxonomy (NCBI): domain Eukaryota; kingdom Metazoa; phylum Arthropoda; class Insecta; order Lepidoptera; family Gelechiidae; genus Scrobipalpa; species Scrobipalpa costella. The sequence continues at coordinate 25,014,937 of OX463297.1, forward strand.
AGTTTTATCTGGTTTGGACGCTTTTATCTATACCCATAGATAAAAGCGTCCTGACGCTCGAGCGGCAGGGTTTGTCTTGCGGACGTGAAAATTCAAAACGCTCACGTAGATATGAAGGAGAAGAAGGATTGTGAAGAATGTTATAGAGAACAGAGAGTATATGAGTATTCCTGCGAAGACGAATTGGGAGCCACTTGAGCTGTGATCGAAAATGAGATACGTGGTCATATTTGCGCAGTCCGAAAATGAATCGAATGCACAGATTTTGAAGGCGCTCAAGTTTACTAAGAAGCTCCTTAGTGGCGTCCAAGTAGCAAGTGTCGGCGTAATCAAGAATAGGTAAGAGAAGGGACTGGGCCAAAGTAATCTTAGTGCTTAGAGGTAAAAAATATTGTAGGCGTTTGAGCGAATGAAAAGAGAAATGCATCTTTTTACTGACCTCATTGACATGAGCAACCCATGATAAAGTCGAGTCCAACACCACACCAAGATTTTTAGCAGTATTGGAAATACTGATAGAAGTACCATCGTAAATAATAGCGGGAACACCACTTAATTGTTTCGTCATGTAGGGACTACCAATAATTAATGCTTTGGATTTATTTGGATTGACCAAAAGGCCAAAACATTTAGCCCAAATTGAGATGTTATTAAGGTCCCTATTTATTACATCAAAAGCGTTGCTGATATCATCCACTTTAGCATGTTGGTAAATTTGCAAGTCGTCTGCGTAAAGATGGAAATTAGAGGAAATTATAGAAGTAACAGTATTAATAAATATAGAGAAAAGAAGAGGAGATAGAACGCCACCCTGCGGTACGCCTGCAACGAGATCACACCAATCCGAGAAAGCCTCATCAGAGCGGATCCGCTGGGACCGACCGCGAAGATAGGAATCGAACCACATGATTGCTGAGCAGGAAATGTTAAATGAGCGAAGAATGGAAAGAAGCACATCGAAGTCTACTGAGTTGAAGGCACTGCTAAAGTCAAGCAATACAAGAATAGTTACAGATTTATTTTCCATTGCGGAACGGATATCATCAGTGACTTTAAGCAGTGCTGTAACAGTGCTATGCCCTTGTCGAAAACCGGATTGAAACTGAGAAAGTAAACTATTTGATGTTATGTAGTCAGCAAGTTGTTTATGGGCAATGTGTTCGAGGACCTTGGATAGAAAAGGTAGGATGGAAATAGGACGCAAGTCTGAAAAGGAGGTCGGATTGGACGTTTTGGGAAGGGCGAAAACATCTGCTCGTTTCCAAGCAGATGGGAAGGAACTCATTACCAAGGAGTGGTTGAATACATGGGTGAGTATTGGTAAGAGTTCAGGAAGAATGAGCGAGATCATTCGGGAACACAGGTTATCATTGCCCACAGCTGTTGAAGTGATGGAGAGAATATGCTTTTTAACATCACTCTCAGCAATCGTGGTGAAGCAGAAAGAAGAACAATTAGGTAATACTTGGCTACAAATAGAAGCAATGGTATTAGCCTTCACTCCATCATCTAGGGTCACAGGTAGAAAAGAAAAGTGATTATTAAGAAGATTTAGATCTACTAGACCGCTAGACGATGTTGAGACTTTTCCGATGCCAAGAGATTTAAGAAACCTCCACATCTGTGCAGGATTGCAATCTAGAACGGATGAATGTATGTGGCGTCGTTTAGCTTCCCTACACAGACGATTGCAGTGATTTCGTAAATATTTATAACGCTCCAAGTTTTGGTCTGATGGACACTTTCTATACCTCGAATTTGCCTTGTCTCGTTTTGCCATGTAACTCTTGATGTGGTCAGTAAGCCAGGGCGCAGGTGCATGTTTAACTCTGACTTTTTTCACAGGTGCATGGTAATCATATAGTTTGAGTATAGCATCCTGAAGTTCCCTAACTTTCATGTCAATGTGGTCAGCAGAAAGAACTGGAGTCCAGTCAATACTGGATGCATCCTGTCTCAGTGCCTCCAAATTTATACCCCTAAAGCTACGTAGATAAAGAAATTTAGATTTACGCCGAGGGGGACGGATCTTATAAGAAAGATAAATGAGATCGTGATGAGAGAAATTAGCAGAGAGTTGGCCATGAACAGCAATATTTTCAAGAGATGAAGTTATAATGAGATCGAGACGGGAAGGCTGGTAACCAGGCTTATGGTGAGTAGCAGAAAGAAATTTAATTAATTTAGAATTTTTTTTTTCGTTCCTGAAAAAAAAACTGGTATATGTTGTTCAGTTTCGTTGACTTATCAATTTGCGGGACGCTGTCCCTTACACCCCGTAATTACCTAGACTGAAAGCGGTACCTATAAATGGCATTGACAATAAAAAAAATATCATAAGATAACGACTATACTTTTCCGAAGAGCCCGATGGTGTAGTGGATAGCGCCGATGCCTCCTGAACGGAAGGACGTGGTTCGAATCCCACCACGTACCAACGTGTTTTTTAAAATTTTCAAATTTCATATGTACGTTTATTCGGCGCTTTTTCCGTGCTTCGGAAAGCACGCTTAGCCGTTGGTATCGTTAATATCGTTTTATACCATAGATATTAGTCGTTAAACCATGTCAGAGGCCAGTACTAAGCATTGGCGGCTTGAAAACTCTGACCTTATCTAGGATTAGGTCTGGTTTCCTTTCTGGGTTGTTTAGGTCAGATGGCAGTCGCTCTGTGTAAACACCAGTACCTTCGTTCAATCCCCTAGATTAGATAGCTGACCCAGTGTTAAGGCTAGAGAGATGATGAACCACTATAACTTTCACATAAGGAAAAACTAATAGAAACTTGCCTCTGATTAGGTTCTACGAATTTCTTCTTTGTGTCGATACATACATACATATAACCACGTCTTTATCCCTGATGGGGTAGGCAGAACGTAAATGACCTAAACAAAGGTCGTTCCACCACGTCTGACATAGTTTTGAGGGTTATTTCAGATATATTTGTAGGTATATTGCTGTAGTGACAAGTTGTCAGCCCATGGCCTAAATTGCTATATTCTAAAACCCTCTGATCCCTTAGCTGGCATTTACAGCTTGCCGGGGAGGAAATGCAGCTGGCACATTCTATGTTTTTCTTGCTCCCAGTCCAGCATGGAAATGATTGTGTCGATAGTCAATTAAAATACACTTTGTTGTTTGAATCAGAGCTTTGCCATGGCTACAGCATTATAAATGTAGTATCATACAGATCTTGTAGCATGCAATCTGCTACTATGAATTTAAATTATACCTCATAATAACATAGGCGTCTTCCAATACACCAAACGTTTGGATTAAGTACCTAAATAGAAGTAACTACAATAATATTTTGAGCAGGTCTATCAAGCAGGCACCAAACTTAAATAGCTTTAAATTACGGCTTAATCGTTGGCTTGTCGTACAGGCATTCTATAGCTTTAATGATTATATTACTTTTAATGATAATGACAATAATAACATTTAAATGATTATTAATGTGATATACTTAAGTGTAAGTGCTTATAATTTTGACTTGTAATTTACAATTATTAATAAATTTATCTCTATCTCTCTCTCTCTATCTCTGTCTACGTAGAATGAGGAAAGTCTATCCAATGCTGTTCAGTCCATCAAATCCATCCATCGTAAAGTAGGGAAAAATATCCTTCGTATACCCAAATCAAACAGACACACTATTTTAACAACGTCCATAAACTAACAATAACGTTATCTAACCCCGAACTTTCAACCCAATGATGAAAACCTGTCAAGTCCACCCGCAGTTTTCAGGGCAGTTGAGCTATTGTGCTGATCCCAAGCAATAATATTTACATAACTCACTGGGGCCCGTGTGGGTTAGTTCAGACCGAGGAGCCACGCGACGCGATGTGACACACATGATCGTGATACAATATGAAAAGAACTTTATGTATCCATACAGGATTGGACGTGATAGAAAAGCATAGTACATTTTATTCATGTCTTCCTCTTCCCGGGCTAACAGTAGGGAGACAAGTATCGGTGTATTGTACTGTAATTTAGGCAAAAGGTTGATAGCTTAGAACTATAGCAATTACATGTTGTAATACAATTACAAAGCATTTATTTAATTACTAATTAATAAACATTCATTACATACAGTCACAATACATTGTAGAAATTAAAAAGGAATAAGCGCATCTCAGCTTGTTTTAAGCTTACACTTAGTCAAGCGCGGGCATTGAAATAAATATTTTGCCAAATATAATGTATACCACAAATGTATACATTATATAATTGAAACTATTTAAATTATACATTTCAAAATTATGTTCGTAAGTTCTTTCTTTCTGAAAGATTCAAACATTGACAAACGTGCATTTTATGTAGGTAATATTTAACCAGAAAGCCATGCTGCAAACGAGACGTCGAGATATCCGCCCAGTATTGAAGAGATATTTGATTGTCACCATGACGGCTACAGGCTGCACCTGATACCACTTCAAGCAGTTTCGCGCCACGTAGTGTCTTGTCGCTTCTCGGTTTGAACTGACCATACGGGTCCGGTTAACTTTAGACCCTGTCGACGACGACCGGATGTATATCGAAACTGGATACTTTGGCTGACCCAACAAATTACTGCTGGGATCAAATATTAGAAGAGTTTATTCAGGATGTTAGGAAAATAACATATAGTATCCTATTCGCGATTACGTATACTAAGACCCATAATTTTAAACAGCACTTAAAACTGAAAGCTAGCTTGAGTCCGTATCAGAAATGTCATTTCAGTTCAAAAGGACCTGTCTTATCAATACTTAATATTCCTCTCAATCTAGAGATTGCTTTATAAATACGTACCTTAGCTGACTCTTAAATTGATCAACAATTAATTAAATTAAAAACAAAATGGAAAACCATAGTAACCTTCCCGTTTTTAATCAATTTAAGGTATGATTTAAATAACATTTCTGCCATGCTGGACTGGGAGAGATAGAAAAACATAGAATGTTCCAGCTGCCCTTCCTCCCAGGCATGTTGTTGAAGTCAGCAAAAGGGACTCGAGGGTTACAGTGTATTGTAATTTAGGCGATGGGCTGAAAACCTGTCACTAAAGCAATACATATTACAATCTAAAATTGCCCTCAATTTTTGTCAGACGTGGCGAAAGCGCCTTTTACGAAGCGTTAAACGCTCTGCCTACCCCGTAAGGGATAAAGGCGTGATTTATGTATGTATGTATGTATGTATGTTTAAATAACACTTTCATCATATTTTTTCCCATTTCAAATATTACGAACTAGCTTTCCGCCCGCGGTTTTACCTGCGTTAAATGAGATTTTCCGTGGTAATGAAGAAAGGTTTTCCAGTGGCTAAAGCGTGATTGAGTAGCAAACATTCAAACATCCAAACTTTCGCAATATAGATAGACATCAGATATCAACCAGTTAGTGATAATAATTCGGCCTTATTAGGTTGAAACCAGCCCCGTGGCGGGGTGTGATTAATGTGGGTAATATTGCGCCTTCCAATGACCTAGTTTGCAAGATCTAATCGATTTTAAAATTCAATAATCTTAGATAGATTTACTAGCTTAAATATAAATTTATGCTGGACTGGTCTGGGAGCGGTAGAAACACATAGAAATACCAATGGCTTCTTCTTCCGGGCTTGCTGTAAAAATCAGCATAGGGATTCCAAGGTTATTATAATTTTGGCAATAGGCGGATAACTAAGCAACCACTGTAGCATCATCATCTCCCTAGCCTTATCCCGTATTTCACGGGGTCGGCTTCCAAATCTAGGGGATTGAACGAGGGTACTTGTTTTTACACAGAGCGACTGACACCTGACCTTCGCAATCCAGAACCAGACCCAATCCTAGATTAGGACAGAGCTTTCAAGCCACCAATGCTTACCACTGGTCTTAGACATGGCTTAACGTCTAATATATACGGAATTAAACGATATTAACTGGGATCAACCGCTTAACGTGCCTTCCGAAGCACGAAAAAAGCCCCGAATAAACGTACATTGTAATTCATAAACCGAAAAAAAACATTAGTACGTAGTGGGATTCGAACCACGACCTCCCGCTCAGGAGGCAGCGGCCCTATCCACTACACCATCGGGCTCTCTCTTCTCAACCAACTACTGTAACAATACACGTTTAATCTACTCAATATTTATCAGACGTGGCGAAAACGCCTTTTCCTATGTTGTTTTATGCTCTGCCTATCCTGTAAGGGCGTGAAGTTATGAAGCCCTATATATATCTATGTATAGAGAAAAAAACATAAAATATGTCAGATGCATTGTATCCCAGGCATGCTGTAAAAACCAGCTAAGAGATCCCCGGGATCCGAGGGTTTCAGTATATTGCAATTTAGGCGATGGGCTGACAACCTGTCACCTACGTAGATACAAATCTATCTTAATAACCCTCAAAACTTTGTCTGACGTGGCGGAACGACCTTCGTAGAGGTCGTGAACGCTCTACCTACCCCATTAGGGACAAAGGCGTGATAATATGTATGTATGTAGGTATATTCAGTTTTTGTTAATTTCTATCCCAAACAAAATACAATTTGATCCACTGGTCCAACTTCTGATTAAAATTCAAACCAAATCCGTAATTAATTGTATTGGATACTTATCTAAATACCTTCCTACTGCGTAATCGAAACACAGTGTATAAGATAGTAGTGAAAGAAGCAGTAAAACGTCGTCATATATCCAATATCGATATGATACAATAATTATTCTTTTTTTGTTAGCTATTTCACTTTGAGTGAGCTTAAAATCAGAACTGCGCTGTGCCCAAACCATGTTTCCTCTTTGTTTTATGTTTTAATTCTGTTTGAAAATGTACTGATATATTCTTTGCTTTTTGTCTTAAATGTTTGTGAATGTGTGTAACTAGTTTCTGTTTGTAATTGTGGATAATAAATGTACATATATACAACTTTATCCCTTTATCCCTAATAGGGTAGGCAGATCGTAGACGATCTAAACAAAGGTCATTCCGCCACGTCTGATAAAGTTTTGAGGGTTACCAAAGATAGATTTGTTGGTATTTTGCTGTAGTGACAGGTTGTCAGCCCATCGCCTAAATTGCAATATACTGAACTCTCAAATTATTGACTAAAACGTTCAAATAATACTCGTATTCGTACGTCACACATTGACAGTATTAGACAGTACTAACAGCCTAAAATTTTCACGGGTTAGGTCAGTTGTTAGAGCGTCGGCACGGTGCGCTGAAGACCGTGGTTTCGAATCCACCCAAGTGTTACTTTAATTTACTGTAACTTGTTTATTTTCATAAATAATAATATCAAATCATTTGTGATGTGAAGGGATATTATAGGGATATGCTTAGTCCGTACTAGGCATCATCTTACAGTACTAAAATAATGTCAATTATTTTAAGACCCATTCTTTTCTCATGTGGCAGAAAATTACAACACAGTACACTAGAAACTTGAACAGACGTGGGTATTTAAATGATACTGCCAACAAGTCTTACTGTTTCTTTATTTTACCTGTGATTTAGGCTCGGCTCATTTGATCGAATTCTTCAAACTCGTCGGAGTATAACTTTGCAACCACAAAACCAATTTCGATGGAAGTTTGATTGAAATTCAGTTTGGAAGTTAATTTATCATTGATCATCTTTGTTTGCATATTGTTTCCGCATTTTTATGCGCATTCAAATAAATTATCCACAATTTGGATAATTGATTATAAGGAATACATACAGCACAGTGTATAGTTAAATGTAAGTCTAAATCTTAAGTCATACTTCTTCTTCTGTCGAGTGGGTATCGAGTCTGTCGACCCGATGAACCCTGGTGTCAGAGTTTTTTAAACCGCCTAGTAGCACCAGTAGTTATACTAGAACCAAAACAGTTTCTACTAATAGTTGTTACTTATTAACAGTATTGTCAGACTTAACGTAACCTCGCATATAGTAGATTACAGAGAAATAAACACTTTAAATTTTAATAAGAGAGAACGATAATATCAATCATACAGCTCCCACCTACAGAAGAACAAACGGGAAATACATTATTCTATTAATTACTGATTTTTACAGAGACAAACTTATTTATTACAATACAATATAATACAAAAATTCTTTATTGCACCAAAAATTACAGATACAAAAACAAATAAAAGAACAGTAAGTCAATACAGGCGGCCTTATTGATAGGGCAATTTCTTCCAGGCAACCTTTGGGTACTGGAATACGTAAAATAAAGAGGAAAGCGGGTTACATACATACATACATATAATCACGCCTTTATCCCTAATGGGGTAGGCAGAGCGTAAACGACCTAAGCAAAGGTCGTTCCGCCACGTCTGACAAGTTTTGAGGGTTATTACAGATGATCATGACGTATATTGCTATAGTGACAGGTTGTCAGCCCATCGCCTAAAATTGTAATATACTATAACCCTCGAATCCATTAGCTGGTTTTTACAGCATGCTCTGGAGGTGATGCAGCTGGCACATTCTATGTTTTTCTTTCACTCCCAGTCCAGCATGGAAGAATTGAAAGCGGGTTAGTGCATTAAATATATTAATTAGAAGGTATATATGAAATACGTAAAACTATGTATATTTTACTTCATAAATAGATATTCAATATTAAACTGATATATATACAATACCAATAGACTAATCCATACTTATATTAAGTGGCACTAGTAAAGAACGGGTTGTTCGCAGCAAAATTTTGGTTTCTTTTATTTACCTGAGGAACCCTTTATAAAATTTTGTGCTTCTACTTATTTACCCTAACTGTAATGTGTTTTTAGTATATTACAGCGGAAGGGTCCGAGGTGCGCTAAGACGAAAATCCTTTAGGCAACAGGGCGTGGGTTATTGAATTTTGGTTACGAAGTTTTGAATAGATTTCAGGATCTATTGTGTGTTTACCTATAAATTATTCATGTAGCTATTAGAATTGGTTTTAGTAGTTGGTAAATAGTTTCAAATTATAACTACTTTATAGCGTTTTATTACCTTCAATAGTAAATGAAAGCGAAAGTACATAAGCATAGCATGTTATTTATTTTTCAAAGTGCATAACTCAATAATGTACTTATCTCAAGCTTTTACACAATGACTTCAGGTATTATACATAATATTTCAAAAGCTGTTTTTGAAGAAATATTCGAATATAATTTGGAAAGTTTTTATCCTATCTCAAGCTATCAAAAGCCTGAGATCTATCGAAATGCTTATTACGTTGAACCTGTATAACGTGTTTTTTACATACATACATATAATCACACCTTTATCTATTATATTATTTAATTTAAGATAGATCTGTAGGTATATTGCTGCAGTGATAGGTTGTCAGCCCATCGCCTAAATTACGATATACTGAAACTTAACCGAAACTTTTTACCTTAACCGAATTCTAGGATATACGAAAGTTAAAACTCTGGATGGATACATCCCAAACAGTCGTAACTGTTAAAGAAGATTATAAAAACATGTCGTAAAAACACATCCACCGATCAAAATGGGACCAGTCGATGCCATACAAAACACGTAAGGGCGTCTTTAATTTTAAATAAATAAAGTTGAAATTTGCACGTCTAGGAAAGGTTTAACGGTAAAAAGAAAGTTGGTAGAATTGGCAGCTTATGCGTTGAGTAATGGAGTGTGCATAAAGTTTTCGCGAAAATAACCTTTAAATTTAGACATCGTTGGCTTGATAAGGAAGTCGTGTTAAATGTACGGTGCTGTTTTAGTGCCCAAACAGATGAAGGATTATGTGGTAAGTAAGTGCCTGTACTTTTTGTTTTATATTATGCAATATCTTGAATTATTTAGATAAATTTTAAACCACGAAGCGGAATTTCACCATGAGCCTGACCCACAAAATCTAAGGTGTACGTCACCTTACAGGTAATCTAGGCATTACCTGTGCGTTATCTGTGTTTTAACAATCTATTTAACTTAGTTTCAATACTACATATGATGGTTCAATCGGAAATTGCAACTTTTAAATATTCAAGTCATTGGCAACTCCGAACGCCGTGCAACCATACATTTCAATACTCTCAAAATTGGTCGTCAATTCTCGCATTCAGAAGCAATAATCACTTTCCCGAGTTTGCAACTCAATTCTTGCTATACACGATTGATCAATATCAACCAGTGAACTATCAACCGCAGGAGTTGAACCCAGTTACATAGTTTAACTTGAACTACTCCTCTCCAGTGAGAATGGAAATAATTTACCAATCGTTTTACTTACTTTTATAACATTTTAGTAGAACAACTACGCAAATGAAAATTTCAAAACATAGATAGGTACTGGGCTCGATTTTAGATACCACCGGCTAAAACTAAAATCTATCTGTCACTTTCAAAATAACAAAATTGAAAAAGGATAGGCGATTTAAACTCTATGGTTTTACACTTTGTTATCTAGATTTTGAGGCGCTTTTGCACGTTTCTTTATATATGACTGCTGATAAAAATGACAGATAACGCATAAAACCACCGACTATTTAAGGGTGGAAAACCGGAGAGAATAGATCTCCTGTCCTTTTCGTTTTTAGTCTGAAAATGACAAAAAAAATCAAATTTTAGTTGTAGCCGGCAAATCTTGAATCGAGCCCAATTATTTAAAAGCTTACACTTCAATGAATCTCGACATAATTATGAACCATCTAATTTAGTACAAATCTAATCTAACAAAACTTCAGCCAATCTGCCCAACAAACCTCGACAACTTCAGAACAATTCAGACAGTACAACTCAATCAAAAATGACGTGCATACTTGGAAGCGGCATCAAAATGCGAACGGCATTCAATTAGTAACTAGCTGTTGAATTTGGACTAGTGTTGCTCTACTAACGAGATCGATGACTTTAATGATAGGTGAAATTTTAATAGTTACCAATACTTCCATGCTGGCCTGGGAGCGAGAGAAAAACATAGAATGTGCCAGCTGCATTTCCTTCTGCTGTAAAAACCAACTAAGGGATCCGAGGGTTTCAGTATATTTTTATTTAGACGATGGATTGACAACCTGTCACTACAGCAATATACCTACAAATGTATCTTAAATAACCCTCAAAATCGTTGGTCGTTTACGCTCTGCCTACCCCATTAGGGATAAAGGCTTGATTATATGTATGTATGTATGTATGTATGTTGCTATCTGTAACTGCAGTGAACACTGAAATATTAATTTATAATACTTTAAATAAACTTCAGTACTTATACTTTAATCTGATTTACCGGATTTACGATTTATTACGTTCTCAGTCAGAAATATCTTTTTAACTGATGAGGGCACTAGCGTGCACCAGGGATCCTTAACCGAATGTTTCTAGCTTGACAATCTTGGTCAAACAAGATAAATGACTAACAGATATCAATAAAATAATATTGATGGACAACACTATTCACATAGGTTATTGCGCAAATAGTCAGTCTAATTGCGCGGAACGTGTGCTAACAACGGTTAGTGGCCGTTAATTACCTGTGAAATCTGGATGAGCCGATTTTAAGCTGAATGATGTTTCTGGCTTGACACTCTTGGTCCAAAAAGACAAATAAAACTATAAGACTATCGATAAAAGAGTATCGATGGCCAACATTATTCAGACGGGTTATCGCGCAAACAGTCAGGCTAATTGTGCGGAACGTGGGCTAACAACGGTTAGTGGCCGCTAATAACCTGTGAAATCTTGATGAGCCGATCATAAGCCGAATGTTTCTGGCTTCACACTTTCGGTCGAAGAAGAGAACTGTTGCTGGGATGAAAATAGAAACAAAGTTTTGCCGTTCGCTCTCGTATAGAATTTTCCTTTGATCCAGGTTGGGACAATTGCCTTGATTACTATATTCACCTTATCTCGCATACCGTAATATTTGTGAATGAGGTAATTACTAGATTAGATTTCTATACTTAAGAACGCTGCTGCTTATTGTTCGGGGTTATATTTTAGGCAACACACTGATTTATGGCTGTGCAATACGCGTAAGAAGAAAAGATAGAATAAATTAAATACAACTTAAAATTTTCACATTTCCTTGTATTTAACGTCAAATTTCACACCAACAGAGTAGAATGATCTCGACGCTACTATTAAAGTAAGGAAGGTGTCACCCAGAAACAGTGTTCATAAATAATTTACATGTACTAAGTTTAAAATTTCAAAGTGTACGACATAGTGGCAGCTGCACACTGGTGCAGAATTGAACCAGACTCTGCAAAGAGCTTTACCTACTAAACGCTGGCCATTTGGTTAGCCGCAACGTTCACAGACAGCACTACCGAAATGTGGACTTAGCACAGCGGTTCTTAAGCTTTAGGGATAGAAGAGCTTTTGGAAGCAATTTTGTATTGATATGAAGTTCTATGTCGGGTGGAAGGGAGAGTGGGACGCAAACTGGGGTTGCTCAGTCAACGACACTGAACAACTTTCACCGAGAAATTATTTCAGGAAGTGAAGATAAAATTTGGTTTTTCCATACGAAACTTCCACCTCGATAAGATCATCCTGGTGGAAATTGTCCAGTGTCGTTGACTGAGTAACCCTTATCAGTTTGCTGTTCACTGCGGGACACTGTCCCCTTACACCCCATATACGTTCATGCTGGACAGGTAATATAAAAACAGAATTCGACAGTTCTTTTCCTGGGCATGCCGGAGAAGCCAGCAAAGGAATTCGAGGGTTTACTTAAGGGGTAACTTTGGCAATGGGCTGACAACGAGTCCATTGCCTAAGTAACGTTTCGTAAGAGCGATACACATTTCAATCTATTGCCATCATTATTTGTCAGACGTGGCCAAAACACCTTTTACTAGAAGTTTAGGCTCTGCCTACTCAGTAAGGGATAACGGCGTGAGACTTATTTTAATAATTTTAAATGTTTTAGCTAAGAGACCCGAGGGTTTCTGTAAATTGCAATTTAGGCGATAGGCTGACAACATGTCACTATAACAATATATCTACAAATCTATCTTAGATAACCCTCTTAACTTTGTCAGACGTGGCAAAACGACCTATCTTTAGGTCGTTTACGCTCTGCCTACCTCATTAGGAACAAAGGCGTGATTATATGTATATGTAAAATGCTTTTGCCAAAAATGAAACTGCACAATATTAACTTTATTTATCTCAAGAATTTTTATCGTAACTAAAGAAGTAACATTTTCCTACCCCTAAATTCCATGGTTAAGGAGATGGCTGAATCCAGAGAAAGTTGGCAATTAATCCACCGATAAGAGCAAAGCTCTTAAATGTATGAAGATAAGATTCTTAACAGTTGACAGTAACGATTATTTTGCGGACTACATGAACAAGATAGGTCGATGTTGGTCCACGTCCGTAGGAACTACTTTAAAAACCCCACACGTGACCCCGGGTGGTAATAAAGGTGCAACGAAATCGGCTGCTGCACTGCCCTTTGGCCCTCGCAGCAAATAATGCCATACATAATCACGCTCTTATCCCTGAAGGGGTAGGCAGAGCGTAAACGACCTAAACAATGGTCGTTCCGCCACGTCTGACAAAGTTTTGAGGGTAGGATATATTTGTAGGTATATTGCTAGTGACATGTTGTCAGCCTATCGCCTAAATTGCAATATACAGAAACCCTCTGATCCTTTAGTCGGTTTTTACAGCATGTTCGGTAAGAAATGCAGCTGGCACATTCTATGTTTTTCTTTTGCTCCCAGTCCAGCATGGAAGAAGTAATGCCATACGGTTAATAAATAATAACGAGCGAGACATGGGTTTCTCCATTAACATTCCGATAGTCTGCAGGCCACCAGTTGGGAACCTCTGTCACAGATGGAATCCCACTAAGCCCCACATCGTTCCTGCTCCAGTCTCTTCGTTGTAGCAATTCAGAGTGCATTAAAGCAATTAGCGAGGTTGCTTTTATTGACGGAGAGTTGATTTTGCCACGGAGCTGGATTTGTGGGACAGTACGTCATGTGTGCTCAGAAAAGTCACATGTAAGGACTTATTCATTACTAGCTGTGCCCGCGACTTTGTACGCCCGGTTTGTATGGAAAAACACGCAGTTTCGAACATACTGAAAACGCTTTTCCGGGCGTAGGAGCGGGATCTGATAACCCGCGCGCGGAAGCGTGTTTTCCATACAAAAACAAAGATCACACAATGCGAAACACGCTTTGTCTTTGTTTCATGTCTTTCCATACAAACTGGGGTACTAACTGATTTTTATAATGGTTTACGTGATTATTTCTAACCTAGGTTGGACACCAGGTAATTAAAAAAAAGAAGTCAAATAAAAAGTCATAAATATTTTTTTTTTAATGTGTAACTTTGATTTTAAATAATGCTCAGTCGAATAAAAAAAGTGAAATAAAAATCGGTTCAGAAACAGCCAAATTTCAATAGGGATAAAGGCGTGATTATGTGTATGTATATAAATTTCAATTTCCTGCCTACCGCTTAAGTCAGGTACCGTGATTTTAGGTATCTTAACTTGTGACCCGGGTAACACACAGTTGAATAAAAAAAGTACCATCAAAATCGGTTCAGTAGTCTCTCTTCTCTCTCACTCTTCTCAGAAAACTCGTTGCAATCAAATTTAGCAAAAGTCAAAATTAAGCTAAAAAATAAGTTGAAAACCAGAAAAAAATCATCTAAACGTATAGCCGTGAATTGCTGTAAAACAAAATAAACTCGTATGCCATTAGAAACTACAGCTTTTACTGCGCAACTTACGAATAAAAACAACGTTAAACTTTGTCTTTATAGGATGCTTCTATTCCGTTCCTTCTTGTGTACCACCATAGAAGGGAAATAATGGAAATGGTTCATATTTGCGCAAAACTTGGCTAGAGAATGTCGTCAACTTAAAACTACTATTCCTATTATGAACCGAACAAAATTTTACGTACAAAGCTATGGTAATAAGTTGTTAATTCTAGTGAATGTTCTATATTTCCCCAAGTAGAGAGAAAATTTGTCATAATAATTAGTTATGCAAAACAAATCCGGTTTTGTCTGCGTGTTACAATTAATAACAAATTAATATAATATCAACTATACATACATATAATCCCTAATGAGGTAGACAGAGCGTAAACTACTTGAACAAAGATCGTTCCGCCAAGTCTGACAAAGTTTTGAGAGATTTTTAAGATAGATTTGTAGGTATATTGCTGTAGTGACAGGTTGTCAGACCATCGCCTAAATTACAATATACTTATACCCTCGGATCCCTTAGCTGACTTTTACAGCATGCCCGGAAGGAAATGCAGCTAGCACATTCTAAGTTGTTCTCCCGCTCCCAGGCCAGCATGGAAGTTAATAATATTATTATATACTAAAAAATAAATAATATAATATCAACTATCCATAGTCAAATTTAAATATTTTGTCCGGGTGAAATATTATTATTTAAAACTTTTGTTTGAATTACATTAAGCAACGAGAAGTCGTCCAAATATATACGAAGCTGACCCATATGTCATAGTTCCACGTTTACTTTGTTTATTATTTCGCATTTTGAAAATCATGGCGGCATTTGTGCAGTGCAAGAGTCTTGGCATCGCGCCATAAGAGAAGAAATATATCTGCAGCCCGCAAGATCGACAGTGGAATATAAATATATTGTATAGAAATAGGCTGGATTCTGGAAGCAACATAACAAAAGCTAAAATAAAATCAAAGTCTATCCGTTACTTAAAAAAAAAAATGAATTGACTCTATGGATTTTAGTTTTATCAGTAAGTTTTGTCTGCACGAATACCTGCCAGCGTATTTAATGGACGGCAGCTTATCCGCTATACAAGTAACTGAATTCTGGGCCCTTATGATTTAATTTCTCGTGTTCCATCGACTCGCTAAGAAGAAATTTTTAGCGCATTACCTACGCCGCACCGGCTAATTTGGACAGGATATTAAAATTATTAACTGTAATAGAGAATAAAATATCTCTTGTCCTTATTTTATTTATTTTTTTATATCACATTCAAAAGATTTTACAGACTTCAAATTCTAAAGGTTCAATGGTACTATTAAAACTTTTTTTCAATTTTATTATTCTGACAGTGACACGTGGAGTTTAGTTTTATGTTTAGCTAGTGGCATTCAGAATCAACCCCAATTCTAGACGTATTTTATTCAACGTAAAACTGGGAATTGAGTATTGTATGCAGCTTTATATTCTTAGCAGGAAAAATAATAATGTTTGGATGGGAAATTCTTGACGGATTCTTCGTGAATGTCAAGGATTTTATGACCCCGTTGGAACGTGTTATGACTGCGGAGTTGTGTAAGAAATTGTATATTAATATGATTTTTTCCTTTTTGTTTATTTTGTGAATATATTATTCTGGTTCCGTCTTATAAAATGTTACATTAGAGTAATTTCATTTCTAGTCACTCGCTTAAAAGCAGGTTAATGCAAATGAGAACACAGGAAGAGTCTTAATTAATAAATCACGGTACTTGTGCATAAAATTCCTAGGTTGGATGCCTAACACTGATATTCCGGATTTTATTTAAAACCAAAAAACACTCAGAGGAAAATGTTAAGTTAAACCCCAAACCGCCTAGTAGGACCGTCAGCAGGACAACTAAATTAAACTAACTTGATGATTATGACTATAATAAATTGAAACAATTTTGAGTATTTTAGTATCACACACAATGCTATTTTATTTCATATAATATGAAAGAAAGAAAATAATAAATTCGTTTCTGGCAGGACTATAACCTGCGTCTTTGGAATGCTCATCCATTACTCTACCAACTGAGCTACAGAAACGGTAGAGGAAGTGACCTGGGCTAAGTGGCGCCCTCATCAGTCAAAAAAACATAATTCCGTAAAAAAAACAATCGAAAATCCGGTAAATCATATTAAAGTTAAAGCAATGAAGGTCATTAAGAACATCATAAAATTGCAACTTATACACATAACAGATAGAAAATTTACGAAAAACAACTACTTTTAGGACTTTTGATAACTGTTACTGCAGTGAAAACTGAATTATTGATTTATAATGCTTACAACAAACTTCAATACCTTTACTTCAATCTGATCTACCTGATTTTCGATTTATAGTGATTTCAGTGAGTAATGATTTTTTAACTGATGAGGGCGCTAGCGTACACCGGAGATGCCCTTAAACAATGTATTTTCCATCTAAGCTTGTCTCACATCGGTGAATGTTACGTCAGCGTTCATAAAATGCATAAAGTAAGTGAAACTCTATGAACCGTGAAAAGCTTTGAGATTTTATTCACGAGATCCGATAGCTACGGGTCGCCAGAGGAAGCATAAACTGAACAGGGTAAATTTTCTAGAAGAGAATGATTTACCGCGAGATAAAACACTTTTTAAATTCTTCAAAGTTATTAGGTGGTCTGTTTTTCTTGTGAATGCCTTTCCAGGAAACTAAGATATGAATTACAATAGCATGAATCTGGTCAGCAGAACTCCTTAGGAGCTAACAGTAACTAAACAAATGTTGGCTTTACGATTATAGTAATCAAAAAATATTTGCATGAATATTAAATTATCTTCCATGCTGGGCTGGAAGCGAGAGAAAAACATATAATGTGTCAGCTGCATTTCATCCCGGGAATGCTGTAAAATCCAGCTAAGGTATCCAAGGGTTTCAGTATACTGCAATTTAGATGATAGGCTGATAACTTATCACTACAGCAATATACATAACACAAAAATACTTTACCTACAATTCTATCTTAAATAACCCTCAAAACTTTGTCAGACGTGGCGGAATGACCTTTGTTTACGTTCTACCTACCCAATTAGGGATAAAGGCGGGATTATATGTATGTATGTATGTAAAAAATATTTGCGACACTTCTTTTCCAATAAACTTTTAAATATATAGCTAGTATTTTAGGACTGTTATCTTAAATCTTATAGTATCTACTTAGCTTACATCACCTCTGTCTCTTCTCCTTCCATTCTTTTCTGTTTCGAGCGTCCAGGTGGTAGTCGAAAGTTATTTATAAACATATTTTTTCTACTGTCACATCCAGCTTTCTATACCCTCCTGTCTACGGGAGCTGCCGCCGGTGACTTCGCATATTTATGAGATGTTTGATGTATCGAGATTGCAGGATCGCCACGGCCGCTTGCCTCACCAAAGTGTACCGGGAATATTCACAACACTGGCACATGAGTAGAACACGCAACCTATTCAAAATGTGTTTTTTTTCACACCTTTTTCAAAAGTCTATATATGTTGTTGTTTAAAAGTATTTGCGGAACATGAAATGTATGTACCACATGTTTTGCTTCTTGCTGTTTGTGTTTCTGCTTGATTTGGTAGGTACATAGAAAGCCCGATGGCCAAAGTCAAAGTCAAAGCATTTTATCTAACTAACCTAAACGGGCGTCGGTCAATTTTATTTTTGCTTTTAGGGTTCCGATTATGCTTGTCACCATTTTTGGTAAAACTATGAATATTTTCCTTGCATACATAATATTTTCATATATAAATTGACTTGGTACAGTTAAAATATTTATCTCTTTGAACAATTCTCTTAGGGAATCACGACATCTGAGTTTGTAAATTGCTCTAATAGCCCGTTTTTGCAAAACAAAAATTGAATCAAAGTCAGCAGCGTGGCCCCACAGCAATATTCCATAGGATATAATGCTATGAAATAACTAAAATATACAAGTCTTGCTGTAGCAACATCCGTGAGCTCTAGGATTCTTCGCACTGCAAATGCAGCTGAACTTAGTCCCCCCGATAAAGATGTAATGTGAGGGAGCCATTGAAGTTTCGAGTCAAGTGTAATCCCTAAGAAAACTGTGCTTTCGGTGAACTCTAATGTTTCATTATTAAGTACAACATAATTATTGGAAGAATGTACATTAAGCAAAGTAAATTTTAGGTGTAGTGGATAGGGCTGCTGTCTTCTGAGCGATGTGTTTCTCAATTTTCGAATTTCATATGTACGTTTATTCGGCGCTTTTTCCGTGCTTCGGAAGGCACGTTAAGCCGTTGGTCCCGGTTAATGTCGTTTAACACCTTAGATATTAGTCGTTAAGCCATATCAGAGGCCAGTGCTAAGCATTTGGAGGCTTGAAAACTCTGACCTAATCTAGGATTGGGTTTGGTTTCCCTTCTGGGTTGCGGAGGTCAGATGGCAGTCGCTCTGTGTAAAAACAGTACCCTCGTTCAATCACCTAGATTAGGTAGCCAACCCCGACAAATACGGGATAAGGCTAAGAAGATGATGGTAGGTAAATAGAAAACTCGGTAATATGTCACTACAGCAATATACACCTTATTATATCTGAAATCACCCTCATGAAGTTAAATTGTAAGTAAGTAAGTAAAAACACTATTACATATTGTTCACAAAAGACAAGAAATACAAAAATAAACCTTAATTAATGTGCACAATGACGGTCTTATCGCTGGAAGCGATCTCTTCCGGACAACCTATATGAAAGAGATTCCTAGTAAACCTTTGATGCTCTGTTTACCCTGTAAAAGCAACCAGATTGTTTAGTTCGGCCTCGGGACTATTACATAAATCATAAATCATTTATTTCTTTTTACAAAGTGCAATATAACAGTTTTGATTGATGCCTACTTTTAAGCCAAAAGCCTGTGTCAGGAACATAAACACAAACAAGGTAGATTGACTTCCGTATTCTACTTCAACCTATGTCTATGATCCTCCATGATACATTTTCCAGAGGCGGCACTTGTCAGTGAAGGATCGTCTTCAAAGGCTCATGTAATCAAATCTAAAGCATAGTAAATATGTTTTATGTTTATGACTTTTGACATATTATTTCCGGCTTATTGAAAGATTTAATATTATGGAATTTGACTTCCTGTAAGTAACATTTCGAGGAAAATCAATTTTAAATGTGACTAGCTAATCAGTACCGACTTGGAAGACGGTCGGAAGAAGTCCTTTATTTCTGTACAAGGCAGATTTTAAATTTTAGGTTTTTGACTAGCTTTAGCAAAATGTTTATGTCATAGGATGCGTTTTTACTTCAGTTAAGGATATCAAAATGTTACTAGAACGACGAGTTTTTTTCGCAAAAGACTGACTTTTCCCAGTAAGATTTGATAGATAGATAGATAAAACATTTATTTAGCACCAATACAAATCACAAGGACATAAAAAACAATAAAATAAAACTAAAAAACAAAATCAGAAACATACATAAACAACGAACTTAGCTATAAAAAAACAGATTTGTAGGCGTTAAAAAAGGCGATCAGCTCAGCAAAAAGCTGTGGCTCTGGACCACAGTGCTGATTTTCAGCTGGACCTTTGGTAAGAGTGCTTTATGTAAATAATAATCATTTATAAAAGTAAAACTACAAAAAAAAAACGGGTAACATACATTCGAGTGACAATATTAAGCCTAAGAACAAAAACAATGAAATCTTAAAATTACAAAAATATTCAGATGTTAAAAGAATAAACAAAAATGTGGGTAGTACGGACAGACAGATATCAAAACAAACATTCAAAATTAAAATTAACATTGATTTGTTGTGGTAAGACATATTTCTTAAACAATAATTTAAAATTAGGAATCGACTTAAGCTTCTGAAGTGGTGGGGGTATATTATTCCAAATTTTAGCAGCTGCATATTTAAAACTACCCCTGAAAGCAGCTGAGTTGTGTCGAGGTACACGA
This sequence comes from Scrobipalpa costella, assembly GCA_949820665.1. Lineage (NCBI taxonomy): Eukaryota > Metazoa > Arthropoda > Insecta > Lepidoptera > Gelechiidae > Scrobipalpa > Scrobipalpa costella. The sequence continues at coordinate 25,035,555 of OX463297.1, forward strand.
AGATTAGCTAAACGTTCTCGTTTCGAAAAACTAAACTTTTCTATTAAGTAGAGAGGCTTCCGACTTTTGATCACTCCAAACAGTAAAGTTGCTAAATGCAAATACCGTCTATTTGACATTTTGAGGGATTGGGCCTTATTTAAGTATGGAGTGACATGACTTCGAGGGGGAATATTACAACAAAATCTAGCACAAGGAATATTATAACGATATCAGCATAATTAAATCTAGAAAATATAAGTGGGTCTACTAATCGCCAGCGAAGCCTCTCATCCAGGCTCTCAGACGATAAAAAGAATTTTGTACAAGCTCTTTGACATGATTTTCAAATCGCAACTCCGAATCCATAAGCAGACCAAGATTTCGCGCTTCAGCAGTGGGTTCTAAGGAGATGCCGTTTAATAATATTTTAGGATTCATTGAGTATATTTGTTCAATTTTATTCCTTGTTCCCAACACTAAATATATATATATTCTTTATTGCGTACAAAAAAAATACAATAAATAAACAAATTCAAATTTAGTTCACAAAGGTGAGCTTATCTCTATAAAGAGATCTCTTCCAGCCAACCTGTAAAACTGAATATGAGATAACAATATATACGGGGACACGCTGTAGACTTTGACATATAAACTAGAACCTACATAAACATACATATATATTACTTAAATAAACATCTATAATAAATAATAATACATACATATAATAAATACAAATACCTACGTACATAAATACTAATTTTGTTGCGACAGGAAGTGCTCTTTCACTCTTTTTTTGAAAGTGGATATAGACGGACAGTCTTGAACTGTCTTCGGAAGCTTGTTCCAAAGTTGTGTAGCTCGAACAGAAAAGGAATTGGAAAAGAATTTGGTATTAGCACTAGGACACTCAAGTACTTTAGTGATACATGCGCGCCTAGGCCGGGGGTCAGAGGGTAGGAAATTGAAACGGGAACGGAGATACTTAGGAGTGGACAGATCATGAAGGATTTTATAGAGGGCAGCCAGGATGTGCACATCACGACGAAGGCGGATTGGGAGCCATTTTAACCGAGCACGAAATTCAGAAATACGGTCATATTTGCGGAGTCCGAAAATAAACCGGATGGCAAGATTTTGTAGGCGCTCAAGTTTATTAAGCAGCTCCTCTGTCACATCCAAGTAACACACATCGGCATAATCAAGAGTTGGAAGGAGAAGGGCTTGAGCAAGCATGATTTTAGTTTGGAATGGTAGGAAGGTCTGGAGCCGTTTAAGAGAATGAAAAGAATAGTGCATGCGCCTGCTCACCTCGCTAACCTGTGCTGACCAAGACAAATTGCAGTCAAATATAACTCCCAGATTCTTAGCTTTGTCTGTGTATGGGATACAAACTCCGTCATAATAAATTTTTTGGTTGTCAGTGATCTCCTTAAGCTTAAGCTTACTTCTAAGTCTACTGCTACCTATTATCATAGCTTGTGACTTAGTGGGATTCACCAGTAAACCAAAATTTTTCGCCCAATTCTGTACAGCCAGTAGATCTGAATTTATCGCTGCAACAGCATCAGAGAATTCAGATAAAGAAAAATGCCTGTAAATTTGTAAATCATCTGCATACAGATGGAAGGAAGAAGAAATTACTCGAGAAATATTATTTATGAAGATGGAAAAAAGTAATGGAGAGAGAACGCCGCCTTGTGGAACACCAGCAGTGAGATCCGACCAGTCCGATTTTAAATCGTCGATTTTCACACACTGCTGGCGGCCATGAAGATAGGACTGAAACCACTCAATAACCAAAGGAGAAATGTTAAGAGAGTGTAAGGAACCAAGGAGGATATCAAAGTCAACCGAGTTAAATGCGTTACTGAAGTCAAGCAGAGTCATAACAGATATCTTAGTGTTATCCATCGCAAAGCGAATATCCTCTGTGACATTCAACAACGCACTAACGGTGCTATGAGAGGGACGGAACCCGGATTGGAAAGGGCAAAGAAGGTTGTTGGAAATGAGATAGGAGTAGAGTTGTTTGTGAACAACACTTTCGAGAACCTTCGAAAGTACAGGAAGGATGGAAATTGGACGGTATTGAGACAGGGAAGTTGGATTAAATATTTAGATTTCAAGGGGTTTAATACTAGACAGTTACGCTTCGACCAATCAACTATTCGATCCAAGTCCTCGTTTATTTTACGAACTTCAGAGTCACTATTTTCGGTTTTAAAAGACATATACAATTGTACATCATCAGCATAAACGTGATATTTGCAATTTTTTATACATTTCATAATATCAGCACTATATAAAATAAATAATAAAGGCCCCAAAATAGAACCCTGTGGTACACCTCTTGGTACGGGTCTTGGCCTGGAAGATACTGAGCATCCATTCTCGTCATACAACTCTACATACTGGTAGAGTAAATTTTGATAATGGTGTCACAACAGTCTAATTATCAACGTTTTTCACAAAATCCGTAGGATTTTCTCGAAGATTTGAATGATCAAATATACGTATAAAAAGACTAAATACATTTAGTCTGTCACTCCTGAACCCCACTTCCAAACTCAGGTCTACCCCAATCTGGCCGTGAGACATTCACCGTTTTTTATGAATACATAAATTTAAATTGAAGCTAATGCTAGAAATCCCCTAGTCATCTTTGACAAATCCTAGGCTCTCGGGGAGACATGGCTAATACCATTCTGACACGGTATCACACCAGATTTTAAGTCACGAATTCTGAAAATTATCGTCATCTATTAATTACCACCGGAATCCCGAAGGTATTACCACTCAAACATAATAAAACAAACCAAACATCATGGCTGCTAGTTAGTCCACGCAATCCCAATTTACAGAACATAACAACAGAATTAACAACGTTGAAACTTCCGAACAAATTCGAGGGAGAACTAGTTTTATCTGGTGCAAACTGGAATTAAGTTTCGGCAGTAGAGATGGAATGAATGAGAGAATTTGTTTGGGAAAATAAACATATTATATTTTAAGAAACTTTAAGTTAAACACATACATATAATTACGCTTTTAACCCTAATGGGGTAGGCAGAGCGTAAACTACGTTAAACACAGCAGAGAAGAAATTTGTTTTATAAAATTTTCCAAGAGGGATCAGCTCAATATTGTTCTAGCTATAAAAATAATGACGCCAATTTTCAGCTATCATTATCTAGAAGTAATTAACCTTTAATTAACCTTTTGACTTTCTTACCTATGATTCTTTGTTTTTCTAACGTACCTTAAACAGCTAACATCGTTTCTAGAATGAAAGCTCATGCTAAAAGGACACACAGGCTGACAAATTGTTTATCAATTAATCAAATCATCGTGATGGGCACTTTCCCACCGGGTGCGATTTGAGGCGGACTTTTGGACTAATGTACAGTATGTATTGTTTGATATTGACATTGTATTTAAATTGAAAGTATTAACATATCCGTGATTTGATAAATTAATCCTAGAGTATTAATCAAATTAAAAGATTAGAGAATTAGATAAAGAATTTGAAGAGACAAACATAGAATGTGCCAGCTACATTTCCTCCCGGTCATGCTGTAAAAACCGGCTAAGGGATCCGAGGGTTTCTGTATATTGCAATTTAGGCGATGGGCTGACAACCTGTCACTACAGCAGTATACCTACAAATCTATCTTAAACAACCCTTAAAACTTTGTCAGACGTGGCGGAACGACCTTTGTTTAGGTCGTTTATGCTCTGCCTACCCCATAAGGGATTAAGGCGTGATTATATATATATATATATATATATGTATGTATTTTCAGTAGAATCACCTATCTCTATTTGGGAAGTTTACTACTCTGCATCGGGAGTCGAGTGAGCTCAATTTGAGAGGCGGGAGATAGCAGGAGAGGCTAAGTTCGCCGTTGTTTTAAGTTTAAGTTCGGATGTGTAAATAGGTTAACTTCGAGGTAAGACGTGTCAAGGAGTCAATGCGTCTTGTGAAACTTAGCTAGCGATATGAGTACTCAATAGTGTATTGATCGACCCTGGAAAGCGAAAACTGCTAACACGCCACATATCAAACATGTCAAATTCAACTGTACATAAAAGCTCAATTTCATATACTGGCGATGTGGCGCTTTAGCAGTATTCGGGTAGTTCTCCTTGGAAATGATTTGTCGGAATTTATTATCACTATTACATCAAAACTGCTTTTTTACAAATATATTTAGCGAACCACATCCAAAAAGCTATATATTATTCACATTTAAAAGCTTGTAGCTGTAAAATTATTTTAATGTAACGAACATACTCGTGTCATTTCCGTCAAGCAGAAGAACTACCCATTCGCTTTCCACGCTCGAATTATAGTTATGAGCATCGGAGATAATTTGTAGCAAGCAACCTTAACATAATAATCAGTCGATGGAATATAAGGTTTATCGGGAGATAGAAGAATTTAACTGAATGACTTCAAGTTAAAATGCGTTAGGCGAAGGAAGTACAGTACCAGTGGCCAACTTGTAGTCTTTGCCTACACCTAAAAAACTCTAAACTGCCTCTCAATTTAAGTCTCACTTCCTTAGGTAAGCTGGACAAAAAAATCTTAGTAGAAATGAACTGTCCCTGTTGTGTCGTTATTCCTTGTTACTTGTGTACAATAAAAAGTGAATAAATAAACACTATTTTTATAATGCAAGTGAAGTGGTGTAGGTAAGTAAAAAATGCACCTAAATGGAGCTCAATACACCGAATTTGGAAAGAACTTTGAATGCATTAGGGGAGTGTTGAATAATGCAGACTGGAACCGCGTCGGAGAGCTACAGACTGGACTGGCTTGTATAGAAACGAAAAGGAACTACGAGTATAGTAGGAAACGTATCGACTGTAGTTTGCTTCGTATCGTAAAAAGTGGTTGAATGTAATGCATATATTCAAAATCATCCGGGTGTAAGGGACAGAGTCCCGTAAACTGATAGGGGTTGCTCAGTCAACGACACTGAAGAACTCCCATCAGGAACTTTTTTCGGGAAGGAAAAAAAGTGGCTTTTAAATACAAATCGTCCGATCGAGGTGCACATTTTGAATAGAAAAGCCATTTTTTTATATTTCCTGAAAATAGTCCTGGTGGAAATCATTCAGTATCATTGAGTTTGCGGGACGCTGTCCCTTACACCTGGTATAACTTTTACCATATACGAAAAATATCTTACTCAGACTTGTGCATAAACGTACACAATTTAATCGGTTGTGATGTGTGTGTAAGATGTCACCATGTTAGAAGACTTACTTATGGGTAAAAAAGGATTGTAACATAAGATGATCAACTACTGTTCCTTACTTCTTCTGTGGTGTAAGGGTACAGCCCAGTAATTTACACTGAATGGTAGGCGCGGGTTGTTTTCTTTGCGGCACTCAGCTGGTCGCGACTGTTACAACTCATTCAATTTAAATTATTTTATAAAGGTGTTTTACTGTCCTTTACTTCTTCTGTTGTTGAAAGGTACAACCCAGTAATTTACAGTGAATGGTAAGCGCGGTTTGTTTTCTTTGCAGAACTCAGCTGGTCGCGACACATTCAATTTGCAGCACGAGCCTCGAGCGGCAATCGCATGGGATATATGTAAGAGTGGCGACATCTATCGCTCGGAACTTTCACCATTAATTTGGAAATGAAGATGAGTAGTTTAGAACTACCGCATTAGATTATTTATAAAAAAAATAAACAACAATTTTTTTAGGAACGCATAAAGCTCTTTACGACAACAATAGATTGCTAAGAATGAAAAAAAATAGATGTAGTAGTGCAGTATTTATCAATAGAGATAACAGTGAACATATCTACACAATCGATCAATCTAGTGCGATGGGTGTAAGAAAACGACCTGTAGACACTGTAGTACAAAGGCACCTCGTTTCATGCTGTGATGGCCTGAAGCATTAGCTAACCGCGTTAGACCAAAAGCAAAGAAAATATAATATTAGCTAACGCTAATGAAAAGGCATTCCCGCCCCTGATCTGAAATGTTACCTCACCTCGTCTCCCCCGCGGTAACGGGTAAGTAGCGAGCCATTTCAACTAATAGACAGCACGCACACAAACCCACTTCAAACCTGCACGAACACGTTTCTGCATATGTAGTACGAAAATCGGCGGCTTGTATGGAGTGCATGCCGTGTGCGAAAAGTATCGTATTCTAGTAGAACGTCTTATTTTATTCCAATTGTCCAAATCTAAATATAGAGGTATCAAAAGCAGAGTCATAGCGACAAATATTATAAGTTTTCAATAACGTATTAAAAAATACTAGTAGTAAATTTTGTATTAGTTGTTCCGTGTACTAATTCAAGGAAATAATAAATAACACACTGAAGACACGAGAAAACCTAAATACTCAACTCAAGCAGATCCCTTATCTTGTTAAACTACCCTCCGTACATAACGATGTGCCCTTTACGATAAGTCCACGACATTAATATTCAGATTATTAGCTCAGCCCTCAAAGTTCTAAGTTAATAGTTATAACTTCTGAGACTAAGTTCCAAGTTAAGATTATTTGTTCCAGGACATAAATAATTCTATAATTACTTTCAGCCATAAAAAGTTTGCCTAATCTCAGGATAAATAATACAAGGGAAAGATCTAGAACTGATTTGTGTAGTAACATCAAGTAAAAAATACTTTCTAGTATATAAGGCTTTTTTTATACTGGGTATGAAAAAAATAATACTGATAAAAAAGGTATCTCTGTCACGTTTGTTCCTTTTTATTTCTGTTGTATGTGTTTCTTTGTGCAATAAAGAATTTTGTATTGTATTTTGTATTGTATCTCATCATCTCCCAAGCCTTATCCCGTATCTCACGGGTCGGCTACCTAATTTAGGGGATTGAACGAAGGTACTGGTTTTTACACAGAGCAACTGCCATCTGACCTCCGCAACCCAGAGGGAAAACAAGACCCAATCCTAGATTAGGTCAGAGTTTTTAGGCCGCCAATACTTAGTACTGGCCTCTGATATTGCTTAACGACTAATACCTACGGTATTAAACGATATTAACCGGGACCAACAGCTTAACGTGCCTTCCGAAGCACGGAAAAAACGCCGAATAAACGTACATATGAAATTCGAAAACCGAAAAACACATTGGTACGTGGTGGGATTCGTACCACGACTTTCCGCTCTGGAGGCAGCGGCCCTATCCACTACACCATCGGGCTTAAAAAAGGTATCTACATACATACATACATACATATAATCACGCCTTTATCCCTAATGGGGTAGGCAGAGCGTAAACGACCTAAACAAAGGTCGTACCGCCTCGGTTGACAACGTTTTGAGGGTTATTAAAGATAGATTTGAAGGTATATTGCAGTAGTGACAGGTTGTCAGCCCATCGCCTAAATTACAATATACTGAAACCCTCAGATCCCTTAGCTGGTTTTTACAGCATGCTCGGGAGGAAATGCAGCTGGCACATTCTATGTTTTTCTCTCACTCCTAGGCCAGCATGGAAGCTCACTCCCAGGCCAGCATGGAAGCAGAAAAAGGTATCTATATAATAAAAAAAGGATTACTGTGCCTTGCTTGTAAGTGCAGGAAATAAAGACCTTAGTGGGTCCGGAAACAGTACCGCCGTCTCACATTCCAAAGAGATATTTGTACGGAAAATATATATTATGCTGTATGTGGTAAAGTGTTTAATTTTGAACCAAAATATAATATAAGCTTAGGTCTAAGGTATTACGATTTCATCCATGCTGGACTGGGCGCGAGAGAAAAACATAGAATCTGCCAGTTACATTTCCTCCCGGGCAAGCTGTAAAAACCAGCTAAGGGATTTGAGGGTTTCAGTTTAGGCGATAGACTGACAACCTGTTACTACAGCAATATACGTACAAATATTTTTAAATAACCCTCAAAACTTTGCCAGACGTAGCGGAACGAGGTCGTTTACGCGTTGCCTACCCCATTAGGGATAAAGGCGTGGCAGTATATTTGTATTATTATAAGTTTCTTCTTTTTATATTACGTAACTTCATGCTTGACTGATTACAACATTGACGCCATCACATACGAACACGAAGCATATCTCCCAAATTGTCTACAATAGGTTACACTCGTAAAACTGCAACATTGTGCTTGAAAGTTTGTAGCGCGATGGCCCTATCGTCACTTGTGCGATTCTAACTTGCTTTTTTACACTGCAAGGCTAGCTATCTAGATATCCTTTGTTACTTGCGTTTTTTTTTATGTGCTATCAAGGATTAAAGACTGCTCTATTATCTATTTTGATTCTACAGAATATCAACAACAATTATAATTGGACGGTTACTGTTATAGGAGCCCCTTACCTTAAGCAGACTTTAACTATTGGGACAACAAATTGCTTTGTTCACCGTAAGATGCTAACTGTTGTGTTACATACATATAATCACGCCTTTATCCCTAATGGGGTAAGCAGAACGTAAACGCCCTAAACAAAGGTCATTTCACCACGTCTGATAAAGTTTTGAGTGTTATTAAATATAGATTTGTAGGTATATTGCTGTAGTCACAGGTTGTCAGCCCATCGCCTAAATTACAATATACTGAAACCCTCGGATCTCTTGGATCTCTTAGTTGATTTTTACAGCATGCTCGGGAGAAAATGCAGCCGGCACATTCTATGTTTTTCTCTCGCTCCCTGTCCAGCACGGAAGAGATGATGTATTATGTGCCACTAATTTCAAGCAGTATATTTCTTTGCCTTTAGTTAGACAAGTACACATTAAAACCAGAAAAAAAAACAGTAGCTAGGCGGAAAAAATAGGCGTAAACCAACGAAACCCTACTACTGATAAAAACACGCCTGTCTATAATATTATGTCTTAAATTTTTCATCTTCGGTCATCTTACCAACCGGGGCTTGGTTGGGGATACTCAACTTTTGTTGTTGGGCATATCGAAGAAAGAAGAAGTAGAGGAGAAGGCAATCCACCGAGCTCAAGACAACTGGTGTGCCTGCCTGGGGAGCCCTGACACGTAACGCGACTTTTGGCAGTCACGACCCTCAGACATAAGAAAAAAAGTACAAAAAAAAAAAAACACTCATTAAGTTTGACGCAATAACATGTAGGATGAAATGACGCAAGTTGAAAGCGCACGTGTTCGGATAGAACCGCATTACATTCCTTTATTACTATGTTGTGTGTAAAGATAAATTTTATTACTTTTTACGTTTACTGGAGTGTGAATATAACCACGTAAAAACAAGATCTATTTTAAAATGGTTGTTATATTCGTGTGCACATGACATTAGCAAACTTTTCTTTGCAGCTTTTTAGATACTTTTAGTTTGAATCAGATGTTTGGAGCGTCGGTGGTCATTTTGTGAGATTGTTCCTAAATATCTCCTTCCATGCGGGACTGGGAGCGTGAGAAAAACATAGAATTTGCCAGCTACATTTCCTCCCGGGCATGCTGTAAAAAACAGCTAAGGAGCCAGCTAAGAATCCGAGGGTTTCTGTATATTGTAATTTAGGCCATGGGCTGACAACCTGTCACTACAGAAATATACCCAAGCAATTATACTTATAAATTTATCTTAAATAACCATTACTCAGACAAGGCAATACGACCTTTGTTTAGGTCGTTTACACTCTGGCTACCCCATTAGGGATAAAAGCGTAATTATATGTAAGTATGTTCCTAGACTAGCAAGATAGGCGGCAAAAATATTTCTTCAACGAAACCTGCAATCAACATTAAATAAAAATATATATGCAGTAGAACATGCTATTCCGTCAATCCAGGTCATTCAAGATGATTAAGAACTCTGTAACAATACTTAATTTACGACACCACAAAATAATTATATATACATATAATCATGAGTTTATCTCTAATGGGGTAGGCAGAGCGTAAACGATCTAAATAAAGATCATTCCGCAACGTCTGACCAAGTTCTGAGGGTTATTTAAGATAGATATTGCTGTAGTGACAGGTTGTCAGTCCATCACCTAAATTACAATATACTGAAACCCTTGGATCCCTTAGCTGGTTTTCAGAGCATGCCCGGAAGGAAATGCAGCTGACACATTCTATGTTTTTCTCTCACTCCCAGGCCCGCATGGAAGAAATAGTAGTTTATGCAACTGTTGCATAATGAAGGGTATTACAATGCGAGTGTGGTTTACTCGCTTCGCTCGTTTCACAATGGTATCACGAGCATTGTAATACCTAGTTATGTGGAGTTGCATACACTATTTTATCTACTCTCATACACATATTATACGCATTTTTTTTGCATTTTCCATAGCCTGAATTCTTGGTAACATTTCTCGTACAGTTTTCTTGACTTGGCGGGCAATAAATTATTGGTAATTTCCATAGCGGTATCTAAAATATCCGGTGGAGTACTAATATTTTCCTCAGTAGAGTCACTAGAGTCGCACATTTTTAGCAAACAGTCAATTAATTCTTCCTTGAGTTGCGCGATAAATAAACAATAAAAACCTTTCACCGTAGAAAATGGCGGCAAAATTAAGCGCGCAGGAAAACCGTCACCGCGCATGCGCCGTTACCATAGATTATTATAATTCTAAGATTTTTGGCTTGGAATCGGGATTTTTTGGTATTTACTGTGTGATTTTTATCTTTCCTTGCTTCCAGCATATAAATTTTACTTTTCGTTGCATCTTTGTTAGAATTTGCTAGGACACAACGGGTGCAATGAAAAGTAAACTAAGATGCAACGAAAAGTAAACTTTTTATTTTTTTTCATCATTCTGTTTAAAAAGTATGCTATTATAAATTCGTTTAGAAGTTTATAATTCGAACATTACTATATGAGAGTAGATAAAAATAATAACGATGTGCTAAATAGAAGTAATAATTATCGTATCGTAGCTAAATGCTACGCCTCTACGCAGTCGTCTTCTGTCGACTGGGTATCGAGTCTATCGACCCGATGAACCCTGATGTCAGAGTTTTTAAACCGCCTAGTAGCACTACTATCAGGCCTCTGACATGGTTTGACTAACAAAGACAGCGACCGGGACCGACGGCTTAACGTGCCCTCCGAAGCACGAAATCTTTTTCCTTTTGGACAATTTGTGATTCACGCAGTCGTAGCAAAAAGGGATAAAAAGGGAAATGCCAACGAGTAGGTATTCTAGGTAACTACCTCTAATATACCACTAGTAGTAAGGAATGCTGGACTGGGAGCGAGAAAAAAAATATAGTATGTGCCAGCTGCATTTCCTCCCGGGCAAAAAAACCAGCTGTAAAAACCAGCTAAGGGATCCGAGGGTTTCAGTATATTGTAATTTAGGCGATGGGCTGACCACCTGTCACTTCAGCAATATATCTATTTATTTATTTATTTATTTATTAGGTAACCAACAGAGTATACATTATTACAATGCACAACAAAAACTTCTTAAAATAAGCTTAATGCTACTCTAATTATAGGCTACAACGGCATGCAAATGAACAAGTACCTGACCGAATTAATATTAATAAAACAAAATACTTAGGTACATAATACTGGGTAGACAAGAAAGAACGACTTAGTGTACGCTAAAACGATACAAGGTAAACTAGCTATATAAAAATAATCCATAAAAAAAAGAGAAATAATAAAAATATAATTAACAAATCACAATATTTAAGAAATGACAACAAACAAATTATTGCTTAGAAGTAATTTTAGGAGGTAAAACAGTGTCCTTGATCCTTTTTAAATTATCAAAAAAGATGTCAATATCTTTGTCTTTGTCCTTGAACAGCGAGTTATATTGCCTCATTAGACGATTAATCGGTGAATACTGCCCAAGATTAGTTCTTGCGGAATATTCAGAAAAAACCACATACCTTCCTGCACGAGGAAGATGATATGGCACTTGGAAATTAATGCTACGTAGCAGCTCTGGGCTATCTATTTGGCCGTTGAGAATTTTCCAGAGAAAAGTGTTGTCCATTAAATGTCTTCTTTCAGACAATTAATTCATTTTAAAATGATCTAACCTACTCTGGTAGCTGGAAAGTTTCTTGGCCATGAAGCAACCAAATGATACATGCCACAAGAACCTCTTCTGAACACTCTCTAAACGTTTCACATAAATGTCATAGTGTGGGTTCCAAACTACTGAGCAATATTCTAAACCAGAACGAACTATCGCGTTATACAATATAATTTTTGTAGAAGGGTTCCTAAACTCTCTTATGTTCCTTAGTAAGAAACCTAGATTTCTATACACCTTGGAGACTATGTTATCAATGTGAATATTAAAACGGAGGTTAGTATCAAGGATAACGCCGAGATCGCGAATATTAGCAGTAAAGCCTAATTTAACTCCTTCTAGGTAATATTCAGTAGTATCAATGTGCTTTTTTCGCGAGAAAAGAACATGATAACATTTATTAACATTAAGACTCATACCATTAGCGTCACACCACGCCACCAAACGATTTAAGTCTGATTGTAATAAAATTGAGTCATCAGGAGTTTCAATAACTTTCAGAAGCTTTAGGTCATCTGCAAATAAATATGGTTTAGAATAAAGGAAGCATTGACTTACATCGTTAATAAAGATATTGAAGAATAATGGACCCAAATGTGAGCCCTGGGGCACACCAGAAATGGCAGGAAATTCTCTAAAAAGAAATCTTTTCCAGCTGATCTACGGTAGTGATGGTGCATAAGTGAGGCACATAAGGCGTGTATAATTTAAAATATAGGTAAAATTACAATCAATAAGATTCAAACCTATCAAATCTATCTTAAATAGCCCTCAAAACTTTGTCAGACGAGGTGGAACGACCTCTGTTTAGGTCGTTTACGCTCTGCCTACCCCATTAGGGATAAAGGCGTGATTATATGTTTGTAACATAGGATACCTATTGGAATTTAACTTACGCCTGTTTTTTTTTCTTTTATTATGTTATCATGTAAATTTCCGTGCACATTAACGCTTGTAAGAGCCCTAACGTCCATAGAATTCTCTATTCAAAAGCTTTGCACCACACCAATAACTTCTGCACGTTACGATCGCTGCAAGCAGGACTTTGACAAATGCTCTCCCATAATTCCTAGCATCTCTTCCTGTGCCACCAATTCCTCAAGACCCTTGACATTTGGTCCACAGCTCCTGTAGAAGAAAGAGCAAGGGTCAGAGGAAATTGGTTGTCCCGGAAACATCGGTTAGAGGTACTATCAAACCGGCAAATGTGCTAAGTCAGGGGCTACTTATCTGCACTATTACTCTTTGCTGAGTGAAAGACATTTGCATTCAGCATGTGGCTTCAGGAGGCTGTTTTAAGAGTTTCTGATTTAAACAAAACTGGCTATTTGTCACGTGATTTTACCCGCCGTTGGATGAGTATTTCGTGGAAAAAAGATATTTTTCTAATGTAAAAAAGTAGTATAAGTCCATAATTTCACTAATAGTTTCAACAAGTGCCGAAAATCGCAAGTATAAATAGTATAAGTCCGTTTTAGAGTACAATAATCTACTGCCCATTGACCATCTATAGTGTACGTTTTTCGACTAGATGGGACGGCGATGAAGAACGGCAAAGACACAAGTAATTTATGAAAATCAATTAAATTACATGGCATGCTTTTCCACTTACCGCCACGGCAACGGCACGGCTTCGATTCTCACCAGTACCGTCGCCGGCCTGTTAAACCGCAAGTGTTTTGTATTCGTACAAAGCATGCGCGTGTGTGTGAGCAAGGAAATTGGAACAAGGTGGACGTTATCGGGACGTTGCCGTGTCGTTGCCGTGCCGTCTAGTGGAAAAAACAGAGCCACGGCATCGTGACAGCACCGTTGCCATGCCGTCTAGTGGAAAAATGCTCATAATTTATTTTGAGTAGGACATACTGCAATATTATTTTTATTCACAGAAACCTTCTGTGCCTTTACCAAGGTTTCGCCGTTTGAAAGAATGCAAAGCACCTCCTGGTGTAACATCTCTCTACCCTTATCTCGTAACTCACGGGCTATCAAGGGTATTGGTTTTTATACAGAGGGCCTGCCACTGACCTTCGCAACCCAGAAGAGACACCAGGCCCAATCCTAGACTAGGTCAGAGTTTTCAAGCCGCCAATGTTTAGCACTGACCTCTGACATGGTTTAACGAATTGATTTTCAAAGTTCTTTATTTTTGCATAATAATCATACACAGTATATAATTGGCATGCAACACAACTATATCTACAAGATAAAATAATAATACTTACAGACTTACACTTTTTAAAGTTTCCTCCAGGAATTCATTTTATCTGAATATAAATATCATAAGTAGGCACATAATTTTTCTGATTAAATTATAAAACCATATTCAAGTATAACCATATTCTGCCCAGACTTTCCTGCCATATTTAGATCGAGTGTTGTTCATCGTGCACGTCATGCCAATGATAGACAGTTAGCTCGTTGGAGATCCAACACCAACGTTGGATACCATATCCTCAACAATCGTGTTCTAACAGAGTGGGATATGTTGCCACAAGATGTGATTGATGCACCATCAGTGAAAAGTTTTAAGAACAGACTTGATAAGTGGTTAAACAGTGACAGACAATAAGTGTAGTGAACTGACTAAAACTAACATGAACTGATACACACCAGCTTAGACATAGGCATATCAGCCTGTGGCTGCTCGCCTATTATTAAATAATTATAAGTTTTATAATTCTACATAAAATATACAAAAATGCTTAACGACTAATATCTAAGATATAAACGATATTAACCGGGACCAACGGCACAGAATATATTATAGTACTACATACTACGGTTTAACGTACCTTAAGTACGGAAAAAAACGCCGAATAAAAACGTACATATGAATTTTGATAACCGAAAACACATTGATACGTGGTGGGATTTGAACCACAACCTCCCGCTCAAAAGGCAGCGGCCCTATCCACTACACTATCGGGCTAAGTATAAACAAATAAAAATAAATCAAAGCACCTTCTGGTATACATTTTTTTTTTCATTTCTTCTACTTAAACAAGGCAGTCATCTTTACGTAATGAGTTAATTTTAGCAATAAATTGTACTGTTTCTACTGCAGTCAAAAGTCGACAAAACTCCACCAAAACTTCGTCATAGCCGTTTTGGTTCTAATTATAACTTTTTCCAAGCGAAAATTTTCACAGCTTCTTCCAAGAAACTTGCGACTTCAAAAGCTTCATAAAATCTAATTACGTCCGTCATGGGAAAACTAATTTTCATCTGGCAACATTCTAAGAAGAAACTTGCTTACATGGTGGTATTAAAAAAATACATAGAATTTACCAGCAGCTGATTCTTAGGATGAAAGGGATTCGTTATTTTCCTAATTAAGGGATGGACCGCCAACGCATGTCCAGTCTCCAGAAAAGAAAAACATTGTTTTATTTATTATCTAAAATAGGTACACCAACAGTTAATACATTAAATATTGTAACATTCATATTAAACGAGGATAATTAGTCTAATGTAAAAACCAATTACATGTATGCACAACATTTTTAAAATTCAGGAAGTTATAAACTTCAAATTTGAATGTTATTATAAAATATATACTTATAAACAAAGACTATGAATAGTTTGAATATTGTGAGAGCCCGATGGTGTAGTGGATAGGGCCACTACCTCCTGAGCGGGAGGTCGTGGTTCGGATCCCACTACGTACCAATGTGTTTTTCGGTTTTCGAATTTCATATGAACGTTTCGGTGCTTTTTCCGTGCTTCAGAAGGCACGTTAAGCCGTTGGTCCCGGTTAATATAGTTAAATACCGTAGATATTAGTCGTTAAGCCAAGTCAGAGGCCAGTGCTAAGCATTGATGGCTTGAAAAGCTCTGACCTAATCTAGGATTGGGTCTGGTTTCCCTTCTGGGTTGCGGAAATCAGATGGCAGTCGCTCTGTGTAAAAACCCGTACTCTCGTTCAATCCCCTAGATTAGGTAGCCGACCCCGTGAGATACGGGATAAGGCTAGGGAGATGATGATGGTTGATTTTTACACAGTCTTACCTTATTTCTTGATGGGTGGCGGAAAGAAAAAGGGCATGAACATATCCTGATTGTCTCTTTCGAATGTCCTTGGAGTCAATTTGCTTTTAACTGTGTTCAATCACCTAGATTAGGTAGCCGACCCCAATAGATACGGGATAAGGCTAGGGATGATGATTGTGATCAAACAAATCAGCCTAATAATTTTTTTATTTGATTAATAGTCAAATTAATCTATTAGATAAATGTTTTCTTAACTTATTTTTAAATGACTGAGGAGAGTCTCAATATATGTCCAAGTCTGGCAGCGCAGTATTCATAGAATTATAACAACTTTTGATCCTGGAAATAGATGCGTGCTGCCCAAGATTGGTGCGGCTTCGAGAAGGGCATAATGTCCTGGTGATTGGTTGTCTTGGAAAGTTATGTGGAGCAAAGAGACAGAGAAGTGGGAGAAGTTAATCTTCTTTAATGATTCTGTTAATGCTATTATGAAGAAAAAGAAGATCTAACATTATACGGCGATTTCGCAGTGTCATCATTTTATAATAATTATGTGTTTTTATATCTTCCATGCTGGACTGGGAGCGAGAGAAAAACAAAGAATGTGCCAGCCGCTTTTCCTCCTGGGCATGCTGTAAAAACCAGCTAAGGGATCCGATCGTTTCCGTATATTGCAATTTAGGTGATGGGATGACAACTGACAACCTGTCACTTTAGCAATATACCAACAAATCTATCTTAAATAACCCTCTAAACTTTGTCAGAAGTGGCGAAACGACTTTTTGTTTAGGTCGTTAACGTTCTGCCTATCCCATTAGGGATTAAGGCGTGATTATATGTATGTATGTATCATTTTATAAAATTGCAGGTGCCTATCATAAGGACATCTATGTGATATAAAATCAAGGTGTCTACTGAAGGCACGTTGTATTGTTTCCAGACGTTAAGAGTGTATAGTAAACACGGGATTCAATACAACACTAGCCGATTCAAGATGACTTCGAACTGACGTATTATAAAGAATGATTTTAGTGTTTCTTTAAAAAATATTTTAATAAATCCAAGCATTTTAGAGGCTTGTAAACGTCTCCTGAAATTTAATCACACGTTCCTAAAAACGACTTTTATAAACCATTGACAACCCTACCTTACCCGTAACGGGTAAATCCTAAACAAGAAAAACTGCATTTACAAGGAAAGCAAAAAGCCCAAGAGCTCGTTAATCGCTCAGACATCGTCAATGGCTTCGGAACATAAAACCACACGGTACGTATGAAATGGAACGTTGTGTGGTACAGGTGTAGACTCAGATTTTAGAATAGGCAGGATACCTTAAACCGCCCATCTAAACGTGCCTACGAAAGTGCAATGCATTTAAGGTTAGACCGGACTATGGCGTCGCTGCAGCGGAGCAGCCCGGCACTGCAGAGGCGCGACACTGCGCGACAAAAAACTGTCATAACATAACATGTATGAACTGACATTGCCGCGCCGCTCCGCTGTAGCTCCAGTGCCGCTTCAGTGCGGTACCTACATACATACATATAACCACGCCTTTATCCCTAATGGGGTAGGCAGAGCGTACACGACCTAAACAAAGGTCGTTCCACCACGTCTGACAAAGTTTTGAGGGTTGTTTAAGATAGATTTGTAGGTATATTGCTGTAGTGACAGGTTGTCAGCCTGTCGCCTAAATTGCAATATACAGAAACCCTCGAAACCCTTAGCTGGTTTTTACAGCATGCCCGGGAGGAAATGCAGCTGGCACATTCTATGTTTTTCTCTCGCTTCCAGTCCAGCATGGAAATAATAAGTAAAGTGTAAGTAAGAAGTAAAATGCGGTACCTCATATACATTTTCATACAAAAAATCATTGTCGCGCAGTGCAGGTACGTCTTAGTGCGGTCTTACCTTTATTTACACTGATGGAATGACATTATCATTCCATCAGTGTAAATATTAATAATTAAATATAATTCATTACAATGGTCATGTTTTGTGTCATTGCAACTTGCGCTTGATGTTTATATCATAAAAAAGAACAGAGTTTACAGAAACGTGCGTGAAGTGTAAGTTGTGTACATGCACATTGCACAGTTGGCTTACGCAAGTATCCTGTGTCTTTGTTTTGTCCAGATTTTTAAAATGCGAGCAAGTAACCTTATAAACAATATCTCTTCTTTAATCTATGGATACAACAGAATTAGGCACAATGTATTTGTGCTGAACGCAGCGCTGTTATTAAATTGTGCGTTTTACACTTTCCATTTTTGACTCAATCAGTTGTAGGCATCTACGTCAAGATGCGGTATCTACTCTACTCAAACTCTGTAGCTACAACTTAAATAGGTACAATGTATGTATGCTGAACGCAGCGTTTTAATTAAACTGCACGTTTTACACTTTGTCGTTTTTGACGCTGTCAGTTACAGCCACCTGCATCAACATGCGGTATCTACTCTACTCTAAATCTCTATCTACAACTAAAATAGGCACAATGTATGTGTGCTGAACGTAGCGCTTTAATTAAATTGCGCGTTTTACACTTTGCAGTTTATCACGCAGTCAGTTACAGCCACCTGCATCAACATACGGTATCAACTCTACTCTAACTCTGTGGCTACAGCTAAAATAGGCACAATGTTTGTGTACTGAACGCCGAGCTTTAATTAAACTGCGCGTTTTACACTTTGCAGTTTTTGACGCAGTCAGTTACAGCCACCTACATTAACATGCGGTATCTACTCTACTCTTACTCTGTAGCTACAACTTCTTCTTCTTCTGTCGAGTGGGTATCGAGTCTATGGACCTGATGAACCCTGGTGTCAGAGTTTTTAAACCGCCTAGTAGCACATCTATCAGGCCTCTGACATGGTTTTGTGTAACGACCACTATCAAAGACAGCGACCGGGACCGACGGCTTAACGTGCCCTCCGAAGCACGAAATCTTTTTCTTTTTGGACAGTCAGGTGATTCAGCCTGCAATGTCCTACCCAAACTGGGAAAAAATCACAAAGTGACAAATTCTCAAATATCAACTTTGTGTTTTACCCCCTGGGAATCGAACCCAGGAGCTCCGGATCGGGAGCCCATGGCACTAGCCACTAGACCACGGAGGCAGTTAGCTACAACTAAAATAGGCACAATGTATGTATGCTGAACGCAGCGCTTCAACAAATCTGCGCGTTTTACACTTTGCAGTCTTCGACGCAGTCAGTTACAGCCACCTGCATCAACATGCGGTATCTACTATACTCTAACTCTGTGGTTACAGCTGAAATAGGCACAATGCACATACATACATACATATAACCACGCTTTTAGCCCTAATGGGGTAGGCAGAGCATAAACGACCTTAACATACGTCATTCCGCCACGTCTGACTAAATGTTGACGGTTATTTAAGATAGATTTGTACGTACATGCTGTAGTGACAGGTTGTCATCCAGTCGCTTAAATTACAATATACTGAAACCTCGGATACCTTAGCTGATTTTTACAGCATTCCCGGGAAAAAAAACAGCTGGTACATTCTGTTTTTCTCTCGCTCCCAGGCCAGCATGGAAGTCACAATCACAATGTATGTGTGCTGAATGCAACGTTTTAATTAAACTGCGCGTTTTACACTTTGCAGTTTTTGACGCAGCCAGTTACAGCCACCTGCATGCTTTGTGAACAATATTTTTTGTGAATGAAAAGTGGTTTAGACAGATATTCGAAATTCAACAACCGGATACAAAAAATACAAAAAAAATACAAAATATTTTATTTCCATAAAACACAACAGACTAAGTATAATAAATTTTTAGCAATATTTAATTATATTTCCTAGTTCTGTCGTAATACAAAGCTTTTATCTTGCTAATCTCACACTAGAAATCAACCTGTCACGTGAGATTTATTAATACGATTTCTATATGTTAACAGAAAGCTTGAGTTTTAACAATAGCAAATCTGGGAGAGTTAAATGAATATAATAATACAGAATAAACAAGATTGAATGAGCGTATACGGTATCTTTGTGTGTATGTGTGCAAGAGTGTAAGTGTGTGTATGTGTTAATGTGATGAGTTTTGAATTTTGTGCATATTCTTTAAAAAAAATATCTTTGTTTTATTGCAGTTATGTTTAAACCACTACTCTATTAACTCAATCATTTTTCGCTGTACGATAGGTTTTGGAGATATATTTATTTAACGGAAGTTCTTTAACATCGCAGGATTTGACTAACTGGTTATAAATATGAGGAAATGAGAACCTTTTACCAAAACTTGTTTTAACCGGTGTCGTTCCATTTATTTTGAAAATTCTTTTCGTAAGCATGCTTGGGTATTCTGGTGAATTTAGTACATTGCGATGAGCTGAATTAAAGGCTTTTGAAAAATACAACTGTCGCGAGCTGAGAACCAATGCCAACTTTTATATATTCTGTGCCAGAGCCTCCTTGTACAACTCCACTGTTGAGTATTTAAAAGGACGGCGAAGCATCACTTTCAATACGGCGCGCTGTGCACGCGGATGTTTTGACATTTGTTTAGTTTTGCTTCCATGCTGGCCTGGGAGCAAGAGAAAAACATAGAATGTGCCAGTTGCATTTCCTCCCGGGCATGCTGTAAAAACCTAAGGGAGCCGAGGGTTTCAGCATATTGTAATTTAGGCGACAGGCTGACAACCTATCATTACAGCAATATATCTACAAATATATCTTAAATATCCCTCAAAACTTTGTCAGACATGTCGGAACGACGTTTGTTTAGGTCGTTTATGCTCTGCCTACCCTATTAGGGATAAAGGCGTGATTATATATATGTATGTTTTGACAACTTGACTATTTACTTAATTAAGATCCTGGCAGATGGCAACACAAGCGCTCGGCGTTCGGATACATTTAATGCGAGCACGCAACGCTCGGATACACATTTGGTGTGAGTACAATACATTAAATATAATAGGGATAAATATATGTATGTACATACATATAATCACGCCTTTATCCCTAATGGGTTAAACAAAGGTCGTTCCGCCACGTCTGACAATGTTTTGAGGGTTAATTAAGATAGATTTGTAGGTTTCTTGCTGTTGAGACATGTTGTCAGCCTATCGCTTAAATTGCAATATACAGAAACCCTCGGATCCCCTAGTTAGTTTTTACAGCATTCCCGGGAGCAAATGCACTGGCACATTCCATTTTTTTCTTTCGGTCCCAGTCCAGCATAGAAGTAATAAGCCAGCAGTTATCCATTTTTTGCGTAATAAAAGGCAGGAGTTAGGTAAGGATAATACAGACAGACTGTATCTGATTCTCTGAAAGAAATAAAAACCATGTTTTTGAGGGCACGTTAAAACATCGTTTCCAGTCGCTATCTTTTATAGTGGTCGTTATACTAACCATGTCACTGGCCCCTGACACAAGAGTTCAGTGGATCGTACGTCGACATGAAACCACTCTATGGCCCGTATTTATAATCCGCACTTGAGATTGACAGCCAGTTTGAGTTCGTATCAGAAATGTCATTCCAGTACAAAATTGCTTGTCAAATCCATACTTAATATTGCTCTCAATCTTGAGATAGCTTTACAAATACGAGCCTTAAAGAAGAAAACCTATTTTGTTTTCATATACCAGGTGTAAGAGACCGCGTCCCGCAAACTGATAGGGGTTACTCAGTCAACAACACTGAACAACTATCACCAGGAATTTCTTTCAGGAGATAAAAAGAAAATACCTTCCCATACAAAATTACCACCTCGTTCAGACATTTTTTATTTTTTGTGAAAAAAAATCCTGCTGATAGTTTTTCAGTTCCGTTGACTGAGTAATCTATCAGTTTGCGGGACGCTGTCCCTTACACGTACATACATACATACATATAACCACGCCTTTATCCCTAATGGGGTAGGCAAGCGTTTACGACCTAAACGAAAGGTCATTCCACCACGACTGACAAAGTTTTGAGGGTTATTTAAGATAGACTTGTAGGCATATTGCTGTAGTGACAGGTTGTCAGCCCATCGCCTAAATTACAATGTACAGAAACCCTCGGATCCCTTAGCTGATTTTTACAGCATGCCCGGGAGGAAATGCAGCGTTTTTCTTTCGCTCCCAGTCCAGCATGGAAGTCCCTTACACTCTGTATATAAAACATTTTGAAAATGGAATGACGCGATGTTTTTATCTCCAGCTAATATGAAGATAGTGTAACGAAGACTGATGAACAACTTCGGCTCGGGCTCGACTCAAACTATTAATTTTAATTTTTCTTAGCTCAGTCTGCTGTGAAAAATGCTTTCAAAATAGCGTCACTTCTTTATAGAGCTTTTAGGTTTAACAATTTCATTACATTGTGTTTGTTTAAAACTTTCTGCGCTTTGTACATAAACTATTTGCAAGCTATTTTCACTTACAAAGGAAAACTTTATAAAGAAGACTCAATCCACTTCTTCTTCTTCTTCTTCTGTCGAGTGGGTATCGAGTCTATGGACCCGATGAACCCTGGTGTCAACTCAATCCACTGAAAAACTGTAACAGCATTTTACAATAAATGTAAAAAAAAACTTCTGCCTTTTAGTTGTCAGAGATAACAGATACAATTTATAAAGTGATAAAATCAGAGTATCCTCGTAGAAAATAAAACCAATGGATTTGAGACTCTTTGACTTCTTCTTCTTCTTCGAGTCGACTGGTAACACTGGTTTGACTCAACTAGACCACGGAAGTTTTAAAGATTGGACAAAACGACAAAACCACAATATGAAGATTGACCTCTGTTCTCCAAACTTCAATATGAAGATGTCACCCCCATGATAATGAATGATGATTAATTGAAAACTGAAACATTCATTCAAACTATGATACAAATCTCCGGGAAAAAAACGGCGGAATTGAAACCATTCGATATTTAAAGTTCAATTGGAAAAGGCCGACTTCCGCGCGATTGTATAAAAACTTTTTGCGGAACAAAACGTGGCTGAGCGCATTTGTTTGAAATGCGATCGCCATATCGGCGGCCGGCAGACGTCCCCCCCACAGAGATAGCTATAGCGGGTTAGCTGAAGCTATACCATGCTATGTTAATAGAACTATAGCTGACAATGTTTTGCTTCCATGCTGGCCTGGGAGCGAGAGAAAAACATATAATGTGCTAGCTGCATTTCCTCCCGGGCATTCTGTAAAAAACAGCTAAGGGATCCGAGGGTTTCAGTGTATTGTCATTTAGTTGATGGGCAGACATCCTGTCACTACAGCAATATACAAAACTATCTTAAAAAAAACCCAAATTTCTGTTAGACGTGGCGGAACAACCTCTGTTTAGGTAGTTTACGCTCTGCCTACCCCATTAGGGATAAAGTGGATTATAAAGTGGATTATATGTTCCGGAATCAGAACATCCTGGAAAAATGGGAGTGAGTTAAACCTAAACATACTCCCAGTCTGAAAGATCCATCGATTAGATGATCCTAAAAAATCACCAGCTGTTTCAAATACATTAACTAACAACACTAAATTTTCTCAACCTACAGCGCCAGAATCTTTGTTCATCTTTCTTGAGCGGATGTAGTACCTTATGGACAGTTGTAAATACATACATATCTTCACGCCTTAGTCCCTGATGGCGTAGGCAGAGCGTAAACGACCCGAACAAAGGTCGTCTACCACGTCAGACACAGTTTTGAGGGTTACTTATGATAGATTTTTAGGTGTATTACTGTAGTGACAGGTTGTCAGCCCATCGCCTTAATTTCAATATACTGAAACTCTCGGATCCCTTAGCTGACTTTTACAGCATGCCCGGAAGGAAATGCAGCTGGCACATTCTATGTTTTTCTCTCGCTCCCAGGTCAGCATAGAAGAACGTATATGATTAAGATAGCTCCAGGTATCAGCGGGGTGTATAAGCGAACAAGAGAACAAACTGTGAATTTTAGAGTAAAATCATCATCATCAACATCCGTGGTCTAGTGGTTAGAGCCATGTGCTTACAATCAGGAGGACCGGGGTTCGATTCCCAGGGGGGACACAAAGTTGCTATTTGTCAATTTATCTACTTGCGAGGTTTTCCCCAGTTTGGTTAGGACATTGCAAGCTGAATCACTTGATTGTCCGAAAAGTAAAAGAATGCTGTGCTTTGGAGGGTACGTTAAGCCGTCGGTCCCGGTCGCTGTAATTGATAGTGGTCGTTACTCTTACCGACATGGTAGTGGCCTAAATAGCTGTGTTACTAGGCAGTTTGAGAACTCTGACACCAGGGTTCATCGAGTCTTTCGACTTGAGAATCCACTCGCTAAGAAGAAGAAGACCGAGCTGCAATCAAAATTCTCGGGTCCCTTTATTTTTTACCAGCCAGTGCCAGCCATGCAACGTGCACTGAAGGACCTAGCTAGTCACTCACAGAAAGTACCTACTAATAAATCTAAAGACTACCATAGTTCTCCCACTCTTGTAACTTGGACGAAACCAGAAATCTCAATACTTTTTACGGGCGACGTTTTAGAAGTTTCAGAGTGGCCCCTTGTTAGGCACTCTTTGAATGTATAAATTAAAGAAGGCAACATCTCAACAACTTTCTCCTCCTCCTTCCGATTATTGTTTGTTACCTGTTCATGTTCAACGATTTGTTTGTATACTCTTGAAGTAAAACTGATAAAAATGTTTTTTTTTTGTTTGAGAATACAGGTTCTACGTTATACGGTAAAATCATTATTTATTAAGAGTTCTTTACTATAATAGCACGTTTGAAGTATTTTTAATTAATTCTAAAACATGATTATATATGAGGTGAAAAAGACAGCTGCTCGAAACCTGAAAATGGTTGCTAAGTCAACGAAAATGAACAACATTAGATTTTTTTATTTATTTTTGCTTTCCCAATCAAAAAGACCACCTCGATTTCTTATTAAAACACGTTTGACCGGTAACATTACTCAGAAGAACAAAAGAAAAATCTTTAGTTCCCACAGAAAAACTTTTTAAACCGCTCTGGATTGCAAGAGATTGAAGCATATCATCCGCAAACGAATGAGCCCAATTTGAAACGTAGTGAAATTGACCCACAGCGCAGAGAAAAGTTCTATAAAACTTTGCCTGTGCAAACAATGGGGGTGCTGAGTCATAATGACTTCCACCCCCCTCTTCAACCCTCCCTGATCCCCCCTGACCCTCCTGGACGATCGACTGGTGATGTTATCTCCTCTCGGACCACTAGCCTGATGCTATATTCACCGGCTAAATAGCGTGATTTTGTCCCGAGTGGAAAAAACGATGAAGAAAATAGATTTTTACCTTGACTCATAATAAATATATACATATAATCACGCTTTTATCCCTAATGGGGTAGGAAGAGCGTAAACCACCTAAACAAAAGTCGTTCAGCCACGTCTGAAAAAGATTTTAGGGTTATTTAAGATAGATTTTTAGGTATATTGCTGTAATGACAGGTTGCCAGCCCATCGCCGAAATTACAATATACAGAAACCCTTGGATCCCTTAGCTGATTTTTGCAGCATGCCCGAGAGAAAATTCAGCTGGCACATTCTTTGTTTTTCTCTCGCTCCCAGTCTAGCATGGAAAACTCAAAATAAAAGCGGTACATAAATTTGGACCAAGAATACCTATATTTATATCCTTATATTTATATACCTGCCTACCTATGTATTA
Source organism: Scrobipalpa costella (assembly GCA_949820665.1). Lineage (NCBI taxonomy): Eukaryota > Metazoa > Arthropoda > Insecta > Lepidoptera > Gelechiidae > Scrobipalpa > Scrobipalpa costella. The sequence goes on from OX463297.1 coordinate 25,061,172, forward strand.
ATCTTCCGGTATCATCATAAATAACATAACAGCTAACTGGTTGTTCATAAACTGTAGTTCTATTAAAACTAAATTTTTATACCTATACACTTCCAACTGTTCAACCTAATTTCTTACTTTGCAAACTAATCAAGCAATCTACATGGACATTAGACTGGTGGGTTAGTTACTTGTCTTTTTTTTATTCAATATCAAAAATGTTCCGAACAGCAACATTCTTCTTCTGTCGAGTGGGTATCGAGTCTATCAACCCGATGAACCCTGGTGTCAGAGTTTTAAAACCGCCTAGTAGCACAACAATCAGGCCTCTGACATGGTTTGAGTAACGAACACTATCAAAGACAGCGACCGGAACCGACGGCTTATCGTGCCCTCCGAGGCACGAAATCTTTTTCTTTTCGGACAATCAGGTGATTCAGCCTGTAATGTTAGGACATTACAGGCTGAATGGGGAAAAATTCACAAAGTGATAAATTCTCAAATATCAACTTTGTGTTTCCCCCCTGGGAATCGAACCCGGGACCTCCGGATCGGGAGTCCATGGCACTAGACACTAGACCACGAAGGCAGTTAACAGCAACATTAATTCTCGGCTTCTTTTTTAATGGCATATTCGAGCTATCATTCAATGGCAATCTTGTCTTCACAAAATTAATCTTGGCTTACCGTGTAAGTCTTTTACACGTGTCGAATAATTGCTAACCAAAGGTCAGTGCTAATAAGCTCTATATTTATGCCCAAAGCCTCGATGAATGTATTCTATTTCTTATCTCATTACTACATCCGCACGTGCGCAATAAGATATGTAGTATTATATTACAGCAAAATAAATAAATATACGTTTCCAATACGCAATATTCGATAAAAGCAATCTAGATAGCAGGAGGGCTCCAGGGTCACTTGTTTATGACCCACAAACTTTAGGAGGGTTAGATTTATAGTAAGGGATACCCTACCTGAAAATAAAAAGAGTTTTCGCGTTAAAAATTGGCAACATTTTCTGGGCATGTCACAACAATGGATTTATTTATTTTCACTTTGAGTTGAAAAAACGAAAATGTGAATTTTATTTTTATTTACTTCAAATAGATTTTCTCTTGCTTAAGATTAGGTCAGGGGTAATGAAGGTAGATTCGACGATGGCGCTCACCCATAAGGCTAAGAAGACATTGGCATCCCACACACCGATGGAATACAACAAGCTGTTTAGTGCCGGACTCCGATGTGATGGTGGTTGTACGTATACTAGGCATAGGCAGCCTCATGGCACCAAAAAAGACATGATCGGTTGTAATAATTACGATAAACTAGAATTTCTTCCGTGATGGACTGGGAGCGACAAAAAACATAGAATGTGCCAGCTGCATTTCCTCTGAGGTATGCTGTTTAAACCAGCTAAGGGATCCGAGGGTTTCTGTATATTGCAATTTAGGCTGACAACCTGTCACTACAGCAACTTCAAATCCATCCTAAATTACCTTCAAAACTTTGTCAGACGTGGAGGAACGACCTTTTTTTAGGTCGTTAACGCTCTGCCTACCCCATTGGGGATAAAAACGTAGTGATTACATGTATTTATGTAGAAAAGAAACCTTATCGCTTTAAAAGGTAGTTTTTAGGTAAAAGAATAAAAGCAAAAAGAAATAGTTTGTTCCAGACCTTGGTTCCAGATGACTTCATTACAAGTTGTCGACAGTTGTACAGTTGGCAACTCTGTTTCTTTAGCTGTTGTAACGATAACTAGTTTAAAGTTCCGTTTCAAGAAGCCACTTTTATCTTTAAAAGAAACAAACAAAAACAAAAGGAGAACTGGCCGAAACCAATTATCGAAAAAAAAGTAAAGCAAAGTAGGTCGAAATGAGTAAAAAATGCTGCGATAGGTCGATACTGGGCTCGATTCTATATACCACCGCCTAAAACTAACATTGATTTCTATCCGTCACTTTCGAAATAATAAAATTGAAATGGGACAGGCGATTTATTCTCTATGGTTTTACACTTTGTCCGCTAGATTTTGACGCGATTTCTATAAATTTGATCCACCATTTCAAATGACGGCAGATAAAAATGACAGATAACGCAAAAAAACCACCCACTATAAATCAAAAAGCGGAGAGAATCGATCTCCTATCCTTTTCCAATGTTTTTATCCCAAACACTAAAATAGGTTGTTCAGTTAATAAAAAGCATTTTTCACAAAGATTCTTCTGGGAAATTGAAATAAAAAAATACTATTCCTACAAAATGATCAATTTGATCGGAAAAAATTGTACAGGGAAGCCAACACTCTTACGTTTTGTAGTTATTTTGATTCATTTAATTGTTTTCTATTATCATAATATTTGAAAAAAAAAAAAAAACTAAATTTGCAAAAAGTCAACAATTATATTTACCTGAAAAACGACCAAATGAATCCCTCAAAGTTTTCAAACAAGATAACATTGGTTTGGGAAAGTTTTTAAGATAAAAAGTCTTTTCGTTTCCGACATCGCCCATTAATGGATAAGTGGAGAAGTTAATAAAGTTTTATCACTTTGACTAATACTTTTAATCCCTGATCCCATTAGAGTATTAAGGGTGTTAAGATTAAATATATGTGACTTAAGAGGGTAAATCCCGTGATCCTAAGGGCGGTTTTGCACTGCTCCGTAATCATATCCGTATCCGTGAAAAATATATGGAAGCTGTCACACATTTTCGCGCCAGTCCATACCGAATAGGGAGCAGTGTAAAACCACCCTAAGGCCGTTTATGGCAAAAAAGTCAGAGTATTCGTATTACGGAGTACATTAAATGTTTTTGAATAATCTTTGAGGCTGATTGTAGGGTACAGATATCAGAATGTTCACATTTTGATTTTTGGCTCATATTTAGTGGCGTTAGGATCGCAGAATGTAACATCCGATCCTTTTCAGCTAGATATTTTAGCTTCGCCTTGATATACAATAAGAATCAAAGACTTAAAAAAATAGATCTGTTGAAAATGCAGTTGTCTTACCTGGTATCTTAACTTAAATAAACTTCTCCAATTGTTCTTGAAGATACTTAGTTGTATCGTCAAGATACCAGATACCGACTTATTAAGGTGTATCCTGCATCTGCATGCTCATCTGAGCAAGTCAATTTCAAGATATGCAAACATCGCCCGTAATGCCATAGAATATCGTTCAAATCAGCGCGCGCTACGGCGTGGCGGTTATGTCCGTGACTGTGTCAAAAATAAGCGAATTACGCACAAAAAAACTAATTCCATAAAAACTACGAGTCGGATTTTAAAAATAGCTATGTTGTGATTTTAGATAATCATAAAATGGATATTTTCCCGAAGGAACCGTGAAATTTGCTGATAAAAACAACTTTACTTCCAGTTTTTCTTAGCAAACTTATTTATGAACTAGAATATATTTAAATGTTGCAATTGCAGGCCATGAACCAATTTCTTAGATGTATATTCCTTCCATGCTGGCATGGGAGCGAGAGAAAAACATAGAATGTGCCATCTGCATTTCCTCCCGGGCATGCTGTAAAAACCAGCTAAGGGATCCGAGGGTTTCAGTATATTGTAATTTAGGCGATGGGCTGACAACCTGTCACTACAGCAATATACTTATAAATTTATCTTAAATAACCCTCAAAACTTTGTCAAACGTGGCGGAACAATCTTTGTTTAGGTCGTTTACGCTCTGCCTACCCCATTAGGGATAAAGGCGTGATTATATGTATGTATGTATGTATATTCTTTAAGATTTTTTTAAGGATTCTTTTAGGAGAAATAAGCTCTTAATAACAACCATTTGCCGTTCGTTAGGAATCACCTCAACAAATACACACTCAAAAAAAAACGGGTAAAGTAAGTAAGATAACTTGCTACATCCACATAGGTAGAGTAACCAACCTCCCATAAAAGTAACTTCCCATCCTTATTCCTTTGGCTTCTCAGCGGACCACCAGCCCTCAAGGGTTGCATCGTAATTAATACACTCAACGCCCATGGATCTTAAAAGGGTCCACGGGAATATAAAATTAACCCTTTCAGGGGACATAAAAAATTTAACACCGCGCGCAATCACGGCGACTTGAGAGGTCATTTCCATGTTAATCTCATCCGATTTTGTTAGGATTACTTGCGATTTTAATGACATGCTGCTACATAAGAAGAAAAAACTTTTTTTAGTCACTGATAATTAACATATTTTCTACTGGCCTAATTCTCATACATACATATAATCACGCCTTTATCCCTAATGGGGTAGGCAGAGCGTAAACAACCTAAACAAAGGTCGTTTCGCCACGTCTCACAATGTTTGGAGGGTTATTCAAGATAAATTTGTAGGTATATTGCTGTAGTGACAGGTTGTCAGCCCATCGCCTAAATTACAATATACTGAAACCCTCGGATCCCTTAGCTGGTTTTTACAGCATGCTCGGGAGGATATGCAACTGGCACATTCTATGTTTTTCTCTCGCTCCCAGGCCAGCATGGAAGAAATATTAATTCTCATACCAACATATGAAAGTATGTTCGATGTTAGAATATAAAGATTCTTTGAAGTGTAATAGCTCTGTCATAGTTTCTGCCTGTTTTAGCTTGCTTTTACCCTTGTCCTAGTTACCAAGAGCTAACCTATTCAAAATAATAAAAAACATAACTAGAAAAAGTTCTTAGATTTTCCAGCCAGATAAATGAACCTACTACTATTTCCAATTTTCGTTACAAAATTCCACTGTCATTCACATTATTTATTCATTGTCCTTTTTCAAAGCTCACCTTACTAAAGTTTACCAAACAGTTTCACTACACTTGAAACGCTACCAGCGTAATGTCGTTTAGACGCTGGATTAGCTTCATTTACAAAGCAAGCGCTGAAAATTCTAAATTCCATCTAATTTTCCTCTGGAGAAAGTCAAAGCGTGAGTGTGCGGGTTAAAACTGTAATTTGTAGGTAAATCTGAGTTTTCAGACGCAAAACCTCGGTTACTTGAGCGCGTGTTCTTGTTGTCATAATTGTTATCACATTTAAAATAGCCGCTTTGAATTCTGTACAGTATTATGAATAAGAATATTTTACGTCAATTATCTGATGAGCATGCTTTGGTTGTGTAATTAAATAGATACATACATACACATAATCACGCCTTTATCCCTAATGGGGTAGGAAGAACTTTAAACAACCTAAACAAAGGTCGTTCCGCCGCGTCTGACAAAGTTTTGATTGGTTTATTTAAGATAGATTTGTAGGTATATTGCTGTAGTGACAGGTTGTCCGCCCGTCGCCTAAATTACAATATACTTCTTCTTCTTCTGTCGAGTGAGTAGAGTCTATCGACCCGATGAACCCTGGTGTCAGAGTTTTTAAACCGCCTAATAGCACAACTATCAGGCCTCTAACATGGTTTGAGTATACTGAATCCCTTAGCCAGTTTTTACAGCATGCCCGGGAGGAAATGCAGCTGGCGCTTTCTATGTTTTTCTTTCGCTCCTAGTCCAGCATGGAAGAAATGTAATTAAATAGATGATGTTATTCCTTCCATGCTGGCCTGTGAATAGAATGTGCCAGATGCTTTTCCTCAGGGGCATGCTGTAAAAACCAGCTAAGGGATCTGAGGGTTTCAGAAAATTGCAATTTAAGAGATGGGCTGACAACCTGTCACTATAGCAATATACCTACAAATCTATCTTAAATAACCCTCAAAACTTTGTCAGACGTGGCGGACCGACCTTTGTTTAGGTCGTTTACGCTCTGCCAACCCCATTAGGGATAAAGGCGTGATTATATGTATGTATGTTTGTTATTCAGTTACTACAAATAGTTCTCAGAAAAGGATAATTACATTATCATCTGTGACCTGTGACATATACTAATTTGGGATTGAAATAAGCATTACGATGTATGCGCCTGCGCCAATTTTCAACACTAAAACTGCCTAATCGAACCGTAAAAAATTGTTTGAATAATTAATGTTATCTGATTGTTTTGAAAAATTTATAGTCGAAGGATATTTTGTGTTTCCCAACACGAAAAGCATTAAATTAATAGCTGGTCAAATCGCAATCAAATCCTAAACCTAACCCATTTGATATAAAATCAAAGAGTTTTATAGGCCCCATGCCGGGCGCCATTTACACCCCATGAACACATAACCAGACAACTCTACAGAGGGCACCACGGGCACCCCTGAAAGGACAATCGAATTTATTACACGTCATAACAATATATTATTTTTTATGACAATTTCAAACCTTCCTGCGACCCTTAGTGACATTACAGGCCCATATTTTGTGTTATGGTGAAAATTGCAGATCTTTTACTAAGGATATTTATAAGGATACATAAAAAAAAACTAAATTAGACCATGCCCTATAATGAAATTCATTTTTGAGGTGTAAAAGTAGCCTTTGTTTTGCTACAAAATTAAGGACCCTCATTGAAACATCCAAAATTGAAATTGATATGCATAAAATAAATGATCAGGGTAGTTCTGAGATGCCGAAACATTTGTAAATAAATCTTGGGAACCTATGGGGAAAATAGTTCAAAATAATGCCAAATTACCTTCTTGAACAAATTATTTGCTTGCTTGAACACCCTGTATAAAATATGTAGAGATAAAACATAAAACAAATAAGATGACACGTTCGTGAATGGAACATACCCGGCCATGCTACAGCTGTCACACTGCTGAAATGTGTACAGATAAATCTAAAAAACTGGCCATGTGTAAGTTGAGACAGCAAGGTTCTGCATATTTGTTAATTACGATTCCCGATGTTAGAGGCCTAATAGCTGTACTACTAGGCGGTTTGAAACTCTGACACCAGGGTTCATCGGGTTGTTCGACTCGAGAGTCTACTCGCTAAGAAGAAGACGATTCCCGGTACTTGATGAAATTGCTCTTATGAGCACACGCACCCTCTTTTAACTGCGCGGAAACCAGTACAAATTTACCCTTTTCATCGTCGTTGTCGTAGTCTCAGCCGATAGACGTCAACTGTAAGACATAGGCCTCCGCCAAGGAAGATTTCCACGATGTTCAATCCAGCAACTTCCGCATCCAGGCATTCCGCTATCTTCATTCATAATTCTACCCTGTGGGGGCCTACCTACGCTGCGTCTAGCGTTTAAGAACTGAAAGGAGATTAAAACAAAGTTTAGAATCGAAGTTTTTCTTAAAAATAGGGTAGATTGACTTGGGCACATAAATTGAACGCTTAGGCACGCTTAGGTTTAATTGTAAGGGTCCTTCGTGTCTCTTGGGTACGGAACCCTGAAACATACATACGAGGGGTGGCTGATAAGTAATCTACCTAACTATGAAAGAAAAGACTTTGATGGCTAGTTTATTTTTATTTTTCTAAATAGTCTCCTGCAAGTGAAATACACTTATGACATTTGCAAATAAGTGACATCATGCCGTTATAATAGTTATTTTTATTTTGTTCGTCAAAATGGTCAGTCACAGCCTCTTTCATTTCTTCGTCCGTCGAAAATCTGCGACCCCTCAATTTTTTCTTTAAATCTTTGAATAAGAAATAGTCACAGGGAGCCAGATCTGGACTATAAGGTGGATGGTTAATTTCTGTGAAGCCGTTTTTGCTCAGGGCTGACCTCGCCGTTAAGGCTGTGTGTACAGGAGCAATGTCTTGTAAAATCAGAACACCTTTGCTGAGTTTGCCTCTCCGCTTTTCTTTGATTTGTTCACGAAGCTGGTCAAGCAAGTTTGCATAATATTCAGCATTCATTGTTGTATTTTTAGGCAAATAATCTATCATCAAAATCCCTTCGACATCCCAAAATACGGTGGCCATTAGTTTTCCAGCCGACGGCCGAACCTTGAACTTCCTTGGCGGCTTTTCTCCTTTAAATTTCCATACTTCTACTTCTACTTCTTGGTGGGACGGCTGCGATGCACGCAGACGGGTGATCAGCTCCTGATGTTGGAACTATTTCACCCAATTCCCAGTGGTGGAGCACTGGGTTCACTGGTGCTCCGTCAGCGTCACCTCCCTGAATCTACCGGTGGCCCTGCAGAAGTGCAGAATGTCTAATAAGGAAATGTTTTTTAAGTCCTTTTTCTCTAGTTTGTCAGTTCCTAAGTATTCCCATCTTGGCAGTGAGTAGCTAGGACATTCGGCTAAGAAGTGGAGACTACTTTCCTCCTGTCCGCACTCAGGGCAATTTGGGTTATCTATTAATCTCATAGTGTGTAGGTGTTTGTTCAGTCCGCAATGTCCTGTCAGTAACCCTACCAAGAGTCTGATATGTTTTTTACTAAGTTGTAGTAATCTACGCGTTTTTCTAAAATCTAAGCATTTTATGAAAAGCTTAGATTGTCGACAGGACTGTAAGTTATTCCATCTACTGTTACTATCGTTTTTAATTTTTATGTTAATAACGCCTTTTGTTATTTGGCCTGGAATTGGTAGACATGGTTCAGGGCCCATAAAGGTTTCATCTGCCCCGGTCCTGGCCAATTTATCTGCTATTTCGTTTCCTTCATTGTCTTGGTGCCCTGGCACCCAGGCAATTGTGATACTAGTATTGGTACATAATCTGTTTAGAGTCAGTTTGCATTCCTTAACTAATGCAGAGGTTGTACAGGTTTTGTTGAGCGCTTTTAATGCTGCCTGACTGTCGCTATAGATTATGACTTCTGGTGTTAATTCTGTATTTTCTAGCTCGCCGGCGCACTCCAGGATGGCCTGCACCTCAGCCTGGAAAACGCTGGCGAATTTTCCTAAAGGTATTACTATATATATAGCTGGAAACCCACTCACTCACTGACTGACATAATTGTTCTCCCAGAAGGAGGGTCGGGGGGTGAAAGTCTTGTATGGAAAAAGTGTGGAAGTGGCTTTGGTGAGTATGGGAAAATTCCGAAATCTTGGAAAACTGCTCCTCATCATGGAGTGACCCTGCGGCCTGGCTAAACTATAAGAGGTAGGGGGGTGGATTTCAAACTAATTTTGGAGCACACCCTGGGCAATTTCAGATTTTGGTGAAAAAAATCCAAAATGGCGGAAAACAAGATGGCTGCCATACAAAATAAAAAGTTGAATATCTCGGAAAGGGTTAGAGATAGAGGGGGGGTGTTCGACCAAATGTCATAGAGGGCGATGGGGGTCAAGTGCCGGTGGTCACGAAAATCCAACATGGCGGATCCAAAATGGCGGCCGAAAAAAAAGTTGCTCTGATCGGGATGAAATTTTTCATTCGGGTAGTCCTCGGGGAGCTTATTTGATATTTGTGGTTCGTTTTTTGTTTTTTTCAGGTTTTAAGATGGCCGCCATACAAGGGTTTTTTGTATGGGGAGCTTTTTTTGGCTCTGGCGTGGAAACGGTGTCCCCGAGGTGGGGGGTCGCCATACTATGTATTGTTCTACTCCGGGGTAGGCAACTTTTGGTATTTGTCAAAATTCAAAATGGCGGAATCAAAATGGCGGCCGGGAGGCAATTTGCTCCGATCCGGCTCAAAATCGATATCTGGGGGTTTTTGGGGTCAATGATTTTATTTTGATGGTTTTTTTTGTGACTCTGCCATTTTTAAAGATGGCCGCCCTACAAAATGTTACAGGTAAATCATGTATATCATTGTATCGCGGTATTTATTGCAGATAGGTCGAAAGTTTCTTTGGAAATATGGTAGGTATGTATTAGGACAAAAAATTGTGTTTGTCAAAAATCCAATATGGCGGATCCAAGATGGCGGCCGGGTGTCAAGGTGCTCTGATCCTGCTCAAAATCGATATCTAGGGGTTTTCGGGGTCAGTGTTTTTATTTTTCTGGTTTGTTTTGTGATTTGGCCATTTTTCAAGATGGCCGCCATACAAAATTTTGTAGGTGAATTATGTATTTGATTTTATCGCAGAATTGATTGCAGGTAGGTTGATAGTTTCTTTGGAAATATGGTAGGTATGTATTAGGACAAAAAATTGTGTTTGTTAAAAAAACAATATGGCGGATCCAAGATGGCGGCCGGGTGTCAAGTGGCTCTGATCCGGTTGAAAATCGATATCTGGTGGTTGTCGGGGTGGCTGATTATAGATCTAAAGTTTTTTTGGTGACTTCGTGGATTTCAAGATGGCCGCCATACGAAAGTCACATGCGGCACGCGGGATGCTTCCTGCACACCGGCTCGCCGGCTGCTTTAGCTGCCCGTGCACCCCGCACCCCACCTGCACACCGGCTCGCGGGCTGCTTTAGCTGCCCGCGCACCTCGCACCCCACCCGCACACCGGCTCGCGGGCTGCTTTAGCTGCCCGCGCACCTCACACCCCACCCGCACAACGGCTCGCGGGCTGCTTAGCCTGCCCGCGCATCCCCCACCTCACCAGCAATTTTGAAATTTTATATAAAAAAAAAAAAACAAAATGGTGGGTTCAAGATGGCGGCTATAACTAATCATGCTCCGATCTGGCTAAAAACCGTAGCATAAGGGTTTTTGGGGTGGCTGATCATAGATTTTTGGTTTATTTTTTGGAATTCGCGAATTTCAAGATGGCGGCTGTTAAAAACAAGTTATGCTCTGATTGGACTTAAAATTGACATCTGGGGGTTTCTTGGGTTTCTGATATCTCGTTTGAGATTAATTTTGAAATATTTTGATTTTTTAAGATGGCCGCCATACAAAAATAACATGTTAAGGCTAGAACAATATAAAATTAAATTAAAAACTTGCGGCGCCAAACAAACAACAGCTCAACAAAACACCGCGGGCTGCTTTAGCAGCCCGCGCACTACGCAACCACTAGTTACTATATATATAGCTGGAAACCCACTCACTCACTCACTCACTCACTGACTGACATAATTGTTCTCCCAGAAGGAGGGTCGGGGGGTGAAAGTCGTGTATGGGAAAAGTGTGAAGGTGGTTTTGGTGAGTATGGGAAAATTCCGAAATCTTGGAAAACTGCTCCTCATCATGGAGTGACCCTGCGGCCTGGCTAAACTATAAGAGGAAGGGGGGTGGTTCTCAAACTAATTTTGGAGCACACCCTGGGCAATTTCAGATTTTATTGTAAAAAATCCAAAATGGCGGAAAATAAGATGGCCGCCATACAAAATAAAAAGTTAAATATCTCGGAAACGGTTAGAGATAGAGGAGTGGTGTTCGACCAAATGTCATAGAGGGCGGTGGGGGTCAAGTGCCAGTGGTCACGAAAATCCAAGATGGCGGATCCAAAATGGCGGCCGAAACAAAAGTTGCTCTGATCAGGATGAAATTTTGCAAGCGGGTGGTCCTCGGGGAGCTTATTTGATATTTTTGGTTTGTTTTTTGATTATGCCATTTTTAAAGATGGCCGCCATACAAGGGTATTTTGTATGGGGAGCTTTTTTTGGCTCTGACGCGAAAACGGTGTCCCTGAGGTGGGGGGCCGCCATACTTTGTATTGTTCCTCTCCGGGGTAGGCATGTTTTGGTAAATGTCAAAATCCAATATGGCGGATTCAAGATGGCGGCCGGGAGTCAATTTGCTCCGATCCGGCTCAAAATCGATATCTGAGGGTTTTCGGGGTCAGTGTTTTTATTTTCCTGGTTTGTTTTGTGATTTGGCCATTTTTCAAGATGGCCGCCATACAAAATTTTGTAGGTTAATTATGTATTTCATTGTATCGCGAAATTTATCGCAGGTGGGTTAGTAGTTTGTTTGGAGATATGGTAGGTATGTAATAGGACATTAAATTAGGTTTTTCAAAAATCCAATATGGCGGATCCAAGATGACGGCTGGGTGTCAAGTTGCTCTGATCGGGCTCAAAATCAATATCTGGGGGTTTTCGGGGTCAGTATTTCTATTATTATAGTTTGTTTTGTGATTTTGGAATTTTTCAAGATGGCCGCTATACAAAATGTTACAGGTGAATCATGTATTTTATTGTATCGCGGTATTTGTTGCAGGTAGTTTGGTAGTTTCTTTGAAAATATGGTAGGTATGTATAAGATCAAAAAATTGTGTTTGTCAAAAATCCAATATGGCGGATCCAAGATGGCGGCCGGGTGTCAAGTTGCTCTGATCCGGCTGAAAATCGATATCTGGGTGTTGTCGGGGTCGCTGATTGTAGATCTGAAGTTTTTTTTGTGACTTCGTGAATTTTCAAGATGGCCGCCATACAAAAGTAACGTCCGGCACGCGGGCTGCTTTAGCTGCCCGCGCACCCCGCGCCCTACCTGGACACCGACACGCGGGCTGCTTTAGCTGCCCGCGCACCCCGCACTTCACTGGAATATCGGCACGCGGGCTGCTTTAGCTGCCCGCGCACCACGTACCAAACCTGCACACCGGCACGCGGGCTGCTTTAGCTGCCCGCGCACGCCGCACCCTACCAGGACACCTCACCAGCAATTTGACATTTATAAAAAACAAAATGGCGGCTAACACTAATCTTGCTCCGATCTGGCTTGAAATCGTATACAAGGGATTTTTGGGGTAGCTGATCATAAATTTTGGTTGAATTTTGGATTTCGAGAATTTTCAAGATGGCGGCTGATAGAAAAAGTTTTTGCTTAGATTGTACTCAAATTTGACATCTGAGGGTTGTTTGGGATACTGATGTCAAATATTAAGTATTTTTTCAGATATCAATCATTTTCAAGATGGCTGCCATACAAAATAAACACTATTAGGCCAGAACAATATAAAATTAAAAACTTGCGCCGGCAAACAAACAACAGCCCAACAAAACACCGCGGGCTGCTTTAGCAGCCCGCGCACTACGCAACCACTAGTTACTATATATATAGCTGGAAACCCACTCACTCACTGACTGACATAATTGTTCTCCCAGAAGGAGGGTCGGGGGGTGAAAGTCGTGTATGGGAAAAGTGTGGAGGTGGTTTTGGTGAGTATGGGAAAATTCCGAAATCTTGGAAAACTGCTCCTCATCATAGAGTGACCCTACAGCCTGGCTAAACCATAAGAGGTAGGCGGGTGGGTCTCAAACTAACTTTGGAGCACACCCTTGACAGTTTTAATATTTTATGAAAAAAAACCAAAATGGCGGAAAACAAGATGGCCGCCATACAAAATAAAAAGTTGAATATCTCGGAAACGGTTGGAGATAGAGGGGGGGTGTTCGACCAAATGTCATAGAGGGCGGTGGGGGTCAAGTGCCGGTGGTCACGAAAATCCAAGATGGCGGATCCAAAATGGCGGCCGAAAAAAAAGTTGCTCGGATCGGGATGAAATTTTGCATGCGGGTAGTCCTCAGGGAGCTTATTTTATATTTTTGGTTTGTTTTTTGTTTTTTCCATTTTCCAAGATGGCCGCCATACAAGGGTATTTTGTATGGGGAGCTTTTTTTGGCTCTGGCGTGGAAACGGTGTCCCTGAGGTGGGGGGCCGCTATACTTTGTATTGTTCCTCTCCGGGGTAGGCAACTTTTGGCAAATGTCAAAACCCAATATGGCGGATTCAAGATGGCGGCCGGGAGTCAATTTGCTCCGATCCGGCTCAAAATCGATATCTGGGGGTTTCCGGAGTCATTTTTTTTATTTTTAAGGTTTGTTTTGTGATATTGCCATTTTTCAAGATGGCCGCCCTACAAAATTTTAAAGGTGAATTATGTACTTGATTTAATCGCGGAATTGATTGCAGGTAGGTTGGTAGTTTCTTTGGAAATATGGTAGGTATGTATTAGGACAAAAAAATGTGTTTGTCAAAAATCCAATATGGCGGTTCCAAGATGGCGGCCGGGTGTCAAGTTGCTCTGATCCGGCTCAAAATCGATATCTAGGGGTTTTCGGGGTCAGTGTTTTTATTTTTCTGGTTTGTTTTGTGATTTGGCCATTTTTCAAGATGGCCGCCACACAAAATTTTGTAGGTGAATTATGTATTTCATTGTATCGCGGGATTAATTGCAGGTCGGTTGGTAGTTTCTTTGGAAATATGGTAGGTATGTATTTGGCCATTTTTTTTTTATTTTTAAAATGGCGGCCGGGTGTCAAGTTGCTCTGATCCGGTTCAAAATCGATATCTGGGGGATATCAGGGTTACTGATTATAAACATGATTATTTTTTTGTGACTGCGTGAATTTTAAAGATGGCAGCCAAACAAAAGTCACATCCGGCACGCGGGCTGCTTTAGCTGCCCGCGCACCCCGCGCCCTACCTGGACACCGGCACGCGGGCTGCTTTAGCTGCCCGCGCACCTCGCGCCCTACCTGGACACCAAAACGCGGGCTGCTTTAGCTGCCCGCGCACCCTGCACCCTACCTGGCCACAGGCACGCGGGCTGCTTTAGCTGCCCGCGCACCCCGCGCCCTACCTGGACACCGGCACGTGGCCTGCTTTAGCTGCCCGCGCACCCCGCGCCCTACCTGGACACCGGCACGTGGACTGCTTTAGCTGCCCGCGCACCCCGCGCCCTACCTGAACACCGGCACGCGGGTTGCTTTAGCTGCCCGCGCACACCGCATGTCACTGGCATATCAGCACGCGGGCTGCTTTAGCTGCCCACGCACCCCGCACCATACCTGCGCACCGGCACGCGGGCTGCTTTAGCTGCCCGCGCAGCCCGCACCTCACTGGCATAGCGGCACGCGGGCTGCTTTAGCTGCCCGCGCACCCTGCACCCTACCCGGACACCGGCACGCGGGCTGCTTAAGCTGCCCGCGCGCTACGCACCTCATCAATAATTTGACATGTTATAAAAAAACAAAATGGCGGCTAACACTAACTAACTTCTTGCTCCGATCTGGCTTGAAATTGTAGGTTAGGGTTTTTGGGGTACCTGATCATATATTTTTGGTTAATTTTTGTATTTTGAAAATTTTCAAGATGGCGGCTGTTAAAAACAAACTTGCTCTGATTTGACTCAAAATTGACATCTGGGGGTTTCTTGGGTTTCTGATATCTGGTTTAAGATTAATTTTGAAATATTTTGATTTTTCAAGATGGCCGCCATACAAAAAGAACATGTTAAGGCCAGAATTATTTTAATTTAATTAAAAACTTGCGCCGCCCAACAAAACACCGCAGGCACAACGACCGCGGGCTGCTTTAGCAGCCCGCGCACTACGCAACCACTAGTTACTATATATATAGCTGGAAACCCACTCACTCACTCACTCACTGACTGACATAATTGTTCTCCCAGAAGGAGGGTCGGGGGGTGAAAGTCGTGTATAGGAAAAGTGTGGAAATGGTTTTGGTGAGTATGGGAAAATTCCGAAATCTTGAAAAACTGCTCCTCATCATGGAGTGACCCTGCGGCCTGGCTAAACTATAAGAGAAAGGGGCGTGGTTCTCGAACTAATTTTGGAGCACACCCTGGGCAATTTCAGATTTTCGTGTAAAAAATCCAAAATGGCGGAAAACAAGATGGCTGCCATACAAAATAAAAAGTTGAATATATCGGAAACGGTTGGAGATAGAGGGGGGGTGTTCGACCAAATGTCATAGAGGGCGGTGGGGGTCAAGTGCCGGTGGTCACGAAAATCCAAGATGGCGGATCCAAAATGGCGGCCGAAAAAAAAGTTGCTCTGATCGGGATAAAATTTTGCATGCGGATAGTCTTTAGGGAGCTTATTTGATATTTCTCATTAGTTTTTTGATTTTTCCATTTTTCAAGATGGCCGCCATACAAGGGTATTTTGTATGGGGATCTTTTTTTGGCTCTGGCGCGGAAACGGTGTCCCCGAGGTGGGGGGTCGCCATACTTTGTATTGTTCCTCTCCGGGGTAGGCAACTTTTGGTAAATGTCAAAATCCAATATGGCGGATTCAAGATGGCGGCCTGGAGTCAATTTGCTCCGATCCGGCTCAAAATCGATATCTGGGGGTTTCCGGGGTCAGTGTTTTTATTTTTTAGGTTTGTTTTGTGATTTTGCTATTTTTCAAGATGGCCGCCATACAAAATGTTACAAGTCAATCATGTATTTCATTTTACCGCGGTATTTATTGCAGGTAGGTTGGTACTTTCTTTGGAAATATGGTAGGTATGTATTAGGACAAAAAATTGTGTTCGTCAAAAATCCAATATGGCGGAACCAAGATGGCGGCCGGGTGTCAATTTGCTCTGATCCAGCTGAAAATCGATATCTGGGGGTTTTGGGTTCGTGGATTACAGATTTGATCATTTTTTGTGACTGCGTGAATTTTCAAGATGGCCGCCATACAAAATTTTGTAGGTAAATCATGTATTTCATTGAATCGCGGAATTTATTGCAGGTCGATTGGTAGATGCTTTGGAATTATGGTAGGTATGTATAAGGACAAAAAATTGTGCGTGTCGAAAATCCAATATGGCGGATTCAAGATGGCGGCCGGGAGTAAAATTGCTCCGATCCGTCTCAAAATCGATATCAGGGGGTTTTTGGGGTTAATGATTTAATTTCGATGGTTTTTATTTTGTGACTGCCATTAATCAAGATGGCCGCCATACAAAATTTTGTAGGTGAATCATGTATTTCATTGTATCGCGGGATTAATTGCAGGTCAGTTGGTAGTTTCTTTGGAAACATGGTATGTATGTATTTAGACAATTTTTTTTTTATCTTTTAAAAATGGCGGCCGGGTGTCAAGTTGCTCTGATTCGGGTCAAAATCGATATCTGGGGTATATCAGGTTTACTGATTATAAAATGATTATTTTTTTGTGACTGCGTGAATTTTAAAGATGGCCGCCAAACAAAAGTCACATCCGGCATCCGGGCTATTTTAGCTGCCCGCGCACCTCGCACCCTACCAGGACAACGGAACGCGGGCTGCTTTAGCTGCCCGCGCTCCCCGCACCCTACCTGGACACCGGCACACGGGCTGCTTTAGCTGCCCGCACACCACGCGCCATACATGGACATCGGAACGCGGGCTGCTTTAGCTGCCCGCGCACCCCGCGCCCTATCTGGACACCGGCATGAGGGCTGCTTTAACTGCCCGTGCACCCCGCACACCACCCGCATACCGGCTCGCGGGCTGCTTTAGCTGCCCGCGCACAACTCACCTCATCAGCTATTTTGACATATTATAGAAAAACTAAAGGCGGATTTAAATTTAGAATTTAAAACTAATCATGCTCCGATCTAACTAGAAATCGTAACTTACGGGTTTTAGGGGGATATTTGTTTTGATTTTTGGATTTTGAGAATTTTCAAGATGGCGGCTGTTAAAAACAAGACTTGCTCTGATTGGACTCAAAATTTACAAATGTGGGTTTTTTGGGTTTCTGAGTTCAGGTTTGAGATTGCTTTTGAAAATTTATGATTTTTCAAGATGGCCGCCATACAAAAATAAAATGTTTAGGCTAGAACAATATAAAATTAAACACTTGCGCCACCCAACAAAACACCGCAGGCACAACGACCGCGGGCTGCTTTAGCAGCCCGCGCACTACGCAACCACTAGTTACTATATATATAGCTGGAAACCCACTCACTCACTCACTCACTGACTGACATAATTGTTCTCCCAGAAGGAGGGTCGGGGGGTGAAAGTCGTGTATAAGAAAAGTGTGGAGGTGGTTTTGGTGAGTATGGGAAAATTCCGAAATCTTGGAAAATTGCTCTTCATCATGGAGTGACCCTGCGGCCTGGCTAAACTAAAAGAGGAAGGGGGGTGGTTCTCAAACTAATTTTGGACCACACCCTGGGCAATTTCAGATTTTTGTGTAAAAAATCCAAAATGGCGGAAAACAAGATGGCTGCCATACAAAATAAAAAGTTGATTATCTCGGAAACGGTTACAGATAGTGGGGGGGTGTTCGACCAAATGTCATAGAGGGCGGTGGGGGTCAAGTGCTGGTAGTCATGAAAATCCAAGATGGCGGATCCAAAATGGCGGCTGAAAAAAAAGTTGCTCTGATCGGGATGAAATTTTGCATGCGGGTGGTCCTCGGGGAGCTTATTTGATATTTATTGTTTGTTTTTCGTTTTTTTCATTTTTCAAGATGGCCGCCATACAAGGGTATTTTGTATGGGGAGCTTTTTTTGGCTCTGGCGTGGAAACGGTGTCCCCGAGGTGGGGGGTCGCCATACTATGTATTGTTCTACTCCGGGGTAGGCAACTTTTGGTATATGTCAAAATTCAAAATTTTGGAATCAAAATGGCGGCCGGGAGGCAATTTGCTCCGATCCGGCTCAAAATCGATATCTGGGGGTTTCCGGGGTCAGTGTTTTTATTTTTGAGGTTTGTTTTGTGTTTTTGCCATTTTCAAGATGGCCGCCATACCAAATTTTGTAGGTAAATCATGTATTTCATTGCATCGCGGAATTTAATGCAGGTAGGTTGGTAGTTTTTTTGGAAATATGGTAGGTATGTATTAGGACAAAAAATTGTGTTCGTCAAAATTACAATATGGCGGATCCAAGATGGCGGCCGGGTGTCAAGTTGCTCTGATCCGGCTGAAAATCGATATCTGGTGGTTGTCGGGGTCGCTGATTATAGATCTATAGTTTTTTTTGTGACTCCGTGAATTTTTAAGATGGCCGCCATACAAAATTTTGTAGGTAAATCATGTATTTCATTGTATCGCGGAATTTATTGCAGGTCGATTGGTAGATGCTTTGGAATTATGGTAGGTATGTATAAGGACAAAAAATTAAGCGTGTCGAAAATCCAATATGGCGGTTTCAAGATGGCGGCCGGGAGTAAAATTGCTCCGATCCGTCTCAAAATCGATATCAGGTGGTTTTTGGGGTTAATGATTTAATTTCGATGGTTTTTATTTTGTGACTGCCATTAATCAAGATGGCCGCCATACAAAATTTTGTAGGTGAATCATGTATTTCATTGTATCGCGGGATTAATTGCAGGTCGGTTGGTAGTTTCTTTGGAAACATGGTAGGTATGTATTTAGACAATTTTTTTTTTTATCTTTTAAAAATGGCGGCCGGGTGTCAAGTTGCTCTGATTCGGGTCAAAATCGATATCTGGGGGATATCAGGGTTACTGATTATAAAATGATTATTTTTTTGTGACTGCGTGAATTTTAAAGATGGCCGCCAAACAAAAGTCACATCCGGCACGCGGGCTGCTTTAGCTGCCCGCGCACCAAGCGCCCTACGTGGACACCGGCACGCGGGCTGCTTTAGCTGCCCGCGCACCACGCGCCCTACCTGGACACCGGAACGCGGGCTGCTTTAGCTGCCCGCGCACCCGGCGCCCTACATGGACATCGGAACGCGGGCTGCTTTAGCTGCCCGCGCACCCCGCGCCCTATCTGGACACCGGCATGAGGGCTGCTTTAACTGCCCGTGCACCCCGCATACCGGCTCGCGGGCTGCTTTAGCTGCCCGCGCACAACTCACCTCATCAGCTATTTTGACATGTTATAGAAAAACAAAAGGCTGATTTAAATTTAGATTTTAAAACTTATCATGCTCCGATCTAACTAGAAATCGTAACTTACGGGTTTTAGGGGGATATTTGATTTGATTTTTGGATTTTGAGAATTTTCAAGATGGCGGCTGTTAAAAACCAGACTTGCTCTGATTGGACTCAAAATTTACTAATGTGGGTTTTTTGGGTTTCTTAGTTCAGGTTTGAGATTGCTTTTGAAAATTTATGATTTTTCACGATGGCCGCCATACAAAAATAAAATGTTTAGGCTAGAACAATATAAAATTAAACACTTGCGCCACCCAACAAAACACCGCAGGCACAACGACCGCGGGCTGCTTTAGCAGCCCGCGCACTACGCAACCACTAGTTACTATATATATAGCTGGAAACCCACTCACTCACTCACTCACTCACTGACTGACATAATTGTTCTCCCAGAAGGAGGGTCGGGGGGTGAAAGTCGTGTATGGGAAAAGTGTGAAGGTGGTTTTGGTGAGTATGGGAAAATTCCGAAATCTTGGAAAACTGCTCCTCATCATGGAGTGACCCTGCGGCCTGGCTAAACTATAAGAGGAAGGGGGGTGGTTCTCAAACTAATTTTGGAGCACACCCTGGGCAATTTCAGATTTTATTGTAAAAAATCCAAAATGGCGGAAAATAAGATGGCCGCCATACAAAATAAAAAGTTAAATATCTCGGAAACGGTTAGAGATAGAGGAGTGGTGTTCGACCAAATGTCATAGAGGGCGGTGGGGGTCAAGTGCCAGTGGTCACGAAAATCCAAGATGGCGGATCCAAAATGGCGGCCGAAACAAAAGTTGCTCTGATCAGGATGAAATTTTGCAAGCGGGTGGTCCTCGGGGAGCTTATTTGATATTTTTGGTTTGTTTTTTGATTATGCCATTTTTAAAGATGGCCGCCATACAAGGGTATTTTGTATGGGGAGCTTTTTTTGGCTCTGACGCGAAAACGGTGTCCCTGAGGTGGGGGGCCGCCATACTTTGTATTGTTCCTCTCCGGGGTAGGCATGTTTTGGTAAATGTCAAAATCCAATATGGCGGATTCAAGATGGCGGCCGGGAGTCAATTTGCTCCGATCCGGCTCAAAATCGATATCTGAGGGTTTTCGGGGTCAGTGTTTTTATTTTCCTGGTTTGTTTTGTGATTTGGCCATTTTTCAAGATGGCCGCCATACAAAATTTTGTAGGTTAATTATGTATTTCATTGTATCGCGAAATTTATCGCAGGTGGGTTAGTAGTTTGTTTGGAGATATGGTAGGTATGTAATAGGACATTAAATTAGGTTTTTCAAAAATCCAATATGGCGGATCCAAGATGACGGCTGGGTGTCAAGTTGCTCTGATCGGGCTCAAAATCAATATCTGGGGGTTTTCGGGGTCAGTATTTCTATTATTATAGTTTGTTTTGTGATTTTGGAATTTTTCAAGATGGCCGCTATACAAAATGTTACAGGTGAATCATGTATTTTATTGTATCGCGGTATTTGTTGCAGGTAGTTTGGTAGTTTCTTTGAAAATATGGTAGGTATGTATAAGATCAAAAAATTGTGTTTGTCAAAAATCCAATATGGCGGATCCAAGATGGCGGCCGGGTGTCAAGTTGCTCTGATCCGGCTGAAAATCGATATCTGGGTGTTGTCGGGGTCGCTGATTGTAGATCTGAAGTTTTTTTTGTGACTTCGTGAATTTTCAAGATGGCCGCCATACAAAAGTAACGTCCGGCACGCGGGCTGCTTTAGCTGCCCGCGCACCCCGCGCCCTACCTGGACACCGACACGCGGGCTGCTTTAGCTGCCCGCGCACCCCGCACTTCACTGGAATATCGGCACGCGGGCTGCTTTAGCTGCCCGCGCACCACGTACCAAACCTGCACACCGGCACGCGGGCTGCTTTAGCTGCCCGCGCACGCCGCACCCTACCAGGACACCTCACCAGCAATTTGACATTTATAAAAAACAAAATGGCGGCTAACACTAATCTTGCTCCGATCTGGCTTGAAATCGTATACAAGGGATTTTTGGGGTAGCTGATCATAAATTTTGGTTGAATTTTGGATTTCGAGAATTTTCAAGATGGCGGCTGATAGAAAAAGTTTTTGCTTAGATTGTACTCAAATTTGACATCTGAGGGTTGTTTGGGATACTGATGTCAAATATTAAGTATTTTTTCAGATATCAATCATTTTCAAGATGGCTGCCATACAAAATAAACACTATTAGGCCAGAACAATATAAAATTAAAAACTTGCGCCGGCAAACAAACAACAGCCCAACAAAACACCGCGGGCTGCTTTAGCAGCCCGCGCACTACGCAACCACTAGTTACTATATATATAGCTGGAAACCCACTCACTCACTCACTCACTCACTGACTGACATAATTGTTCTCCCAGAAGGAGGGTCGGGGGGTGAAAGTCGTGTATGGAAAAAGTGTGGAGATGGTTTTGGTGAGTATGGGAAAATTCCGAAATCTTGGAAAACTGCTCCTCATCATGGAGTGACCCTGCGGCCTGGCTAAACTATAAGAGGTAGGGGGGTGGATCTCAAACTAATTTTGGAGCACACCCTGGGCAATTTCAGATTTTGGTGAAAAAAATCCAAAATGGCGGAAAACAAGATGGCCGCCATACAAAATATAAAGTTGAATATCTCGGAAACGGTTAGAGATAGAGGGGGGGTGTTCGACCAAATGTCATAGAGGACGGTGGGGGTCAAGTGCCGGTGGTCACGAAAATGCAAGATGGCGGATCCAAAATGGCGGCCGAAAAAAAAGTTGCTCGGATCGGGATGAAATTTTGCAAGCGGGTGGTCCTCTGGGAGCTTATTTGATATTTTTGGTTTGTTTTTTGATTATGCCATTTTTAAAGATGGCCGCCATACAAGGGTATTTTGTATGGGGAGCTTTTTTTGGCTCTGACGCGGAAACGGTGTCCCTGAGGTGGGGGGCCGCCATACTTTGTATTGTTCCTCTCCGGGGTAGGCATGTTTTAGGTAATGTCAAAATCCAATATGGCGGATTCAAGATGGCGGCCGGGAGTCAATTTGCTCCGATCCGGCTCAAAATCGATATCTGGGGGTTTTCGGGGTCAATGATTTTATTTTGGTGGTTTGTTTTGTGAATCTACCATTTTTCAAGATGGCCGCCATACAAAATTTTGTAGGTAAATCATGTATTTCATTGTATCGCGGAATTTAATGCAGGTAGGTTGGTAGTTTCTTTGGAAATACGGTAGGTTTGTATTAGGACAAAAAATTGTGTTTGTCAAAAATTTAAAATGGCGGAACCAAGATGGCGGCCGGAAGTCAAGTTGCTCTGATACGGCTGAAAATCGATATCTGGGAGTTGTCGGGGTCGCTGATTATAGATCTGAAGTATTTTTTGTGACTGTGTAAATTTTCAAGATGGCCGCCATACAAAATTTTGTAGGTGAATCATGTATTTCATTGTATCGCGGGATTAATTGCAGGTCGGTTGGTAGTTTCTTTGGAAATATGGTAGGTATGTATTTGGACTAATTCTTTCTTTATATTTTAAAAATGGCGGCCGGGTGTCAAGTTGCTCTGATCCGGGTCAAAATCGATATCTGGGGGATATCAGGGTTACTGATTATAAACATGATTATTTTTTTGTGACTGCGTGAATTTTAAAGATGGCCGCCAAACAAAAGTCACATCCGGCACGCGGGCTGCTTTAGCTGCCCGCGCACTCCGCGCCCTACCTGGACACCGGCACGCGGGTTGCTTTAGATGCCCGCGCACCCCACACCCTACCTGGACACCGGCACGCGGGCTGCTTTAGCTGCCCGCGCACCCCGCACCCTACCAGGACACCGGCACGCGGGCTGCTTTAGCTGCCCGCGCACCCTGCGCCCTACCTGGACACCGGAACGCGGGCTGCTTTAGCTGCCCGCGCACCCCGTGCCCTACCTGGGTACCGGCACGCGGGCTGCTTTAGCTGCCCGCGCACCCCGCACCCTACCTGCACACCGGCACGCGGGCTGCTTTAGCTGCCCGCGCCCGCCGCACCCTACCTGGGAACTGGCACGCGGGCTGCTTTAGCTGCCCGCGCACCACACACCTCACCAGCTTTTTTGATATGTCATAAAAAAACAAAATGGCGGATTCAAGATGGCGGCTAAAACTAATCTTGCTGCGATCTGGCTAGAAATCGTAACTAACGGGTTTTGTGGGTTACTGATCAAAGATTTTGCTGATTTTTGGATATTGGGAATTTTCAAGATGGCGGCTTTTAAAAACAGAACTTGCTCTGATTGGACTCAAAATTGACATCTTAGGGTTATTTGGGATACTGACCTCGATTATTAAGTTGATTTTTAGATTTCAAGTATTCTCAAGATGGCCGCCATACAAAAAAAACATGTTTAGGCCAGAACAATATAAAATTAAAAAATTGCGCCGCCCAACAAAACACCGCAGGCACAACGACCGCGGGCTGCTTTAGCAGCCCGCGCACTACGCAACCACTAGTTAATATATATATAGCTGGAAACCCACTGACTCACTGACTGACATAATTGTTCTCCCAGAAGGAGGATCGGGGGGTGAAAGTCGTGTATGGGAAAAGTGTGGAGGTGGCTTTGGTGAGTATGGGAAAATTCCGAAATCTTGGAAAATTGCTCCTCATCATGGAGTGACCCTGCGGCCTGGCTTAACTATAAGAGGTAGGGGGGTGGATCTCAAACTAATTTTGGCGCACACCCTGGGCAGTTTCAGATTTTGGTGAAAAAAATCCAAAATGGCGGAAAGCAAGATGGCCGCCATACAAAATAAATAGTTGAATATCTCGGAAACGGTTGGAGATAGTGGGGGGGTGTTCGACCAAATGTCATAGAGGGCGGTGGGGGTCAAGTGCTGGTAGTCATGAAAATCCAAGATGGCGGATCCAAAATGGCGGCTGAAAAAAAAGTTGCTCTGATCGGGATGAAATTTTGCATGCGGGTGGTCCTCTGGGAGCTTATTTGATATTTATTGTTTGTTTTTTGTTTTTTTCATTTTTCAAGATGGCCGCCATACAAGGGTATTTTGTATGGGGAGCTTTTTTTGGCTCTGGCGCGGAAACGGTGTCCCCGAGGTGGGGGGTCGTCATACTTTGTATTGTTCCTGTCCGGGGTAGGCAACTTTTGGTAAATGTCAAAATCCAATATGGCCGATTCAAGATGGCGGCCGGGAGTCAATTTGCTGCGATCCGGCTCAAAATCGATATCTGGGGGTTTTCGGGGTCAATGATTTTATTTTGGTGGTTTGTTTTGTGAATCTACCATTTTTCAAGATGTCCGCCATACAAAATTTTGTAGGTAAATCATGTATTTCATTGTATCGCGGAATTTAATGCAGGTAGGTTGGTAGTATCTTTGGAAATACGGTAGGTATGTATGAGGACAAAAAATTGTGTATGTCAAAAATTAAAAATGGCGGAACCAAGATGGCGGCCGGGTGTCAAGTTGCTCTGATCCAGCTGAAAATCGATATATGGAGGTTTTGGGGGTCAATGTTTTTATTTTTGTGGTTTGTTTTGTGACTTCGCCATTTTTCAAGATGGCTGCCATACATTTTTTTTTAGGTAAATCATGTATTTCATTGTATCGCGGAATTTAGTGCAGGTAGGTTGGTAGTTTCTTTGAAAATATGGTAAGCATGTATTAGGACAAAAAATTGTGTTCGTCAAAAATTCAATATGGCGGATTCCAGATGGCGGCCGGGTGTCAAGTTGCTCTGATCCGGCTGAAAATCGATATCTGGTTGTTGCCGGGGTCGCTGATCATAGATCTGAAGTTGTTTTTGTGACTACGTGAATTTTCAAGATGGCCCCCATACAAAAGTCACATCCGGCTCGCGGGCTGCTTTAGCTGCCTGCACACCCTGCACCTCACTGGCATATCGGCACGCGGGATGCTTTAGCTGCCCGCGCACAACTCACCTCACCAGCAATTTTGACATGCTATTATAAAAACAAAATGGTGGATGGCGGCTGAAATTTATCTTGCTTCGATCTGGCTTTAAAACGTAGACAAGGGGTTTTTGGGGTAGCTTATCATAGAGTTTGGTTAGATTTTGGATTTTGACAGTTTTTAAGATGGCGGCTAATAAAAACACAACTTGCTCTGATTGGACTATAATTGATATCTGGGGGTGTTTAGGGTTTCTGATTTCAGGTTTGAGATTGTTTTTGACTATTTGTGATTTTTCAAGATGGCCGCCATACAACATCAAATTGAAAGGGCCCGAATCAAATTATAATTAAAGACTTGCGCCGCCAAACAAACAACAGCCCAACAAAACACCGCGGGCTGCCCTAGCTGCCCGCGCACCCCGCACCCCACCCGCACACCAGCTCGCGGGCTGCTTTAGCTGCCCACGCACCACTTTCCTCACCAGCAATTTTGACATGTTATAGGAAAACAAAATGGCGGATTCAAGATGGCGGCTAAAACGAATCTTGCTCCGATTTGGCTAGAAATCATAACTACAGGTATTAAGGGTAGCAGATCATAGATTTTGTTGTTTGTTGGATTTTGAGAATTTTCAAGATGGCGGCTAATAAAAACAAAACTTCTGTGATTGGACTCAAAATTGACATCTGGGGGTGTTTTTGGTTTCTGATATCAGGTTTGAGATTGTTTTTAACTATTTGTGATTTTTCAAGATGGCCGCCATACAAAATCAAATTGAAAGGGTCCGAATCAAATTATTATTAAAGACTTGCGCCGCCCAACAAAACACCGCAGGCACAACGACCGCGGGCTGCTTTAGCAGCCCGCGCACTACGCAACCACTAGTTACTATATATATAGCTGGAAACCCACTCACTCACTCACTCACTCACTGACTGACAGAATTGTTCTCCCAGAAGGAGGTCCGGGGGGTGAAAGTGATGTATGGGAAAAGTGTGGAGGTGGTTTTGGTGAGTATGGGAAAATTCCGAAATCTTGGAAAACTGCTCCTCATCATGGAGTGACCCTGCAGCCTGGCTAAACCATAAGAGGTAGGTGGGTGATTCTCAAACTAATTTTGGAGCACACCCTGGGCAATTTCAGTTTTTGGTGAAAAAAATCGAAAATGGCGGAAAACAAGATGGCTGCCATACAAAGTAAAAAGTTGAATATCTCGGAAACGGTTGGAGATAGAGTGGGGGTGTTCGACCAAATGTCATAGAGGGCGGTGGGGGTCAAGTGCCGGTGGTCACGAAAATCCAAGATGGCGGATCCAAAATGGCGGCCGAAAAAGAAGTTGCTCTGATCGGGATATAATTTTGCATGCGGATAGTCTTTAGGGAGTTTATTTGATATTTCTCATTCGTTTTTTGATTATTCCATTTTTCAAGATGGTCGCCATACAAGGGTATTTTGTATGGGGATCTTTTTTTGGCTCTGGCGCGGAAACGGTGTCCCCGAGGTGGGGGGTCGCCATACTTTGTATTGTTCTTTTCCGGGGTAGGCAACTTTTGGTAAATGTCAAAATCCAATATGGCGGATTCAAGATGGCGGCATGGAGTCAATTTGCTCCGATCCGGCTCAAAATCGATATCTGGGGGTTTCCGGGGTCAGTGTTTTTATTTTATAGGTTTGTTTTGTGATTTTGCTATTTTTCAAGATGGCCGCAATACAAAATGTTACAAGTCAATCATGTATTTCATTTTACCGCGGTATTTATTGCAGGTAGGTTGCAATATAAAAGTCACATCCGGCACGCGGGCTACTTTAGCTGCCCGCGCACCACACACGTCACCTGGACAACGGCACGCGGGCCGCTTTAGCTGCCCGCGCAACCTGCCCCTCACTGGCATATCGGCACGCGGGTTGCTGTAGCTGCCCGCGCACCCCGCACCCTACCAGGACACCGGCACGTGGGCTGCTTTAGCTGCCCGCGCACGCCGCACCCAGAACTGGAAAACGGCACGCGGGCTGCTTTAGCTGCCCGCGCACGCCACACCCTAACTGGAAACCGGCACGCGCTGCTTTAACTGCCCGCGCACCACCCACCTCACCAGCAATTTTGACATATCATAGAAAAACAAAATGCTCCGATCTGGCTAGAAATCGTAACTTATGGGTTTTATGGGTTGCGGATTATAGATTTTGCTGATTTTTGGATTTTGAGAATTTTCAAGATGGCGGCTGTTAAATACAAAACTTGCTCTGATTGGACTCAAAATTGACATCTGAGGGTTCTTTGGGATACTGACCTCAAATATTAAGTTGATTTTTAGATTTCAACTATTTTCAAGATGCCCGCCATACAAAAAAAAATTGTTTAGGCCAGAACAATATAAAATTAAAAACTTGCGCCGCCAAACAAATAAGAGCTCAACAAAACACCGCGGGCTGCTTTAGCAGCCCGCGCACTACGCAACCACTAGTTACTATATATATAGCTGGAAACCCACTCACTCACTCACTCACTCACTGACTGACATAATTGTTCTCCCAGAAGGAGGGTCGGGGGGCGAAAGTCGTGTATGGGAAAAGTGTGGAGGTGGTTTTGGTGAGTATGGGAAAATTCCGAAATCTTGGAAAACTGCTCCTCATCATGGAGAGACCCTACGGCCTGGCCAAACTATTAGAGGTAGGGGGGTGGTTCTCAAACTAATTTTGGAGCACACCTTGGGCAATTTCAGATTTTGGTGAATAAAATCCAAAATGGCGGAAAACAAGATGGCTGCCATACAAAATAAAAAGTTTAATATCTCGGAAACGGTTGGAGGTAGAGGGGGGGTGTTCGACCAAATGTCATAGAGGGCGGTGGACGTCAAGTGCTGGTAGTCTTGAAAATCCAAGATGGCGGATCCAAAATGGCGGCCGAAAAAAAAGTTGCTCTGATCGGGATGAAATTTTGCAAGCGGGTGGTCCTCGGGGAGCTCATTTGATATTTTAGGTTTGTTTTTTGAATTTTTCATTTTTCAAGATGGCCGCCATACAAGGGTATTTTGTATGGGGAGCTTTTTTTGGCTCTGGCGCGGAAACGGTGTCCCCGAGGTGGGGGGTCGCCATACTTTGTATTGTTCCTATCTGAGGTAGGCATGTTTTCGTAAATGGCAAAATACAATATGGCGGATTCAAGATGGCGGCCGGGAGTCAATTTGCTCCGATCCGGCTCAAAATCGATATCTGGCGGTTTTCGGGGTCACTGATTTTATTTTGATGGTCTGTTTTGTGACTGCCATTTTTCAAGATGGCCGCCATACAAAATTTTGTAGGTAAATCATGAACTTCATTGTATCGCGGAATTTAGTGCAGGTAAGTTGGTAGTTTTCTTGGATATATAGTAGGTATGTATGAGACAAAAAATTGTGTTAATCAAAATCCAATATGGCGGAACCAAGATGGCGGCCGGGTGTCAATTTGCTCTGATCCGGCTGAAAATCGATATCTGGGGGTTGTCGGGGTCGCTGATTGTAGATCTGAAGTTTATTTGTGACTTCGTGAATTTTCAAGATGGCTGCCATACAAAAGTCACATCCGGCACCTCACCTCACTGGCATATCGGCACGCGGGCTGCTTTAGCTGGCCGCGCACCCCGCACCTTACCAGGACACCTGACCAGCAATTTCACATGTTATAAAAAACAAAATGGCGGCTAACACTAATCTTGCTCCGATCTGGCTTGAAATCGTAGACAAGTGGTTTTTGGGGTAGCTTATCATAGAGTTTGGTTAGATTTTGGATTTTGACAGTTTTCAAGATGGCGGCTGATAAAAACACAACTTGCTCTGATTGGACTCAAAATTGACATCTGGGGGTGTTTAGGGTTTCTGATTTCAGGTTTGAGATTGTTTTTGACTATTCGTAATTTTTCAAGATGGCCGCCATACAACATCAAATTGAAAGGGCCCGAATCAAATTATAATTAAAGACTTTCGCCGCCAAACAAACAACAGCCCAACAAAACACCGCGGGCTGCTCTAGCTGCCCGCGCACCTCGCACCCCACCCGCACACCAGCTCGCGGGCTGCTTTAGCTGCCCGCGCACCCCGCGCTCTATCTGAACACCGGCACGCGGGCTGCTTTAGCTGCCCACGCACCTCGTACCCCACCCGCACACCAGGTCGCGGGCTGCTTTAGCTGCCCGCGCACCACTTTCCTCACCAGCAATTTTGACATGTTATAGAAAAACAAAATGGCGGATTCAAGATGGCGGCTAAAACGAATCTTGCTCCGATTTGGCTAGAAATCATAACTTACAGGTATTAGGGGTAGCTGATCATAGATTTTGTTGTTTGTTGGATTTTGAGAATTTTCAAGATGGCTAATAAAAACAAAACTTGCTCTGATTGAACTCAAAATTGACATTTAGGGGTTTCTTGAGTTACTGACCTTGGATATTAGGTTGACTTGGACCTTGTGCATTTTCAAAATGGCCGCCATACAAAAGTCACATCCAGCTCGCGGGCTGCTTTAGCTGCCCGCCCACCACGCACCTCACCTGCACTCCGGCACGCGGGCTGCTTTAGCTGCCCGCGCACCCCGCACCCTACCCGCACACCGGCACGCGGGCTGCTTTAGCTGCCCGCGCCCGCCGCACCCTACCTGGAAACTAGCACGCGGGCTGCTTTAGCTGCCTGCGCACCACACACCTCACCAGCTATTTTGACATGTCATAAAAAAACAAAATGGCGGATTCAAGATGGCGGCTAAAACTAATCTTGCTGCGATCTGGCTAGAAATCGTAACTAACGGGTTTTATGGGTTACTGATCATAGATTTTGCTGATTTTTGGATATTGAGAATTTTCAAGATGGCGGATGTTAAAAACAACAATTGCTCTGATTGCACTCAAAATTTACATTTGGGGTTTTCTTGGGTTACTGACCTTGGATATTAGGTTGATTTGTAGATTTCGAAAATTTTCAAGATGGCCGCCATACAAAAAAAACATGTTTAGGCCAGAACAATATAAAGTTAAAAACTTGCGCCGCCCAACTAATTTCAACAGCCCAATAAAACACCGCGGGCTGCTTTATTACTATATATATATTACTATATATATAGCTGGAAACCCACTGACTCACTGACTGACATAATTGTTCTCCCAGAAGGAGGGTCGGGGGGTGAAAGTCGTGTATGGGAAAAGTGTGGAGGTGGCTTTGGTGAGTACGGGAAAATTCCGAAATTTTGGAAAACTGCTCCTCATCATAGAGTGACCCTGCAGCCTGGCTAAACCATAAGAGGTAGGTGGGTGATTCTCAAACTAATTTTGGAGCACACCCTGGGCAGTTTCAGTTTTTGGTGAAAAAAATCCAAAATGGCGGAAAACAAGATGGCTGCCATACAAAATAAAAAGTTGAATATCTCGGAAACGGTTGGAGATAAAGGGGGGGTGTTCGACCAAATGTCATAGAGGGCGGTGGGGGTCAAGTGCCGGTGGTCACAAAAATCCAAGATGGCGGATCCAAAATGGCGGCCGAAAAAAAAGTTGCTCTGATCGGGATGAAATTTTGCATGCGGGTGGTCCTCGGGGAGCCTATTTGATATTTCTCAATTGTTTTTTGATTTTTTCATTTTTTAAGATGGCCGCCATACAAGGGTATTTTGTATGGGGAGCTTTTTTTGGCTCTGGCGTGGAAACGGTGTCCCCGAGGTGGTGGGTCGCCATACTATGTATTGTTCTACTCCGGAGTAGGCAACTTTTGGTATGTGTCAAAATTCAAAATGGCGGATTCAAGATGGCGGCCGGGAGTCAATTTGCTTCGATCCGGCTCAAAATCGATATCTGGGGGTTTCCGGGGTCAATGATTTTATTTTGGTGGTTTGTTTTGTGACTCTACCATTTTTCAAGATGGCCGCCATACAAAATTTTGTAGGTAAATCATGTATTTCATTGTATCGCGGAATTTAATGCAGGTAGGTTGGTAGTTTCTTTGGAAATACGGTAGGTATGTATGAGGACAAAAAATTGTGTTCGTCAAAAATCCAATATGGCGGATCCAAGATGGCGGCCGGGAGTCAAATTGCTCTGATCCGGCTGAAAATCGATATCTGGGGGTTGTCGGGGTTGCGGATTATAGATCTGAAGTTTTTTTGTGAGTACGTGCATTTTCAAGATGGCCGCCATACAAAAGTCACATCTGGCACGCGGGCTGCTTTAGCTGCCGGCGCACCCAGCCCCTCACTGGCATATCCGCACGCGGGCTGCTTTAGCTGCCCGCGCACCTTACACCCCACCCGCACACCGGTACGCCGGCTGCTTTGGCTGCCCGCGCACCCCGCGCCCTACCTGGACACCGGCACGCGGGCTGCTTTAGCTGCCCGCGCAACTCGCACCCTTCCCGCACACCAGCTCGCCGCGCACCACTTTCCTCACCAGCAATTTTGACATGTTATAGAAAAACAAAATGGCGGATTCAAGATGGCGACTAAAACTTATCTTGCTCCGATACGACTTGAAATAGTAGACAAGATGTTTTTGGGGTTTCATGATGGCGGCTGATAAAAACAAAACTTGCTCTGATTGGACTCAAAATTTACATCTGGGGCTATTTTGGGTTACTGACCTTGGATATTACGCTGAATTGTAGATTTCAAAAAATTTCAAGATGGCTGCCATACAAAATCCAATTGAAAGGGCGCAAATTATATGTATGTAGTAGGATAAAAAAACATGTTGTACCTGGATACCGGCTCGCGGGCTGCTTTAGCTGCCCGCGCACCACTGACCTCACCAGCTATTTTGACGTTTTATAGAAAAACAAACAGGCGGATTTAAGATGGCGGCTAAAACTAATCTTGCTTTAATCTGACTAGAAATCGTAACTTACGGGTTTTAGGGGTAGCTCATCAAAGTTTTTTGGTTGATTTTTAGATTTTGAGAATTTTCAATATGGCGGCTGTTAAAAACAGAACTTGCTCTGATTGGACTCAAAATTGACATCTGAGGGTTATTTGGGATACTGACTTCGATTATTAAGTTGATTTTTAGATTTCAAGCATTTTCAAGATGGCCGCCATACAAAAAAAACATGTTTTGGCCAGAACAATATAAAATTAAAAACTTGCGCCGCCAAACATACAACAGCCCAACAAAACATCGCGGGCTGCTTTAGCAGCCCGCGCACTACGCAACCACTAGTTACTATATATATAGCTGGAAACCCACTCACTCACTCACTCACTGACTGACATAATTGTTCTCCCAGAAGGAGGGTCGGGGGGTGAAAGTCGTGTATGGGAAAAGTGTGGAGGTGGTTTTGGTGAGTATGGGAAAATTCCGAAATCTTGGAAAACTGCTCCTCATCATGGAGTGACCCTGCGGCCTGGCTAAACTATAAGAGGTAGGGGGGTGGATCTCAAACTAATTTTGGAGCACACCCTGGGCAGTTTCAGATTTTGGTGAAAAAAATCCAAAATGGCTGAACACAAGATGGCCGCCATACAAAATAAAAAGTTGAATATCTCGGAAAGGGTTAGAGATAGAGGGGGGGTGTTCGACCAATTGTCATAGAGGGCGGTGGGGGTCAAGTGCCGGTGGTCACGAAAATCCAAGATGGCGGATCCAAAATGGCGGCCGAAAAAAAAGTTGCTCTGATCGGGATGAAATTTTGCAAGCGGGTGGTCCTCGGGGAGCTCATTTGATATTTTAGGTTTGTTTTTTGATTATGCCATTTTTAAAGATGGCCGCCATGTAAGGGTATTTTGTATGAGGAGCATTTTTTGGCTCTGGCGCGGAAACGGTGTCCCCGAGGTGGGGGGTCGCCGTACTTTGTATTGTTCCTCTCCGGGGTAGGCAACTTTTGGTAACTGTCAAAATCCAATATGGCGGATTCAAGATGGCGGCCGGGAGTCAATTTTCTCCGATCCGGCTCAAAATCGATATCTGGAGGTTTCTGGGGTCAATGTTTTTATTTTTGAGATATGTTTTGTGACTCTGCCATTTTTCAAGATGGCCGCCATACAAAATTTTGTAGGTTAATTATGTATTTCATTGTATCGCGAAATTTATCGTAGGTTGGTTAGTAGTTTGTTTGGAGATATGGTAGGTATGTAATAGAACATTAAATTAATTTTGTCAAAAATCCAATATGGCGGATCCAAGATGACGGCCGGGTGTCAAGTTGCTCTGATCGGGCTGAAAATCGATATCTGGGGGTTTTTGGGTTCGTGGATTACAGATTTGATCTTTTTTTGTGACTGCGTGAATTTTCAAGATGGCCGCCATACAAAATTTAGTAGGTAAATCATGTATTTCATTGTATCGCGGAATTTATTGCAGGTCGATTGGTAGATGCTTTGGAATTATGGTAGGTATGTTTAAGGACAAAAAATTGTGCGTGTCGAAAATCCAATATGGCGGATTCAAGATGGCGGCCGGGAGTAAAATTGCTCCGATCCGTCTCAAAATCGATATCAGGGGGTTTTCGGGGTCAATGATTTAATTTCGATGGTTTTTTTTTGTAACTGCCATTAATCAAGATGGCCGCCATACAAAATTTTGTAGGTGAATCATGTATTTCATTGTATCGCGGGATTAATTGCAGGTCGGTTGGTAGTTTCTTTGGAAATATGGTAGGTATGTATTTGGACATTTTTTTTTATATATTTTAAAAATGGCGGCCGGGTGTCAAGTTGCCCTGATTCGGGTCAAAATCGATATCTGGGGGATATCAGGGTTACTGATTATAAACATGATTATTTTTTTGTGACTGCGTGAATTTTAAAGATGGCCGCCAAACAAAAGTCACATCCGGCACGCGGGCTGCTTTAGCTGCCCGCGCACCTCGCACCCTACCGGGACACCGGCACGCGGGCTGCTTTAGCTGCCCGCGCACCCCGTGCCCTACCTGGACACCGGCACGCGGGCTGCTTTAGCTGCCCGCGCACCCCTCACCCTACCAGGACACCGGCACGCGGGCTGCTTTAGCTGCCCGCGCACCCCGCGCCCTACCTGGACACCGGCACGCGGGCTGCTTTAGCTGCCCGCGCACCCCGCACCCTACCAGGACACCGGCACGCGGGCTGCTTTAGCTGCCCGCGCACCCTGCGCCCTACCTGGACACCGGAACGCCGGCTGCTTTAGCTGCCCGCGCTCCCCGCGCCCTATCTGGACACCGGCACGAGGGCTGCTTTAACTGCCCGCACACAACTCACCTCATCAGCTATTTTGACATGTTATAGAAAAACAAAACGCGGATTTAAGATGGCGGCTAAAACTAATCATGCTCCGATCTGACTAGAAATCGTAACTTACGTGTTTTAGGGGGATTATAGTTTGATTTTTGGATTTTGAGAATTTTCAAGATGGCGGCTGTTAAAGACAAGACTTGCTCTGATTGGACTTAAAATTGACAAATGTGGGTTTTTCGGGTTTCTGAGTTCAGGTTTGAGATTGCTTTTGAAAATTTGTGATTTTTTAAGATGGCCGCCATACAAAATTAAATGTTTAGGCCAGAACAATATAAAATTAAATTAAACACTTGCGCCGCCCAACAAAACACCGCAGGCACAACGACCGCGGGCTGCTTTAGCAGCCCGCGCACTACGCAACCACTAGTTACTATATATATAGCTGGAAACCCACTCACTCACTCACTCACTGACTGACATAATTGTTCTCCCAGAAGGAGGGTCGGGGGGTGAAAGTCGTGTATGGGAAAAGTGTGGAGGTGGTTTTGGTGAGTATGGGAAAATTCCGAAATCTTGGAAAACTGCTCCTCATCATGGAGTGACCCTGCGGCCTGGCTAAACTATAAGAGGTAGGCGGGTGGTTCTCAAACTAATTTAGGAGCACACCCTGAGCAATTTCAGATTTTGGTGAAAAAAATCCAAAATGGCGGAAAACAAGATGGCTGCCATACAAAATAAAAAGTTGAATATGTCAGAAACGGTTGGAGATAGAGTGGGGGTGTTTGACCAAATGTCATAGAGGGCGGTGGGGGTCAAGTGCCAGTGGTCACGAAAATCCAAGATGGCGGATCCAAAATGGCGGCCGAAAAAAAACTTGCTCCGATCGGGATGAAATTTTGCATGCGGGTGGTCCTAGGGGAGCTTATTTGATATTTGTGGTTCGTTTATTGATTTTTCCACTTTTCAAGATGGCCGCCATACAAGGGTATTTTGTATGGGGCGATTTTTTAGGCTCTGACGCGGAAACGGTGTCCCCGAGGTGGGGGGTCGCCATACTTTGTATTGTTCCTCTCCGGGGTAGGCAACTTTTGGCAAATGTCAAAATTCAATATGGCGGATTCAAGATGGCGGCCGGGAGTCAATTTGCTCCGATCCGGCTCAAAATCGACATCTTGGGGATTTCGGGGTCAGTGTTTTTATTTTTATGGTTTGTTTTGTGATTTCGCAATTTTTCAAGATGGCCGCCATACAAAATTTTGTAGGTAAAGCATGTATTTCATTGTATCGTGGATATTTTTGCAGGTGGGTTGGTAAATTCTTAGAAAATATGGTAGGTTTGTATGAGGACAAAAAATTGTGTTCGTCAAAAAACCAATATGGCGGATCAAAGATGGCGGCCGGAAGTCAAGTTGCTCTGATACGGCTGAAAATCGATATCTGGGGGTTGTCGGGGTCGCTGATTATAGATCTGAAGTATTTTTTGTGACTGTATAAATTTTCAAGATGGCCGCCATACAAAATTTTGTAGGTGAATCATGTATTTCATTGTAACTCGGGATTTATTGCAGGTCGGTTGGTAGTTTCTTTGGAAATATGGTAGGCATGTATTTGGACAATTTTTTTTTTTTTTTCAATTATTAAAACTGGCGGCCGGATGTCAAGTTGCTCTGATCCGGATCAAAATCGATATCTGATGGAAATCGGAGAAACTGATTATAGATATGAAGATTATTTTTTGTGGCTGCGTAAATTTTCAAGATGGCCGCAATAAAAAATTTTGTAGGTATATCATGTATTTCATTGTATCGTGGAAATTTTTGCAGGTGGGTTAGTAGTTTGTTTGGAGATATGGTAGGTATGTAATAGGACATTAAATTAATTATGTCAAAAATCCAATATGGCGGATCCAATATGACGGCTGGGTATCAAGTTGCTCTGATCGGGCTGAAAATCGATATCTGGGGGATTTTGGGTTCGTGGATTACAGATTTGATCTTTTATAGTGACTGCGTGAATTTTCAAGATGGCCGCCATACAACATTTTGTAGGTAAATCATGTATTTCATTGTATCGCGGAATTTATTGCAGGTCGATTGGTAGATGCTTTGGAATTATGGTAGGTATGTATAAGGACAAAAAATTGTGCGTGTCAAAAATCCAATATGGCGGATTCTAGATGGCGGCCGGGAGTAAAATTGCTCCAATCCGTCTAAAAATCGATATCAGGGGGTTTTTGGGGTCAATGATTTTATTACGATGTTTTTTTTTGTGACTGCCATTAATCAAGATGGCCGCCATACAAAATTTTGTAGGTGAATCATGTATTTGATTGTATCGCGGGATTAATTGCAGGTCGGTTGATAGTTTCTTTGGAAATATGGTAGGTATGTATTAGGACAAAAAATTGTGTTCGTTAAAAATACAATATGGCGGATCCAAGATGGCGGCCGGGTGTCAAGTTGCTCTGATCCGGCTGAAAATCGATATCTGGTGGTTGTCGGGGTGGCTGATTATAGATCTAAAGTTTTTTTGGTGACTTCGTGGATTTTAAGATGGCCGCCATACAAAAGGGATGCTTTCGCTGCCCGCGCACCCCGCACCCCACCCGCACACCGGCTCGCGGGCTGCTTTAGCTGCCCGCGCACCTCGCACCCCACCCGCACACAAGCTCGCGGGCTGCTTTAGCTGCCCGCGCACCCCGCACCCCACCCGCACACCGGCTCGCGGGCTGCTTTAGCTGCCCGCGCACGCCACACCCTAACTGGATACCAGCACGCGCTGCTTTAACTGCCCGCGCACCACCCACCTCACCAGCAATTTTGACATATCATAAAAAAACAAAATGGCGTATTTAAAATGGCGGCTAAAACTAATCTTGCTCCGATCTGGCTAGAAATCGTAACTTACGGGTTTTATGGGTTGCTGATCATAGATTTTGCTGATTTTTGGATTTTGAGAATTTTCAAGATGGCGCCTGTTAAATACAAAACTTGCTCTGATTGGACTCAAAATTGACATTTGGGGGTTTCTTGGGTTACTGACCTTGGATATTAGGTTGATTTGTAGATTTGAAAAATTTCAAGATGGCCGCTATACAAAATACAATAGAAAGTGCCCGAATTAAATTATAATTAAAGTCTTGCGCCGCCAAACAAACAAGAGCCAACAAAACACCGCGTGCTGCTTTAGAAGCCCGCGCACTACGCAACCACTACCAGGACACCTCACCACGAATTTGACATGTTATAAAAAACAAAATGGCGGCTAACACTAATCTTTCTTCCATCTGGCTTTAAATCGTAGACAAGGGGTTTTTAGGGTAGCTGATCATAGATTTTGGTTGATTTTTGGATTTCGAGAATTTTCAAGATGGCGGCTGATAGAAAAAATACTTGCTCAGATTGGACTCAAAATTGATATCTGAGGGTTTTTTGGAATACTGACCTCAAATATTTAATTGATTTTTAGATTTCAAGTATTTTCCAGATGGCCGCCATACAAAAATAAAATGTTTAGGCTAGAACAATATAAAATTAAACACTTGCGCCACCCAACAAAACACCGCAGGCACAACGACCGCGGGCTGCTTTAGCAGCCCGCGCACTACGCACCCTACCAGGACACCGGCACGCGGGCTGCTTTAGCTGCCCGCGCACCCCGCGCCCTACCTGGACACCGGCACGCGGGCTGCTTTAGCTGCCCGCGCACCCCGCGCCCTACCTGGACACCGGCACGCGGGCTGCTTTAGCTGCCCGCGCACCCCGCACCCTACCAGGACACCGGCACGCGGGCTGCTTTAGCTGCCCGCGCACCCCGCGCCCTACCTGGACACCGGCACGCGGGCTGCTTTAGCTGCCCGCGCACCCCGCGCCCTACCTGGACACCGGAACGCGGGCTGCTTTAGCTGCCCGCGCACCCCGGGCCCTACCTGGGTACCGGCAATCGGACTGCTTTAGCTGCCCGCGCACCCCGCACCCTACCCGCACACCGGCACGCGGGCTGCTTTAGCTGCCCGCGCCCGCCGCACCCTACCTGGGAACTGGCACACGGGCAGCTGCACACACCTCACCAGCTGTTTTGACATGTCATAAAAAAACAAAATGGCGGATTCAAGATGGCGGCTAAAACTAATCTTGCTGCGATCTGGCTAGAAATCGTAACTAACGGGTTTTATGGGTTACTGATCATAGATTTTGCTGGTTTTTGGATATTGAGAATTTTCAAGATGGCGGCTGTTAAAAACAGAACTTGCTCTGATTGGACTCAAAATTGACATCTTAAGGTGATTTGGGATACTGACCTCGATTATTAAGTTGATTATTAAATTTCAAGCATTCTCAAGATGGCCGCCATACAAAAAAAACATGTTTAGGCCAGAACAATATAAAATTAAAAATTTGCGCCGCCAAACATACAACAGCCCAACAAAACACCGCGGGCTGCTTTAGCAGCCCGCGCACTACGCAACCACTAGTTATTAATATATATATAGCTGGAAACCCACTCACTCACTCACTCACTCACTGACTGACATAATTGTTCTCCCAGAAGGAGGGTCGGGGGGTAAAAGTCGTGTATGGGAAAAGTGTGGAGGTGTGTTTGGTGAGTATGGGAAAATTCCGAAATCTTGGAAAATTGCTCCTCATCATGGAGTGACCCTGCGGCCTGGCTAAACTATAAGAGGTAGGGGGGTGGATCTCAAACTAATTTTGGAGCACACCCTAGGCAGTTTCAGATTTTGGTGAAAAAAAACCAAAATGGCGGAAAACAAGATGGCCACCATACAAAATAAAAAGTTGAATATCTCGGAAACGGTTGGAGATACAGGGGGGGTTATCAACCAAATGTCATAGAGGGCGGTGGGGGTCAAGTGCCAGTGGTCACTAAAATCCAAAATGGCGGATCCAAAATGGCGGCCGAAAAAAAAGTTGCTCTGATCGGGATGAAATTTTGCATGCAGGTAGTCCTTGGGGAGCTTATTTGATATTTTAGGTTCGTTTTGTGTTTTTTCCATTTTTCAAGATGGCCGCCATACAAGGGTATTTTGTATGGGGAGCTTTTTTTGGCTCTGGCGCGGAAACGGTGTCCCCGAGGTGGGGGGTCGCCATACTTTGTATTGTTCCTCTCTGGGGTAGGCATGTTTTGGTAAATGTCAAAATCCAATATGGCGGATTTAAGGTGGCGACCGGGAGTCAATTTGCTCCGATCCGGCTCAAAATCGATATCTGGGGGTTTTTGGGGTCACTGTTTTAATTTTTATGTTTTGTTTTGTGATTTTGCCA
This sequence comes from Scrobipalpa costella, assembly GCA_949820665.1. Taxonomy (NCBI): domain Eukaryota; kingdom Metazoa; phylum Arthropoda; class Insecta; order Lepidoptera; family Gelechiidae; genus Scrobipalpa; species Scrobipalpa costella. The sequence continues at coordinate 25,100,815 of OX463297.1, forward strand.
TTTTTCAAGATGGCAGCCATACAAAATGATACAGGTGAATCATGTATTTCATTGTATCGCGGTATTTATTGCAGGTAGGTTGGTAGTTTCTTTAAAAATAAGATAGGTATGTATTAGAACAAAAAAAATGAGTTAGTCGAAAATCCAATATGGCGGATCTAAGATGGCGGCCGGTTGTCACGTTGCTCTGATCCGGCTGAAAAACTATATCTGGTGGTTGTCGGGGTCGCTGATTACAGATCTAAAGTTTTTTTTGTGACTTTGTGTATTTTAGAGATGGCCGCCATACAAAAGTCACATCCGGCTCGCGGGCTGCTTTAGCTGCCCGCGCACCACGCACCTCACCTGCACTCCGGCACGCGGGCTGCTTTAGCTGCCCGCGCACCCCGCATCCTACCCGCACACTGGCACGCGGGCTGCTTTAGCTGCCCGCGCACGCCGCACCTTACCTGGACACCGGCACGGCCCGCGCACGCCGTACCTTACCTGAACACCGGCACGCGGGCTGCTTTAGCTGCCCGCGCACCACACACCTCACCAGCTATTTTGACATGTCATAAAAAAACAAAATGGCGGATTCAAGATGGCGGCTAAAACTAATCTTGCTGCGATCTGGCTAGAAATCTTAACTAACGGGTTTTATGGGTTACTGATCATAGATTTTGCTGATTTTTAGATATTCAGAATTTTCAAGATGGCGGCTGTTAAAAACAAAAGTTGCTCTGATTGAACTCAAAATTGACACCTGGGGGTTTCTTGAATTTCGGATTTCAGGTTTGAGATTGATTTTGAAATTTTGTGATTCTTCAAGATGGCCGCCATACAAAAAGAACATGTTTAGTTCAGAACAGTATGTAATTAAAAAACTTGCGCCGCCCAACAAAACACCGCAGGCACAACGACCGCGGGCTGCTTTAGCAGCCCGCGCACTACGCAACCACTAGTTACTATATATATAGCTGGAAACCCACTCACTCACTCACTCACTCACTGACTGACATAATTGTTCTCCCAGAAGGAGGGTCGGGGGGTGAAAGTCGTGTATGAGAAAAGTGTGGAGGTGGTTTTGGTGAGTATGGGAAAATTCCGAAATCTTGGAATATTGCTCCTCATCATGGAGTGACCCTGCGGCCTGGCTAAACTAAAAGAGGAAGGGGGGTGGTTCTCAAATTAATTTTGGAGCACACCCTGAGCAATTTCAGATTTTTGTGTAAAAAATCCAAAATGGCGGAAAACAAGATGGCTGCCATACAAAATAAAAAGTTGAATATCTCGGAAACGGTTAGAGATAGAGTGGGGGTGTTCGACCAAATGTCATAGAGAGCGGTGGGGATCAAGTGCTGGTAGTCATGAAAATCCAAGATGGCGGATCCAAAATGGCGGCTGAAAAAAAAGTTGCTCTGATCGGGATGAAATTTTGCATGCGGGTGGTCCTCGGGAAGCTTATTTGATATTTATTGTTTGTTTTTTGTTTTTTTCATTTTTCAAGATGGCCGCCATACAAGGGTATTTTGTATGGGGAGCTTTTTTTGGCTCTGGCGTGGAAACGGTGTCCTCGAGGTGGGGGGTCGCCATACTATGTATTGTTCTACTCCGGGGTAGGCAACTTTTGGTATATGTCAAAATTCAAAATGGCGGAATCAAAATGGCGGCCGAAATAAAAGTTGCTCTGATCGGGATGAAATTTTGCATGCGAGTAGTCCTCAGGGAGCTTATTTGATATGTTAGGTTCGTTTTGTGAATTTTTCATTTTTCAAGATGGCCGCCATACAAGGGTATTTTGTATGGGGAGCTTTTTTTGGCTCTGGCGCGGAAACGGTGTCCCCGAGGTGGGGGGTCGCCATACTTTGTATTGTTCCTCTCCGGGGTAGGCAATTTTTGGTAAATGTCAAAATCCAATATGGCGGATTCAAGATGGCGGCCGGGAGTCAATTTGCTGCGATCCGGGACAAAATCGATATCTGGGGGTTTTCGGGGTCAATGATTTTATTTTGGTGGTATTGTTTTATGATTTTGCCATTTTTCAAGATGGCCGCCATACAAAATGTTACAGGTGAATCATGTATTTCATTGTATCGCGGTATTTATTGCAGGTAGGTTGGTAGTTTCTTTGGAAATATGGTAGGTATGTCTTAGGACAAAAAATTGTGTTTGTCGAAAATCCAATATGGCGGATCTAAGATGGCGGCCGGTTGTCAAGTTGCTCTGATCCGGATCAAAATCGATATCTGGGGGATATCGGGATAACTGATTATAGACATAATTATTTTTTGTGACAGTGTAAATTTTCAAGATGGCCGCCATACAAAAGTCACACTCGGCACGCGGGCTGTTTTAGTTGCCCGCGCACCCCGCACCCTCCCAGGACACAGGCACGCGGGCTGCTTTAGCTGCCCGCGCTCCCCGCGCCCTACCTGGACACCGGCACGCGGGCTGCTTTAGCTGCCCGCGCAACCCGCACCCTCCCAGGACACAGGCACGCGGGCTGCTTTAGCTGCCCGCGCACCCCGTACCCTCCATGGACACAGGCACGCGGGCTGCTTTAGCTTTTAGCAGCCCGCGCACACCGCGCCCTACCTGGACACCGACACGCGGGCTGCTTTAGCTGCCCGCGCACCCCGCGCCCTACCTGGACACCGACACGTGGGCTGCTTTAGCTGCCCGCGCACCCCGCAGCCTACCTGGACACCGACACGTGGGCTGCTTTAGCTGCCCGCGCACCCCGCACCCTACCAGGACACCGGCACGCGGGCTGCTTTAGCTGCCCGCGCACGCCACACCCTAACTGGAAACCGGCACTAGCGCTGCTTTAACTGCCTGCGCATCACCCACCTCACCAGCAATTTTGACATGTCATAGAAAAACAAAATGGCGGATTTAAAATGGCGGCTAAAACAAATCTTGCTCCGACCTGGCTAGAAATCGTAACTTACGGGTTTTATGGGTTGCTGATCATAGATTTTGCTGATTTTTGGATTTTGAGAATTTTCAAGATGGCGGCTGTTAAATACAAAACTTGCTCTGATTGGACTCAAAATTGACATTTGGGGGTTTCTTGGGTTACTGACCTTGGATATTAGGTTGATTTGTAGATATCGTAAAATTTCAAGATGGCCGCTATACAAATTAAAATAGAAAGTGCCCGAATTAAATTATAATTTAAGACTTGCGCCGCCAAACAAACAACAGCCCAACAAAACACCGCGGGCTGCTTTAGCAGCCCGCGCACTACGCAACCACTAGTTACTATATATATAGCTGGAAACCCACTCACTCACTCACTCACTCACTGACTGACATAATTGTTCTCCCAGAAGGAGGGTCGGGGGGTGAAAGTCGTGTATGGGAAAAGTGTGGAGGTGGTTTTGGTGAGTATGGGAAAATTCCGAAATCTTGGAAAACTGCTCCTCATCATGGAGTGACCCTGCGGCCTGGCTAAACTAAAAGAGGAAGGGGGGTGGTTCTCAAACTAATTTTGGAGCACACCCTGGGCAATTTCAGATTTTTGTGTAAAAAATCCAAAATGGCGGAAAACAACATGGCTGCCATACAAAATAAAAAGTTGAATATCTCGGAAACGGTTACAGATAGAGGGGGGGTGTTCGACCAAATGTCATAGAGGGCGGTGGGGGTCAAGTGCCAGTGGTCACGAAAATCCAAGATGGCGGATCCAAAATGGCGGCCGAAAAAAAAGTTGCTCTGATCGGGATGAAATTTTGAATGCGGGTGGTCCCCGGGGAGCTTATTTGATGTTTATTGTTTGTTTTTTGTTTTTTTCATTTTTCAAGATGGCCGCCATACAAGGGTATTTTGTATGGGGAGCTTTTTTTGCCTCTGGCGTGGAAACGGTGTCCCCGAGGTGGGGGGTCGCCATACTATGTATTGTTCTACTCCAGGGTAGGCAACTTTTGGTATATGTCAAAATTCAAAATGGCGGGTACAAAATGGCGGCCGGGAGGCAATTTGCTCCGATCCGGCTCAAAATCGATATCTGGGGGTTTTTGGGGTCAATGATTTTATTTTGATGGTTTTTTTTGTGACTCTGCCATTTTTAAAGATGGCCGCCCTACAAAATGTTACAGGTAAATCATGTATTTCGTTGTATCGCGGTATTTATTGCAGGTAGGTTGGTAGTTTCTTTGGAAATATGGTAGGTATGTATTACGACAAAAAATTGTGTTTGTCGAAAATCCAATATGGCGGATCTAAGATGGCGGCCGGTTGTCAAGTTGCTCTGATCCGGCTGAAAATCAATATCTGGTGGTTGTCAGGGTCAGTGTTTTTATTTTTATGGTTTATTTTGTTATTTTGCCATTTTTCAAGATGGCCGCCATACAAAATGTTACAGAAAAATCATGTATTTCATTGTAACGCGGTATTTATTGCAGGTAGGTTGATAGTTTCTTTGGAAGTATTGTAGGTAGAACGAAAAATTGTGTTCGTCAAAATTCCAATATGGCCGATCCAAGATGGCGGCCGGATGTCAAGTTGCTCCTATCCGGATCAAAATCGATATCTGGGTGTTGTCGGGGTCGCTGATTGTAGATCTGAAGTTTTTTTGTGACTTCGTGAATTTTCAAGATGGCCGCCATACAAAAGTCACATCCGGCACCTCACCTCACTGGCAAATCGGCACGCGGGCTGCTTTAGCTGGCCACCAGCCATTTGACATGTTATAAAAAACAAAATGGCGGCTAACACTAATCTTGCTCCGATCTGGCTTGAAATCGTAGACAAGGGGTTTTTGGGGTATCTGATCATAGATTTTGGTTGATTTTTGGATTTCAAGAAATTTCAAGCTGGCGGCTGATAGAAAAAGAACTTGCTTAGATTGGACTCAAAATTTACATCTGAGGGATTTTTGGGATATTGACGTCAAATATTAAGTAATTTTTCAGATATCAAGCATTTTTAAGATGGCCACCATACAAAAGTCACATCCAGCACGCGGGCTGCTTTAGCTGCCCGCGCACCCTGCACCCTACCTGGCCACCGGCACGCGGGCTGCTTTAGCTGCCCGCGCACCCCGCGCCCTACCTGGACACCGGCTCGCGGGCTGCTTTAGCTGCCCGCGCACCCCGCGCCCTACCTGGACACCGGCTCGCGGGCTGCTTTAGCTGCCCGCGCACCACGCACCTCACCTGCACACTGGCACGCGGGCTGCTTTAGCTGCTCGCGCACCACCCACCTCACCAGCAATTTTGATATGTCATAGTAAAACAAAATGGCGAATTTAAGATGGCGGCTAAAACTTATCTTGCTCCGATCTGACTAGAAATCGTAACTTACGGGTTTTAGGGGTAGCACATCAGAAATTTTTGGTTGATTTTTGGACTTTGAGAAATTTCAAGATGGCGGCTGATAAAAACAAAACTTGCGGTGATTGAACTCAAAATTGACATCTGGGGGTGTTTTTGGTTTCTGATTTCAGGTTTGAGATTGTTTTTAACTATTTGTGATTTTTCAAGATGGCCGCCATACAAAATCGAATTGAAAGGGCCCGAATCAAATTATAATTAAAGACTTGCGCCGCCCAACAAAACACCGCAGGCACAACGACCGCGGGCTGCTTTAGCAGCCCGCGCACCACCCACCTCACCAGCAATTTTGATATGTCATAGTAAAACAAAATGGCGAATTTAAGATGGCGGCTAAAACTTATCTTGCTCCGATCTGACTAGAAATCGTAACTTACGGGTTTTAGGGGTAGCACATCAGAAATTTTTGGTTGATTTTTGGACTTTGAGAAATTTCAAGATGGCGGCTGATAAAAACAAAACTTGCGGTGATTGAACTCAAAATTGACATCTGGGGGTGTTTTTGGTTTCTGATTTCAGGTTTGAGATTGTTTTTAACTATTTGTGATTTTTCAAGATGGCCGCCATACAAAATCGAATTGAAAGGGCCCGAATCAAATTATAATTAAAGACTTGCGCCGCCCAACAAAACACCGCAGGCACAACGACCGCGGGCTGCTTTAGCAGCCCGCGCACTACGCAACCACTAGTTACTATATATATAGCTGGAAACCCACTCACTCACTCACTCACTCACTGACTGACATAATTGTTCTCCCAGAAGGAGGGTCGGGGGGTGAAAGTGATGTATGGGAAAAGTGTGGAGGTGGTTTTGGTGAGTATGGGAAAATTCCGAAATCTTGGAAAACTGCTCCTCATCATGGAGTGACCCTGCGGCCTGGCTAAACTATAAGAGGAAGGCGGGTGGTTCTCAAACAAATTTTGGAGCACACCCTGGGCAATTTCAGATTTTCATGTAAAAAATCCAAAATGGCGGAAAACAAGATGGCTGCCATACAAAATAAAAAGTTGAATATCTCGGAAACGGTTAGAGGTAGAGTGGGGGTGTTCGACCAAATGTCATAGAGGGCGGTGGGGGTCAAGTGCTGGTAGTCATAAAAAACCAAGATGGCGGATCCAAAATGGCGGCCGAAAAAAAAGTTGCTCTGATCGGGATGAAATTTTGCATGCGGGTGGTCCGCGGGGAGCTTATTTGATATTTATTGTTTGTTTTTTGTTTTTTTCATTTTTCAAGATGGCCGCCATACAAGGGTATTTTGTATGGGGAGCTTTTTTTGGCTCTGGCGTGGAAACGGTGTCCCCGAGGGGGGGGTCGTCATACTTTGTATTGTTCGTCTCCGGGGTAGGCATGTTTTGGTAAATGTCAAAATTCAAAATGGCGGAATCAAAATGGCGGCCGAAATAAAAGTTGCTCTGATCGGGATGAAATTTTGCATGCGGGTAGTCCTCAGGGAGCTTATTTGATATTTTAGGTTCGTTTTTTGAATTTTTCATTTTTCAAGATGGCCGCCATACAAGGGTATTTTGTATGGGGAGCTTTTTTTTGGCTCTGGCGCGGAAACGGTGTCCCCGAGGTGGGGGGTCGCCATACTTTGTATTGTTCCTCTCCGGGGTAGGCAATTTTTGGTAAATGTCAAAATCAAATATGGCGGATTCAAGATGGCGGCCGGGAGTAAATTTGCTCCGATCCGGCTCAAAATCGATATCTGGGGGTTTCCGGGGTCAGTATTTTTATTTTTGAGGTTTGTTTTGTGATTTTGCCATTTTTCAAGATGGCCGCCATACCAAATTTTGTAGGTAAATCATGTACTTCATTGCATCGCGGAATTTAATGCAGGTAGGCTGGTAGTTTCTTTGGAAATACGGTAGGTATGTATGAGGACAAAAAATTGTGTTCGTTTAAAAAGCAATATGGCGGATCCAAGATGGCGGCCAGTTGTCAAGTTGCTCCGATCCGGCTCAAAATCGATATCTGGAGGTTGTCGGGGTCAATAATTATATTTTGATGGTTTGTTTTGCGACTGTACCATTTTTCAAGATGGCTGCCACACAAAATTTTGTAGGTAAATCATGTATTTCATTGTATCGCGGAATTAAGTGTAGGTAGGTTCTTAGCTTCTTTGGAAATATGGTAGGTATGTATGAGGACAAAAAATTGAGTTTGTCAAAAATTAAAAATGGCGGATCCAAAATTTCTTCCATGCTGGCCTGGGAGCGAAAAAAAAACATAGAATGTGCCAGCTGCATTTCCTCCCGGGCATGCTGTAAAAACCAGCTAAGGGATCTGAGGGTTTCAGTATATTGTAATTTATGCGATGGGCTGACAACCTGTCACTACAGCAATATACTTACATCTATCTTAAATAACCCTCAAAACTTTGTCAGACGTGGCGGAAAGACCTTTGTTTGGGTCGTTTACGCTCTGCCTACCCCATTAGGGATAAAGGCGTGATTATATGTATGTATGTATGGATCCAAAATTGCGGCCGGGTGTCATGTTTCTCTGATCCGGCTTAAAATCGGTATCTGGGGGTTTTTGGGGTCGCTGATTATAGATCTGAAGTTTTTTTATGACTACGTGAATTTTCAAGATGGCCGCCATATAAAAGTCACATCCGGCACGCGGGCTGCTTTAGCTGCCCGCGCACCACACACGTCACCTGGACACCGGCACGCGGGCTGCTTATCTGCCCGCGCATCCCGCGCTCTACCGGGACACCGGCACGCGGGCTGCTTTAGCTGCCCGCGCACCACGCACCCTACCAGGACACCGGCACGCGGGCTGCTTTAGCTGACCGCGCACCCTGCCCCTCACTGGCATATCGGCACGCGGGCTGCTTTAGCTGCCCGCGCACCACGCGCCTCACCTGCACACAGGCACGCGGGCTGCTTTAGCTGCCCGCGCACCCCGCACCCTACCAGGACACCGGCACGCGGGCTGCTTTAGCTGCCCGCACACCGCACCCTACCAGGACATCGGCTCGTGGGCTGCTTTAGCTGCCCGCGCACGCCGCACCCTTACCTGGCAAACGGCACGCGGGCTGCTTTAGCTGCCCGCGCACGCCACACCCTAACTGGAAACCGGCACGCGCTGCTTTAACTGCCCGCGCACCACCCACCTCACCAGCAATTTTGACATATCATACAAAATCAAAATGGCGTATTTAAAATGGCGGCTAAAACTAATCTTGCTCTGATCTGGCTAGAAATCGTAACTTACGGGTTTTATGGGTTGCTGATCATAGATGTTGCTGATTTTTGGATTTTGAGAATTTTCAAGATGGCGGCTGTTAAATACAAAACTTGCTCTGATTGGACTCAAAATTGACATTTGGGGGTTTCTTGGGTTACTGACCTCAAATATTTAGTTGATTTTTAGATTTCAAGTATTTTCAAGATGGCCGCTATACAAAAAGAACATGTTTAGGTCAGAACAATATATAATTAAAAAACTTGCACCGCCCAACAAAACACCGCAGGCACAACGACCGCGGGCTGCTTTAGCAGCCCGCGCACTACGCAACCACTAGTTACTATATATATAGCTGGAAACCCACTCACTCACTCACTCACTCACTGACTGACATAATTGTTCTCCCAGAAGGAGGTTCGGGGGGTGAAAGTCGTGTATGGGAAAAGTGTGAAGGTAATTTTGGTGAGTATGGGAAAATTCCGAAATCTTGGAAAACTGCTCCTCATCATAGAGTGACCCTGCGGCCTGGCTAAACTATAAGAGGTAGGGGGGTGGTTCTCAAACTAATATTGGAGCACACCCTGGGCAATTTCAGTTTTTGGCAAAAAAAATCCAAAATGGCGAAAAACAAGATGGCTGCCATACAAAATAAAAAGTTGAATATCTCGGAAACGGTTAGAGATAGATTGGGGGTGTTCGACCAAATGTCATAGAGGGCGGTGGGGGTCAAGTGCTGGTAGTCATGAAAATCCAAGATGGCGGATCCAAAATGGCGGCCGAAAAAAAAATTGCTCTGATCGGGATGAAATTTTGCATGCGGGTGGTCCTCGGGGAGCTTATTTGATATTTATTGTTTGTTTTTTGTTTTTTTCATTTTTCAAGATGGCCGCCATACAAGGGTATTTTGTATGGGGAGCTATTTTTGGCTCTGGCGTGGAAACTGTGTCCTTGAGGTGGGGGGTCGTCATACTATGTATTGTTCTTCTCCGGGGTAGGCAACTTTTGGTTAATGTCAAAATTCAAAATGGCGGAATTAAAATGGCGGCCGGGAGGCAATTTGCTCCGATCCGGCTCAAAATCGATATCTGGGGGTTTTCGGGGTCAGTGATTTTATTTTGATGGTTTTTTTGTAACTCTGCCATTTTTAAAGATGGCCGCCCTACAAAATATTACAGGTAAATCATGTATTTCATTGTATCGCGGTATTTATTGCAGGTAGGTCGGTAGTTTCATTGGAAATATGGTAGGTATGTATTAGGACAAGAAATTGTGTTTGTCAAAAATCCAATATGGCGGATCCAAGATGGCGGCTGGGTGTCAAGTTGCTCTGATCCGGCTCAGAATCGATATCTTGGGGTTTTCGGGGTCAGTGTTTTTATTTTTCTGGTTTGTTTTGTGATTTGGCCATTTTTCAAGATGGCCGCCATACAATTTTTTTTTGGTGAATTATGTATTTGATTTTATCTCGGAATTGATTTCAGGTAGGTTGATAGTTTCTTTGGAAATATGGCAGGTATGTATAAGTTCAAAAAATTATGTTCGTTGAAAATACAATATGGCGGATCCAAGATGGCAGCCGGGTGTCAAGTTGCTCCGATCCGGATCAAAATCGATATCTGGGTGTTGTCGGGGTCGCTGATTGTAGATCTGATTTTTTTTGTGACTTCGTGAATTTTCAAGATGGCCGCCATACAAAAGTCACATCCGGCACCTCACCTCACTGGCATATCGGCACGCGGGCTGCTTTAGCTGGCCGTGCACCCCGCACCTTACCAGGACACCTTACCAGCAATTTGACATGTTATAAAAAACAAAATGGCGGCTAACACTAATCTTGCTCCGATCTGGCTTGAAATCGTAGACAAGGGGTTTTTGGGGTATCTGATCATAGATTTTGGTTGATTTTTAGATTTCAAGAAATTTCAAGATGGCGGCTGATAGAAAAAGAACTTGCTTAGATTTGACTAAAAATTTACATCTGAGGGATTTTTGGGATATTGACGTCAAATATTAAGTAATTTTTCAGACATCAAGCATTTTTAAGATGGCCGCCATACAAAAGTCACATCCAGCACGCGGGCTGCTTTAGCTGCCCGCGCACCCTGCACCCTACCTGGCCACCGGCACGTGGGCTGCTTTAGCTGCCCGCGCACCCTGCACCCTACCTGGCCACCGGCACGCGGGCTGCTTTAGCTGCCCGCGCACCCCGCGCCCTACCTGGACACCGGCTCGCGGGCTGCTTTAGCTGCCCGCGCACCACCCACCTCACCAGCAATTTTGATATGTCATAGAAAAACAAAATGGCGAATTTAAGATGGCGGCTAAAACGAATCCTGCTCCGATTTGGCTAGAAATCATAACTTACAGGTATTAGGGGTAGCTGATCATAGATTTTGTTGTTTGTTGGATTTTGAGAATTTTCAAGATGGCGGCTAATAAAAACAAAACTTGCTCTGATTGAACTCAAAATTGACATTTAGGGGTTTCTTGGGTTACTGACCTTGGATATTAGGTTGATTTGTAGATTTTAAAAAATTTCAAGATGGCCGCCATACAAAAGTCACATTTGGCACGCGGGCTGCTTTAGCTTTTAGCAGCCCGCGCACCCCGCTCCCTACCTGGACACCAACACGCGGGCTGCTTTAGCTGCCCGCGCACCCCGCAGCCTACCTGGACACCGGCACGCGGGCTGCTTTAGCTGCCCGCGCACTCTGCACCCCACCCGCAAACCGGCTCGCGGGCTGCTTTAGCTGCCCGCGCACCCCGCACATCACCAGCATTTTTACATGTCATAAAAAACAAAATGGCGGATTCAAATCGGCCGCTTTAACTTATCTTGCTGCGATCTGACTTGAAATCGTAGACAATAAGTTTTTTGGGTAGCTGATCATATATTTAAGTTGATTTTTGTATTTTGACCATTTTCAAGATGGTGGCTGATGAAAACAAAACTTGCTCTGTTTGGAATCAAAACTGACATCTGGGAGTTTTTTGAATTACTGACCTCGACCATAAGGTGTTTTTATAGATTTCAAATATTTTCAAGATGGCCGCCATACAAAAAGAACATGTTTAGGCCAGAACAACATTATATTAAAAACTTGCGCCACCAAACAAACAACAGCCCAACAAAACACCGCGGGCTGCTTTAGCAGCCCGCGCACTACGCAACCACTAGTTACTATATATATAGCTGGAAACCCACTCACTCACTCACTCACTGACTGACATAATTGTTCTCCCAGAAGGAGGGTCGGGGGGTGAAAGTCGTGTATGGGAAAAGTGTGGAGGTGGTTTTGGTGAGTATGGGAAAATTCCGAAATCTTGGAAAACTGCTCCTCATCATGGAGTGACCCTGCGGCCTGGCTAAACTATAAGAGGTAGGGGGGTGGATCTCAAACTAATTTTGGAGCAAACCCTGGGCAGTTTCAGATTTTGGTGAAAAAAATCCAAAATGGCTGAAAACAAGATGGCCGCCATACAAAATATAAAGTTGAATATCTCGCAAACGGTTAGAGATAGAGGGGGGGTGTTCGACCAAATGTCATAGAGGGCGGTGGGGGTCAAGTGCCGGTGGTCACGAAAATCCAAGATGGCGGATCCAAAATGGCGGCGGAAAAAAAAGTTGCTCGGATCGGGATGAAATTTTGCATGCGGATGGTCCTCTGGGAGCTGTTCTGATAATTTTGGTTTGTTTTTTGATTTTTCCATTTTTCAAGATGGCCGCCATACAAGGGTATTTTGTATGGGGAGATTATTTTGGCCCTGGCGCGGAAACGGTGTCCCCGAGGTGGGGGGTCGCCATACTTTGTATTGTTCCTCTCCGGGGTAGGCATGTTTTGGTAAATGTCAAAATCCAATATGGCGGATTCAAGATGGCGGCCGGGAGTCAATTTGCTCCGATCCGGCTCAAAATCGATATCTGGGGGTTTCCGGGGCCAATGATTTTATTTTGGTGGTTTATTTTGTGACTCTGCCATTTTTCAAGATGGCCGCCATACAAAATTTTGTAGGTAAATCATGTATTTCGTTGTATCGCGGAATTGATTGCAGGTAGGTTGGTAGTTTCTTTGGAAATACGGTAGGTATTTATGAGGACAAAAAATTGTGTTCTTTTAAAAATCAATATGGCGGATACAAGATGGCGGCCGGAAGTCAATTTGCTCCGATCCGGCTCAAAATCGATATCTGGGGGTTTCCGGGGTCAGTGTTTTTATTTTTGAGGTTTGTTTTGTGACTGTACCATTTTTCAAGATGGCCGCCATACAAAATTTTGTAGGTGAATCATGTATTTCATTGTAACTCGGGATTTATTGCAGGTCGGTTGGTAGTTTCTTTGGAAATATGGTGGGCATGTATTTGGACATTTTTTTTTTCATTTATTAAAAATGGCGGCCGGGTGTCAAGTTGCTCTGATCCGGATCAAAATCGATATCTGGGGGATATCGGGGTAACTGATTATAGATATGATTATTTTTTGTGACTGCGTGAATTTTCAAGATGGCCGCCATACAAAAGTCACATCCGGCACGCGGGCTGCTTTAGCTGCCCGCGCACCCCGCACCCTACCAGGACACAGGCACGCGTGCTGCTTTAGCTGCCCGCGCTCCCGCGCCCTACCTGGACACCGGCACGCGGGCTGCTTTAGCTGCCCGCGCACCCCGCACCCTACCAGGACACAGGCACGCGGGCTGCTTTAGCTGCCTGCGCTCCCGCGCCCTACCTGGACACCGGCACGCGGGCTGCTTTAGCTGCCCGCGCACCCGCGCCCTACGTGGACACCGGCACGCGGGCTGCTTTAGCTGCCCACGCACCCGCGCCCTACCTGGACACCGGCACGCGGGCTGCTTTAGCTGCCCGCGCACCACGTACCTCACCTGCACACCGGCACGCGGGCTGCTTTAGCTGCCCGCGCACCACGTACCTCACCTGCACACCGGCACGCGGGCTGCTTTAGCTGCCCGCGCACCACGTACCTCACCTGCACACCGGCACGCGGGCTGCTTTAGCTGCCAGCGCACCACGTACCTCACCTGCACACCGGCACGTGGGCTTCTTTAGCTGTCCGCGCACCCCGCACCTCACCAGCAATTTGACATGTTATAAAAACAAAATGGCGGCTAACACTAATCTTGCCTCGATTTGGCTTGAAATCGTAGACAAGCAATTTTTAGGGTAGCTGATCATAGATTTAGGTTGATTTTAGAATTTCGAGAATTTTTAAGATGGCGGCTGATAGAAAAAATACTTTCTCAGATTGGACTCAAAATTGACATCTGAGGGTTTTTTGGAATACTGACCTCAAATATTAAGTTGACTTTTAGATTTCAAGTATTTCAAGATGGCCGCCATATAAAATAAATAAATTTGTTTAGGGAAAAACTATAAATTAAATACTTGCGCCGCTCAACAAAACACCGCAGGCAAAACGACCGCGGGCTGCTTTAGCAGCCCGCGCACTACGCAACCACTAGTTACTATATATATAGCTGGAAACCCACTCACTCACTCACTCACTCACTGACTGACATAATTGTTCTCCCAGAAGGAGGGTCGGGGGGTGAAAGTCGTGTATGGGAAAAGTGTGGAGGTGGTTTTGGTGAGTATGGGAAAATTCCGAAATCTTGGAAAACTGCTCCTCATCATGGAGTGACCCTGCGGCCTGGCTAAACTATAAGAGGTAGGGGGGTGGATCTCAAACTAATTTTGAAGCACACCCTGGACAGTTTCAGATTTTGGTGAAAAAAATCCAAAATGGCTGAAAACAAGATGGCCGCCATACAAAATAAAAAGTTGAATATCTCGGAAACGGTTAGAGATAGATGGGGGGTGTTCGACCAAATGTCATAGAGGGCGGTGGGGGTCAAGTGCCGGTGGTTACAAAAATCCAAGATGGCGGATCCAAAATGGCGGCCGAAAAAAAAGTTGCTCGGATCAGGATGAAATTTTGCATGCGGGTGGTCCTCTGGGAGCTGTTTTGATAATTTTGGTTTGTTTTTTGATTTTTCCATTTTTCAAGATGGCCGCCATACAAGGGTATTTTGTATGGGGAGCTTATTTTGGCTCTGGCGCGGAAACGGTGTCCCCGAGGTGGGGGGTCGCCATACTTTGTATTGTTCCTCGCCGGGGTAGGCATGTTTTGGTAAGTGTCAAAATCCAATATGGCGGATTCAAGATGGCGGCCGGGAGTCAATTTGCTCCGATCCGGCTCAAAATCGATATCTGGGGGTTTCCGGGGCCAATGATTTTATTTTGGTGGTTTATTTTGTGACTCTACCATTTTTCAAGATGGCCGCCATACAAAATTTTGTAGGTAAATCATGTATTTCGTTGTATCGCGGAATTGATTGCAGGTAGGTTGGTAGTTTCTTTGGAAATACGGTAGGTATGTATGAGGACAAAAAATTGTGTTCTTTTAAAAATCAATATGGCGGATACAAGATGGCGGCCGGAAGTCAATTTGCTCCGATCCGGCTCAAAATCGATATCTGGTGGTTTCCGGGGTCAGTGTTTTTATTTTTAAGGTTTGTTTTGTGACTGTACCATTTTTCAAGATGGCCGCCATACAAAATTTTGTAGGTGAATCATGTATTTCATTGTAACTCGGGATTTATTGCAGGTCGGTTGGTAGTTTCTTTGGAAATATGGTGGGCATGTATTTGGACAATTTTTTTTTTCATTTATTAAAAATGGCGGCCGGGTGTCAAGTTGCTCTGATCCGGATCAAAATCGATATCTGGGGGATATCGGGGTAACTGATTATAGATATGATTATTTTTGTGACTGCGTGAATTTTCAAGATGGCCGCCATACAAAAGTCACATCCGGCACGCGGGCTGCTTTAGCTGCCCGCGCACCCCGCACCCTACCAGGACACAGGCACGCGGGCTGCTTTAGCTGCCCGCGCTCCCGCGCCCTACCTGGACACCGGCACGCGGGCTGCTTTAGCTGCCCGCGCACCACGTACCTCACCTGCACACCGGCACGCGGGCTGCTTTAGCTGCCCGCGCACCACGTACCTCACCTGCACACCGGCACGTGGGCTTCTTTAGCTGCCCGCGCACCCCGCACCTCACCAGCAATTTGACATGTTATAAAAATAAAATGGCGGCTAACACTAATCTTGCCTCGATTTGGCTTGAAATCGTAGACAAGCAATTTTTAGGGTAGCTGATCATAGATTTAGGTTGATTTTTGGATTTCGAGAATTTTCAAGATGGCGGCTGATAGAAAAAATACTTGCTCAGATTGGACTCAAAATTGACATCTGAGGGTTTTTTGGATACTGACCTCAAATATTAAGTTGACTTTTAGATTTCAAGTATTTCAAGATGGCCGCCATATAAAATAAATAAATTTGTTTAGGGCAAAACTATAAATTAAATACTTGCGCCGCCCAACAAAACACCGCAGGCATGCGCCACCTTATCAAAATCAACAGCCCCACAAAACACCGCGGGCTGCTTTAGCAGCCCGCGCACTACGCAACCACTAGTTACTATATATATAGCTGGAAACCCACTCACTCACTCACTCACTCACTGACTGACATAATTGTTCTCCCAGAAGGAGGGTCGGGGGGTGAAAGTCGTGTATGGGAAAAGTGTGAAGGTGGTTTTGGTGAGTATGGGAAAATTCCGAAATCTTGGAAAACTGCTCCTCATCATGGAGTGACCCTGCGGCCTGGCTAAACTATAAGAGAAAGGGGGGTGGTTCTCAAACTAATTTTGGAGCACACCCTGGGCAATTTCAGATTTTTGTGTAAAAAATCCAAAATGGCGGAAAACAAGATGGCTGCCATACAAAATAAAAAGTTGAATATCTCGGAAACTGTTAGAGATAAATGGGGGGTGTTCGACCAAATGTCATAGAGGGCGGTGGGAGTCAAGTGCCAGTGGTCACGAAAATCCAAGATGGCGGATCCAAAATGGCGGCCGAAAAAAAAAATGCTCTGATCGGGATGAAATTTGGCATGCGGGTAGTCCTTGGGGAGCTTATTTGATATTTTAAGTTAGTTTTTTGAATTTTTCATTTTTTAAGATGGCCGCCATACAAGGGTATTTTGTATGGGGAGCTTTTTTTGGCTCTGACGCGGAAACGGTGTCCCGGAGGTGGGGGGCCGCCATACTTTGTATTGTTCCTCTCCGGGGTAGGCATGTTTTAGGTAATGTCAAAATCCAATATGGCGGATTCAAGATGGCGGCCGGGAGTCAATTTGCTCCGATCCGGCTCAAAATCGATATCTGGGGGTTTTCGGGGTCAGTGATTTTATTTTGATGGTTTTTTTTGTGACTCTGCCATTTTTAAAGATGGCCGCCCTACAAAATGTTACAGGTCAATCATGTATTTTAGTGTATCTCGGTATTTATTGCAGGTAGGTTGGTAGTGTCTTTAGAAATATGGTAGGTATGTATAAGGACAAAAAATTGTGTTTGTCAAAAATTAAAAATGGTGGAACCAAGATGGCGGCCGGAAGTCAAGTTGCTCTGATACGGCTGAAAATCGATATCTTGGGGTTGTCGGGGTCGCTGATTATAGATCTGAAGTATTTTTTGTGACTGTGTAAATTTTCAAGATGGCCGCCATACAAAATTTTGTAGGTGAATCATGTATTTCATTGTTACTCGGGATTTATTGCAGGTCGATTGGTAGTTTCTTTGGAAATAAGGTAGGTATGTATTAGGACAAAATATTGTGTTCGTCGAAAATCCAATATGTCAGATCCAAGATGGCGGCCGGGTGTCAAGTTGCTCTGATCCGGCTGAAAATCGATATCTGGTGGTTGTCGGGGTCAGTGTTTTTATTTAAATGGTTTGTTTTGAGATTTTGCCATTTTTCAAGATGGCTGCCATACAAAATGTTACAGGTAAATCATGTATTTAATTGTATAGCGGTATTTATTACAGGTCGGTTGATAGTTTCTTTGGAAATATGGTAGGCATGTATTTGGACAAATTTATTTTTTTCATATTTTAAAAATGGCGGCCGGGTGTCAAGTTGCTCTGATTCGGGTCAAAATCGATATCTGGGGGATATCGGGGTAACTGATTATAAATATGTTTTTTTTTTGTGACTGCGTGAATTTCCAAGTTGGCCGCTATACAAAAGTCACATCCGGCACGCGGGCTTGCTTTAGCTGCCCGCGCACCCTGCACCCTTCCAGGACACTGGCACGCGGGCTGCTTTAGCTGCCCGCGCACCTAGCGCTCTACCTGGACACCGGCACGCGGGCTGCTGTAGCTGCCCGCGCACCCCGCACCCCACCCGCACACCGGCTTGCGGGCTGCTTTAGCTGCCCGCGCACCTTGCACCCCACCCGAACACCGGCTCGCGGGCTGCTTTAGCTGCCCGCGCACCTCGCACCCCACCCGCACACCGGCTCGCGGGCTGCTTTAGCTGCCCGCGCACAACTCACCTCATCAGCAATTTTGACATGTTATAGAAAAACAAAAGGCGTATTTAAATTTAGAATTTAAAACTTATCATGCTCCGATCTAACTAGAAATCGTAACTTACGGGTTTTAGGGGGATATTTGTTTGATTTTTGGATTTTGAGAATTTTCAAGATGGCGGCTGTTAAAAACAAGACTTGCTCTGATTGGACTCAAATTTGACAAATGTGGGTTTTTTGGGTTTCTGAGTTCAGGTTTGAGATTGCTTTTGAAAATTTATGATTTTTCAAGATGGCTGCCATACAAAAATAAAATATTTAGGCCAGAACAATATAAAATTAATTTAAATTAAACACTTGCGCCGCCCAACAAAACACCGCAGGCACAACGACCGCGGGCTGCTAATTACTATATATATAGCTGGAAACCCACTCACTCACTCACTCACTCACTGACTGACATAATTGTTCTCCCAGAAGGAGGGTCGGGGGGTGAAAGTCGTGTATGGAAAAAGTGTGGAGGTGTTTTTGGTGAGTATGGGAAAATTCCGAAATCTTGGAAAATTGCTCCTCATCATGGAGTGACCCTGCGGCCTGGCTAAAATATAAGAGGAAGGGGGGTGGTTCTCAAACTAATTTTGAAGCACACCCTGGGCAATTTCAGATTTTCGTGTAAAAAATCCAAAATGGCGGAAAACAAGATGGCTGCCATACAAAATAAAAAGTTGAATATCTCGGAAACGGTTAGAGATGGAGTGGGGGTGTTCGACCAAATGTCATAGAGGGCGGTGGGGGTCAAGTGCTGGTAGTCACGAAAATCCAAGATGGCGGATCCAAAATGGCGGCCTAAAAAAAAGTTGCTCTGATCGGGATGAAATTTTGCATGCGGGTGGTCCTCGGGGAGCTCATTTGATATTTATTGTTTGTTGTTTGTTTTTTTCATTTTTCAAGATGGCCGCCATACAAGGGTATTTTGTATGGGGAGCTTTTTTTGGCTCTGGCGTGGAAACGGTGTCCCCGAGGTGGGGGGTCGTCATACTATGTATTGTTCTACTTCGGGGTAGGCAACTTTTGGTATATGTCAAAATTCAAAATGGCGGAATCAAAATGGCGGCCGGGAGGCAATTTGCTCCGATCCGGCTCAAAATCGATATCTGGGGGTTTCCGGGGTCAGTGATTTTATTTTTGTGGTTTGTTTTGTGATTTTGCCATTTTTCAAGATGGCCGCCATACAACATGTTACAGTTCAATCATGTATTTCATTGTATCGCGGTATTTATTGCAGGTAGGTTGGTAGTTTCTTTAGAAATAAGGTAGCTATGTATTAGGACAAAAAAATGTGTTTGTCGAAAATCCAATATGGCGGATCTAAGATGGCGGCCGGTTGTCAAGTTGCTCTGATCCGGCTGAAAATCGATATCTGGTGGTTGTCGGGGTCAATAATTATACTTTGATGGTTTGTTTTGCGACTGTACCATTCTTCAAGATGGCCGCCATACAAAATTTTGTAGGTACATCATGTATTTCATTGTATCGTGGAAATTTTTGCAGGTGGGTTGGTAAATTCTTAGAAAATATGGTAGGTATGTATGAGGACAAAAAATTGTGTACGTTAAAAATCCAATATGGCGGATCAAAGATGGCGGCCGGGAGTCAATTTGCTCTGATCCGTCTCAAAATTGATATCTGGAGGTGATCAGGTTCAATGAATTTATTTTTATGGTTTGTTTTATGTTTTTGTCATTTTTCAAGATGGCCGCCATACAACATTTTGTAGGTAAATCATGTATTTCATTGTATCGCTGATATTTTTGCATGTAGGTTGGTAGTTTCTTAGGAAATTTGGTAGGTATGTATTAGGACAAAAAATTGTGTTCGTCAAAAATTCAATATGGCGGATCCCAGATGGCGGCCGGGTGTCAAGTTGCTCTGATCCGTTTGAAAATCAATATCTGGTTGTTGCCGGGGTCGCTGATTATAGATCCGAAGTTGTTTTTGTGACTACGTGAATTTTCAAGATGGCCGCCATACAAAAGTCACATCCGGCTCGCGGGCTGCTTTAGCTGCCCGCGCACCCTGCACCTCACTGGCATATCGGCACGCGGGCTATTTTAACAGCCCGCGCACAACTCACCTCACCAGCAATTTTGACATGCTATTATAAAAACAAAATGGTGGATTTAAGATGGCGGCTGAAATTTATCTTGCTTCGATCTGGCTTGAAAACGTAGACTAGGGGTTTTTGGGGTAGCTTATCATTGAGTTTGGTTAGATTCTGGATTTTGACAGTTTTCAAGAGGGCGGCTGATAAAAACACAACTTGCTCTGATTGGACTCAAAATTGACATCTGGGGTTGTTTAGGGTTTCTGATTTCAGGTTTGAGATTGTTTTTGACTATTTGTGATTTTTCGAGATGGCCGCCATACAACATCAAATTGAAAGGGCCCGAATCAAATTATAATTAAAGACTTGCGCCGCCAAACAAACAACAGCCCAAGATAACACTGCGGGCTGCTCTAACTGCTCGCGCACCCCGCACCCCACCCGCACACCGGCTCGCGGGCTGCTTTAGCTGCCCGCGCACCCCGCACCCCACCGGCACACCGGCACGCGGGCTGCTTTAGCTGCCCGCGCACCTCGCACCCTACCTGCACACCGGCACGCGGGCTGCTTTAGCTGCCCGCGCACCCCGCACCCTACCTGCACACCGGCACGCGGGCTGCTTTAGCTGCCCGCGCAATAAGCACCTCACCGGCACACCGGCATGCAGGCTGCTTTAGCTGCCCGTGCACCTCGCACTCTACCTGGACACTGGCACGCGGGCTGCTTTAGCTGCCCGCGCACTACCTACCTCATCAGCAATTTGACATGTTATGAAAAACAAAATGGCGGCTACTACTAATCTTGCTACGATCTGGCTTGAAATCGTAGACAATAGGTTAGGATCATAGATTTTGGTTGATTTTTGGATTTCGAGAATTTTCAAGATGGCGGCTGATAGATAAACTACTTGCTCAGATTAAACTCAAAATTGACATCTGAGGGTTTTTTTGGATACTGACCTCGAATATTAAGTTGATTTTTAGATTTCAAGCATTTTAAAGATGGCTGCCATACGAATAAATATGTTTAGGCCAGAACTATATTAAATTAAAAACTTACGCCGCCGACCAAAACACCGTAGGCACAACGACCGCGGGCTGCTTTAGCTGCCCGCGCACCACGCACCTCATCAGCAATTTTACATGTTTTAAAAAACAAAATGGCGGCTAACACTAATCGTGCTCCAATCTGGCTCGAAATCGTAGACAAGGGGTTTTTGGGGTAGCTGATCATAGATTTTGGTTGATTTTTGGATTTTGAGAATTTTCAAGATGGCGTCTGATAGAAAGAAAACTTGCTTAGATTTAACTCAAAATTGACATCTAGGGGTTTTTTGGGTTACTGACTTTAGATTTTAGGTTGTTTTGTAGATTTAAAAATGTTTTAAAATGGCCGCCATACAAAATCAAATTGTAAGGGCGCAAATTAAATTATAATTTAAGACTTGCGCCGCCCAATCAAAATCAACAGCTGAACAAAACACCGCGGGCTGCTTTAGCATTGATATTTCTCAATTGTTTTTTGATTTTTCCATTTTTCAAGATGGCCGCCATACAAGGGTATTTTGTATGGGGAGCTTTTTTTGGCTCTGGCGCGGAAACGGTGTCCCCGAGGTGGGGGGTCGTCATACTTTGTATTGTTCCTATCTGGGGTAGGCATGTTTTGGTAAATGTCAAAATCCAATATGGCGGATTCAAGATGGCGGCCGGGAGTCAATTTGCTCCGATCCGGCTCAAAATCGATATCTGGAAGTTTCCGGGGTCAATGTTTTTATTTTTGAGGTTTGTTTTGTGACATTGCCATTTTTCAAGATGGTCGCCATACAAAATTTTGTAGGTTAATTATGTATTTCATTGTATCGCGAAATTTATCGCAGGTGGGTTAGTAGTTTATTTAGAGATATTGTAGGTATGTAATAAGACATTAAATTAATTTGTTCAAAAATCCAATATGGCGGATCCAAGATGAGGGCCGGGTGTCAAGTTGCTCTGATCGGGCTGAAAATCGATATCTGGGGGTTTTTGGGTTCGTGGATTACAGATTTGATGTTTTTTTGTGACTGCGTGAATTTTCAAAATTGCCGCCATACAAAATTTTGTAGGTAAATCAAGTTGCTTTGATCGGGCTGAAAATCGATATCTGGGGGTTTTTGGGTTCGTGGATTACAGATTTGATCTTTTTTTGTGACTGCGTGAATTTTCAAGATGGCCGCCATACTTGGGTATTTTGTATGGGGAGCTTTTTTTGGCTCTGACGCGGAAACGGTGTCCCTGAGGTGGGGGGCCGCCATACTTTGTATTGTTTCACTCCGGGGTAGGCAATTTTTGGTATATGTCAAAATCCAATATGGTGGATTCAAGATGGCGGCCGGGAGTCAATTTGCTCCGATCCGGCTCAAAATCGATATCTGAGGGTTTTCAAGGTCAGTGGTTTTATTTTTATGGTTTGTTTTGTGATTTCGCAATCTTTCAAGATGGCCGCCATACAAAATTTTGTTGTCAAATCATGTATTTCATTGTATCCTGGAAATTTTTGCATGTGGGTTAGTAGTTTGTTTGGAGATATGGTAGGTTTGTAATAGGACATTAAATTAATTTTGTCAAAAATCCAATATGGCGGATCCAAGATGACGGCCGGGTGTCAAGTTGCTCTGATCGGGCTGAAAATCGATATCTGGGGGTTTTTGGGTTCGTGGATTACAGATTTGATCTTTTTTTGTGACTGCGTGAATTTTCAAAATGGCCGCCATACAAAATTTTGTAGGTAAATCATGTATTTCATTGTATCGCGGAATTTATTCCAGGTCGATTGGTAGGTGCTTTGGAATTATGGTAGGTATGTATAAGGACAAAAAATTGTGCGTGTCGAAAATCCAATATGGCGGATTCAAGATGGCGGCCGGGAGTAAAATTGCTCCGATCCGTCTCAAAATCGATATCAGGGGGTTTTTGGGGTCAATGATTTAATTTCGATGGTTTTTTTTTGTGACTGCCATTAATCAAGATGGCCGCCATACAAAATTTTGTAGGTGAATCATGTATTTCATTGTATCGCGGGATTAATTGCAGGTCGGTTGGTAGTTTCTTTGGAAATATGGTAGGTTTTGTATTTGGACAAATTCTTTTTTTTATATTTTAAAAATGGCGGTCGGGTGTCAAGTTGCTCTGATCTGGGTCAAAATCGATATCAGGGGGATATCAGGGTTACTGATTATAAACATGATTATTTTTTTGTGACTGCGTGAATTTCAAAGATGGCCGCAAACCAAAAGTCACATCCGGCACGCGGGCTGCTTTAGCTGCCCGCGCAACCCGCACACTACCTGGACATCGGCACGCGGGCTGCTTTAGCTGCCCGCGCACCTCGCACCCTAACAGGACACCGGCACGCGGGCTGCTTTAGCTGCCCGCGCACCCCGCGCCCTACCTGGACACCGGCACGCGGACTGCTTTAGCTGCCCGCGCACCTCGCACCCTACCAGGACACCGGCACGCGGGCTGCTTTAGCTGCCCGCGCACCCCGCGCCCTACCTGGACACCGGCACGCGGGCTGCTTTAGCTGCCCGCGCAACCCGCACCCTACCAGGACACCGGCACGCGGGCTGCTTTAGCTGCCCGCGCACCCCGCGCCCTATCTGGACACCGGCACAAGGGCTGCTTTAACTGCCCGCGCACCCCGCACACCACCCGCATACCGGCTCGCGGGCTGCTATAGCCGCCCAACAAAACACCGCAGGCACAACGACCGCGGGCTGCTTTAGCAGCCCGCGCACTACGCAACCACTAGTTAATATATATATAGCTGGAAACCCACTCACTCACTGACTGACATAATTGTTCTCCCAGAAGGAGGGTCGGGGGGTGAAAGTCGTGTATGGGAAAAGTGTGGAGGTGGTTTTGGTGAGTATGGGAAAATTCCGAAATCTTGGAAAACTGCTCCTCATCATAGAGTGACCCTGCAGCCTGGCTAAACTATAAGAGGTAGGGGGGTGGATCTCAAACTAATTTTGGAGCACACCCTGGGCAATTTCAGATTTTGGTGAAAAATATCCAAAATGGCTGAAAACAAGATGGCCGCCATACAAAATAAAAAGTTGAATATCTCGGAAACGGTTAGAGATAGAGGAGGGGTGTTCGACCAAATGTCATAGAGGGCGGTGGGGGTCAAGTGCCGGTGATCACGAAAATCCAAGATGGCGGATCCAAAATGGCGGCCGAAAAAAAAGTTGCTCGGATCGGGATGAAATTTTGCATGCGGGTGGTCCTCTGGGAGCTGTTCTAATATTGTTGGTTTGTTTTTTGATTTTTCCATTTTTCAAGATGGCCGCCATACAAGGGTATTTTGTATGGGGCGACTTTTTTGGCTCTGACGCGGAAACGGTGTCCCCGAGGTGGGGGGTCGCCATACTTTGTATTGTTCCTCTCCGGGGTAGGCAACTTTTGGCAAATGTCAAAATTCAATATGGCGGATTCAAGATGGCGGCCGGGAGTCAATTTGCTCCGATCCGGCTCAAAATCGATATCTGGGGGTTTTTGGGGTCAGTGTTTTTATTTTGGTGGTTTGTTTTGTGACTCTACCATTTTTCAAGATGGCCGCCATACAAAATTTTGAAGGTAAATCATGTTTTTCATTGTATCGCGGAATTGATTGCAGGTAGGTTGGTAGTTTCTTTGGAAATACTGTAGGTATGTATGAGGACAAAAAATTGTGTTCGTTTAAAAATCAATATGGCGGATACAAGATGGCGGCCGGAAGTCAATTTGCTCCGATCCGGCTCAAAATCGATATCTGGGGGTTTCCGGGGTCAGTGTTTTTATTTTTGAGGTTTGTTTTGTGACTGTACCATTTTTCAAGATGGCCGCCATACAAAATTTAGTAGGTGAATTATGTATTTAATTGTATCGCGAAATTTATTGCTGGTGGGTTAGTAGTTTGTTTGGAGATATGGTAGGTATGTAATAGAACATTAAATTAAGTTTGTCAAAAATACAATATGGCGGATCCAAGATGGTGGTCAGGAGTCATGTTGTCATCCGGCTTAAATTCGGTATCTGGGGGTTTTTGGGGTCGCTGATTATAGATCTGAAGTTTTTATTATGACTACGTGAATTTTCAAGATGGCCGCCATATAAAAGTCACATCCGGCACGCGGGCTGATTTAGCTGCCCGCGCACCACACACGTCACCTGGACACCGGCACGCGGGCTGCTTTAGCTGCCCGCGCACCCCGCGCCCTACCTGGACACCGGCACGCGGGCTGCTTTAGCTGCCCGCGCACCCCGCATCCTATTAGGACACCGGCACGCGGGCTGCTTTAGCTGCCCGCGCACCCTGCGCCCTACCTGGACTCCGGAACGCGGGCTGCTTTAACTGCCCGCGCAACCCGCACCCTACCAGGACACCGGCACGCGGGCTGCTTTAGCTGCCCGCGCACCACGCACCTCACCTGCACACCGGCACGCGGGCTGCTTTAGCTGCTCGCGCACCACCCACCATACATAGAAAAACAAAATGGCGAATTTAAGATGGCGGCTAAAACTTATCTTGCTCCGATCTGACTAGAAATCGTAACTTACGGGTTTAAGGGGTAGCACATCAGAAATTTTTGGTTGATTTTTGGATTTTGAGAATTTTCAAGATGGCGGCTGATAAAAACAAAACTTGCTGTGATTGGACTCAAAATTGACATCTGGGGGTGTTTTTGATTTCTGATTTCAGGTTTGAGATTGTTTTTGACTATTTGTGATTTTTCAAGATGGCCGCCATACAAAATCAAATTGAAAAGGGATCGTGTATGGGAAAAGTGTGGAGGTGGTTTTGGTGAGTATAGGAAAATTCCGAAATCTTGGAAAACTGCTTCTCATTATAAAGTGACCCTGCGGCCTGGCTAAACTATTAGAGGTAGGCGGGTGGTTCTCAAACTAATTTTGGAGCACACCCTGGGCAATTTTGATACTAGGTGAAAAAAATCCAAAATGGCGGAAAACAAGATGGCTGCCATACAAAATAAAAAGTTGAATATCTCGGAAACGGTTAGAGATAGAGGGGGGGTGTTCGACCAAATGTCATAGAGGGCGGTGGGGGTCAAGTGCCAGTGGTCACGAAAATCCAAGATGGCGGATCCAAAATGGCGGCCGAAAAAAAAGTTGCTCTGATCGGGATACAATTTTGAATGCGGGTGGTCCTCGGGGAGCTTATTTGATATTTTAGGTTCGTTTTTTGAATTTTTCGTTTTTCAAGATGGCCGCCATACAAGGATATTTTGTATGGGGAGCTTTTTTTGGCTCTGGCGCGGAAACGGTGTCCCCGAGGTGGGGGGTCGTCATACTTTGTATTGTTCCTCTCTGGGGTAGGCATGTTTTGGTAAATGTCAAAATCCAATATAGCGGATTCAAGATGGCGGACGGGAGTCAATTTGCTCCGATCCGGCTCAAAATCGATATCTGGGGGTTTCCGGGTTCAGTGTTTTTATTTTTGAGGTTTGTTTTGTGATTTTGCCATTATTCAAGATGGCTGCCATACAAAATTTTACAGGTCAATCATGTATTTCATTTTATCGCGGTATTTATTGCAGTTAGGATGGTACTTTCTTTGGAAATATGGTAGGTATGTATTAAGATAAACAATTGTGTTTGTCAAAAATTAAAAATGGCGGAACCAAGATGGCGGCCGGAAGTCATGTTGCTCTGATACGGCTGAAAATCGATATCTGGGGGTTGTCAAGGTCGCTGATTATAGATCTGAAGTATTTTTTGTGACTGTGTAAATTTTCAAGATGGCCGCCATACAAAATTTTGTAGGTGAATTATGTATTTGTTTTTATCGCGGAATTGATTGCAGGTAGGTTGGTAGTTTCTTTGGAAATAAGGTAGGTATGTATTAGGACAAAATATTGTGTTCGTCGAAAATCCAATATGTCGGATACAAGATGGCGGCCGGGTGTCAAGTTGCTCTGATCCGGCTGAAAATCGATGTCTGGTGGTTGTCGGGGTCAGTGTTTTTATTTAAATGGTTTGTTTTGAGATTTTGCCATTTTTCAAGATGGCTGCCATACAAAATGTTACAGGTAAATCATGTATTTCATTGTATAGCGGTATTTATTACAGGTCGGTTGATAGTTTCTTTGGAAATATGGTAGGCATGTATTTGGACAAAAAATTTTTTTTTCATATTTTAAAAATGGCGGCCGGGTGTCAAGTTACTCTGATTCGGGTCAAAATCGATATCTGGGGGATATCGGGGTAACTGATTATAAATATGTTTTTTTTTGTGACTGCGTGAATTTTCAAGCTGGCCGCTATACAAAAGTCACATCCGGCACGCGGGCTTGCTTTAGATGCCCGCACACCCTGCACCCTTCCAGGACACCGGCACGCGGGCTGCTTTAGCTGCCCGCGCACCCAGCGCTCTACCTGGACACCGGCACGCGGGCTGCTCTAGCTGACCGCGCACCCCGCGCCCTACCTGGACACCGGCACGCGGGCTGCTTTAGCTGCCCGCGCACCCAGCGCTCTACCTGGACACCGGCACGCGGGCTGCTCTAGCTGACCGCGCACCCCGCGCCCTACCTGGACACAGGCACGCGGGCTGCTTTAGCTGCCCGCGCACCCAGCGCTCTACCTGGACACAGGCACGCGGGCTGCTTTAGCTGCCCGCGCACCCCGCGCCCTACCTGGACACCGGCACGCGGGCTGCTTTAGCTGCCCGCGCACCCCGCGCCCTACCTGAACACCGGCACGCGGGCTGGTTTAGCTGCCCGCGCACCACTCACCTCACCAGCAATTTTGACATGTTATAAAAAAACAAAATGGCGGATTCGAGATGGCCGCTAAAACTAATATTGCTCCGATCTGTTTTGAAATCGTAGACAAGAAGTTTTTGGTGTAGCTGATCATAAATTTTAATTGATTTTTGGATTTTGTCAATTTTCAAGATGGCGGCTGATAAATACAAAACTTGCTCTGATTGGACTCAAAATTGACACCTGGGGGTTTCTTGAATTTCGGATTTCAGATTTGAGATTGATTTTGAAATTTTGTGATTTTTCAAGATGGCCGCCATACAAAAAGAACATGTTTAGGTCAGAACAGTATGTAATTATAAAAACTTGCGCCGCCCATACCCTAACTGGAAACCGGCACGCGCTGCTTCAACTGCCCGCGCACCACCCACCTCACCAGCAATTTTGACATATCATAGAAAAACAAAATGGCGTATTTAAAATGGCGGCTTAAACTAATCTTGCTCCGATCTGGCTAGAAATCGTAACTTATGGGTTTTATGGGTTGCTGATTATAGATTTTGCTGATTTTTGGATTTTGAGAATTTTCAAGATGGCGGCTGTTAAATACAAAACTTGCTCTGATTGGACTCAAAATTGACATCTGAGGGTTCTTTGGGATACTGACCTCAAATAGTATGTTGATTTTTAGATTTCAAGTATTTTCAAGATGGCCGCCATACAAAATAAATTTGTTTAGGCCAGAACAATATAAAATTAAAAACTTGCGCCGCCAAACAAACAACAGCTCAACAAAACACCGCGGGCTGCTTCAGCAGCCCGCGCACTACGCAACCACTAGTTACTATATATATAGCTGGAAACCCACTCACTCACTCACTCACTGACTGACATAATTGTTCTCCCAGAAGGAGGGCCGGGGGGCGAAAGTCGTGTATGGGAAAAGTGTGGAGGTGGCTTTGGTGAGTATGGGAAAATTCCGAAATCTTGGAAAACTGCTCCTCATCATGGAGTGACCCTGCGGCCTGGCTAAACTATAAGAGGTAGGGGGGTGGTTTTCGAACTAATTTTGGAGCACACCCTGAGCAATTTCAGATTTTGGTGAAAAAAATCCAAAATGGCGGAAAACAAGATGGCTGCCATACAAAATAAAAAGTTGAATATCTCGGAAACGGATGGAGATATTGGGGAGGTGTTCGACCAAATGTCATAGAGGGCTGTGGGGGTCAAGTGCTGGTGGTCACGAAAATCCAAGATGGCGGATCCAAAATGGCGGCCGAAATAAAAGTTGGTCCGATCGGGATGAAACTTTGCACGCGGGTGGTCCTCTGGGAGCTGTTCTGATATTTGTGGTTTGTTTTTTGATTTTTCCATTTTTCAAGATGGCCGCCATACAAGGGTATTTTGTATGGGGAGCAATTTTTGGCTCTGGGGCGGAAACGGTGTCCCGGAGATGGGGGGTCGCCATACTTTGTATTGTTCCTCTCCGGGGTAGGCAACTTTTGGTAAATATCAAAATCCAATATGGCGGATTCAAGATGGCGGCCGGGAGTCAATTTGCTCCGATCCGACTCAAAATCGATATCTGGAGGTTTCCGGGGTCTATGTTTTTATTTTTGAGGTTTGTTTTGTGACTCTGCCATTTTTCAAGATGGCCGCCATACAATATTTTGTAGGTAAATCATGTATTTCATTGTATCGCGGTATTTATTGCAGGTAGGTTGGTAGTTTCTTTGGAAATATGGTAGGTATGTATAAGGACGAAAAATTGTGTTAGTAAAAAAACCAATATGGCGGATCCAAGATGGCGGCCGGGTGTCAAGTTGCTATGATCGGGCTGAAAATCAATATCTGGGGGTTTTTGGGTTCGCGGATTACAGATTTGAACTTTTTTTTGTAACTGCGTAAATTTTCAAGATGGCCGCCATACAAAATTTTGTAGGTAAATCATGTGTTTTATTGTATCGCGGAATTTATTGCAGGTCGATTGGTAGATGCTTTGGAAATATGGTGGGTATGTATTAGGACAAAAAAATGTGTCAGTCGAAAATCCAATATGGCGGATTTAAGATGGCAGCCGGGAGTAAAATTGCTCCGATCCGTCTCAAAATCGTTATCAGGGGGTTTTTGGGGCCAATGATTTAATTTCGATGGTATTTTTTGTGACTCTGCCATTAATCAAGATGGCTGCCATACAAAATTTTGTAGGTGAAACATGTGTTTCATAGTATGGCAGGATTTATTGCAGGTCAGTTGGTAGTTTCTTTGGAAATATGGGAGGCATGTATTTGGACATAATTATTTTTTTCATATATTAAAAATGGCGGCCGGGTGTCAAGTTGCTCTGATCCGGGTCAAAATCGATATCTGGGGGATATCGGGGTAACTGATTATAAATATGATTATTTTTGTGATTGCGTGAATTTTCAAGATGGCCGCCATACAAAAGTCACATCCGGCACGCGGGCTGCTTTAGCTGCCCGCGCACCCCGCACCCTTCCAGGACACCGGCACGCGGGCTGCTTTAGCTGCCAGCGCACCCCGCGCCCTACCAGGACACCGGCACGCGGGCTGCTTTAGCTGCCCGCGCACCCCGCGCCCTACCTGGACACCGGCACGCGGGCTGCTTTAGCTGCCCGCGCACCCCGCGCCCTACCTGGACACCGGCACGCGGGCTGCTTTAGCTGCCCGCGCACCCCGCACCCTTCCAGGACACCGGCACGCGGGCTGCTTTAGCTGCCCGCGCACCCCGCGCCCTACCTGGACACCGGCACGCGGGCTGCTTTAGCTGCCCGCGCACACCGCATGTCACTGGCATATCGGCACGCGGGCTGCTTTAGCTGCCCGCGCACCCCGAACCTCACCAGCAATTTGACATGTTATAAAAAAACAAAATGGCGGATTTAAGATGGCGACTACAAATTATCTTGCTCCAATCTGGCTAGAAATCGTAACTAACGGGATTTAGGGGTAGCTGATATGATCATAGATTTTTGGATTTTGAGAATTTTCAAGATGGCGGCTGTTAAAAACAAGACTTGCTCTGATTGGACTCAAAATTTATAAATGTGGGTTTTTTGGGTTTCTGAGTTCAGGTTTGAGATTGTTTTTGACAATTTGTGATTTTTCAAGATGGCCGCCATACAAACAGAATATGATTAGAACAGTACAAAAAATATATTAAAAACTTGCGCCGCCCAACAAAACACCGCAGGCACAACGACCGCGGGCTGCTTTAGCAGCCCGCGCACTACGCAACCACTAGTTAATATATATATAGCTGGAAACCCACTCACTCACTGACTGACATAATTGTTCTCCCAGAAGGAGGGTCGGGGGGTGAAAGTCGTGTATGGGAAAAGTGTGGAGGTGGTTTTGGTGAGTATGGGAAAATTCCGAAATCTTGGAAAACTGCTCCTCATCATGGAGTGACCCTGCGGCCTGGCTAAACTATAAGAGGTAGGGGGGTGGATCTCAAACTAATTTTGGAGCACACCCTGGGCAGTTTCAGATTTTGGTGAAAAAAATCCAAAATGGCTGAAAACAAGATGGCCGCCATACAAAATATAAAGTTGAATATCTCGCAAACGGTTAGAGATAGAGGGGGGGTGTTCGACCAAATGTCATAGAGGGCGGTGGGGGTCAAGTGCCGGTGGTCACGAAAATCCAAGATGGCGGATCCAAAATG
Organism: Scrobipalpa costella; assembly: GCA_949820665.1. Taxonomy (NCBI): domain Eukaryota; kingdom Metazoa; phylum Arthropoda; class Insecta; order Lepidoptera; family Gelechiidae; genus Scrobipalpa; species Scrobipalpa costella. The sequence continues at coordinate 25,132,250 of OX463297.1, forward strand.
GCGGCGGAAAAAAAAGTTGCTCGGATCGGGATGAAATTTTGCATGCGGATGGTCCTCTGGGAGCTGTTCTGATAATTTTGGTTTGTTTTTTGATTTTTCCATTTTTCAAGATGGCCGCCATACAAGGGTATTTTGTATGGGGAGATTATTTTGGCCCTGGCGCGGAAACGGTGTCCCCGAGGTGGGGGGTCGCCATACTTTGTATTGTTCCTCTCCGGGGTAGGCATGTTTTGGTAAATGTCAAAATCCAATATGGCGGATTCAAGATGGCGGCCGGGAGTCAATTTGCTCCGATCCGGCTCAAAATCGATATCTGGGGGTTTCCGGGGCCAATGATTTTATTTTGGTGGTTTATTTTGTGACTCTGCCATTTTTCAAGATGGCCGCCATACAAAATTTTGTAGGTAAATCATGTATTTCGTTGTATCGCGGAATTGATTGCAGGTAGGTTGGTAGTTTCTTTGGAAATACGGTAGGTATTTATGAGGACAAAAAATTGTGTTCTTTTAAAAATCAATATGGCGGATACAAGATGGCGGCCGGAAGTCAATTTGCTCCGATCCGGCTCAAAATCGATATCTGGGGGTTTCCGGGGTCAGTGTTTTTATTTTTGAGGTTTGTTTTGTGACTGTACCATTTTTCAAGATGGCCGCCATACAAAATTTTGTAGGTGAATCATGTATTTCATTGTAACTCGGGATTTATTGCAGGTCGGTTGGTAGTTTCTTTGGAAATATGGTGGGCATGTATTTGGACATTTTTTTTTTCATTTATTAAAAATGGCGGCCGGGTGTCAAGTTGCTCTGATCCGGATCAAAATCGATATCTGGGGGATATCGGGGTAACTGATTATAGATATGATTATTTTTTGTGACTGCGTGAATTTTCAAGATGGCCGCCATACAAAAGTCACATCCGGCACGCGGGCTGCTTTAGCTGCCCGCGCACCCCGCACCCTACCAGGACACAGGCACGCGTGCTGCTTTAGCTGCCCGCGCTCCCGCGCCCTACCTGGACACCGGCACGCGGGCTGCTTTAGCTGCCCGCGCACCCCGCACCCTACCAGGACACAGGCACGCGGGCTGCTTTAGCTGCCTGCGCTCCCGCGCCCTACCTGGACACCGGCACGCGGGCTGCTTTAGCTGCCCGCGCACCCGCGCCCTACGTGGACACCGGCACGCGGGCTGCTTTAGCTGCCCACGCACCCGCGCCCTACCTGGACACCGGCACGCGGGCTGCTTTAGCTGCCCGCGCACCACGTACCTCACCTGCACACCGGCACGCGGGCTGCTTTAGCTGCCCGCGCACCACGTACCTCACCTGCACACCGGCACGCGGGCTGCTTTAGCTGCCCGCGCACCACGTACCTCACCTGCACACCGGCACGCGGGCTGCTTTAGCTGCCAGCGCACCACGTACCTCACCTGCACACCGGCACGTGGGCTTCTTTAGCTGTCCGCGCACCCCGCACCTCACCAGCAATTTGACATGTTATAAAAACAAAATGGCGGCTAACACTAATCTTGCCTCGATTTGGCTTGAAATCGTAGACAAGCAATTTTTAGGGTAGCTGATCATAGATTTAGGTTGATTTTAGAATTTCGAGAATTTTTAAGATGGCGGCTGATAGAAAAAATACTTTCTCAGATTGGACTCAAAATTGACATCTGAGGGTTTTTTGGAATACTGACCTCAAATATTAAGTTGACTTTTAGATTTCAAGTATTTCAAGATGGCCGCCATATAAAATAAATAAATTTGTTTAGGGAAAAACTATAAATTAAATACTTGCGCCGCTCAACAAAACACCGCAGGCAAAACGACCGCGGGCTGCTTTAGCAGCCCGCGCACTACGCAACCACTAGTTACTATATATATAGCTGGAAACCCACTCACTCACTCACTCACTCACTGACTGACATAATTGTTCTCCCAGAAGGAGGGTCGGGGGGTGAAAGTCGTGTATGGGAAAAGTGTGAAGGTGGTTTTGGTGAGTATGGGAAAATTCCGAAATCTTGGAAAACTGCTCCTCATCATGGAGTGACCCTGCGGCCTGGCTAAACTATAAGAGGAAGGGGGGTGGTTCTCAAACTAATTTTGGAGCACACCCTGGGCAATTTCAGATTTTATTGTAAAAAATCCAAAATGGCGGAAAATAAGATGGCCGCCATACAAAATAAAAAGTTAAATATCTCGGAAACGGTTAGAGATAGAGGAGTGGTGTTCGACCAAATGTCATAGAGGGCGGTGGGGGTCAAGTGCCAGTGGTCACGAAAATCCAAGATGGCGGATCCAAAATGGCGGCCGAAACAAAAGTTGCTCTGATCAGGATGAAATTTTGCAAGCGGGTGGTCCTCGGGGAGCTTATTTGATATTTTTGGTTTGTTTTTTGATTATGCCATTTTTAAAGATGGCCGCCATACAAGGGTATTTTGTATGGGGAGCTTTTTTTGGCTCTGACGCGAAAACGGTGTCCCTGAGGTGGGGGGCCGCCATACTTTGTATTGTTCCTCTCCGGGGTAGGCATGTTTTGGTAAATGTCAAAATCCAATATGGCGGATTCAAGATGGCGGCCGGGAGTCAATTTGCTCCGATCCGGCTCAAAATCGATATCTGAGGGTTTTCGGGGTCAGTGTTTTTATTTTCCTGGTTTGTTTTGTGATTTGGCCATTTTTCAAGATGGCCGCCATACAAAATTTTGTAGGTTAATTATGTATTTCATTGTATCGCGAAATTTATCGCAGGTGGGTTAGTAGTTTGTTTGGAGATATGGTAGGTATGTAATAGGACATTAAATTAGGTTTTTCAAAAATCCAATATGGCGGATCCAAGATGACGGCTGGGTGTCAAGTTGCTCTGATCGGGCTCAAAATCAATATCTGGGGGTTTTCGGGGTCAGTATTTCTATTATTATAGTTTGTTTTGTGATTTTGGAATTTTTGAAGATGGCCGCTATACAAAATGTTACAGGTGAATCATGTATTTTATTGTATCGCGGTATTTGTTGCAGGTAGTTTGGTAGTTTCTTTGAAAATATGGTAGGTATGTATAAGATCAAAAAATTGTGTTTGTCAAAAATCCAATATGGCGGATCCAAGATGGCGGCCGGGTGTCAAGTTGCTCTGATCCGGCTGAAAATCGATATCTGGGTGTTGTCGGGGTCGCTGATTGTAGATCTGAAGTTTTTTTTGTGACTTCGTGAATTTTCAAGATGGCCGCCATACAAAAGTAACGTCCGGCACGCGGGCTGCTTTAGCTGCCCGCGCACCCCGCGCCCTACCTGGACACCGACACGCGGGCTGCTTTAGCTGCCCGCGCACCCCGCACTTCACTGGAATATCGGCACGCGGGCTGCTTTAGCTGCCCGCGCACCACGTACCAAACCTGCACACCGGCACGCGGGCTGCTTTAGCTGCCCGCGCACGCCGCACCCTACCAGGACACCTCACCAGCAATTTGACATTTATAAAAAACAAAATGGCGGCTAACACTAATCTTGCTCCGATCTGGCTTGAAATCGTATACAAGGGATTTTTGGGGTAGCTGATCATAAATTTTGGTTGAATTTTGGATTTCGAGAATTTTCAAGATGGCGGCTGATAGAAAAAGTTTTTGCTTAGATTGTACTCAAATTTGACATCTGAGGGTTGTTTGGGATACTGATGTCAAATATTAAGTATTTTTTCAGATATCAATCATTTTCAAGATGGCTGCCATACAAAATAAACACTATTAGGCCAGAACAATATAAAATTAAAAACTTGCGCCGGCAAACAAACAACAGCCCAACAAAACACCGCGGGCTGCTTTAGCAGCCCGCGCACTACGCAACCACTAGTTACTATATATATAGCTGGAAACCCACTCACTCACTCACTCACTCACTGACTGACATAATTGTTCTCCCAGAAGGAGGGTCGGGGGGTAAAAGTCGTGTATGGGAAAAGTGTGGAGGTGGCTTTGGTGAGTATGGGAAAATTCCGAAATCTTGGAAAAGTGCTCCTCATCATAGAGTGACCCTGCGGCCTGGCTAAACTATAAGAGGTAGGGGGGTGGTTCTCAAACTAATTTTGGAGCACACCCTAGGCAATTTCAGATTTTGGTGAAAAAAATCCAAAATGGCGGAAAACAAGATGGCTGCCATACAAAATAAAAAGTTGAATATCTCGAAAACGGTTAGAGATAGAGGGGGGGTGTTCGACCAAATGTCATAGAGGGCGGTGGGGGTCAAGTGCCAGTGGTCACGAAAATCCAAGATGGCGGATCCAAAATGGCGGCCGAATAAAAAGTTGCTCGGATCGGGATTAAATTTTGCAAGCGGGTGGTCCTCGGGGAGCTTATTTGATATTTTTGGTTTGTTTTTTGATTATGCCATTTTTAAAGATGGCCGCCATACAAGGGTATTTTGTATGGGGAGCTTTTTTTGGCTCTGACGCGAAAACGGTGTCCCTGAGGTGGGGGGCCGCCATACTTTGTATTGTTCCTCTCCGGGGTAGGCATGTTTTGGTAAATGTCAAAATCCAATATGGCGGATTCAAGATGGCGGCCGGGAGTCAATTTGCTCCGATCCGGCTCAAAATCGATATCTGAGGGTTTTCGGGGTCAGTGTTTTTATTTTCCTGGTTTGTTTTGTGATTTGGCCATTTTTCAAGATGGCCGCCATACAAAATTTTGTAGGTTAATTATGTATTTCATTGTATCGCGAAATTTATCGCAGGTGGGTTAGTAGTTTGTTTGGAGATATGGTAGGTATGTAATAGGACATTAAATTAGGTTTTTCAAAAATCCAATATGGCGGATCCAAGATGACGGCTGGGTGTCAAGTTGCTCTGATCGGGCTCAAAATCAATATCTGGGGGTTTTCGGGGTCAGTATTTCTATTATTATAGTTTGTTTTGTGATTTTGGAATTTTTCAAGATGGCCGCTATACAAAATGTTACAGGTGAATCATGTATTTTATTGTATCGCGGTATTTGTTGCAGGTAGTTTGGTAGTTTCTTTGAAAATATGGTAGGTATGTATAAGATCAAAAAATTGTGTTTGTCAAAAATCCAATATGGCGGATCCAAGATGGCGGCCGGGTGTCAAGTTGCTCTGATCCGGCTGAAAATCGATATCTGGGTGTTGTCGGGGTCGCTGATTGTAGATCTGAAGTTTTTTTTGTGACTTCGTGAATTTTCAAGATGGCCGCCATACAAAAGTAACGTCCGGCACGCGGGCTGCTTTAGCTGCCCGCGCACCCCGCGCCCTACCTGGACACCGACACGCGGGCTGCTTTAGCTGCCCGCGCACCCCGCACTTCACTGGAATATCGGCACGCGGGCTGCTTTAGCTGCCCGCGCACCACGTACCAAACCTGCACACCGGCACGCGGGCTGCTTTAGCTGCCCGCGCACGCCGCACCCTACCAGGACACCTCACCAGCAATTTGACATTTATAAAAAACAAAATGGCGGCTAACACTAATCTTGCTCCGATCTGGCTTGAAATCGTATACAAGGGATTTTTGGGGTAGCTGATCATAAATTTTGGTTGAATTTTGGATTTCGAGAATTTTCAAGATGGCGGCTGATAGAAAAAGTTTTTGCTTAGATTGTACTCAAATTTGACATCTGAGGGTTGTTTGGGATACTGATGTCAAATATTAAGTATTTTTTCAGATATCAATCATTTTCAAGATGGCTGCCATACAAAATAAACACTATTAGGCCAGAACAATATAAAATTAAAAACTTGCGCCGGCAAACAAACAACAGCCCAACAAAACACCGCGGGCTGCTTTAGCAGCCCGCGCACTACGCAACCACTAGTTACTATATATATAGCTGGAAACCCACTCACTCACTCACTCACTCACTGACTGACATAATTGTTCTCCCAGAAGGAGGGTCGGGGGGTGAAAGTCGTGTATGGGAAAAGTGTGAAGGTGGTTTTGGTGAGTATGGGAAAATTCCGAAATCTTGGAAAACTGCTCCTCATCATGGAGTGACCCTGCGGCCTGGCTAAACTATAAGAGAAAGGGGGGTGGTTCTCAAACTAATTTTGGAGCACACCCTGGGCAATTTCAGATTTTTGTGTAAAAAATCCAAAATGGCGGAAAACAAGATGGCTGCCATACAAAATAAAAAGTTGAATATCTCGGAAACTGTTAGAGATAAATGGGGGGTGTTCGACCAAATGTCATAGAGGGCGGTGGGAGTCAAGTGCCAGTGGTCACGAAAATCCAAGATGGCGGATCCAAAATGGCGGCCGAAAAAAAAAATGCTCTGATCGGGATGAAATTTGGCATGCGGGTAGTCCTTGGGGAGCTTATTTGATATTTTAAGTTAGTTTTTTGAATTTTTCATTTTTTAAGATGGCCGCCATACAAGGGTATTTTGTATGGGGAGCTTTTTTTGGCTCTGGCGCGGAAACGGTGTCCCCGAGGTGGGGGGTCGTCATACTTTGTATTGTTCCTCTTTGGGGTGGGCATGTTTTGGTAAATGTCAAAATCCAATATGGCGGATTCAAGATGGCGGCCGGGAGTCAATTTGCTCCGATCTGGCTCAAAATCGATATCTGGGGGTTTCCGGGGTCAGTGTTTTTATTTTGGTGGTTTGTTTTGTGACTCTACCATTTTTCAAGATGGCCGCCATACTAAATTTTGTAGGTAAATCATGTATTTCATTGTATCGCGGAATGGATTGCAGGTAGGTTGGTAGTTTCTTTGGAAATACGGTAGGTATGTATGAGGACAAAAAATTGTGTTCGTTTAAAAATCAATATGGTGGATACAAGATGGCGGCCGGAAGTCAATTTGCTCCGATCCGGCTCAAAATCGATATCTGGGGGTTTCCGGGGTCAGTGTTTTTATTTTTGAGGTTTGTTTTGTGACTGTACCATTTTTCAAGATGGCCGCCATACAAAATTTTGTAGGTGAATTATGTATTTCATTGTATCGCGAAATTTATTGCTGGTGGGTTAGTAGTTTGTTTGGAGATATGGTAGGTATGTAATAGAACATTAAATTAAGTTTGTCAAAAATATAATATGGCGGATCCAAGATGGTGGTCAGGACTCATGTTGTCATCCGGCTTAAATTCGGTATCTGGGGGTTTTTGGGGTCGCTGATTATAGATCTGAAGTTTTTTTTATGACTACGTGAATTTTCAAGATGGCCGCCATATAAAAGTCACATCCGGCACGCGGGCTGCTTTAGCTGCCCGCGCACCACACACGTCACCTGGACACCGGCACGCGGGCTGCTTTAGCTGCCCGCGCACCCCACGCCCTACCTGGACACCGGCACGCGGGCTGCTTTAGCTGCCCGCGCACCCCGCACCCTACCAGGACACCGGCACGCGGGCTGCTTTAGCTGCCCGCGCACCCCGCGCCCTACCTGGACACCGGAACGCGGGCTGCTTTAGCTGCCCGCGCACCCCGCACCCTACCAGGACACCGGCACGCGGGCTGCTTTAGCTGCCCGCGCACCACGCACCTCATCTGCACACCGGCACGCGGGCTGCTTTAGCTGCCCGCGCACCACGCACCTCATCTGCACACCGGCACGCGGGCTGCTTTAGCTGCCCGCGCACCCCGCGCCCTACCTGGACACCGGCACGCGGGCTGCTTTAGCTGCCCGCGCACCACGCACCTCACCTGCACACCGGCTTTAGCTGCTCGCGCACCACCCACCATACATAGAAAAACAAAATGGCGAATTTAAGATGGCGGCTAAAACTTATCTTGCTCCGATCTGACTAGAAATCGTAACTTACGGGTTTAAGGGGTAGCACATCAGAAATTTTTGGTTGATTTTTGGATTTTGAGAATTTTCAAGATGGCGGCTGATAAAAACAAAACAAAATATATATAGCTGGAAACCCACTCACTCACTGACTGACATAATTGTTCTCCCAGAAGGAGGGTCGGGGAGTGAAAGTCGTGTATGGGAAAAGTGTGGAGGTGGCTTTGGTGAGTATGGGAAAATTCCGAAATCTTGGAAAACTGCTCCTCATCATGGAGTGACCCTGCGGCCTGGCTAGACTATAAGAGGTAGGGGGGTGGTACTCAAACTAATTTTGGAGCACACCCTGGGCAGTTTTGATTTTTGGTGTAAAAAAAACAAAATGGCGGAAAACAAGATGGCTGCCATACAAAATAAAAAGTTGAATATCTCGGAAACGGTTAGAGATAAAGGGGGGGTGGTCGACCAAATGTAATAGAGGGCTGTGGGGGTCAAGTGCAGGTGTTCTTGAAAATCCAAGATGGCGGATCCAAAATGGCGGCCGAAAAAAAAGTTGCTCTGATCGGGATGAAATTTTGCATGCGGGTAGTCCTCGGGGTGCTTATTTGATATTTTAGGTTCGTTTTTTGAATTTTTCATTTTTCAAGATGGCCGCCATACAAGGGTATTTTGTATGGGGAGCTTATTTTAGCTCTGGCGCGGAAACGGTGTCCCCGAGGTGGGGGGTCGCCATACTTTGTATTGTTCCTCTCCAGGGTAGGCATGTTTTGGTAAATGTCAAAATCCAATATGGCGGATTCAAGATGGCGGCCGGGAGTCAATTTGCTCCGATCCGGCTCAAAATCGATATCTGGGGGTTTCCGGGGCCAATGATTTTATTTTGGTGGTTTATTATGTGACTCTACCATTTTTCAAGATGGCCGCCATACAAAATTTTGTAGGTAAATCATGTATTTCGTTGTATCGCGGAATTGATTGCAGGTAGGTTGGTAGTTTCTTTGGAAATACGGTAGGTATGTATGAGGACAAAAAATTGTGTTCTTTTAAAAATCAATATGGCGGATACAAGATGGCGGCCGGAAGTCAATTTGCTCCGATCCGGCTCAAAATCGATATCTGGGGGATTCCTGGGTTAGTGTTTTTATTTTTGAGGTTTGTTTTGTGACTGTACCATTTTTCAAGATGGCCGCCATACAAAATTTTGTAGGTGAATCATGTATTTCATTGTAACTCGGGATTTATTGCAGGTCGGTTGGTAGTGTCTTTGGAAATATGGTGGGCATGTATTTGGACAATTTTTTTTTTTCATTTATTAAAAATGGCGGCCGGGTGTCAAGTTGCTCTGATCCGGATCAAAATCGATATCTGGGGGATATCGGGGTAACTGATTATAGATATGATTATTTTTTGTGACTGCGTGAATTTTCAAGATGGCCGCCATACAAAAGTCACATCCGGCACGCGGGCTGCTTTAGCTGCCCGCGCACCCCGCACCTTACCAGGACACAGGCACGCGGGCTGCTTTAGCTGCCCGCGCTCCCGCGCCCTACCTGGACACCGGCACGCGGGCTGCTTTAGCTGCCCGCGCACCCCGCACCCTACCAGGACACAGGCACGCGGGCTGCTTTAGTTGCCTGCGCTCCCGCGCCCTACTTGGACACCGGCACGCGGGCTGCTTTAGCTGCCCGCGCACCCGCGCCCTACGTGGACACCGGCACGCGGGCTGCTTTAGCTGCCCGCGCACCCGCGCCCTACCTGGACACCGGCACGCGGGCTGCTTTAGCTGCCCGCGCACCACGTACCTCACCTGCACACCGGCACGCGGGCTGCTTTAGCTGCCCGCGCACCACGTACCTCACCTGCACACCGGCACGTGGGCTTCTTTAGCTGCCCGCGCACCCCGCACCTCACCAGCAATTTGACATATTATAAAAACAAAATGGCGGCTAACACTAATCTTGCCTCGATTTGGCTTGAAATCGTAGACAAGCAATTTTTAGGGTAGCTGATCATAGATTTAGGTTGATTTTTGGATTTCGAGAATTTTCAAGATGGCGGCTGATAGAAAAAATACTTTCTCAGATTGGACTCAAAATTGACATCTGAGGGTTTTTTGGAATACTGACCTCAAATATTAAGTTGACTTTTAGATTTCAAGTATTTCAAGATGGCCGCCATATAAAATAAATAAATTTGTTTAGGGAAAAACTATAAATTAAATACTTGCGCCGCTCAACAAAACACCGCAGGCACAACGACCGCGGGCTGCTTTAGCAGCCCGCGCACTACGCAACCACTAGTTGTTCTATACAGACGTGGCGAGCTTTCTATGTAAATGCCCGCCCCCGATAATTTGGTGCTTTCTTTCCTTGATCCGTCAGTGTAACAGATCGTTGTCGGGTTGTCTGTGTGAATTTTCCACTCATCTCTTGAGCCTATGTGTATTCTGTACTTTTTATCAAGAATCTCTTGTTTCTCTATCAAATCGTTGTTTGCAAGAATCATCGAGATATTTTGTCCTATCACCGAGTCTATCCTAACATGCCCTTTGTCCAGATGGTTACCCTTCCAAGACTTAAAGGACTTCATTCTAAACCATTGTTCTAAGGCTACCTTCTTCACCTGTAGGTCAATAGGATAGAGACCCAGGATCATATTTAAGGCTGCTGTGGGAGTTGTTCTCATTGCCCCAGTGATCATCAGTGCAGCTAAGCGTTGGACCTGGTCCAGCGCTTTAAATTTCCATTGCATTGACTCTTGTTTGCTTTCCGGATCCCACTGGCGAATCCAAGTTTCATCACAGGTCACAATTCGAGAGATAGTCTCTTCTTCTTTACCTTTGACCAGGTCTAGAAATGCCTGACAACATTCTACTCGCCTTTGTTTGTCAAAGGGGGTCAACATTCTAGGGACCCAACGCGCGCTCACCTTGGACATGCCCAAATGTTTGTGAATAATTTCATGAACTCGTTCCTTGCTAATGCCCACATCTCTGGCTATCTCCCACTGCTTGATTCGTCGATCTGCAAGAATCAGGTTTTTCACCTTTTCAACATTACCTGCGGTAACAGCAGAAATTGGCCTTCCACTACGTGTGTCGTCTTCCAGGCTCTCACGGCCATGTTTTAATTGCTTCGACCAAAACTTTATGACGTATTCAGAATTACTTGAATCTTGAATGAAAACAAAACACCTTTAACATGCGCTCTCTGATCTGCGTAGGCATATTTCTTTCTTTACTTAGGAATTTAATCACTACTCGATGCTCAAATTTCATCATTTTGCAATTTTCTTTCGACATGGTGAAATCAAAGCCGCGCCGAAAAAACAAAAGCAAGCGAAAAAAAATAAGCGTCATAATTTTGAAAAAGGAATAAATATAGAATATGATTTTGCAATGGCCAGTTCGATTTTCAAAACTTTCTTTAACAAAGTAGATTTTATATCAGCCGCCCCTCGTACATACATATAATCACGCCTTTATCCCTAAGGGGTAGGCAGAGCGTAAACTACGTAAACAAAGGTCGTTCCGCCACGTCTGACAAAGTTTTGTCAGCCCATCGCCTAAATGACAATATGAAACCCTCGGATTCCTTAGCTAGTTTTTACAGCATGCTTGGGAGGAAATGCAGCTGGCACATTCTATGTTTTTCTCTCGCTCCCAGTCCAGCACGGAAGAACCCTAAAACTGTGTACGACATAACGCGTGCCTGAGCCTTTGTACAGTTTTGTGCGTGGGTTATGGTAATGTGCGAAATTAGATAAGGTTTTAAGGAGTTGAATTGGAATAAAGGTAAACAAGCCTCGTCTAATTTATTTCCCGAGTTTGTATTTCAGAGGCCACGGATATGCGGTAGGTGTACTGATAGCTATAATTTGTTCCTAAAATTCCTGAAACCAATTAACTGTTTCTAGGAAAAACTTCAGAAAGTTTACTATTGGTATAGGGTAGGTATATAAAATTAGGTTTAATGAAACTTCAGTCACTTTGTACATGACAGCCATTTTATTTTCTATATATCGACCAATGTTCCACGGATAAATTGTTCCTTTACCCTTGATGGCGTTTTTTTCCGCTCCGGGTCGTTAAGTATTATTATAGTACACAGAGCAGATTTGAGCAAATAAAATGTAACCATTAAAAATAACGTAAGAGAACATCATCTTCAATTTTATTTTATTTATCCATGAATGTCGGTGACGTCAGCAGGCCCTCGCCTCGGGGGACGCTTCGATGACGCTCGGTAATGCAATTTGCCGGCAAAATGGCCTGCCTTTGCTCGAATGAAACATCGGTAACACTATTCCCACACTTACAGTTTGTGGTCAACTTGATTAGAGTGAATTTGTTGAAAATACATACATACATATAATCACGCCTTTATCCCTAATTTATTTCAATTTCAATTTATTTAATTAAATTATAGTTTACAGCAGTAGCCAAAGCACTATAACAGTAGTTCAGTTCATACAATAGTTAAAGAATAACTATATAAATATAGTATATCTTAATTACATAAATTAACATCAATATTTTTTTTGAAATACCCCTTCCTTGGCAGTCGGGCAATTTCTATTGACAAAGTCAACACAAATATTTTTAAATTCATTGTGACTAGATCCATATAGGTTGGCATTCGGTTGTTCTAAAAGCGAATTAAGGATGGCGACAGCCCGCACTGTTGGAGCGTTCTTGGCGCGTACCGTGCGCGTGATTGGCACCGCCAGCAGCGGGTGGTGGGTGCGCGGGTTGGATGGCCCGCAACCGCGCTGGTACGCCAGTGGCACACTCAGTCCTATGCGCCCCGTCACCTCAGGATTATCAATAACATTATTAAGCACCAAATAATAATGCAGCAAAAGCGATAGTTTGCGTCTCAGTTCTAACGTATCTAGGATCACCATTCCTGCTACAAATAGGGATGGGTAGAGGTACGGGTAGTAGCCGAACTTTTTTTTATATAGAGATCTTGCGAACTTTCTCTGTACCTTCTCAATCAATTCTTTGTACTTAGTTTCCTGCGGGTCCCAAACCACCGCATTATACTCCAAACGACTCATAACAAACGATTTGTACAACACAAGAGCAACTCGGCTATCCCTAAGGTGGCTGGTGGTATGCAAAATAAACCCTAACATTCTATTGGAGCTTTTCCAAATTTCAACCATATGTGAATAAAAGTTCAGTTTTCTATCCAGGACAACCCTTAAGTCTTTATGTTCATCTACGTGAACTAGTGAGTGTCCCAATAGTTTGTAGTTTGTGACGTAAGGGGTAGGACAGAAAGTGAAACACATTATTTTGCATTTTGAGATGTTTAACGGGAGGCCATTGGTTACACTCCATTCAGCCACTGCAGCTATGTCATTCTGCAACTTTTCAGCGTCTTCATTATCCTTTGTTCCCAAAAATAGTTTTAAGTCTTCAGCAAATAAAAGACATTTAACTGTAGTGACTACTCTCAGCAAATCATCAACCATTATCAAAAACTGCGTGGGTCCCAGAGTACTACCCTGACTGACTCCAGATCTGGTATAGTAGCTCTCTGATCTGTACCCAGATATTTGGACAAATTGCTTTCTATTCCGGAGGTAGTCAGCAAAAAAACGTAATAATCTGGTAGACTAATATTGTCGCTAAATTTGTAAAACAGGATGTCGTTGTCGACAAGATCGAAAGCTTTTTTTAAATAATAAAAGCCGCGTCAACCTGATGTTTTGCATCTAGTTCAGTTATAACATAATCGGTAAAGTAAATGTGATTGGTTGCGGTAGATCTCGCTTCCCGAAAACCATGCTGACCATCATGCAACGATTTGCCCATCTGTTGCTTCAAACTGTTGTCAATCATAGCTTCGAATAACTTACCGAAGACTGCAAGCACAGCAATGGGTCTATAATTTGTCACATCTAGATCAAACCTGACTTTAGGGACTGGAGTTACTCTCGAGACCTTCCATGTGTCAGGATATGTAGCTGTTTCTAGTGACCTATTATACAGATATAACAGCGGCTGCTGTAGTGCTTTTATGCAATCCTTTAAAAGGAATGGAGGCACCCCGTCTGGACCTGCAGCAGATTTGGCTTTCAGTCGTTTGACTGCATCAACAAGGTTCTTTTCTCGAAGTATATCAATAGAAATACTTGTTGCTGAAGGTCTTGCTTTTTTTTTTTTTTTGAATGGACCTGTTTGCAAAATACTACAAAGTGTATATAATGCGTCACCGGGCTAAGGCGGGGAGTTGCTACACGCAATCTACACCCTTAATGAAATGGCAACTGCCTAAGGGCGCCCACTAGGGCTCGAACCTCGGCTTATGGCGTTGCCTGGGGACTCCTTATCGGAGAGAATCTGCCCGGTACGTGCCGGTAAACCCCAAAGTGGGGAGCAAAGGAGGGACCTCCGCGACCCCGCCGGCGGGGTGCGCGGTTGCTGGAAGAGCTTGTGCAGAGTGTGGCTCGACTAATATTGGCAGCATTAATCGCAAGGGTAATTTGGTCATCGCCGTCGGTAAGGACATGCCTAGGCCTTCGTTTGTAACGAGTCGCAGGTTGGGGAACGTAGTTAGAGGCGCTAACTACAAGAGGGTTAGGGTGGTGAGGGGCTTTGTCGAAGAAGCGTATGGCCGCTTGCTTCATGAACTCTTTGAGAGACGGAACATCGAGATCGATGTGAATGTCAGAATTGCGGAGGTACCAGGGGGCCCCGGTTGCCCTCCGCAAGAAGCTGTTTTGAACTACCTGGAGGGTGTTCAGATAAGTGGGGTAGGTGTGGCTGAAGGCCACACTGGCGTAGGTCATTATGGGTCGAACGCATGTAGTGTAAAGCCTCACCTTATTTCTAAGGGAGAGTTTACTGCGTTTGCGTATGATTGGGGTGAGCCGGCCCATGACAAATTTGGCGCGGTTTCGGACTCTCCTGATGTGCTTCGCAAAGTTAAGCTGGGAGTCAAGAGTAACCCCCAAGTACTTGGCGTCTTTGGACCATGGGATGGGTCGACCGTACAGCTTTACAGCTGGGAGGGTACGACGTAATCTGGCACGAGTAAAGTGCACGGCGGTGCTCTTCTCGGGATTGACTTCGAACCTCCATTTGCGGAACCAGCTCCCGACGGAGTCTAGGGCGCGCTGGAGGTATCTGCCAAGTAATTGGGGTCTGCGACAGGAGGCATAGATCGCAGTGTCGTCTGCGAACAGAGCGAGCTGCGTCTGGGGCGTACTGGGAAGGTCGCTGGTATAGAGGGTGAAGAGGAGAGGGGATAGCACAGAGCCCTGAGGGACTCCGGCTCTAATGGGGCGAGGGGTGGACAGGGCGCCTTCGATTCTGTAACGGAAGCTGCGGTTCGTCAAAAAGTCACGTACGATACGTACGAGACGATCCGGCACACCGAGCTGGTATAGCTTGTACACCAGACCGTTGTGCCAGACCTTGTCGAATGCCTTCGCTACATCAAGGAAGACGGCTCCTGAGGGTTTGGGTTTGCGTTCATGAAAATTGGACGTGATATGTTCCACCAGACGGTGGACCTGTCGAACACAACAATGTTGGGAACGGAAACCGAATTGCTCGGGGGTAATGAGGCTACTGTTTTCGGCGTAATCTCTAAGGCGGCGATAAATCAACCGCTCGTAGAGTTTGCCGAGGGGATTGAGAAGGCTGATGGGCCGGTAAGAGCTGAAGGTCTTGCGTTTACGGCCGCTTCTGTAATGGGGTAGGTAGAGCGTAAACTACCTAATTAAAGGTCATTCCGCCACGTCTGACAAAGTTTTGAGGGTTATTTAAGATAAATTTGTAGGTATATTGCTGTAGTAACAGGTTGTCAGCCCATCGCCTCAATTACAATATACTGAAACCCTTGGATTCCTTAGCTTGTTTGTAGAGCATGCTCGGGAAAAAATGCAGCTGGCACATTCTATGTTTTTCTTTCGCTCCCAGGCCAGCATGGAAGTAGTAGTTAGTAGTATACCGAGGCGATTTATTGACCAGCTTCATAAGTTGTGTTCAAAAAGCTTACATAAAAATACAACACGGATTTTCTTTTCCCAAACTTAAGAGGCTTGTTTAGATTAGACCATAAAACTGAGCAACTTTTTGTATACAACATCCAAATCATAAAAAAAATACTTTAATTAGCTTCTAACTGGTAAGCTCTTCCATGCTGGACTGGGAGTGATAGAAAAACATAGAATGTGCCAGCTGCGTCTCCTCCCGGGCATGATGTAAATGCCAGCTAAGGGTTATAGTGTATTGCAACTTTAGGCGATGGGCTGAGAACCTGTCACTATAGCAATATACAGTACATACATACATCATTATCAACTCTAATTACCCTAAAAACTTGTCAGATGTGGCGAAACGACCTTTGTTTAGGTCGTTTTCGCTCTGTCTATCCCATTAGGGATAAAGGCGTGAGTTTATGTATGTATGTACTAGCTGGTGAAACTGAACTGTTGAACTGACGGCTTAGACAGGGTTGAACGGTAGAAGTAAACGTTCAGCGCCGATCCCAAATTAATAGGATAAGAGGAAGCGAATGATGATGAGATTCTAAATGATAAACTAGTATAAGTACATTAGTGAGAAACTTTAAAAACCATTTTACTGTAGCTCCTTACCGGATGTTTATCGTGGCCTCTTAACTTCCTTCTACACGGGAAACCCGGAGACTGTCTTTTTTTGTAAGACCCTGTGTTTATAATGCAAAACACTTTGATATTGCAAACTACTAGGGTTGGTAAAAATACTTGTAGGTAGAGGTTGTAAACGAATGACCAACATTTAAAAAAAGAAAGTGTTTACTTTTTAAAATTTAAATACAAAGGGCTTGATTCTGGATACCACCGGCTAAAACTAAAATTTAAATCTATCTGTTACTCTTAAAATAATAAAATGTAAAAACGACAGGCGATTTATACACTATGGTTTTACACTTTGTCAGCTAGATTTTGACGTGATTTTACACGTTTCCCCAGTATTTATGTAAATTTTATCCAACATATCATATGACGGCGGATAAAAATGACAGACAACGCATAAAACCACCGACTATAAATCAAAAACCGGAGAGAATAGATCCCTTGTCCTTTTCCAATGTTTTTAGTCTGAAAGTGACGAATATATTTTAATTTTAGTTTCAGCCAGCAAATCTTGATTTGAGCCCAATATATTGTAAAAAAATTACTGAAAGCACTATAACAAACTGACTACAAGAAAAGACGTGATTACAGTAACTAGACGGTAAAACTGCCGTTAAAGTCCAGCGCCCCCTAAACGCTAATTTCAGACCGTTTCAGGGCTGAAGCGTAAATCCTGGCGGCAAACTTCAGAAGCATCTCCAAACTTAATTTAAAGTGTGTCGTGTGATTCCGGCCTTAGTTGAAAATTCTCACGGCTCCAAGCGTTGCACATTTATATTTAAATCATTCTTGGAAGTTTGACGGCAAGGTTTTTGTTAAATGAATTGTCGTACAAAATGTATTGCAATGTATTTATATTACTGTCAATTTTCTTCTATGCTGGACTGGGAGCGATAGAAAAACATAGAATGATCCAGGTGCATCTCCTCCCGGGTATGCTGAAATAATTAGCTAAGGAATTTGAGGGTTTCAGTATATTGTAATTTAGGCGATGGGTTGACAACCTGTGAACACAGCAATACACCTACAAAACTACCTTAAATAACCCTCAAACTTTGTAGTTTACGCTCTGCCTACCCTCTTAGGGATAAAGCCGTGATTATTTGTATGTATGTATTTTAACTTTACTAGTATTTTTTCATTTTCAAAGGCACGGTAACTTAGCTTTTGAGGCAGCAGTACGGTTCGTCAAATCTCGAGGCTTCGAATCCCATCTGTGTAATTTTAGTGTTCTATATTTATTTACATGGACTAAAAGTAAATAACTCAAAGACACTTACAATTTCCTGACTCAAGCTGTGCAGGTAATGCACTTATTAAAAGAGCATCATAATATATTTTCTTATGATAGCTTATACTTTCAAACTAACAGAGTTACTCTCTGCCTCATTAAGAGTACTTTGTAACATTGTAGTATAGGAGCTTGCAACAATCTTCAGACGCATGTAAAGTATCTACGTTGAAGATTCGTTAAAAGTTAAAAGTAAATAAGAAAACTTGTTTTCGTATAAAGTTACAGTAGTTAGTTTTAAAATTTTGTCTGTTCGTTTCACTAGTGGATATTATTTATGTTGTTGTCGTATCATTTGTGTAAGTTATACTTCTACGCTGTACTAAGTGTAAAAAAAACATAAAAAGGACCAGCTGCATAACTTAATAGTCCGTCACTGCACAGAATTATACGATAAGCCCTTTAAACATTGCAGAATGTGTCGATAACGGGTATTTTTTTTACGTTTAATACGAAACCAATCAATAAATCAGTATATTAAGGAAGAAACCATTAGTAGCAATATACCTAGAATTCTATCTTAAATAACCCTCAAAACTTTGTCAGACGTGGCGGGACGACCTTTGTTTAGGTCGTTTACGCTCTGCCTACCCCATTAGGGATAAAGGCGTGATTATATGTATGTATGTATGTATGTATGTATGTAACCATTAGTCCCGTACTCTACTCCCTAGACTTCAATGTCTTATACTTTGTTCACAACTCTGACCCCAAGGTCCTTCGTATCGTTCAAAACTCTGATACCTGGGTTCACTGGGTCATTCCACTCGAAAACTCACTCAATAAGAAGAAGACCATCGTTCACATAGGATCACTCCCACCCGAGATCTAATCGACTTTTCTTACCATTGCCTCTTGAACCACAAAGAAAATTTTTCACTAACTTATCACTCGAACAGGCACTAAATTGGAAGAACGGGCGACTAGTAACATGAAAAATTGTGAAGTCGCTTCATTAGTGCTCTCGGAAGCTGCAAAACGAAGAAAAATATTTGTGAGCTCTTCAAAATACTTCGCGAGCTAAAATTGCTGTTTATGCAAATTCTACAATTGGACAGCAGAGATAGCTGTTATAAATAAGTTAACGTTTGATTGGACAAGCTAAAGCTTACGGAATGGATCGTATAATTTTATTTTAACATCTAGAGAAACATGGTAGCAGAACAATGTCAGCAACGTTGCAAAAGACACGACTTAACTAATACCGGGTGTAAGGGACGGCGTCCCGCAAACTGCTAGGGGTTGCTCAGTCAACGATACTGAACAGCATTCACCAGGAAATTCTTTCAAGAGATAAAAATAAAATTGACTATCCGATACAAAATGACCACCTCGATCACACAGTTTGTATGGAAAAGCAATTGTTTTTGATTTTACTGAAAGAATTTCCAGGTTATAGTTGTTCAGTTTCGTTGACAGAGTAACCTCAATCAGTTTGCGGGACGCTGTCCCTTACATCCCGTATATGTCCATGTCTGAAAGGGACAGACATGTAATTCATTATAGTTGAGACTTAATTAAGTCGTATTTATCCGAACTTCTACTATATTCTACATTCTAAGTTTATTCTTTGTATCTCTCTTAGGCCCGTATTGATAAGCAGCACTTAAGACTGACAGCTAGTTTGAGTTTGTATCAGAAATGTAATTTTAGTACAATTTAGCCTGTCTAATCCATACTTATCGCTCTCAATCTTGAGATCTCTTTATAAATAAGCACCTATCAATCTTTGTACATACTATACATAATCTAGTAGTGATATAAAAGTAATTTCTTGCAGTTTCCACAACAGTCTTGCAAACTACAACATGGTAGCTAACAAGAGGGCATCCCAGCAGCATAAGCTGTAACAAATACAAAGTGTATTCTCAAGTCAAACAGGGATTTCCTTGTTTGTGGAGAAGCTGGCAACATTGTATGGTGGATGACCACAACCTTCGGGGTACGTTTCAGAGAACTGCTATTTACAAAATATAAGAAGATTTCGAAGTACATTGCGGGGTAGTTACTTATGTCTTTACAAAAACAACAAATTAAATAACATACATACATCCGTACAATCACGCTTTTATCCCTAATGAGGAAGTCAGAGCGTAAACGATCTAAAGAAAGGTCGTTCCGCCACGTCTGACAAAGTTTTGAGTTTAAATAACACTAAACTAAACTTAACTTACGGTAAATAAAAAAAATACTTCCATGCTGGACTGGGAGAGATAGAAAAACATAGAATGTTCCAGCTGCCCTTCCTCCCGGGCATGCTGTTGAAGTCAGCAAAAGGGACTCGAGGGTTACAGTGTATTGTAATTTAGACGATGGGCTGACAACCTGTCACTATAGCAATACATATTACAATCTAAAATTGCCCTCAATTTTTGTCAGACGTGGCGAAAGCTAAATGCTCTGCCTACCCCGTAAGGGATAAAGGCGTGATTTATGTATGTATGTATGTAAATAAAAAATATAAATTGACAATATCTTTCAACGCACCACAATGAAGAAGGGTACCCAACAGGCTGGTAGCATATCTGCGCTGTATCGCCAGACTAACTAATTATGACTAGATAAACTTAAGTGACATAATAGTATGACTAGATAAACTCAAGTGACACAATAGTATATATTATATACATACATACATACATAAATCACGCCTTTATCCCTTACGGGGTAGGCAGAGCGTTTAACGCCTCGTAAAAGGCGCTTTCGCCACGTCTGACAAAAATTAAGGGGACTATTTTAGATTGTAATATGAATTGCTTTAGTGACAGGTTGTCAGCCCATCGCCCAAATTACAATACAAGGTAACCCTCGAGTCCCTTTTGCTGACTTTAACAGCATGCCCGGGAGGAAGGGCAGCTGGAACATTCTATGTTTTTCTATCTCTCCCAGTCCAGCATGGAAGAATTAATTTTCACTTATATATTATATAAGTGAAAATAAATTTGTTTAAAATGTTAATATTTAATAGTGTGCCTAATGAAATTTTAATTTATGTAATGACTTGTAAAATGTATACTTTTACCAAACTTCTGAATCTGAATCTAATGAGTTGAGCAAAATAGCGCAGTTGCTAAGCGAAATTGATCCTTCTAGTATCGTCATCACTACATAGTATAAAACATAGTAGCTTTCTGTGTCGCTATATCCCTATGTATATCTTAAATCTTTAAAACTACGCAACGGATTTTGATGCGGTTTCTTTTAATGGATAGAGTGTTTCACAAGAAAGGTTTATATGTATAATACATGCATAATATAGTAGAGAATTACTAATAATTGCCGTGCGAAGCCGGGGCGGGTCGCTAGTAATATATAAAAGACGACGCAATGTACCTACAATAAAATTCACTTATTTGTAAATTGTAGTTTCAGGAAGCAGTACCTAGCTTAGCTTGAGCATTGCCAAATAAAAGGGTAACAAAGAATAGTAATCAGGTTAAAAACCGGGTTAACTTTTTAGTCACGGGAATATTTTAATAAAATTATAACATCTATATATTTTTTCCATGCTGGACTGGGAGCGAGAGAAAAACATAGAATGTGCCAGCTGCATTTCCTCCCTTGCATGCTGTAAAAACCAGCTGAAGGATCCGAGGGTATCAGTATATTGTAATTTAGGCGATGGGCTGACAACCTGTCACTACAGCAATATATCTACAAATCTATCTTAAATAACCTTCAAAACGTTGTGATCCGTGGCACAACGACCTTTGTTTAAGTCGTTTACGCGCTGCCTACCCCATTATGGATAAAGGCGTGAATATATGTATGTATGTATCCATTTATGTATTAAATAAAATATTATAATCTATTTAACTAAATTACAAGTTCTGTTTTTCACGTGATCATTATTTTGAATGAGTACTATCAAAATTTGCAACAGGAAACTATAGGTAGAAGAGCGATGTTATGTGCGGATATTGTGCGACCAAATGAATCCGTCACAGCAAGTCACAGCATTATCTCCTGTGCTCCTACGTAGATACCGGGCTCGATTCTAGATACCACCGGCTAAAACAAAAAAATAAAATCACTTTCAAAATAATAAAATTGAAAATTGAAAAATTGATTTTTTTTTCCTTCCATGCTGGACTGGTAGAGATAGAAAAACATAGAATGTTCCAGCTGCCCTTCCTCCCGGGCATGCTGTAGAAGTCAGCAAAAGGGACTCGAGGGTTACAGTATATTGTAATTTAGGCGACGGGCTGACAACCTGTCACTATAGCAATACACATTACAATCTAAAATTGCCCTCAATTTTTGTCAGACGTGGCGAAAGCGCCTTTTACGAGGAGTTTGACGCTCTGCCTACCCCGTAAGGGATAAAGGCGTGAATTTTTGTATGTATGTATGGAAATTGACACGCGATTTATACTCTCTGGTTTCACACTTTGTCCGCGAGACTTAGACGTGCACGTTTCTCTAGTAAATCTGTAAATTTTATCCGCCGTAATATGATACAGTGGATAAAATTTACAGATAACGTATAAAACCACCCACAATAAATCAAAAACCGGAGAGAATAGATCTCCTGTCCTTTTCCAATGTTTTAAGTCTGAAAGTGACTAATAGATTTTAATTTTAGTTTTAACCGGCAAATCTAGAATCGAGCCCATTATGAATGAATAATACCTGCCATGCTGCATCATCTAACTTGACCTTCCCTTTTTCAAAATCATTATAAATTTCTTACGAAGAACCCGATGGTGTAGTAGATAGGGCCGCTGCCTCCTGAGCGGGAGGTCGTGGTTCGAATCACACCACGTACCAATGTGTTTTTAAGTTTTCGAATTTCATATGTACGTTTATTCGGCTCTTTTTCCGTGCTTCGGAAGGTACGTTAAGGCGTTGATCTCGGTTAATATCGTTTAACACCGTAGATATTAGTCGTTAACCCATATCTGAGACCAGTGCTAAACATTGATAGCTTGAAAAGTCTGACCTAATCTAGGATTCGGACTGGTTTCCCTTCTGGGTTACGGAGGTCAGATGGCAGTCGCTCTGTGTAAAAACCAGTACCCTCGTTCAATCAACTAGATTAGGTAGCCGACCCCGTGAGATACGGGATAAGACTAGGGAGATGATGATATAAATTACTTCCGACTTGTCCCTGTTATATCTACAGAAGTTTTCTATAGAGACCAAGCCAGACTGTTCTCTACCGAGACCTTCACCTCGTGTTTGAGTTTGGTTGTACAAGTTGGCGGAACTGTTAGCTGAAGACCACAGAAACGGTCTACCTACATAGATAGTTCGGATTCGGATCTGCCTCCGTGGTCTAGTGGTTAGAGCCATAGGCTTACGATCCGGAGGTCCTGGGTTTGATTCCCAGGGAGGGCGGACAAAGCTAATATTTGTCAATCTATCACTTTGTGAGATTTTCCTCAGTTTGGTTAGATCAGGTTGTAGGCTAAATCACCTGATTGTCCGAAAAAAAGAACCGTGCTTCGGAGGGCACGTTAAGCCGTCGGTCCCAGTCGCTGTTTTTGACAGTGGTCATTACTCAAACCACGTCAGAGGCCTAATAGCTGTGCTACTAGGCGATTTTGAAAACTCTGACATCAGGGTTCATCGGGTCGTTTAACTCGAGAATCCCCTCACTAAGAAGAAGAACAAGTTCGAATTCGGCTAAGTAGTTGACTTTATTTAGCATTTGACTACAAAAAAGTTGAGCACGTGGATATTTTTACTGTTCTAGAGAATAAAGATTGAATATTCTAAGACATATTTAGCCCTAAACTAAGCAAAGGTTTTACTATTGAAACTTGATAACTAATTCATAAATTATTGCACACTGAACACACAAACTCAACACAAACAATTCACAACACAAATATTTGTGTTCTTTTCTTCGGGAATTGAACCTTGAGCATAAACAAGCAGAACGACGTACATACATACATATAATCAGGCCTTTATTCCTAATGGGGTAGGCAGAGTGTTAACGACCTAAACAAAGGTCGTTCCTCCACGTCTGACATAGTTTTGAGGGTTATTTGAGATAGATTTGTAGGTTTGTTAGGATAGGTTGTCAGCCCATCGCCTAAATTGCAATATACAGAAAACCTCGGATCACTTAGCTAGTTTTTACAGCATGCCTGGGAGGAAAAGCAGCTGGCACATTCTATGTTTTTCTCTCGCCAGTCCAGCATGGAAGAACGACAATGAAGGCTATTCATCTTAACAAATTAAGGACTAAGAATAGAAAAGGACCGCAACTATTTTAGTTGAAATTTAGTTAAGTTGTGTTTTTACCAAATATCCCTCACTATCCATCAGTTTTCATCAGAA
The DNA here is from genome assembly GCA_949820665.1 of Scrobipalpa costella. NCBI lineage: Eukaryota > Metazoa > Arthropoda > Insecta > Lepidoptera > Gelechiidae > Scrobipalpa > Scrobipalpa costella. The sequence continues at coordinate 25,156,196 of OX463297.1, forward strand.
ATCAGACACGTGATCTTGAAAAAATTGTCTCTCTGTACTTTATGAGATACTGTTAATGTAAATTAAGTAGTAATTTCTTAGAAAACCATCCAAAAACTGTTTTAATTACTTTATATCTAAGAAATTCTAGTATATTTACTTGATCGTAAGTTTCTGATTTGTGCTCAGTGAAATTAGTAGGTAGGTAGGACTGAGAGCAAAAGAAAAACATAGAATGTGCCAGCTACATTTCCTCCCGGGTATGCTGTAAAAACCAGCTAAGAGTTCCGAGGGTTTTAATATATTGCAATTTAGGCGATGGGCTTACAAATCTATCTTAAATAACCTCCTTAAATATCAAAACTTTGTCAGACGTAGCGGAACGACCCTTGTTTAGGTCGTTTACCCTCTGCCCACCCCTCATGGGTAAAGGCGTGATTATATGTATGTATGTATGTGAAATTTATAGGTAGTTCGTTTTCAAATGACCCAGCTAGATATTTCACGAAAACAGTGTAACTAGATATTCACCGTTCTTCTTCTTCCTCAGAAAATAAGATCGCGAAGACATTTTCTGTGATTCTTTTCATTTACATTTTCATCAAGCTAATTTGAATTACAAAGAGAGTCGTATTTCTTTGATATATTGAAGCTGGAGGTTTATTTTTATAATTAACTCATTTGCATTGTATAGTAAAGAAGAATTATATCTTCGTGTAAAATTTATAGCAATCGGTAATTGGCCTCTGTGGGCTCTTCGGTTCTCGTTTCAAAGGTATCAATTCGATTTCTTGCTTGGCTGATTCAGTGGCAGTGGTGTGTAGGTATACGCAACAAATGTGACAATCGGTCTATTTACTAAATTTTTGGGTATATCTGAAAACCAGCGTTGCAGGTCATCGCGTCGGTCAGTAACATAGGGCCGTATTTATAATCAGCGCTCATGAGTGACAGCGAGTTTGAGTTCGTATCAGAAACGTCATTTCATTACAAACTGATTCGTTTATTATTTGTATATTGTTTTACAATAATGTAAGATCTGGTACCCCGTAACTACAAAAAGATTTGCACATAATTGCCCTATAATTTATAAGTGTTGAAGTAAGTTTCCCGTCTCATATCGCCGCTGACCTCTTAAGCGGCAAACAACAATCAAAGAAAGTTCCCAGTCCCATACTATGAGCGCTTACTTCCTTCGTATGCATATCAAATTTGCTTGCTCGCTCGATTGAACCGCGGCATACAACGCTGCATTGCTTCCACCCTTTCCTCGCCCGCAATTATTGGACGCAACCACACGCTGCGCCCACCCGGTGTGGAGGGATCAATCGAATTGATATCGAGTTCAAGACGCTGTGTTGTAGAGTCGAAGAAAGTCTCATAGCGCCGCTTGCCTCTTTAATATCAAATATGCTTGCTCGCTTGACGGAGTCGCAGCATAGCATACCACGCTGCATTGCACCCCTCCCCGCAATTATTGGGCGCATCCACACGACTGCGCCCGCCCGGTGTGGCGGGATCAATCGAATTGATATCGAGACGCTGTGTTCTAAAGGCTGTACAAGAATTCAATCGAAGAATTTCACTTGTAAATGTTCATATTAGACTTTTATCTGATAAGGATCAAATACGATCAGCAGCATTCAAATTATATTGAAAGGGTTTGTTCTTGAAAAGGTAATCGGGTAAAAAAAGTGAGTAGGTAGGAACAATTTCAATAGAAAACTCTACCAGTTGAAAGCTAGTCTTAACACGATTTTTACAAAGGCATTTTGTAAACGACTTAAAAAGCATTTAATGTTGCTCCAACGCCCTTCCACGAATCTAGACATTCAAACGCTCTCTTAGCTTTCTACATAATTTCACACTCCAGCAACTTAACTTAAATTGCGTCAAGAGAGTCTGTAATAATTTCATGGTTGTGAAGCGCTTAATAATTGCAAACTACATCTCCTCAAGAACCTTTTATGCTTCCTACCTTTCTTAGTAAATTATTTTCAATCAAAATTAAGTTTAAAATTTCACCTATTTATTTTACTGACGGTTTAATTTTCACGGTTTAGTAGAATCGTCTATTTGTAGGTACTTATTCAACATTAATTCAAATCCTTCCTGTCGTTTTTGCAAAATCTATTAAAAAGTCAGTGTATACGGCCGCAACTATCCGACTAATCAGTAAGAGGTATCTACGCCGTCATATTAGAAATATCCTCCAACATTTGGTCATACGTTATACGGTTATACATACACATACATATAATCACGCCTTTATCCCTAATGGGGTAGGCAGAGCATAAACGACCTAAACAAAGGTCGTTTCGCCACGTCTGACAAAATTTTGAGGGTTATTTAAGAAAGATTTGCAAGTATATTGCTGTAGTGACAGGTTGTCAGCCCATCGCCTAAATTAAAATATACTGAAACCCTCGGATCCCTTAGCTTACTTTTACAGCATGCCCGGAAGGAAATGCAGCGGGCACATTCTATGTTTTTTTCTCGCTTTTCAGGCCAGCATAGAAGAACGTATATACGGTTATACGTGTCTACAATGATTTGCATGAGACTCAGGCTGTGGCGTTTGGTCCACCCATAGGGTCTACCCTGATATAGGCTCGATTGATAGTTTAGTTTTACTCATCATCATCATCATGGGGTGCCATCTTTATTCATCACACAGTGAAAATTACATTCCAAAAATACATAATTACATGTCAGATTGTAAGTACACACAAAGTGTTTGTCAAAAAATTAATCAAGAATACTAATAGCATAATAGCATAAATACAAAATAATATTAATATTAAAGCAGAGTCAGTTCATAGTATGCCTATATAAGTATTTATTTAAAAAAAATACTACGAAACCATTGGAGTTTGTTTTATTTCATCTCTTCACCAGAAGCCAAACACTCGGTCGGCTGGAGACGGCGGGTTCCTTGCAATAAATATATGGTTGAATGCGCTGCAGCCAGAAGCAAATGTACCGTGAACCACGTGTTGGGACCTCGAGGGTTTCTGTACTTATAATTATTATTGTCTAGACCTGTTTAGTGGCACAGATTTCTTATACGGCTGCGGGATCGTGGGTTGTAGGATCGAACTTGTTAAGGTGATTGCCCCCGGCAAATGGTTGTTTACAAGAGCTTATTTCTCCTAAACGAATAATAGGAAAATTCTAAAAAAATATACATCTTAAAAATTTGTTTATGGCCTGCATTTTCTACATTTAAAAATATTCTAGTTCATATACAAGTATGCTAAAAAATATGAAACTAAAGCTGTTTTTATCAGTAATTTTGATATTCCTTCTAAACTATTAGGAGCGGATAACTACATGGGAGCCCACGGTTCCTTCGAAGAAATTATCCGTATTATGATTATTTAAAATCGCAACATAGCTTTTTTATTCGCATTTAATTAGCATTCTGAGCGTTCTTCGCACATTTTTGACGCGGCCACCGACATAACTGCCCCTGCCCAACTGCCAGCAGAATACACCTTAATAGTGCACATTACTGCAAAATTGTTAAGAAATCGAAACATTAACGACATTAGTATTTCCCATACTCTGTCTGTCACACAAACACTTAGTTGGGTACATTCACAGCAAGAGAATGAAATTCAAGTGTGAGTCAGGTGTCTCCAATGAGCAAGGTGGTTTAACAAGGAGCTCTACCGGCGCGAACAGACAGGATTTCTACTCGAGTTGTCTGCAGACTGCAGACACGTGTGTCACACAACCAAGAGAACGTGAAATTCGAAGATCTTCTAGAATTTTATTTGCTTTGGGTAAGATTTGCGTTGGAAACTTGAAATCAAGAAATTCAATTCATGTCGAGGTTTTCCAACATATTTCTGTAATCTTTTTAAAACATTCGCAGTTGCCAAAATTAAATGTTTAACAACGGGAAATTTTCCGTGGTTTTTAATTTTTGTATGGTTGTCCGATATTTCGATGCAGTTTCATGCATCATGATCACGTACAGATATCAGACACATGTACAAAAATAATTTTAAATAACAAAATAAATAACCGGCTTCTCAGGGGTTTTGGAAACAAGACGCACTGAAAGATATTTATTAATTTTACTTAGTTATCATTCTAATATTCCTGTATAAAACTAGTTAATTTGCTTAATGCTCTTTTATTTCATATTTTTCTATAATGTAAACATACTATTGTGAGAGTGTGGCTAAATACTCGTAAGGCGTATACTTAGCTGCTATGTAACCAATATCTCAGTAGGTTAGCTGTTATTATTAGTACATGCAATAGTGGTTGCAAACGGTTGCATCTACAACCATTGCAGCAGTTTGTGGGAGCATAGCAGTCTGTCTATACGTGGTCGATACAGCCACTAACGACCCGATATGGCTGAGGGAAGACGCACGGCTGCCTCGTTCATACATAAATACATACATACATACATAAAATCACGCCTTTATCCCTTACGGGGTAGGCAGAGCGTAAAACGCCTCCTAAAAGGCGCTTTCGCCACGTCTGACATAAATTGAGGGCAATTTTAGATTGTAATGTGTATTGCTGTAGTGACAGGTTGTCAGCCCATCGCCTAAATTACAATACACTGTAACCCTCGAATCCCTTTTCATACATACATACATATAATAACGCCTCTATCCCTAATGGGGTAGGCAGAACGTAAACGACCTAAACAAAAGTCACTTCGCCACGTCTGACAAAGTTTTGAGGATTATTTAAGATAAATTTGTAGGTATACTGCTGTGGCGACAGGTTGTCAGCCCATCGTCTAAATTACAATTTACTGAAACCCTTGGATCCCTTAGCTGGTTTTTACAGCATGCCCGGGAGGAAATGCAGCTGGCACATTCTATGTTTTTATTTTTCTGCCTCGTAATAAGATGTTATTGAGCATTAGTTGTATTGATTTTGAATATCTAGATAAAATGAACTAGAACCATGTTGGACTGGGAGAGAGAGAAAAACAAAGAATGTGCCAGCTGCATTTTCTCCCGGGCATGCTGTCTTCTTCTTCTGTCGAGTGGGTATCGAGTCTGTCAAGCCGATGAACCCTGGTGTCAGAGTTTTAAAACCGCCTAGTAGCACAACTATCAGGCCTCTGACATGGTTTGAGTAACGACCACCATCAAAGACAGCGACCGGGACCGACGGCTTAACGTGCCCTCCGAAGCACGAAATCTTTTTCTTTTTCGGACCATCCGGTGATTCAGCCTGCAATGTCCTAACCAAACTGGGGAAAAATTCACAAAGTGATAATCTCTCAAATATCATCTTTGTGTTTTCCCCCCTGGGAATCGAACCCAGGAGCTCCGGATCAGGAGTCCATGGCACTAGCCACTAGACCACGGAGGCAGTTAAAACATGGGCATGCTGTAAAAACCAGCTAAGAGATCCGAGGGTATCAGTATATTGCAACTTAGGCGATGGGCTGACAAACTGTCACTACAGCAATATACCTACAAATCTTAAATAACCCTCAAAACTTTGTCAGACGTGGCGAAATGACCTTTGTCTTGGTAGTTTACGCTCTGCCTACCCGGTTAGGAATAAAAGCGTAATTACATGTATATATATATCTATATGACATGAATGAAACTAATATGAAACAAAATCTACTCTACCTAAGGGCGGTTTCGCACTGCTTCCTATTAGGTTCGGAACCGTGACAAATTGTATGGATCGGCGCGAAAATGTTTGACAGTTTCAGTGCAAAACGGCTCTAGGCCTGAACTTGTAGTTTTTGCCACTTCTCTCTTTACTCTCTCTGTGTCGGTAGATACTGTGCTTTATCTCGTGCAGCCAAAAGTTGGCAGTCAAAGTTTAATGAAACAAACATTCATGAGTCGTGTGCTCTCGTATGACAAACGCACTATAAATCTGAGTAAACTACCCACACTTGACTGCATGAGGGAGTTTATTGTTCCAGCGGAGTGGTTTATAACTTTAAATTGGTATGGAAAATTTCGGTAGAAGTACCTACTTAATTTAAATCAGTAACGTATTTTATCAGCATTTTTTCGTAATTGGTTTTATTCGTATGATTTATTTAAACACTATAAAAGCGTTATTATTTGTATGTACACGCCGTCTAGACGAAACGGTGAAGATGCACCGCTAATCATGTGATACATCCCTATCAAGCTTTACTGCCTCCGTGGTCTAGTGGTCTGAGCTATGGGCTCACAATCTGGAGGTCCTGTGTTCGATTCCCAGGGGAGAAACACAAATCTGATATTTGTGAATTTATCACTTTGTGAGATTATCCCTAGTTTCGTTAGGGCAATGCTAACTGAATCACCCGATTGCCCAGAAATTAAGTTAAGCCGGAGTTCAAGTTAAGCCGTCGGTCCCAGTCGCTGTCTTTGATAGTGGTCGTTACACAAACCATTTTAGCGGCCCATTAGATCTGCTATTAGGCGGTGTAAAAACTCTGACACCAGGGTTCATCGGGTCGATCGACTCGAAACCGTGCGAGTTTGAAGGAGGAGTTTGGGACAGAAGAAGGATTAGGATTTGGGAAATGTGTGCTTGCGTGCAAGTTAAACCTAAGATCTTGGCTTTGATCACAACTTTGATCCTATTAAGACGCTTGAATAGAGTCCTATGCACCTATGAAGCTATAAATCAGATTATATCCAACCCACATCAAAATAATTTTGCTCTTGGCTAGTCTAGAACCGTGACAGAGTCGACAGTGAAGCGAGTTTTCCCAGAAGAATTCTGAAACTTCTGAGAAATACCAACAGTGATACACCAGTAATTTAGTAAGTGTCTTTCACAAGCAGATACCCGTGTATCCCTTTAATCTAGAGCTTATCGAACAAGCTTTCAGGAATTACTTGAAACAAGTTGCACGATAACTCAGGTGATTTCTTCTCAGTACATTTCTCAACCTGAACTATATACATACATAGTTGTATATTATGTTCTTAGGCTGACAACCTGTGACTACAGCAATATACCTACTAATCTATCTTAAATAACCCTCAAAACTTTATCAGACGTGGTGGAACGACCTTTATTTAGGTCGTTTACGCTCTGCCCATAGGGGATAAAGGTGTGATTATATGTATGTATGTTCTTCTTCAGATCGAGGAATGTGCTGAGAAAAAGTCACCTGACTTAATGATATGAAAGTCACCAAATTTAATGTGACACACGGTCCCATTCCTTATTATGACTGTTATTATAGAAAGCACCTCCTTTTTAAGAGTGAATGGCTCTATGGCCTTTCTGATGAATGTCGAAGAACACGCAAATCATCCGTTCCCTGTCCACCACTGTTTCGTCTTCAATTCGACTCAGATGCGGAAGTAGCCGCATAACAGTTGGTTCAGAAGTGCTTTGCTCTTCGTCTTCTTCTTAAAATTTGGCTGATACTCATTCTTGCAAATGACATTCAGGTCGGCTGCCCTACTCCCCTGATCTCCAGCATTGTGGTGTATTGACCCTAGCCCTAAGGACACTCAACAGAAAGGACTTCATGCTCCCATAGGACAGAACAAGACTGACACTGCTTGAAGTGAGTGCATCTTCAAAGACTTTTAGTGCTGCTACTAGACTACGAGCAAAGCCGGTTTAGAGGCTTTCACATAAGCAAAATATCAACCGTTTGTTTTGAAGTCTTTTCAATAGTGCGCTTATTTAAGGGGACGATACTAGCCAAGAAAAAAAAATATAATTCACTAAAATAAAAACGTTCGACAATTGCGAATAACGGCCACCAACGGCAATTTTTCACTAACGACCTATGAATAACTCATTTATAAGGTTCTAAATTATCTTAATAACTTGAACTTTTTCTATCGGACAGGTTATTTGATTCACTGCGTTTTTAGTCAATTATGTTTTTTTTTTATTAATGGTTACTTCCATGCTGGACTGGGAGAGATAGAAAAACATAGAATGTTCCAGCTGCCCTTCCTCCCGGGCATGCTGTTGAAGTCAGCAAAAGGGACTGGAGGGTTACAGCGTATTGTAATTTAGGCGATGGGCTGACAACCGGTCACTATAGCAATACATATTACAATCTAAAATTGCCCTCAATTTTGGCGAAAGCGCTTTTTACGAGGCGTTAAACGCTCTGCCTACCCCGTAAGGGATAAAGGCGTGATTTATGTAAGTATGTATGTTTATTAATGGTGGCACCATTTGGCTAGTATCGTCACCTTAAAGTGAAGGCTTTACCTCAAACAAATAAGGCACCACATCTACAACACGCCAATGCAAATCACAGCAAGTAATAATTTTAATACGCGAGCTTATCCAACTCTCTCATCCGCCCCATGTTACATATTATTTTCCGCTCACCGCTCGCATTTATTTGTCACGAGAATATTCGCATTACTGTTGTTGGCTACAGACATCGAGCCTCGTTCGAGTAAACAGTGTTTTCCAGCGGTTCCCAAAGTGAAGATCGGGATAATAGAGCCAAAAGTACTTAGAGGTTAAGGGAAGCTCTTGCGTGCTTTTTGTACTTCTTGTTGTGTTGATCGTTTATGATCTGTTTATATAATTAATTAGCGACCCGACCCGGCTTCGCACGAAAATTATCATTGTTTCTCTACTATATTATGTATGTATTATAAACCATATACATACATATAAACCATCCTCTTGAATCATTCTATCCATTAAAAAAAACCGCATTATAATCCGTTGCGTAGATTTAAAGATTTATGCATACATAGGGAGATAGGGACAGAGAAAGCGACTTTGTTTATACTATGTAGTGATACTCTGCCAAACGCACTGCGACGTCAATGGTGTGCCCTTTACAAGTCTTTTTGCATACATACATATAATCACGCCTTTATCCCTAATGGGGTAGGCAGAGCGTAAACGACCTAGACACAGGTCGTCCCGCCACGTCAGACAAAGTTTTGAGAGTTATTTAACATAGATGTGTAGGTATATTGCTGTAGTGACAGGTTATCAGCCTATCGCCTAAATTAAAATGTACTGAAATCTTCGGATCCCTTAGCTGCATTTTACAGCATGACTGGTAGGAATGCAGCTGGCACATTCTATGTTTTTCTCTCACTCCCAGTCCAGCATGGAAGACTCTTTGCGTGCAGGATAAACGGCACACGGGGAATGATAATAGATGTGCCATTGTTTGAGAGGAGGCACCTCATTGCACCTGCTATTCGTGCTGTATCGCCATCGGCACAAATTGTTGCTACAGCGGCCGACCATCTAAGGAAATAATTTCAGCAATTCGTAGTTGCAAAAATCACGACTTAACTAATATTATACCTGTCATTTTCTATCATGACAGAACAGAAAAGGACGGCAATAATTTTAGTCAAGATTTAGTTAAGTTGTGCCCTCTACGAATCGATACCGTTAGGTTATACAGAGAAAGCAGCGTGGTCAGCATTGCAATCACAGCTTAACTGGATTAAGCCTTTCCAACTCTTACCTAATGTGGCTAAAGAGTAGGGTCCAAAAATCTTTGGGAACCGCTGCCGTATTGTTTCTAGTTCCCGTTGTTGGAATCCGAGGTTTAGTTTCCACAGAACGTTGTTTATGTTTCTACTTAGAAGAGAGAAATGGCGGCGACAATGCTGCTCCGCAAACAAAGCGACCACACTCTTAACTGACGACGAGCTAGTGGGTATATTGGGTGCCAATGCATGTAGATCATACCAGGTGTAAGGGACAGCGTCCCGCAAATTGATAGGGGTTGCTCAGTAAATAACTGTCAGCAGGAACTTTTTTCAGGGAGTAAAAAAAATAATTGGTATTTCTATACAAGTTGTCTGATCAAGGTGAAAGTTTTGTATGGAAATGTCTTTTTTATTCTCTTCTTGAAAGAATTTTCTGGTGGAAGTTGTTCAGTGTCGTCAGTATCTTACTTCTATACTGGACTGGGAGTTAACCCGATAGACCCAGATTTTTTTAACTGCCTCCGTGGTCTAGTGGCTAGTGCCATGGACTCCCGATCTGGAGGTCGTGGGTTTGATTCGCAGGGGGAAAACACAAAGTTGATATTTGAGAATTTATCACTTTGTGAATTTTTCCCCACTTTGGTTAGGTTATTGCAGGCTGAAATACCTAATTGTCCGAAAATAAAAATAATTCGTTCTTCGAAGCTGTCTTTGATAGTGGTCGTTACTTAATACCATGTCAGAGGCCTGATAGTTGTGCTACTAGGCGGTTTAAAACCTCTGACACCAGGGTTCATCGGGTCGATAGACTCGATACCCACTCGACAGAAGAAGAAGAACCCTGATTTTTGAGGATAAAATCCCTCGACATAGTTCATTAGCTGTAACAACTATCTTATGACAACGTCCGGAATCGTTAGCTTACATGGCCTTCGAAACACGAAATCTTTTCCTTACAGACCATTAGGTGATTCTGCCCGCATTGTCCAAACCAAACTGGGGAAAATCTCACAAAATGATACCTACATTGATAAACATCAACTTCATGTTTTATGCAGATCGGCAGCCAGACTATAGAACAGACTAAGACTAATAAAAAATATAGAATCAACCAGTTCCTTTCTACATCCCGGGTCCATACACGATTCAATAGCGCTGGAAACTAAAATCTCTCAAATTTAGTAGGTATTCAAAAATATTGTCAAAAGTCGCAAGGTCTAAAGTAAGCAGTCCAAGAGTGCTTATGTGAGCAAATATGTTTAACATTCGCCAAGTTTCCGTGTGGTTGCTCCCACTTACAGCCGGAGTCAGGGTTTCCACGCCGCTGCTCCCGGGACTTAGCCACGTTGTAACTCTTCACCAAATGCATGTCATACATACATACATAAAATCACGCCTTTATCCCTTACGGGGTAGGCAGAGCGTAAAACGCCTCCTAAAAGGCGCTTTCGCCACGTCTGACATAAATTGAGGGCAATTTTAGATTGTAATGTGTATTGTTGTAGTGACAGGTTGTCAGCCCATCGCCTAAATTACAATACACTGCAACCCTCGAATCCATTTTGCTGACTTCTACAGCATGCCCGGGAGGAAGGGCAACTGGAACATTCTATGTTTTTCTTTCTCTTCCAGTCCAGTATGGAAGAAATGCATGCCAAATTGTATCAATTACTGAACGTTAATTAAATTCAAACTTTTACAGTAGGTATACATACGTACATACAATCACGGTTTTATTCCTAATGGGATGGGCAGTTCGTATACGACCTATAGAAAGGTCGTGCCGCCCCGTCTGATAAAGTCTTGAGGGCTATTTAAGATAGATTTGTAGGTACATTGCTGTAGTGACATGTTGTTAGCCCATCGCCTAAATTGCAATATACTGACGCCCTCGGATCCCTAAGCTGATTTTTTAGCACGCCCGGTAGGAAATGCAGCTGGCATATTCTATGTTTTTCTTTCGCTTCCACTCTAGCATTTACATGCTTACGTACAGTAGGTATGCTTGGTAAAAACAGGAGGATGTGCATAGGTGGAATCACTTACTTGCACAGGTATTTCCGGACTGACACAACATGGCAGTCTTCAAGAAACCAGCCTTTTCCTACCTACATGAAAGGCTGGCAGCGCATTTGTGACGCTCGGATGCTGTAGAGTTGATGAGGATGTGGATATGAGGATAATAAATAGGGGAAAAAAAAAATTATATATTTTTTTTAGGGTCGTACATATATATACTCGTATTTTTCCCATGCTGGACTGCGAGCGAGAGAAATACATACAATGTGCCAACTGCATTTCCTCTCAAGCATGCTGTAAGAACTTGCTAAGTGATTCGAGGGTTTCAGTAAATTGCAATTTAGGCGATGGGCTGAAAATCTGTCACTTCAGCAATATACCTACAAATCTATCTTTAATAACCCTCAAAACTTTGTCAGACGTGGCGTAACGACCTGTGTTTAGGTCGTTTACGCTCTGCCTACCCCATTAAGGATAAAGGCGTGATTATATGTATGAATGTGTATGTTTTGAGGATGCGGATGCGGATTCCTCCTCATCAACCCTGGGGTGATGCAGGCATCGATAGGCGGTGATTATGATTAATACCATGACCCGTTTGCTCGCCTACCTCCCTCTTTCATACAAAAATTATATTTACGTTTTTATCGCTTCCAATTCATCATGTCGGGAAGTTTAAGCATAAAAATATACATACATATAATCACGTCTTTATCCCTAATGGGCATAGCGTAAACGACCTAAACAAAGGTCGTTCCGCCACGTCTGACAAAGTTTTATTTAAGATATATTTTTAGGTATATTGCTGTAGTGACAGGTTGTCAGCCCATCGCTTAAATGGCAATATACAGAAACCCTCGGATCCCTTAGCTGATTTTTACAGCATGTCCGGGAGGAAATGTAGCTGGCACATTCTATGTTTTACTCTCGCTCCCGGTCCAGCATGGAAGAAAAAATATATAAAAAAAAATACGTTTTTATCGCTTCCAACTCATCAGGTCTTCCAATCTGTCAGGAAGTTTAAGTATAAAAATATCAAATAGCTTCGACGTACAGAATTTCACTTATAACGTTGAGTGCACGCTCCATCACTAACTCCTGGTGATGTGATTAGAGCAATAAAGGAATTTAATTACCAGCCTCGCCTCGCGCTCCGACCCGCGCCAAGAAAAGGAGGGTAAATCCCCAGTTATTTACACTTTCTTGTTGGCTTCCAGTTCAATCGAGTGAAGTGCTGCCGACTGATTCTAGGTTTATTAAATTTTGTGCTTCCCATGTGAGGTTAGTTTTTGTAAACAAATACGTTTGAGTAATACGTTGGTTTGTTGGTAAGTTTTTTGTTTTAAATATATAATCCACTGCGTCTATTGAGGACAGCGATTTTCATATTATGTGACAGTCTGTATATCAGACAGCGTTCCGCAAACTGATATGGGTTGCTCAGTCAACGACAATGAACGACTATCAGCAAGATTTTTTTTTCAGGAAGTAAAAAAAAATAATTGCGTTTCCATACAAATTGTCTGATTGAGGTGGTCATTTTGTATGGGAAGGTCACATTTTATTTTCATTTCCTGAAAGATTTTTTCTGATGTAAGTTGTTCTGTTTCGTTGATTGACCAACCCCTATCAATTTGCGGGATGATGTCCCTTGCACCAGGTATATATCTTGATTTGACAAAGATAACATTTATATTGGTCTTGAACTACTCACCTTAGTTTGCTCTACCAACATTTTCAAACAATTTAATATTGTGCGTGCAGAGACTTTTACAACATCTTAGACCAGTGACATGGGAATACATGAAGGAAGCTGTATGTATTTATGGTTTCTATAAGCTTTCTCGACTTCGACCATCTATCCTAGCCAATAGACAAACTTTTTAACCCTATTTTCCTTCAGAAATCTAAAAGTACAAAACTTGTGCATTACGCATTAGGCGAGCAAAAAGTGCAGGAACTCTCAGGAATATTGGCCTCACATTGAAAAAATACAATAAATTAGCGCACGGGTGTGAAAGAAAACATACAGTATCTGTACCTGATAGAAATCAAACTTTGATAGTGGTTTCCATCAAGTCTCTCATTCGACTTCCATTTTCAACCATTTCCCACCAGACAAACTTTATCACTCTTTTTCCATCAAGACGCTAAAAGTACAAAACTTGTGCATTACGCAGAAGTACCAAGCGGGCATTAAGTGCAGGAACTCTGAGTCAGATTGGCCTCACCTCGAAGAAACACAATAAATTAGCGCACGTGTGCTCAATGCATGAACTCTCATCACTCCAAAGATTTATAAAATATTTCAGCCGGCCAAAAAAAAAAAACAATGACACGATATGGAATCTCATGGAATCTGTTATATAGTGGTTTCTATCAAACTTATTCAACTTCCATTCCCAATTTCCCACCAGATAAACTTTTCACACTTTTTCCCCAGAAAGCTAAAAGTACAAATCTTGTGCATTACTTGGAAGTACCAGGCGGGCATAAAGTGCAGGAACTCTTAGGTAGATTGGCCTCACCTCGAAGAAACACAATAAATTAGCGCACGTGTGTTCAATGCATGAACTCTTATCACTCCAAAGATTTACAAAATATTTCAACAGGCCAAAAAAAAAAACGATGACAAGATATGGAATCTCATGTAATCTGTTATAAAGTGGTTTCTATTAAATCTCTCATTCAACTTCCATTCCCAATTTCCCACCAGACAAACTTTTTCACCCTTTTCCCCAGAAAGCTAAAAGTACAAAACTTGTGCATTACTTGGAAGTACCAGGCGGGCATAAAGTGCAGGAACTCTCAGGTAGATTGGCCTCACCTCGAAGAAACACAATAAATTAGCGCACGTGTGCTCAATGCATGAACTCTCTCGCGCGGGATTTCCTCCAGACGTTTATAAATTGTGCTCCGGGTAAAGGATGGACTGCACCGGGATGTTATTATGTGATGTGGTGAATGTAAGCAAGTTTATGAGATGAGGTTAGATGCTTTGAGCCATTTTCTTTGTGAGATTTGCATTCGCTAGGGGCAGACATCCATATCAATTTTGTTCATCGGATAATAAGACGTTTTAAGCTAGATCTAGTCGGTCCCCCTTACCCCATTTGACTCAAAATTTGATACACAATAGTCTATTCTTATAAAAGTTGTTTAAAATTTCTTAGAAACCAGAGTTCATCGTATCAACCAGACAACTCTCAAAAAAGAAAAAAAAACTATTCATTAGTTTAAAAAAAAACTGTGATAAAGACGCTGCTTTAAGTTGGTAAAATATCCCTTCTCCGAGCCCCACAACTTTAAGCTTGCGAAAATAAGACATTTCAACCTTAGGTCCGCCAATACCACAACGTCTGCTTTTAAAATGAAATTCATTCACTAAATCGTTTCCTGCAGCAGACTACTGCCGCTGACACTTCGGTCCTTCATATTAAAATTCAACGAACAACTTCCGTATTCAAAGTTCTGCGATGTAAAAACTTCAGCCGTTGCTTCGCGAACTAGTCGACCGATGTACTGTGGAATTGTTTATGGAACTTTGAAAAATATAATTTCCATCTCTGAGACACGCGATGGTGGTTCGAATGCCATTATAATGAATGCACACATTCAACAAAACACATTTCCTTAACATTAATATTGCGAACGGCTAAGTAGCGGAACTTCCTTCATGTGGATTTGTTTCCGGAACATTACAAACTGAGTCTCTTCAAGGCCAAAAAGGCAGATAGATTCTTTTACATTATATTTTAGAGCTATGTATAAAGAGACCGATGGTGTAGTGAATAGGGCCGCTGCCACCTGAGTGGTAGGTCGTGGTTCGAATCCCACCACGTACCAATGTGTTTTTCGGTATTTCGATTTCATATGTACGTTTATTCGGCGCTTTTTCCGTACTACGGAAGGCATGTTAAGCTGTTGGTCCCGGTTAATATCGTTTAACAGCGTATATACATTAGTCGTTAAGCCATGTCAGTGGCCAGTGCTAAGCATTGGCGGCTTGAAAACTCTGACCTAATCTAGGATTGGGTCTGGTTTCCCTCCTGCGTTGCGCAGGTCAGATGGCAATCGCTCTATGTAAAAACCAGTTCCCTCGTTCAATCACCAAGATAAGGTAGCCAACCCTGTTAGATACGGGATAAGGCTAGGGAGATGATGAGCAATGTATAAACCAGGCAGACGGTGCTGCAAGATGTTGATTCTTACAATACTATTATTATCCTGACTATTTTCCAACATCTCACCGGTATCATCGTTGTTTGGATACTGTTGTTGGTATATATAGTGATATTGTTTTCACCAATATCGTTACACTGTCCATTTTCAGGATTTACGATAGACTTTTGGCCACCGGTGAAAATATGATGATAATGCTATTCTAACCCGGTATTATGAGCCTCAAGACGTCTGTGTTTCCGATGCATTCAACCCCCAACATTTCAAAGTTAGAGTGAACTGGCATCTTCTGGGTGAGCTCGCTCCATCGTCGACTCCGTCTCAGTCGCTCCCGACCTAGACTGGAGTCAAGAGCAAACCTATTTCAAATTAAATTAAAATAACTACAAACATAATTCGCTCTTCTCTTAGATAGAGTTTTATAACAGTAGAAAAGCGATCAGATTTCTGAGTGTACGAATCGCTGGAGACATTATTGATCGCCTCGTTAAAATTGCAGTATTAGCCGGCTCATTAACTCCACGATTGACGACCTATTGCAAGTTCTAGCACATTTTAACACTTTTAATAATGTTATAATTAAAAGTTTATACCTACTTTAAATAACTCATGTATCTATCTATGTATATCTAAAGTGCAACACCGATTGTTTCACCAAAAAAAACTAATATTCAGTACTGCGCTTGCCAACCCGCCTTTCAAGAGTAGCGAGTATGACATAAACATCCAGCAGTGGAATGACGAAGCTGATGATGATTTTACTCAAGTGGCTCCCAATCCGTTTCCGCAGGAATACTTATATCCTTTGTACCCTTTATAATATCCTCTACAATCCTTCTTCCCCTCCCTATCTCCGCGACCGTTTTACTTTATCCCGTCCCTTGGATAAGCCCTGTCGTTCAAACGTCAGGACTCTTCTTTCCATCCCCTCCCACCGAACCGATTTCTACTCCTACTCTTTTACTGTTCATGCTGTCCGATTATGGAACTCTCTTCCACCGACAGTTCGTTATAGCTCGTCTATCGCCATCTTCAAAAGACAAGTTAAAGAACATTATCTTTCCCTGTCAAAGTAATCTATGTTTAGGGTATATATTTATGTATATATTTGTATATAAATAGTTATAAGTATTTATTTATTTTTGATTATGTATATAATTGGAAGTATTTATTTATTTCTTGTTTATATTTATGTAAAATATTTACATTATATAAGTATTTTACAGTAGTATTATTTTATTGATAGGTATTAAATTTTGTGCACGTTTTATCCGCGTTTCGTTAAAATTATCACTTCTGTAGGTCTGCCGTAAGAAATTTCTTTTTAGTAATAAGCAGTGCCTGTTGTGTCTTTGATTTTTATGTCCTGTGTTTATGATGTTTTTTGTGTACAGTAGAATGTTAAATAAATAAGATTTCACTGCTTGCCTTCATTCACAAACCTACAGTACGATCCCACATTGGGCTCGATTCTAGATACCACCGGCTAAAACTAAAATTATAATCTATCTGTCACTTTTAAAATAATTAAATCGATAAAGGACGGGCGATTTATGCTCTATTTATTTAACACTTTGTCCGCTAGATTTTGACGAGATTTTGACGCGCTTTTGCACGTTTCCCTATTCCTATGACGGCGGATAAAAATTACAGATAACGCATAAAACCACCGACTAGGTACAAATAAAAATCCGGAGAGAATAGATCTCCTGTTCTTTCCATGTTTTTAGTCTGAAAGTGACAATAGATTTTAATTTTAGATTTAGCCGGAAAATCTAGAATCGAGCCAATTACCGTTACGAAATTCAAGCCAAACATTTCGATTCCTACGCCTAGTATTTACTGTTTTAGTTGATCACAGTTGAGTCGAAGTCCCACTGCGCTGCAGCTATAACGATCCGAGACGGGACGGACTCAATTAGAGGATACAGTTTCGTCATGGACCTAGTTATAACTAGCTACCAGCCCCGAGGGTTCACCCAAGTCTTGGCTGATTTTGTCTTGGTGATGATTTGTTGTCTATCGGTAAAAAAGTGACACTGACATAAGTTATACAGACATTACATAAATACATGCATCTATTAGTTTTATGCTGGCCTGGGAGCAAGAGCATAACATTGAATGTGCCAGCTGCATTTCCTCCATGCTGTACAAACCAGCTATAGGGTTGTAATTTAGGCGATGGACTGACTAACTACACTACAGAAATATACGAAAAAATCTACCTTACATGACCCTCAAAACTTTGTCAGACGTGACGGACCAACCTATATTTAGGTCGTTTACGCTCTGCCATCCCATTAGGGACCAGGTTTCCTTGAATCAAGTGTAGGTTCAAAACCTGATTTCTTTAATTTATTATTTAAACGTTTTTCTGGCTAGGAATCGGACCCTCTGCGCCAACTGCATAGCATACATATCTATCTTTTAATAACCCAAGATCGAACCCAGTCTCTCCGGATCGTGAACCCAAGGCTCTGACCACTAGAAGCAGTTAGGAGATAAGTAATAGGATAAACAAACACTCTTTCATATTTGTAGTATTCGTATAGCTGAGTGAGATAGAGTCCAGCTGGTTCCAGCCTTTGGTTGTAGTGACTCAAACCGCTTGACCAGTTTCTGCAATATGCCGTTGCTTTGAATTCGAACCGATATTCGAGTCTAGTTTTGTTTTCCTTTGTTTAGTAGACTGTTGAAAATTTCATACTTGTGTTTCCTGACAGTGCTTTATTATTTACTCCTCTCATCACTTACGAGTATGTATGTAGGTATTGTAATGAATGAATAAGCAAAATATGTTTTTATTTTCATTATGTTAAAATTAAAAGAGGGCCGCTGCCTCCTGAGCGGGAGGTCGTGGTTCGAATCCTACCACGTACCAATGTGTTTTTCGGTTTTTCAAATTTCATATATACGTTTATCCGGCACTTTTTCCGTGATTTGGAAGGCACGCTAAGCCGTTGGTCCCGGGTAAAATCGTTCAACACCGTATAGATATTAGTCGTTAAGCCATGTCAGAGGCCAATGCTAAGCATTGGCAGTTTGAAAAATCTAACCTAATCTAGGATTGGGTCTGGGTTGCGGAGGTCAGATGGCAGTCACTCTGTGTAAAAAACCAGTTCCATCGTTAGGTATCAATCACCTAGAAGTTGCCAACCCCGTGAGATACGGTATAAGGCTAGGGAGATGATACGAGTATGTTAAAATTAAAAGAACCTTTAATTTAACTTTTTAAACACACGATGCCAATGTACCTAACATTAAGATAACAAAGTAAAGAAAACACTTAACTTTTCCAACACATCATTTTAATCACCTAAACTTAAGGAACATTCCCCCCAAAAGCTGAAATCTTGCAACCTTTAAGGAAGTTTCCTGAAAAATTAATAAGTTCAAGTACGCTGTTAAAATGTAACTTTTCAGGTTTAAACTTCGGCCGCCATTTTTATACCCAGACATAAAATAGCTTGTGAATATTTGACGAAATAATTTATCCAGAATTTTGTCTTTTGCTAACTTATACAGAATATGCCTGAGAGTAGAAGGAGCTGTCAAATTCTATGAGTTTATACTTGCGATTGTCGGCACTTGGTGAAACTCCATATAATGTTATTATTAATAACCCTAGTACTTGTTTCACTTAATATAATTTAATCCTACCGGTTTCACTAACTTATAGCATCATCAGGGATTTTAAACATATCATACACAACACATAAAACATTTTGAATAAACCGTTCATATTTAGCGAACGAAGTGCACTTGAAACCGGTAGGATTAAATTATATTAAGTGAAACAAGTACAAGTGTTTTTAATAACAACATTATAAATTCTATGAGTTTTATCGTTCCTGCCTCAAAATGAAAAATATTTTTTAAATTTTACAGTAGTAACTACCGTACCTTACACCTACTAAGTAATCCAGAAGTTTGTTTGAAGATTTATTTGCAAGATGGATACAGAAATAAGCAAGTGGGTAGTACCAGACGGGTTTTGCACAAAATCATACCACCCTCACCTTACTTCCTGCTGAACTGGAGCGAGAGAAAAACATAGAATGTGCCAGCTGTATTTCCTCCCGGGAATGATGTAAAAACCAGCTAAGGGATCCGAGGATTTCAATATATCGCAATTTAGACCACGGGCTTACAACCTGTCACTATAGCAATATACCTACAAATCTATCTTAAATAACCCCTCCCCCTCCCCCAAACCTCAAAATTTTGTCAGACGTGGCGGAACGACCTCTGTATAGGTCGTCTATGCTCTGCCTACCCCATTAGTGATAAAGGCGTCATTATGTGTATGTATGTAGTACCAGACTGGCTTTGCACAAAACCATACCACCCTCAACAATGCAATGCAATAACAAATTTCTGGGCTATTACACATCCCAGTTGTAAAGTCGTCCACGCACTAAGCTGCGAGTGCATCCAGCACTCCACAACACTTAGCCGCATAATTCACGCGGTTGTTGACTAACGTCGTGATATGGTATAGTGCATGCAACTTCGTTATGAAGGCTTTGTCGCCGAGGACAGTTGGTTTTAAAGGATAAACTCTAAAGCCCAAAGGCTGGTCGAATGTGAAAATCTGACATTTGATTTGGTTCATTTTGTATATTTTCGGTTATTTATTTCATAATAATTAGAAACCTTAAATCAATTATACATTTATGAAAAGACCAGGGTTGTAATTTAACATCCGACTCTTCGCCTCTGGGCTATAAGAACTTGATTCGAAAAAATGGCTTCGATTCTAATGTAGTAGGTATACTGAAGAAGCAGAAAGAAACGTAGCCTCTGAATAGTGGATTTTAATTTTAATCCTTATCATTTTGTAATCCGGTCCCATTATCGCTCATCCGTTTGAAATCCTCGAGAAAAGGCCTTGGGTCCTTAGAATAAGAATACTTTGAGATACGTCACGAAGAAAAAGCATTTTAAACAACATAACATAACATAAAAATACTTTATTGCACGTAAGAATACAAATCATACAACACAACAGATAACAACAAAAAACAAGTACAACATAGGCGGCCTTATTGCTAAATTTAAAGATACTACCTATTGGATATACTATTTGGACTCTACGTTACATACCATAAAAGATTCAGACTTCTATATATTTTTTTTGTGTTTCACCTGTGTTGTACACTAAAAAAGATCGGATTCTAAGATCTTTTGGAGTAAAAGTATAGTTTTAATGTTTCTGAAACTTCATAAGATCCGTATTTCTCTATCGCTTTTGGTCCATTAGCAGCACGATGTATGTCTACTTATATTCCATGCAGGACTGGGAGCGAAAGAAAAATACAGAATGAGCTAGTTGCGTCTTTCAGGTATGCTGTAGAAATATAAAAAGGAATTCAAGGGTTAATGTATTATATTTAATTTACGCAATGGACTGACAACCAGTCACTTTGTGATACACAATTCTATCTAAAATTGCCATCATATCAATATTTGTCAGACGTGGCAAAAACGCCTTTTACTAGAAGACTTATGTTCTGCCTATTCGGTAACGTAAGGCGTAACTATACGTATGAATGTATGTATGTAAAATACGAAATTAGAAGTAACGTATCTTTGGTTAACTGTTTCTCTGTCGGGACGTGAAAAAGATTAAAATTTCCGCAAATGAGCCCGGTGGCGTGAGATCAAAAGCTAGGTGTTCCAAATTACGCTCCTCCTTATTGTCTTTTAATGAGAGTGGTTTCTAAGAATGCTCGCTAAATAATTATATTCTAATGTAAACAGGCGAATAAGGCACTTTTTGTTCTGCAAAAGATCTTTGAATTAATGAATGGTTTCAAACATCTGAGAGTTTAAACCAACACGCACTTTAAGATTGACAAAATGGCTTATGGCGAATCTTATGGCTTATCTATCTTAAAATAATCTTGAGAAATTGTCTTTAAATTTCGATTCCATAAATGGATTGCATAGGCAATAGGTGAAACAATGAAAAAGTAAACCGACGGAAGTGGCAGTAGGAAATTTAAAATGACCTTTGAGAACCCTTGGCTTCAAAGAACCTGCAAAAGTCCCAGCAACTTAAAAACATGGAAATCACCTACTGGATACAAAGAATAAGGAAACTCTAGTTCAGAAGTGCAAGTAGGTAATTTGTTTGCGTCGGTAACTTTACCAGTAAACCAGTGGAGATGCAGGCCAACTTCCGGTGAAGTGGGCCATCGACAGCCGAACGTTCTATACAGGGTGTAAGGGACAGCGTCTCACAAACTGATAGGGGTTGCTCCGTCAACGATACTGAACAACTTCCGCCAGGAAATTCTTTCAGGAAGTGAAAAGCATTTTGGATTTTCCATACAATTTTCTGATCGAGGTGGATATTATGTATGGAAAAGCGATTTTTTAGTTTCACTTCTTGAAAGAATTTCTTGGTAGAAGTTGTTCAGTATCGTTGACTGAGCAATCCCTATTAGTTTTCGGGACGCTGTCCCTTACACCCGGTATACTTTGATAGGGTTTACTTACCAGACTTACTTTTGGGGCAAACAAAAGTATCAATTACTAGGTGAAGTAATTGGCGAATAGAGTATTTTTTCAAGAAGTAGAAATAGTTGGAAAATCAATAGGTAAAATTACAAAATTGACCATCTACAAAACTCTTGAATTTTATCACGACCACTGTCTGCACCGGTTGTCTTCTTCTGTCGAGTGGGTATCGAGTCTATCGACCCGATGAACCCTGGTGTCAGAGTTTTAAAACCGCCTAGTAGCAGAACTATCAGGCCTCTGACATGGTTTGAGTAACGACCACTATCAAAGACAGCGACCGGGACCGACGGCTTAACGTGCCCTCCGAAGCACGAAATCTTTTTCTTTTCGGAAAATCAGGTGATTCAGCCTGCAATGTCCTAACCAAACTGGGGAAAAAATCACAGTGATAAATTCTCAAATATCAACTTTGTGTCCCCCCTGGGAATCGAACCCAGGACCTCCGGATCAAGAGTCCATGGCACTAACCACTAGACCACGGAGGCAGTATACCGGTTGTAAGGGACAACATCCCGCAAACTAATAGGGGTTGCTTAGTCAACGAAACTGAACAATTACCAGCAGGTTCTTTTTCAGGAAGTGAAAAATAAAATTGACCTTTCCATACAAAATCACCACCTTGATCAGATAATTTGTATAGAAAATCAATATTTTTTTTCACTTCCTGACAAAATATCCTGCTGATAGTTGTTGAGTTTCGTTGACTGAGCAACCCCTATCAGTTTGCGGGACGCTGTCCCTTACACCACGTATAAGAGTCTTTGTTACCTGGAGCAAACAAAATATAATATTAGCTAACGCTACCTGGAGTCTGGAGTTTAGCAATAAAACCTATTATACCTAAGTACTACGGAATTATTTCAGAAATAATTTTTATGAACTGCTATTCATAAAAATGCATGAGCATGATTCAAGAATAAATTGTCTTTTATGTCTGTAATTTAGTCTGACTCCCACGATACTCCCACGTCCTAAAGACCACTATCAAAAACAAAGTAAACAATTCTGTTTGGCGGTAGAAATAAACACGTAGGAGATAATTCCACTAGCAACTTTTCTTCAAAACCCAATAATAATATTC
Organism: Scrobipalpa costella; assembly: GCA_949820665.1. Taxonomy (NCBI): domain Eukaryota; kingdom Metazoa; phylum Arthropoda; class Insecta; order Lepidoptera; family Gelechiidae; genus Scrobipalpa; species Scrobipalpa costella. Next base: position 25,179,377 of record OX463297.1, read on the forward strand.
CACAGGTAAATAAGATACTCCTCCAGATTTTCTCCAATCATCTGTCCACAACCCGTGCTGATATTTAAGGGGAATCGTCCCGTCACTGGTTCTCTGTGAGCCCGCGCTAAACTCCTTGCATTAAGACATTACACACTAATCCCACCGAGAAATATTGCCTTATTTACTCGCTTTAAAGAATTTGAAATCTAGGCGAATTTCGTCCTTCCCGGAAAAGCAACGCTACTTTAAGTCTTTAAGTATAGTATCCGCTTCCTTTACTTCCCTGCCGTTCCTTCCCTCTTTTTTTAAATTCCTTCTCGTCCCTTCATCCCATCTCGTCCCTTAATCCTCTCTTGTCCCTCACTTACCTCCCGTCCCCGTCTTTTCTTATATCCCTCTTGAGGCTCACTTAACTCCCATCACTCCGTTCCCTCTCATCCCTCCCTTCCCTCACTTTTCTTTCGTTACTTCTTTCATTTTTGTCCCTTCCCTCCTATTCACAAACCGTGTTGATCCTTAAGGCGCGTCGTCCCGTCGCTGGTCCTCTGTGAAACTCCCTGCATTAAGTAATTACGCACTAATCCCACCTTCCCACCGACAGAGAGAATTACTGCTTTATTTACTCGCTTCATTAGAACTGCTGCTTATTTTAAATTATGATGAGCGCTCTGCTCAAAATGTGTATTTATTTTGTATAACTTAAAGAGACCAATGAGGAGAAATTTAAAAAGGAGAAGCGATTTATATAGGCGGCAATTCTGCACGCACTATTCTTTAATTAATTCTTAGTTAGCGCTGTCACCAAATAAACACATGACTTTGACATTCCTAATCTGACGTAAGACGCTTAAAATAAGAACTGACCATAGAGCATGCTTCCTTATTTTACGTCATATAAGCAGTCTTAGTCAGATTAGGATTTTTAAAGTCATGTGTTCATTTGTTATCCTGTTAAAATGACAAAGTTGAGAAAGTGACAGAACTAGCTAAGAATTAGAATTATGTCGCGAGAATCGACGACACTGTATGGTTTTACACTTTGTCCGCTATATTTTGACGCGCTTTTCTACGTTTCCCCAGTATTTCTATCAATTTTATCCGCCATATCATATGACAGCGGTAAACAATGTCAGGCAACGCATAAAACCACTGACTATAAATCAAAACCCGAGAATAGATGTTTTTAGTTTTTTTAGTCTGAAAGTGAAAAATAGATTTTAATTTTAGTTTTAGCCGGAAAATCTAGAATCGAGCCCATTGATTGGCCTATTGAAGATAGTGCAATCATGCTATGCGTCTAAATATTTATATTTTCATCGCACGATCAAAAAGCATCGCATCATCGAAGATAACAGAAGAGCACCTCAGAGTTGCGGCACGAAACTCCGTCTACTCTTTTTAATTATTTCTGACTTGTGTTCTTCTATGCTGGACTAGGAGCGAGAGAAAAACATAGATTGTTCCTACTGCATTTCCTCCCGGGCATGCTGCGAAACCAGCTAAGAGATCCGAAGGTTTCTGTATATTGCAATTTAGGCAATATGCTAACAACCTGTCACTACAGCAATATACAATACAATACAAGATACTTTATTGTACAAAGAAACACAAAGACAACAGAAAAGTAAGGAACAAAGCAGTACAATATAGGCGGCCTTATTGCTAAAGCAGCAATTTCTACCAGGCAACCTTTGGGTATTAGGATAGTACATAGCAGATAGCGGGATAGTGCATACTAAGTTCATCTTTATACTTTAACAATATAAATACTACTAAATAAAAACACCCGATACCCACTCGAAAGAAGAAGAAGAATAAAAACATAACTAAAATAAACTAATATATGTATTTATAATAAACTTATACATATTATGCTAATGGGGGATAGGATAAATAACTAATTATTATTCTCTAAGAAGAACTTTCTTGTTCGCTCTTTAAATGTCTCAATAGACGGTGCTCGTCGAACGAATATACCTACAAATCTATCGTAAATAACCCTCAAAACTTCGTCAGACGTATAGAAACGACCTTTCTTTAGGTCGTTTACGCTCTGCTTACCCCATTAGGGCTGAAGGCGTGATTATATGTTTGTATGTATGAGTTTTATTTGATCATACCAACAGAAAGAGATCTTCTCGCATTGCAAATTGAAGTTATCGTTTGCCCTGTTCCCTGAACTAATCGCATACAAAACCAACGCATGTGTTAGTAACACCATACATACATACATATAATCACGCCTTTATCCCTAATGGGGTAGGCAGAGCGCAAATGACCTAAACAAAGGTCGTTCGCCACGTTTTGAGGATTATTCAAGATAGATTTTTGGGTATATTGCTGTAGTGGCAGATTGTCATCCCATCGCCTAAACTGCAATTTACAGAAACCCTCGGATCACTTAGCTGGTTTCTACAGCATACCCGGGAGGAAATACAGCTGGCACATTCTATGTTTTTCTCTCGCTCCCAGTCCAGCATAGAAGAAACTAGGGATAAAGGCGTGATTATAGATATGCATAGCATGTATGTCTTAATTTTATTTGATCATACCAATAGAAAGAGTTCTTCTCGCATCGAAAATTATTGCAGTTATCGATGGCCTTGTTCCTGAACTAATCGCATACAAAATTAACGCATGTGTCAGTAATACCATGTTGTTATAAAGGTCGGAACACACTGCCAAACTAATAAACGGAGTAGCGGTTAGTGGGAACTTGGCAACTTCCCTACTTAGCACTTGTAGTGAGCTGCTTGAGTGACATTGCGGGGAGACTTGGCCCGTGTATACTTGGGTCTAGGCTTTGGTGAAACCACAACAGATTGCTTAGCTGTTAGACTGTTTAGGCTTCTTCTTATAGAGTGGCGGAAATTCTGCACGCACTATTCCTTAACTAATTCTTAGCTAGCGCTGTCACTTTCTTAACTTTGACTTAAGAACAGGATAGCAAATAGACAGACGACTTTGACATTCCTAATCTGACGTAAGCCGCTTAAAATAAGAACTGAGCATAGATAATGCTTCCTTATTTTACGTCAAATAAGCAATCGTACTATGTTTTTTTTTTCCTTCATAGTATGGCTTTCATCGTTTTTATACGATGATTCTGCCAATGTCACGGTACAAAGAATACACTGGTATTAAAAAACCATTCTTAAAACAAAATAATGACGATTACCAGTGGTTTTTTTCCCAATCCAACCATCCAACCTAAAACAAGACACAAAATTAGTATAAAAAAGTAAAGTAGGTATGTTAGAATACAAGTGGAAGGACAAAACAGTTTATAATTTAATATTATTAATTTTAATGAATTTGGCTAAGGTATACACGAACGAAGACTGCACAAGGGTTAGTAAAAAGTTAACATTTACTGGGCGGGGAATATTTTTCGGAAGCATCTGGTATAAAGAAGTCATATGTTCATTTGCTATCCTGTTCTTATGTCAAAGTAAAGAAAGTGACAGCACTAGCTCAGGATTAGAAGTAGGGATACGTGGCGAGAATCGACGACAGTAGGTCTTCGATGTTCGTTTGTCAAAGACAGCGACACTGAGTACCCTTGGAAGCCCGGAATTTGTTTTCTTACAGACAGTCACGTAATTCAGGCCGTATTGTCCTAACTAAACTGAACAAAATCTCACATTTTTTTTATTTTTAATTTTATTAAAATAGTCACCAGCTCATTTCAAACTATTAGTACATTTCGGGTCATACGGGTCTAGATTATGGACATAGGGCAGAGTAATTATTGTTAACTAGTTTACAAAAAGAATAGGTAACATACCTTAAACTTAAGTAATAAGTGGTTATAAAACTAATACTATTAGCAGAGTATTAAACACTTCATCTGTGTGGTCTAAATACAGAATATCGTTATAACACGATAAAGTAAGTATTAAGAGGTAAGAGTGATATCGTAATTGTTCATTAGCATAATGCACTGAAGCTCAAATGGGATAAAACTCCTATACATACATACACTCACACCTTTATCCCTTTATCTCAATCAATTGACAAATACTCAAAGAGTTGGATAACTATGGTTAGATGTAGCCCGAGTGAGTTAGATAGACTTGTATTAGAATGTATTAGAATCACTGCACTGCCCAAAACGACAAGATTACAGGGTTATACGTACCCTGACTTCTTGCTAGCTAAAATTAGCTCGCGGTTTTAATCCTGTAAAGTGTCAGGCCCCTAACTAGTTCCCACAGACAAAACATCACGCAATATATACATTACAGCTGAGCATTAATCTGTGTCACCAACACTCCCTAATTAGTCGGATTTCACGTCTAGTAATGAGAACCAGCTGGATCAGACAGTGGATGTTCAGGCGAATCCAATGAGAATATTGTTGCTATGAAATATGGGACCTTTCAAATAAACACGTTAGCTCAGATGTTATGAGTTAAAACTTGACTTATTTAATTACTAGCTGTGCCCGCGACTCCGAACGCGTGGTGGTTATGATTTTAAACAGCGATGCACTTTTCTGTTTTAAATTTTACATGTCCTCTAGTGGTCAGTGGCGGACCTATCAAATCAATAATTGCTTTAACGTTTCGTAAACCATAAGTGCAAAAGTTTTTCGTTAGGTTTTCATGGTTTTTACTGCAAATACATAAAAATATCTCTATACCGCGTATTAACAGATGTCGCTGTACGATTTGGCGATATTTTTAGATTGCGGTGGAGAAAATTTTCTTGGGAACACAAATACTTCTGATGAACTTTTGAGTTGTTACCGCGTTGGAAAGCCGTCGACTTCGCCGATCCCAGACCACTCAGCCGCGGTTCTATTATCGGCGGGTGGGCGATCCCCTCGATCGATTTAATTTCATATTTGAACCAATTCGGAGTGGCAAAAAAGTCTAAACGCGACTTTTTCTATCAAGAGGGAACAGAAAGGGACAACAATTTAAGCAGGAATAGATCCCTCCGTTCTTTACGTCTATGGCGCCAAAGGCGGTCGGGGTCGGGTTGTCAATCGTCTCGATGAACGTTATAATCTCTTTACTCTTATTTAGTTGTGTCATTACGAATCGCGTAAGCTAAACCTAACATGTGTATAACACGATACTTGTGTGCGTAATGAGACTTATTGTATTCTAATGAGATTTTAAAAAAACAGGATTCAATTTTCTGTCGTGACGTGATTATTTGTATCCTTTGTTTTTTCCTAGATAACAATCAGTCGAATTAAAAAAGTTTGGTCGAAATCAGTTAAAAAACAGCCAAATTTGGATTTCCTGCCTACCCTCTAAGTGAGGTGGCGTGATTTTAGGTATCCTAAGTTGCAACCCGAGTAACACTGAGTTGAATAAAAAAGTCCAATTGAAATCGGTTCATTAGTTTTGGCGTGATGTGTTTACAGTTTTTTTTTTTTTTAAATCGATTTAGTCTTTATATCGTTAATAATGCCTGCTGCAATTATTTTTTTTTAAAAATATTTAATGTACAGACACGACCCTTCTAGAGATTTATTATATGTATAGATTATTTCATAGACCTAGGTTGTATCGTAGTATTATTATTCATGTTAAAACCAAAATTGTCAACGTACGTAACTTAGGCTGGCAGATTTTAAATTGATATTCAGATATAATTTACATTTAAAAAATATTGCTATAAATCCAAATCATAATTTATTATGGTTTCTCTACGCCCCTACCTAGTACCTGTAGATTATAACAACAGAAAAGTTCTTTTTTAAATCGCTACTTTTAGTGCTACCTACAGTAGGTCTGGGAAGAGAAGCAGCCGGTACATTTTATGTTTTTTCTATTGGTCGGAATGGATGAAAACTTTTATAAGAGGGCTTTAAGGCGATTCCTCCCGACAAATGTTTGTTTTTAAGAGCTTATTTCTCCTTAACAAATAATTTAAAATGCAAAAAAATATACATCTAAAATATTAGTTCATGGCCTGCAATTGCAACATTTAAAAATATTCTAATTCATAAACAAGGTTGCTCAAAAAATCTGGAAATAATGCTGTTTTTATCATTAAATTTGATATTCCTTCTAAACTGTCAGTAGCGCTTTCACGGTTCCTTATCCGTATTATAAGTATCTAAATCGCAACATAACTTTTTCAATCCGACTCGTAGTTTTTTTGGAAGTAGCTTTTTTCAGCGCTTTCTCAACTGCCTCCGTGGTCTAGTGGTTAGTGCCATGGACTCCTGATCCGGAGGACCTGGGTTCGATTCCCAGGGGGGAAACACAAAGTTGATATTTGAGAATTTATCACTTTGTGAATTTTTGACATTGCAGGCTGAATCACCTGATTGTCCGAAAAAGAAAAAGATTTCGTGCTTCGCAGGGCACGTTAAGCCGTCGGTCCCGGTCGCTGTCATTGATAGTGGTCGTTACTCAAACCATGTCAGAGGCCTGATAGTTGTGCTACTAGGCGGTTTAAAAACCAGGGTTCATTGGGTCGATAGACTCGATACCCACTCGACAGAATAAGAAGCGCTTTCGTACATTTTTGACGCGGTTACGGACGTAACCGCCACGCCAAAGCGCGCGCTGAATTGAACGATATTATTCTAAGGCATGACGAGCGATGGTTGCATAAATTGAAATCTACCTGCTCATCTTCCGGGAGAATACGCCTTAAAGTAAGTACCTTAAAATCTTGGAGTAGTAAGTAGGACCTTAAGTACGCTGTAAAAGATGCTAAATGTGCACGTACCGACGAAATACGTCCGAAGTCTATCAAAGTGAATATGGACACTAAAACCGGCACTCACTGGGCCTTTCCCCATTCCAAAGCCATATATTTCGATAGCCCCATAATGTGAACCTATAAATAAAACATGGCCCCCTGTTGACAATGACGAATAGCTTTTACAACCTTCTAAAGCAGAAAACAGAGAAAAAGGAAAGCTGTAGGCGACGGAGATCGCTAGCCATCAAATCAAATATTTTGATCTTGCAAATAAGTGAGCCCAATGGTGCAATGGATAGGGCCGCTGCCTCCTGAGCGGGCGGTCGTAGTTCGAATCCCACCACGTACCAATGTGTTTTTCGATTTTCGTATTTCATATGTACGTATATTTGACGCTTTTTCCGTGCTTCGAAAGGCACGTTAAGCCGTTGGTCCCGGTTAATATCGTTTAATACCGTAGGTAGTCGTTAAACCATGTCAAAGGCCAGTGCTAAGCATTGGCAGCTTGAATACTGACCTAATAAGGATTAAGTATTAAGGATTTTTAAGGATTGGGTCTGGTTTCCCTTCTGGGCTGTGGAGGTCAGATGGCAGTCGCTCTGTGTAAGAACCAGTACCTTCGTTCAATCACCTAGGTTCGGTAGCCGACCCCGAGATATACGGGATAAGGCTAGCCTTATCTCCCTCGGGAGATGAAAGTATATGTGTGGGGGGAACGTTTGCTATTGAGGCTAAGTAATGTCTCATTTTGACATAGATCTAACATGGGTTAGTTGTGTGTGTTTCCCCCGAATGGCTAGGCTTATTCTGCCAGCCACCTGGGAAACTTGCCCTGATGTGACGTCTTTGATTAAATTTTCGATTTGTCAAACGTTAATTGTATTGACCCTTTGTAATTGTAGTCGATAGTAAAGTTTTTCTTCCATGCTGGCCTGGGAGCGACAGAAAATACATCGGATCGTAAGCGAAAACCGTCTCCATAAGAAAAGTCTAACCTTAGTTTGACTTCTTATCCTACGGTCGTTGGTATAAATGAACATATTTCACATTAGCTTGAGTTATTTGCTGCACCACATAAAGTATAGACAATTTGAATCAACTCACCCGTGGATTACATTTTATTTGATCAATAGCTTAATTCAGTTTATAACACAAAAAAAATACTCGGCTCAGGGAGACATTTTATGTTTTTTTACGAAATAAAAAATGAAATCAAATCTTGTGAAACTAGAGACATTGCTCTGTTAGATTCTGATGTTACTAAACTTCGAAATTTTTTCGATGAGTGAAATACAAAGTACTGTTATTCAAATCATTTTAAAAATCATCATCTATCAGAGGTATGTGCATTATTTTCCATAAAAACATACATGCATACATATGATCACGCCTTTATCCCTAATGGGGAAGGCATAGCGTTAACGACGTAAACTAAGGTCGTTTCGCCACGTCTGACAAAGTGTTGAGGGTTATTTATGATTGATGTGTAGGTATATTGCTGTAGTGACAGGTTGTCAGCCCATCGCCTAAATTGCAATATACTGAAACCCTCAGATCCTTTAGCTGGTTTTTCATCCATAATAACGTCCTAATTTACTATTTTTTTGAAAATCGAGACAATGAGATGTAAATACTAGGAATACCTGAGATACCACAAACGTAGTGTGTTTGTATCCGTAGCTATAAAAGTTCTCTCTCGTTCTTATGACCTGTGCTATATAACATGGGACATTAATTTGATATTCTTCTAAGAACACTGAGAGATTGGTACAGAATTATCGAGTACCTAATCTACCTATATATTTCTGAATAGATATTGTACATATATACTTAAGGCTTATGGCCTCCGTGACCTAGCGGTCTCAGCCATGGTCTCTCGACCCGGGGGCCCAGATTCGATTCACAGTGGGGGACAATGACCTTGTGTTGTTGTTTCTAGTTTGGTTGGGACATTACAGGCTGATCACCTGATTGTCCAAAAAGTAAGATGGTTCATGCTGTCGGATGGGTCCTGCGCCAGATTTATCTCTGGTCATATCAGTCAATCTGTCCCATCACAATAAGAGATTGAAGGAAAAAAGAGTGCACTTGTGTGTAGCGCAAACACTTGGGTACTAAAAACTTCTTCCGCGCAGTTGGCCTATCTCTAGGGGATAGGCCGCCAACACCGGGAATCGGTGGGAGGACTATTATTATAGTCCAACGATTTAATAATAGCCATAAATTGAAAGCCCACTGGTGTCAAAAACCTGGCACAATCCAATTTCTCGCTGACTTGACTTTAGCTTGAAAAACATAAATTCCTAGCATTCCATATCTAGGAGAATCCACAGCGTGAATATACAGATATTTTCAGAACAAAAGACGAATCAGAGAAAATAATAAAGCCAAAATCAAAATCACCTGACAGAAATAGGTCACTGCGACTCTTATAGGACCATTGTGACTCTTATATCACCTATCGTCCGGTAATAAAAACGGTCCACGTCTGCAAACAGGATTGACTTCCACATACAAATAACTTTGTTTTTTGCACGACCACGTTACAGTAATATTTTTAGGTATTTTTCACCGCAATAAATCGACTGTAGAGTCCAATACTTGTTTGAAGCCAGAGTTTGAAACATCAATAAACTTGGATACTACATTTTAGTTTACAGTTTGAAATGGTGTTTGAATATTTATGATTGGTCTTTTATTGCGATATGGTTTTGCTCTCGATTCTATTCTAGGCTAAAAGTAATCGGGACAGAGTTTGAGCAAACTCAAACTCTCAGAAGTTTCAAACACAATTCTACTGTATACACTGACGAAACACAGTAAAAGTGCCTTGTGCTGGAACTTAATTATAAATCAATAAGGGCGGTTTTACACTGCTCCGTATTCGTATCCACAATTTCGCGTCAACCCATGCATTTTTTCAAAGATACGAACCGAATGCGGAGTAGTGAAAAGGCGCCCTAAGGGTTGTAATAGTGGGTTGTAAGTAATTTTCTCTTCCAAAATTTTACTCTCGAGGCATCGTTCTGCTAAAATTTGGTCCATAAGAAAAACCACTAAATGGTACCTAAGTAGATCCTGTTGCAAGCTAAATACCCGAACCCAACTTTACAAAAACAACCCACCATCTCAAATTAAACCAGCATTATCCACCACTACACGAGTTACAAGATTTCACCGCAAAAATGTTCCACAAAAACGATGTAAGAGGAAAAATATATTTCCTCCGAGCGTTACGCTCTCATTATATGCCTATTGTGGGGAGGAACGCGGGCCGCAATATACCAGTTTACCGCAGTAAATAAGTTTGCCGGCGGGGGTCAAATTTGGCCACTTTACCCCTACTTCCTCATATCGCACTCAGATTTGCGCTTTGACATATTGTCGTGGCTCTGATCGTCATGTTTCTAGGGTCATTTTGGCAGTGACCGGATTATCTTCTGGATAATTCTAAAAGTTGGAGGTACGATTGCTACCGAATTTTCGAAAAATACGTTTTAGAATTTAGAGTAAGATTTTTCTTCCATGCTGGACTGAGAGCGAGAGAAAAACATAGAATGAGCCAGCTGCATTTCCTCCCCGGCATGAGATTCGAGGATTTCAGTATTGCACTTTAGGCGATGGGCTGACAACCTGTCACTACAGCAATATACCTACAAATCTATAGTAAGGAACCCTCATAACTTTATCAGACGTGGCAGTACAACTTTTATTTAGGTCGTTTACGATCTGACTACTCCATCAAGGATAAAGGCGTGATTATATGTATGTATGTACGTTTTAAAAGATAGGATTTATTGACATTTGTGCTACGTAGATGCTAGCTACACGTCATAGCCTTTATATTTTTGATGATGAAGGTTAATGTTTTTTTTTTTTCAGATATTATCATTTCTTTTAAGTTTCACTTATTTTCGTGGTTTTTTTTATTTACACGAGAGGCTGACGAAAGATTACCGTAGCAATTACCTTTTTTTTCTGAAATATAACGCTTTAGTAAATCGTTTACGCTCTGCCTACCTCATAAAGGATATAGCCATGATTTTATGTAAGCTCGTGTGAGTAATGTGTTTCATCTGCAAGTAAACTACGCGTGTAATCTGCTAAAACGTCCGTCACACCGAATTGGAGCCCCGTTAGTTGTCTAACAGTAATTAGAACGGGTTTCTGACAGCGGTACAAGTGATAGATTAATAGAGGTACTAATAGGTTTATTCCATGCTGGCCTTGGAGCGAGAGAAAAACATAGAAAATACCAGATGCATTATCTCCCGGGCATACTGTAAAAACCAGCTAAGGGATCCGAGGGTTTCAGTATATTGTAGTTAAGCGATGGGCTGAGAACCTGTCACTAAGCAATATACCTTCAAATCTATCTTAAATAACCCTCAAAGCTTTGTCAAACGTGGCGAAACGACCTTTGTTTAGGTCGTTTACGCTCTACCCACCCCATTACGGATAAAGGCGTGACTATATATATGTATGTATGTACAAATAGGTATTCACAGAGAAATTCAAGTCTTTATGCCTTACAAAGCAGGCAGGAAAGTTCTGGCACGGTAGACGAAGCGTAGGCAGGCCTCCCATATGGTGGACAGGGTAGTCAGAGTGTATACTAGAATAACAGACCGTTTTGGCTACGTCTGACAAAGTTTGACAGTAATGGTAGAAATAACGAACCGTGAATGCTGTAATGATAAATTACCAAATATTTTCCTAAATTGCTTTCGTTCCCTTCTACTGATTTCGACAGTATGCCTGGGAAAGGAAGTAGCTTTTTATCGCTTTCAATCCAGCATGGAAGAAATGTGTACATATTTAATTCCAATTAAAGAATAATGATAATACAACTTACTTACTTCGCTGGCTCAGCGACCAGAAGTGGGACTTTGCCAAAATAATAGAACTGAATATTTAATTTCAGATTAACGCTGTGCCTACCCCATTAGGGATAAAGGCGTGATTTATGAATGTATGTGTGAATATAAACGCTGTTCTTCTATTGTTTGCACTACCACGATAGTCCGTACCGATATTTGTTCAGCCGAGACCCAAATCAATTACTATTAGTTTACGAAGTGACACCTTTGCCTAAGGCTTGTGTTCAATTCTTTCTATACATACATACATACATATAAACACGCCTTTATCCCTAATGGGGTAGGCAGAGCGCAAACGACCCAAAACAAAGGTCGTCCCGCCACGTCTGACAAAGTTTTGAGGGTTATTTAAGATAGAATTCTAGGTATATTGCTGTAGTGACAGGTTGTCAGTCCATCGCCTAAATCGCACTATACTAAAACCCTCGTATCCCTTAGCTGGCTTTTACAGTATGCCCGGGAGGAAATGCAGCTGGCATATCCTATGTTTTTCTTTCCCTCGCAGTCCAGCATGGAAGAATCAGTTTCATTTGGAAAAAAAAATAGATTGAGAGAGTTGTAGTTAGAGTAGTATTTTCTGCTGGATTGAGAACCTCTACGTTTTGAAGTAATAAAAATCATAGAACACATAAACTGCTAGTCTTCGTTTTCATAATTATCTTACCTTTGGTAAGATGAACCAGAAGTTTTGAAAAAGTTGAAGCAGTTTTACTATACAGGGTGTAAAAAAAAGTACCTTTAAACTACGTAATGTATTAGTGATATTTTTGATTATTTATTTTTTATAGGAGACGACGTGGACGACCCCGAAAGAGGTGGCGAGACGAACTAGACGCACACATGACCGATTGGCGAGAACTGGCACTAGATCGCGAAAAATGGAAGGAAGGGAGAGAGGCCTTTGCCCTGCAGTGGGACACCACAGGCTCTTAAATAAAAAATAAAAGTTTGTTTTCTTTCATGCTGGCCTGGGAGCGAGAGAAAAACATACTGGTAGAATGTGCCAGCTGGATTTCCTTCCGGGCATGCTGTAAAAACTAGTTAAGGGATCCGAGGGTTTCAGTGTATTGTAATTTAGGCGATGGACTGACAACTTACCACTACAGCAATACCAGGCCACTCAGAAAGTATTGCGATAAATAGTTTTTATATATGGCAGACTGGCCGGTTAGAATCTTTTTTGAAAATATGATTACTTGTAAGTAAAAATATGTGTGTTCCATTTTCAAAATTTCCCTCCACATTTTTTGCGAGCCAATTCAAAGTATCGTGTCTTACTGAAAAATGGATCTGCGCCGGGAACATTTTAGAGCTATGATTTTTTACGATTTCAAGTGTCGCCTGAAACCGGATGAATCGTTCGATAGACTTCAAATGGCATTTATGGATGAAAACCCCTCCAAGGCAACCGTGTATCGTTGGTATAACGAATTTAGGTGGCGGTCGACCAACCTTGGGGGATGAAGAAAGAAGCGGTCGCCCTTTGACGGCTATTACGGAAGAAAACGTGCTAGCAGTGAAAAATTTAATCCAAGATAATAGGCGAATTACATATCAGGAGATTCAGCACATATTAAAGATTGGATCGGGAAGCGTTCACGAGATTCTTCAAGGGCATCTTCGCGTGAGGAGGATAGTATCGCGCTGGGTGCCGCACTACCTCACCGACGCTGAGAAGCAGGCCCGGGTGGAATGGTGCCGTGATATGCTGAACAAATTTGAAGCAGGCTCGTCTCGGCGTGTTTACGACAACGTAACAGGTGATGAGTCCTGGATTTATCAATACGATCCAGAAACCAAGCGCCAGTCGACAGTTTGGGTGTTTCAAAATGAACCAACGCCTACCAAAGCGAAGCGATCTCGAAGCGGGGGGAAGATTTTGATCGCCAGCTTTTTTAATTTGACTGGCCACTTGGCCTCAATTCCCTTACGAGATCAAAGAAGCATTAACGCCGAATGGTATACTACCAAATGTTTACCAGAAGTTTTTTCTGTTGTGAGCAACAAGCGACCAAACACAGGGCTCCGCGGACTACTGCTCCACCACGACAATGCGCCTGCACACACCGCGCTCAAAACGAGGGACTTCCTGGACAGCACACCAGTCAAACTCCTGGGTCACCCTCCTTACAGCCCTGATCTAGCACCGTGTGACTTCTTTTTATTTCCAAAAATAAAAAATCAGCTCAAGGGGATACAATTTTCGTCGCCGGAAGATGCGCTGGCTGCGTTCGAGCAGGCTGTAAACGAGGTGTCTACGGCGGACTGGAAAAAGTGTTTTGAAAACTGGTTCAGACGCATGAATCTTTGTATAGAGGCTGGTGGAGAGTACTTTGAAAAGATTTAATAAAAATATATGTACCTGTAGAACAATTTTTTTTAGTATCGCAAATCTTTCTGAGTGTCCCACGTATACCTACAAATCTATCTTAAATAACCCTCAAAACTTTGTCAGACATAGCGGAACGAGCTTTGTTTAGGTAAATTTACGCTCTGCCTACCCCATTAGGGATAAAGGCGTGATTAAAAATGTCAAACTTATGGTGTTCATAGAATACTTATATAGATTTTAAATCCCATTCCCTAACACTCCGTATGTCCCATACAAGTATCTCAATCCACGGCTCGGGCAGCCAATACCCGGTTACAAGGAAGGGGCGGGGAGGGGAGGCAGTTAACTAGTTTAGTTTAGCACCGGGACCGACCGTCTGAGAAACTACACTAGATTAGAAACCAGAGGTACTATTCACGGATTAATTAATTAAACAATGAGTATCTAAAAAAAAGGCTGGAGAAGTTCATAATTACTGGCGGGTACGCGAGTACGAGGCAGAACGCCCATGCATTGGACGGATGCAATAAAGAACGCAAAAATACCTACTTTCAAGTCGCAACCCATTTTGCCAGCGGCCGCTGGACTTGATGGAACCTTGCAAATGGTCACGATCCTCAGCACTGAGGGACCGATAAGAAAGAAGATCTAAAAACAATCCCCATGTGGTGCCGGGTAAGAATAGCATCACCAAATAACTTGTAGTGGGTGTCGTAGAAGTGGGCAGCAGCGTTCCCTGTGAATGGAAAACTTGTACTGCGCTCACCAACCCGCCTGCCAAGCGTGGTGAGTATGGCATATACTCACAATTTTTGGGAAGGCACATGTCCAGCAATGCGCTGTTGATGTTTGATCTAAAAAATAAAACCTTTAATAAAAAATATGGTTGCAATGTTTTTTTTTTCTTGCGTATGCTAATATTGATAGAGCCACGCATGTCGCAAAAGCCATTTTTTGTCGCCGGAAAAAAACACCATAGGTAACTTGAAAGCAGCCATAATACTGGGTGTAAGGGACAGCGTCCCGCAAACTGATAGGGGTTGCTCAGTCAACGGAACTGAGCAACTTTCACCAGGAAATTCGTTGAGGAGATGAATCAATTTTTTTACCTTCCCATACAAAATGACCACCTTAATCAGACAATTTGTATGGAATACCCTTTTTTTTACTTCCTGATGATAGTTGTTCAGTTTCGTTGACTGATAAACCCCTATTAGTTTGCGGGATGCTGTCCCTTACACTCCGTATGTGTCAGCGAAAAAGTAATTTCTCAAATGAATGAGTTTAAGAGCCCCATATGATATCATAGAGGCCGAATGGCTCGCGGCCACCGAAGTTCGGCTCTATACAGCTAACTATGCTTCGCAGCCTATTCTTAGGGAGGCCTGGTCAAACCATCTTTGAGTAAATTCTCACATTTGGCGTAAAATAAAATCTATAAGAATTTACATACACACATGTAGTCACGCCCATATGCCTAATGGGTTAGGCAGAGCGTGAACGACCTAAACAAAGGTCGTCCCGCCACGTCTGACAAAGTTTTGAGGGTTATTTAAGATAGATTTGCAGGTATTTTGCTGTAGTGACAAGTTGTCAGCCCATTGCCTAACTTACAATATACTGAAACTCTCGGATACTTTAGCTGATTTTTACAGCATGCCCGGGAGGAAATACAGCCGGCACATTCTATGTTTTAATCTCGCTCCCAATCCAGCATGGAAGAATTTGATTTCATCATGGAAAAATTGTATTCTAGAAATTAGTAGAAAATGCATGTTCTGAATACAAGTAAAAACAAAATAAAACTTAAATTAGATATAAAATTTAATTTCAAGATAAACCCGAAAATGCGCTCATTAAAGTTCGCTTACCCAAACTGCAGCAACCCTCTCAGCTCAGTTCAGTTTTCTTCAAGAATTCATGGGGGCAAGTTCTAGCAGGAATTATTCAATGTTTCCGTGCAAAATTTCCCCGTGTCCTGTCTTGCGAGCAAATGTATGCAGCCAAGGATGGTCATATTTGCTGGAAGAGACAATGAAAAAAATATATTCAAGATAACTAATTCCACTAAACGTATGAAAATGAGTGTTTGAAAAATTAAAAGAGGTTGTATTAGAAATAATTACATCTAATCACGCCTTTATCCGTAATGGAGTAGGCAGAGCGTAAACGACCTAAGCAAAGGCCTTTCCGCCGCGTCTGACAAAGTCTTGAGGGCCATTCAAGAAAGATTTGTACGTATATTGCTGTAGTGACAGGTTGTCAGCCCATCGCCTAAATTACAATATACTGAAACCCTCAGATCCCTTAGCTGGTTTTTACAGCATGCTCGGGAGACAATGCAGCTGGCACATTCTATGTTTTTCTCTCACTCCCAGTGCAGCATGAAAGATAAGGGCGTTTTTGCAATGCTCCGTATTCGGTTCGTAAACGTGAAAAATTACATTTTTTTTTTTTTTTTTTTTTAAATATATATAGGCGAGCATTTGTCCGCCATCTCACCTGGTGGAAAGTGACGATGCGGACTATGTTGGAGCATACTCACCTATGTAGTGCCTATTCACTCTCGCCTTGAAAAGGCCCAGGTTATATTGTTCCGGAAACAGATCCGCCGGCAGGGAGTTCCACTCCTTAGCCGTTCGCATTAAGAATGTGGAAGCGAACCGCTTCGTGCGAATTTGTGGTATATCCACGACATAAGGGTGGAACCCCTGTCCACGCCTAGTGCTCCGGAGATGGAAAGGGGAGGGGGGTATAAGGTCATGAAGTGCTAACGCGCACTCCCCGAAATGTATCCTGTAAAATACCGACATGCACGCCACTCTGCGACGGTGCTCAAGGTTCTGTAGTTTTGCCTCAACCAGTGCTGAGTCTCCAATGAGCTTCTTAGCACGTTTCTCGATTGAGTCTAAGGCAGCCAGCTGGTATTTAGCTGAACCGTCCCAAAGGTGGCAGCAGTACTCCATACACGATCGGACTTGAGCTGTGTATAACTGCAATAGCTGTCCCGGTGTGAAGTATCGCCTCACCTTCGAGAGGATACCAAGTTTTTTGGCAGCTGTTGTGGCCAGAGACTCAATGTAACGTCCAAAGTTCAAGTCGGACGTAAGGCTCATACCAAGAAGCTCAAGATGGTCAGAAATCGGTACGGATACATCCCGGAAAGTTGGAGCCAGGTTAAAAGGACTCCGTTTTGTCGAGAATAGACACGCCTGGGTTTTGGATGCGTTGAACTTGACGAGATTGGCATCGCCCCACTCGGATATCACCCTTAGCGATGAGTTCAGACGATCCACTATGGACTCCCGACAAGACTGGATTGTTTCACTGTTGGCCCTTGCACTGGACAGATATCTGTCAACAACCGTGCTGTCATCAGCGTACCCAAAGGTATCGGGTGTCAACATGTCGTTGATATGCAGCAGGAATAAGGTTGCAGACAGGACAGAACCTTGAGGAACTCCGGCATCAATACCCTGTTGTCCGGAGGAGCAGCCTTCTAAGACCACTTGTATGGATCGTTCACTCAAGAAGTCCGAAATCCAGTTGCAAAGGCCAGCAGGTAACCCGTAGGCGGGAAGCTTGCCAGTAAGGCTAGCGTGCCAGACCCTGTCAAAGGCCTTGGAGATATCCAGAGACACGGCAAGTGCTTCACCATGTCTCTCGATAGCCTCGCTCCATAAGTGAGTGGCATGCACGAGGAGGTCCCCCGTCGATCGCCCTCGGCGGAAGCCGTATTGGCGATCGTTAAGGAGATCATTATCCTCAAGGTATGCCAGGAGCCGATTATTCAGTACACGCTCCATAATCTTGCAGAGTATAGAGGTTACCGATATGGGTCTATAGTTGGCAGGGTCTGCTCGACTACCTTTTTTGGGTACAGGTTGCACATTTGCAAGCTTCCACGATTTGGGGACAACACCAGTCTCAAGTGAGAGGCGGTACAGGCGTGTCAACACCGGAGACAACTCAGGCGCACAGTTACGCAGGACGATTGCAGGGATACCGTCAGGGCCACTTGCTTTATTCACGTCTAGATTTCGCATGGTTTTAAGGACCTCTTTTTGCCGGATGCGTACGGCTGCCATAGAGCAGTCGACACGAGGTAACGGGGGTGGTATTTTACCTGCGGCATCAAGACGCGAACTTTCCGCAAAATAGGAGGCAAAAAGATTGGCTTTCTCCTCCGCAGTATGAGCAAGCGACCCATCAGGTCTCTGCAGAGGCGGTAAAGATGGCTGGCAGAAATTGGTTTCCACTGCTTTCGCAAGCGACCAGAATGCTTTACTGCCAGCCGGATAGGAAGCAAGCTTAGCGCCTACTCGGCCTATGTGGGCGAATCGAGCCCTGCGTAATTCCTTTTTGCTTAACTTGGTGGCTTTGTTATAGTTTTTCTTCAGATCGCGAGTATTCGGAGCTTTGCGTGCACGAGCATCAGCCCAAGCAAGGAATGCCGACTGTTTCTGCGATTCCGCGCAGTTACAGTCAGCATTAAACCACGGGCGAGCTTTGCTACCGGTAGGAATATCAGAGAACGGTATGAAATACTCCATACCCTGACGTATGACTTCTGTAATAGCATCCGCGCAGCTCGACGATTCGCCTGAAGAAAAACAGTCCTGCCAAGGATACGAAGCAAAGAAGTGGCGCATCTCATCCCATTCTGCTGACCTGTATCGCCACACCCGTCTTTTACCACAAGGGCCCTGATCGGGTGGTGAATACACTGATACAGATTTCACCAGACAGTGATCTGAGGTGCCCAATGGGGCAGAAACAGACACAGAGTATCGGTCTGGATCGGTAGTCAGCAGAAGGTCTAAGCAGTTGGCTGTATGAGACTCAATATCCGGGACCCTTGTTGCACAGCTGACAAGCTGGGAGAGATTTAGCGACAATGCAAATTTGCGCGCCTCTCGCCCAGCATGATCGGTCACTAGGTATGGGAACAACCACTCTTTATGATGAGCGTTGAAATCCCCCAGGATGACTAGCTGCGCTGCCGGGTATCTCTGCAGAGCTTCATCAGCACCTTCACTGAGGTGTTCAAACAGTTTGGTTGTCTCCGTGTCTCCACTATGCGAGCGATAGACGCAAGCATACACAATTTGAGCTACACCAGTATCGACCAGTACCCACAATACGGAAAAACTTGGTGCCTCAAGGTTCTTGAGACGCTTGATGCAAATGTCATCGCGAGCGTACACACAGACTCCGGCACGAGGTAGAAACCTGTGTTCTAGTGTGTAGCCGGGATAGCTGAGGTACGCCGCGTCAGCCGGACAATTGATCTGCGTCTCAGTGAGGAACAGCAGATGCGGTTTTTCAGTCTCAAGATGGTGATGGACGGGGTTGAGATTTGAGTGCAAGCCTCGAATATTTGAGAGGTGCACTTTAAGTGGGAGGAAGCTGTCATACATTTTCGCGCGAATCCATATAATTTTTCACTGTTACAAACCGAATATGGAGTTGGGTGTTTTTGCACTGATCTGAATCCGTATATATTTTCTGATCCGAATTGGCCTTCCTAGTAAAAGTATGACAGCTTGCGCACTTATCCATATCCGTTTTATAAGGAAATTTGCAAAACAATACTAATATACTTTTATGCACATAAGACAAGATATTACAAAGCAATAAAACATTACAAAACAGTACAATTTAAGCGGCCTTTTTGTTAGAGTAGCAATTTCTGCCAGGCAACCTTTGGGTATAGGAGTCGTTGAAGTAGTGCAGTAACTACAAAAAAAAATAAGAATAGTAATATAATGAAAATACAATACATAAACTATTACATTACAAATGTGTATCACTACATAGTATAAAACAAAGTCGCTTCCTCTGTCCCTATATCCCTATGTATGCATAACTCTTTAAAACTACGGAACGGATTTTGATGCGGTTTCTTTTAATGGATAGAATAATTCAAGAGGAAGGTTTATATGTATAATACATCCATATTATAGTATAGAAACACTGATAATTTCCTTGCGAAGCCGGGGCGGATCGCTAGTTAATATATAAATGTGTAGGTATACTTATTTTACACCATTCGGATATGAACAAAATACGGAGCAGTGCAAAACCCAAATATATATTTTTAGAAAATAGATCTAGGAAAACTAGCGCAGGAAACTAGCAGCTATGATGGCGCACTCTTGCGCACTCGCAGACGCCCGTGCTGCAAGCTATCGCGCTCCTCAACTCCGTTCTTCAAACAGCACCACATTGTGATCTATTTACGAGCTCGTTAGCATGCCTTATGAATGAATTTAAGAAGATTTTTTAAAGAATGATGCCTGTAAACATTATTCCAATTTAAACAATAATATACGTATATAGTATTTGTTTGTAATGTTTGTTGATGAATTGTTCTATACTATGTGTTTTCTCTTTTGTGTAACTTTGTAACGCTTTTCATTCACGTCTGTTATGTTACAATGTATAATTTTCAATAAATAAATAAATGATCATTTTTATCCCACCTAAAATATCGTGGTCACTGCCTGCCGCTTATCAAAAACATTTGCAAGAAAATACATCATTACTTCCATGCTGGCCTGGGAGTGAGAGAAAAACAGGGAATGTGCCAGAGGGCATGCTGTAAAAACCAGCTAAGGGATCCGAGGGTTTCAGTATATTGTAACTTTGGCGATGGGCTGACAACCGGTCACTACATCAATATACTTACAAATCTATCTTAAATAACCCTCAAAACTTTGTCAGACGTGGCGGAACGACGTTTGTTTAGGTCGTTTACGCTCTGCGTACCCCATTAAAGAAAAAGGCGTGATTATAAGTATGTATGTATGCAAGAATATCCAGAAGAGCTCCACGTTGCTGTATATCCGCGTCAAACTAAGTGTACGGTGGTATTCCTAACGTCTAGCTGGAGTCTGTTCTGCCAGCTACTTTTGCATGTGTCCGTTTTTATAATGTAATAGACACGTTAGATAGAAAATCCGGATATTTAAGTATTTTCTTCTTATAAAGAAAGTTATTTTACTAAGAAAAAGAGAGCCCGATGGTTTAGTGGATAGGGCCGCTGCCTCCTGAGCGGGAAATCGTGGTTTGAATCCCACCACGTACCAATGTGTTTATCGGTTTTCCTATTTCATATGTTCGTTTATTCGGCGCTTTTTCCGTGTTTCGGAAGACACGATAAGCCATTGGTCTCGGTAATTGTCGTTTAACACCGTAGATATTAGTCGTTAAGCCATGACAGAGGCCAGTGCTAAGCATTGGCGGCTTGAAAACTCTGACCAGATATAATATTTGGTCTTGTTTTCCTTCTGAGTTGCAGAGTGCAGATGGCAGTTGATCTGTGTAAAAACCAGTACCTTTGTTCAATCACCTAGATTAGGTAATCAACCCCGTGAGATAAGGGATAAGCCTAGAGAGGTCATGAATCATATCAAGAAGAAACAGCGTCATTGTAATCCCAGTAAGATTATAAATGGTGGATTCTATGTTTATTATCAATCTCAGTCCAATCATTCAAATTGGTATTCGATCTCTGATATTGAACCTACAACCCTCTGCGTAGAATACTGACTAAATATTTTCTTGTGGTGTGGACTACACTATATCATGCAAAATAAATTATAATTTAAATAATTTCCTAAGAAACCGATTTTAGTGGCTTGTCAATAAATCTCCAAATACATTAAAATTCATAATTTCCTTGAGGAGTACCGACCAGAGGATTAAAGGATAAAAAGATACAATTTTGAGGGAGTGTTTTGTTCTACCCGGAAACAAAATTTTAATAAAAAATATGCGCGTTCTACCGGACACAATGTAAATGTATTTTTAAGGTTTCGTACTAGACTAGGAATAAGAACACATAAAAAACATTTCATCGTGTATGTCTGTTTGTCTGGCTAGTTGTTTATCCTACTCAAAACAACAGGATTTAAAAACCTAGAAAATAAATTTAGAAGATCTTTCAGAAAAATCCTAATAGTTCATGCTAGAGCCAACTAGACGAAACGATGGGACTTAGAAATTCCGTATTAACCCGTAGTATTAACATATATACATATAATCACGCTTTTATCCCTATTTGGGTAGGCAGAGCGTAAACAACCTAAACAAAGGTCGATCCGCCACGTCTCACAAAGATTTGTAGGTATATTGCAGTAGTGACAGGTAGTCAGCTCATCGCCTAAATTGCAATATACTGAAACCCTCGGATCCCTTAGCTGGTTTTATAGCATACCTGGGTGGAAATGCAGCTGGCACGTTTTATGTTTTTCTTCCGCTCCCAGTCCAGCATGGAAGTAGTATTAGTATTATTAGATAAGTAATATTTATCAATAAAAATGATATAATGTGATATGAAATGATGTTGTAGCGCACACAGATGGCGCCACACCAAGAAACAACAATCCTGATCGCGGTATCGAAGTTTTCTCAGCAATCTGCATATACGAGTATACAACTTTTAAACTAGTCCACTTGGACTCTGGTTCCCTGGTCACAACACCCGACCAGGCGGATAATTACCCTTTTCCCATCCGCCATCACTCGGCCAACTGGCCTCAAGGAAATATTCCTAAAATGTAATGGAGTAAATTTATTAAAAATCCTTCACTATACATTTCCTAAATAGAAAATGCAGTTTTACTTACATACATACATAAATTACGCCTTTATCCCTTACGGGGTAGGCAGAGCGTTTAACGCCTCTTAAAAGGCGCGTTCGCCACGTCTGACAAAAATTGAGGGCAATTTTAGCTTGTAATATGTATTGCTTTAGTGACAGGTTGTCAGCCCATCGCCTAAATTACAATACGCTGTAACCCTCAAATCCCTTTTGCTGACTTCAACAGCATGCCCGAGAGGAAGGGCAGCTAGAACATTCTATGTTTTTCTATCTCTCCCAGTCCAGCATGGAAGAATGCAGTTTCACAAGGTTACAATACAATTAGGGAATAGCAAAATAACAGCTATTTGCTACTCGTTTATCTCACGGAGAAAACATTAACAAAAACCTTGGACCAGTACTTAAAAACACATTATCGCGGAATTTATCGTACACGTAAACGTAATACGTCTTCCCACGTACCACGTACGTAACGTAACGGATTCCTGAACAAATGATAATTTATAGCGCAATTACTTGACGTTGTCGCGGGTTATAAAGCCTTATTATAGCATCGCGTGTTATAATGTAGTGGCCACAAAAACAAGTGAGTTTTTCAATATGACGTGTCTTAATCCTTGTAAGTACAATACAATACAAAATTCTCTATTACACAAAGAAACACATACAACATAAATAAAAACGATATCACGTTTGTCAGTACAATAAAGGCGGCCTTATTGCTAAAGCAGCAATTTCTACCAGGCAACCTTTGGGTATAGAAATTGTACGAGCAGAAAGCGGGATGCATATTACTACATATAATACTTCGATAATATTTACACACTATTAAATAAATATTTCAATAAAATATACTGATATATGTCTTATGATAAACTATTACATAATATATGCTACATAAGACAGGATACTGTATGTTATATATCAGAGAAATTGGTAGATAGAATATAACTACAATTACTTAAACGATACTTATGAATCAGACAGCTACACATTAAACATTATTAGCTAAATTGAATTTTCTTATTTGCTCCTTAAACTATTCGATAGACGGCTAAGATAAGTAAAGGTTTAAATGAGTATCTCTTGGCCTTAGGCTCTGAGGTCAAAACAATAATTAAAAACACCGGGTGAAATGAACAGCGACCTGCAAACTAATAGGGGATGCTCAATCAACGAAACTGAACAACTTTCACCGGGAAATTTTTTCAAAAGATAAAAAAATAATGGGACTTCCAATACAAAATGACCACCTCGATCAGACAATTTGTACGGAAAACCAAATGATTTTCTTTCAGCTCCTGAAAATAAAACTTGGTTATAGTTGTCGAGTTTCGCTGACTGAGCAACCCCTATCAGATTACGGGACGATGTCCCTTACACCGCGTATACGATCACACCCATAGCCCCCCCCCCCCCCCCATAGCTAGGATTCCCTGTTGAGAGTGTCATTGGACACAGAAACAACCAAATAGAACACCCAGACCAACAATTCATCATTCAAATATCCGGGAATCAAACCCGAGGCCCTCTGCATAGCAGGCAGAAACACTACCAACTAAGCTAATAAAACAAAATTAATCTCAATCTTAAGATCGCTTTATAAATACTAGCCGAAGGCCCGTATTGATAAAGAGCACTTGAGACTGACATCTAGTTTGAGTTCATATCCGAAATGTTATTGAAGTTCAATATGGTCTGTCGAATCGATACTTAACATTCATACAATACAATACAATAAAAAATTCTTTTTCACTTCTCATGCTCGAAAAAGTACTACTTTATGCAGAATCTAGGCGACATAAAGTTGAACTTTATGCACAAGGGCAAAAAAGTAGCTTTTTCAATGTATCTATACTAAGGCAGTGACCATTTAGACCATGCAGCCAAACATAATAAATTGTGCACGGATAAAACTTGCTAATTTATAATATATCCTTCCCTATTTGCATTTTTGGTTTATAATAAGATAATACGAAAAAGTAACTAAATATCAAGACATATTCATCTTCATCACTAAAAAAACAATATTCTAAAATAATTTAAGAGTAGGCTGTATATATTTTATTCTTTGCCCGAAAATCATGCACAAAAATTAAAAAAAGTAAAGTAGCGGGAAAGAAGCCGTTAATATGCCGGGAAAAACCATATCATTCAGCATTCAAAATTGTACTAATTTTACTTTGAATTTTAATTAAATAAATGTTAGTATGTTATGTTACTGTTTTATTTTCTCGCAATCGAAGTGAAAAGCAGAGTTTATAACTCGTGCACAAATCATTTTTATCCTCGACTTCTTCAACTGCCCTCGCCCTGCGGGCTCGGGCATATAACGATCTCGGATAATAATGACTTGCTTTATGCACTCGGCATAAAATCTACTATATTGCACAAAGAAACACATACAACAGAAATAAAAAGGAACAAACGTGACAGTACAATATAGGCGGCCTTATTGCTAAAGCAGCAATTAATCTCAATCTTAAGATCGCTTTATCAATACGAGGCTTGTATCTTAAAAGTTTGTTGTAGCATCACGTAGCGGGGGCGTAGCGGAATGCTACGACGTAGCGTGTAGCAATGCAAAGCTTCACGGATTATGAAAAGCATAATTTTTACCATCTCTTCCATGCTGGCCTAGGAGCGAGAGAAAAACATAGATTGAGCCAGCTGCATTTCCTCCTGGGCATGTTGTAAAAACCAGCTAAGGGATACGAGGGTTTTAGTATATTGCAACTTAGGCGATGGGCTAACAACCGGTCACTACAGCAATATACCTACAAATCTATCCCTCAAAACTTAGTCAGACGTGGCGGTTCGAACTTTGTTTAGGTCATTTATACTTTGCCTACTCCATTATGGATAAAGGCGTGATTATATATATGTATGCAATTTAACCACAGTCAAAATATCCAAGTATATCCTCATGCAAACATGAACTCTCTCTACATTTCCCAGAATTTAGGACATTGTAGCAACCCAGAACAAAAGTGACTCGCCAAACTGTTAATTAAGTTACAAACACAGGTGTGAGTTCGTGCTCAAAGCTAGACTAATTAAATTTTATTTTACTCATCCTTTTATATCCCACGAGGGATAAAAACGTGCCTACGTTGATGATATACATAATATTCACCGTTGGGGTAAGTGTCCCAAAAATGTCCGCAAAAATCCCTCCCATTACGTATTCGCGGCTCGATTACGTCGGGCACTCGCCCACAAAAGGCTCTTTTACCTGATGGCAGAGACAGGTTTTACACGAGGAACAATGATGGTCTTGAAATAAACATGGCTTAAACAGATTCCGGGTAAAGTTTTACGTAACGCCTTTATCCCTCATGGAGTAGGCATAGCGTCAACGACCTAAACTAAAGGGAGCTAAGTGACGCTGCATAGGAAACATTAAGGAGACCTCAAAGTAAATTCAACTTTCTAGATTACATCTTCAGTGATACTAGTGGGAGATACGCATTTAAAATACCTTACATTCATATAATCACGCCGTTATCGCCGTCAACAACCTAAACAAAGGTCGTTCAGCCACGTCTAACACGTTTTGAGGGTTATTTCAGATAGATATGTGTATTGCAGTAGTGAAGTTTTAAAGTGTTGATAATCCAATATTTAATGATACTTCCAAAGATAAGGCCTACTTTTTTGAGCTAGGGGGGGGGGATAAAGGATGGGAAAAATGACAGTAAGTTTAAGGTATTTAATAGTGAGCATACATAGTTACATATTTAAATTAAGTAGAGATAGTAACACAAGTTCAAAAGTAACATACAATAAAAGTGACTTGATCATTTATACCTGGGGTGTAAGGGACAGCGTCCCGCAAACTAACAAACTGATAGGTGTTGCTCAGTCAACGAAACTTTCAACGGGAAATTCTTTCAGGAAATAACAATAATTTGCGCTTCCCATACAAAATTAACACCTCGATCGGACCATTTGTTTGGAAATAAAATTATTATTTTTTATTTCCCGCAAAAATTCCTGATAAAAGTTGTTCACTTTCGTTGACTGAGCAACCGCTATCAGTTTGCGGGACGCTGTCCCTTACACTCCCTATACAATATGTTTTTCAATTAAACTATATTGCGAGTACCTATAATATTGTAGTTTAATTATTTGAAACTTATTAAAAATATACTCGTACTAAGTGCAAAAGTTTCGGACTCAAAAGAAAACTGCTCAGCTTCTGATTAAATTAATTCTGAGAAAAACAGTTTGACTTGACTCTCTTTCTCTCTTTATACCTTTTAAGTTGTCCAGTTAATGAACGTCCCGATAAACGTGGTTAATTTTTTATCACTTCTATAATATATTATAATTTTACTCTATTCTACAGTTTTAAATTCAATAAGCTCGCTCTTCCAGACGCTCCAGACCAGAAAATAATACTAAAAGAAGCACTAAAAATATAATAGCAATGCTAGGAGACCATTAAGCGGTTTTTAAGGAGTCTGTTTTGCAAAAAACAAACTTCTTTATTTGAACATTTACCGCGGGTGGAATATCATTTGTGTGTATATTGGATTGCGTCCAAATGGCAGAAACATTGGCTCGGAAACATCTCTACGAATGTTACTTGTATCCTGTGTGGTCTAGTGGGATGAGCCTTAAGCTATTGTTTTGAGGACGTGGGTTCGTTTCCTCAGGGAACCTAATGTGATCAATAGCATATCTTTGATAGTGGTCGTTACTCAAACCATGCCAGAGGCCTGATAGTTGTGCTACTAGGTGGTTTAAAAACTCTGACACCAGGGTTCATCGGGTTCATAGACTCGATACCCACTCGACAGAAGAAGAAGAATAGCATATCTAGATTTATAATTTGACTTACTGACTCATCTCATCAAACCACACAAGTAAATAATTGATGATAAATAAAAGAAAAATATATTCCACAAAAAATAGTAATCAATTGCTTTTCAAGATTAATTATAATTAATTTAGTTAGGTAAAATCACTGATTTGAGAAGTCGCTTCCGCTCCAGATTATACTTATCTGTAGGTAAGTTAGATTTATCCTTAAATGTACCTTAATTGACTTCAATCAATCAATCAATCAACGTCAACCACAACAGTCCACTGCTGGACATGGGCCTCCCCAAAATCGGGGGTATATGCCATACTCGCCACGCTTGGCCGGCGGGTTGGTTAGCGCAGTACAAGTTTTCCATTCACAGGGAACAGGGAACGCTGCTGCCTATTCCCTGGATTTATCCCTTAGTCGCCTTTTACGACACCCACTGGCAGTTATGGAGTGATACTATTCTAACCCAGCACCACACGGGGATTGACTTACTGACTCATAAAACCACTTAAGATAATAATTGAAGATAAATAACACTAAACTATTCCACAAAAATAACACACTGCTTTTAAAAAAATTGTGTTTTTAATCTCCAGCAGTACCTAAGTAACTATAGAGTAGGCAGCAAGTCATCTTAACCTGTGATACGAGATTTATTTTCTTTTACAATATTTTATCGTCTTTTCTTTTTCTTCGAATCAAAGGTCAAAAAATTACAAACAGATTAAATCTTCTATTGAAATAAATATAATGGTCAAAGAATTAAGTAGGTAATAATGGCACTCGAAAGCAATAAGTAATACTACTTAGAGTTACTTACAAGTTTTTTAACACCTAAAAGTTTATAAGATCTTTTATACAACTAAACCTTTAAATGTGAGGTCATGAACTTGACCATAGTACAGACAAGTGAAGCTTATTCCGATGGTAAGTTTCAACTACATTGCTGGTTCAATATCGAGTGACGTATAAAACTATACTCCTTTTTTAACATACATACATACATATAATCACGCCTTTCTCCCTAATGGGATTAGGGAGGCCTTTCTCCCTAATGGGATTAGAGATGGGGTAGAGCGTAAACGACCTAATCAAAGGTCGTTTCACCACGTCTGACAAAGTTTTCATGGTGTTTTAAGAAATTGAAAGAAATGCAGCTGGCACATTCTATGTTAATCTTTCGCTCCCAGTCCAGCATGGAAGAAACACTAAACGATAAACAAGTGTTGTGAAAACTGATCGGCTTACTTGTTTGCATTGAAAGGAGGGTTAGCCCTCAACGTTTCAATCTTATACGAGGATCTTCATCAGGAGAGAAGAAAGTCACACTCCACCGCCCGCCAAGTACAACCTTCCACTACGGTTCGCTGCTCGCTGCACCCGCGCCGACAGCACGGCAGGTGGCGCTGTAGTCGCATGTAGTGGGCCTGGTCCTTCTTGTTCTGTCGTGTAGGTTTCGGATCCGATGAACCCTGATGTTAGAGTTTTTAAACCACCTAGTTTATCACAGCTAATAGGCCTCTGACATTGTATTGTCTAACGTGATTTCGTCTGCAATGTCTCAACCAAACTGGGGAAAATCTCACCAAGTGATAAATTAACAAATATCAACTTTGTGTTCTCCCCTGGGAATCGAACCCAGGACCTCCGGATCGGGAACCCTTGGCTCAGACCACTAAGCAACGTTAAAAAACTACAGAACGGGAGGTAGCAATGTATTCTGAATTTGTAGTAACAGTCGAATTTCAGTATGATTTTTTTGCAATGTATGTTGACCTTTTCAAAGATCTTCTATTTGCACTCTCATTCTATTTGAAAAGTCTGATTGTTTGACTTTGATTTGAAAAGATTTTACAATTTTATTTTCTCTCCATTTCTTTTTACAAGTGCGATTGAGCATATCTAATGAGCGTGATCAGAATGGTATTTTATTCGGATTAAAAGTAGATATTGCTAATTTTGCGTAATCAAAAATATTTCAATATATATTTTTGAGAATTCGTTGCCTTTTAACTTATTTTTTGCAACCTCAACAACATTTTATTTTATTTGAAATCAAATACCTTGGATAAAAATATTTTTATTAATATTTAGAATTTTCAATTCTTCTTCTGTCGAGTGGGTATAGAGTCTATGGGAATTTTCACTTATACTGGGCAACAACATGTAAAATCAGTCATTTGTTTGTAAAACTAATAGTATTTCCGATTCAGTTTTAGAAAAAAGGTAAACAAAGTTTCATGTCCTTTAATCGACGACCTTGTTTTTAAAATATGTTTTAGCTATTAGATATAAAACGACCTGAAACTTTGTTTACCTTTTCTTCTAAATTCTAAAACTGAGTTGGAAATACTAAAAACACATACATAAAAACTGTGAGGGTATATTTCAGATAGGTATATTTATTACTTTTGTATCTATCAACCCATTGGCTAAATTGTAATTCGTTGAAACCCATACATACATATTATCCCTTACGGGGTAGGCATAGCGTAAAACGCCTCCTAAAAGGCGCTTTCGCCACGTCTGACATAAATTGAGGGCACTTAACTACAATACACTGTAACCCTCGAATCCCTTTTGTTGACTTCTACAGCATGCCCGGGAGGAAGGGCAACTGGAACATTCTATGTTTTTCTTTCTCTCCCAGTCCAGTATGGAAGACTTTCTCTCCCAGTCCAGTACGGAAGAACCGAAGTCGTTGAAACCCGCTGCTCTTTTTTTCTATTTCGCATCCTTTATGTTTGTGCCACTCACAGTCCATAGAGTCTCATAAAGACAACAGACTATAACACTCTAAGATACCAAAAGAGAACTGATCCACTGACTAAAAAGTACTTGTTTACATAACACAAGTCCATATTCACCCAAAATATGAGGTCAAAGTTAGTATAGTCAGGATCAGCAAAGTAGATAATGTAACAGATAAATTAGAGGACAAAGCAGCGTGCAGACGAACGACGCCATAATTTACTTTTATAGCCTCTTTTCTACTGCCGAACATTAGCAGCCAGTGGTAGGTATACATTATATTCCAATGCTTGTAACCTTTAATGGTGGATATGACGTATTGGAGTAAAGACTATAGATTATCTGGGCGAGCATGTTAGAACGTCGTCTGCGTAGACGCTTTTCAGCAAGTGCCGTATTTAAGATGAGAATAAATTAATGGTTTAAAAAACACTAGAAAAATACGCTTTTATAAATGCACGTAAAGTGTCTATTTTCCGGCTTCATCATCATACATTGAAACTTAATCGTGGTCAAAGTTCATTACAAGACCTTTCTAACAGGTCCAAACAAGGATCATCATCAGATGATGACATACGATGAATAGGAAATAGGGAGATCCCTAGCCTTATCCCGTATCTCACGGGGTCGGCTTCCTAAACAAGGATATGATACGATATTCCTTCATGGAATGCCAGTGCCTATCTTCTGGCTTCATCATCAGACCTTGAAACCTAATTGTGGTCGAAGTTCATTACAAGACTTTTCTAATAAGTCCAAACACAGCTATGATACGATGTTCAACCGTGAAGGTCCAGTTTATATCTTCCAGGTAGATCAGCAGATCAGTTCACAGTAACATATTATTGTATTGTCATCAGAACAACATGCAGCTGCCTTCATGACGCTACGGTCCTTGTAAGATAGTTAAAATAATTACCTTCGATTCCATTACATAGTTACATACAGGTCGACCTAATAAAAGCGTGTTAAAAAAGATTTTGAAGGCAAGTGTTGAATTTCTATCAAAATATCTATATCTAATTGTAAATATGTCAGGACCACAGGACAGGACTAATTTAAGATTATGATACCCTTTGAGCAATTTTAATTGGATTTAAGAATATAAAGTTGGAAATACTGCTTTTATTACTCATACTTTGTATCAGCAACATATAAAACTCCCTTTATAGAATGTGTTATTCCGATATATCTTTTACATTGTTGACGAATCCATATTAATACAATCACAATTTTTAATACTTACAAAAATCATCTATCTATCGTAAAATTTTGAAACTAACTGTGTTTGTTTATTTGTAAATATCATCAGCGTTCTTTGCACAGCACATTTTATTTACCGGACCAATTTTAGAAGGGTTTAACCCTTCCGTATTCAAAGTCAGCTGTGACTATAAAACAAACCTGACCTCTAAATCTGAAACATCAAAATTTACAGCCCTTTTACACTGATGTAACATCCTACGCTTCTTTACACATAGGACCATGAAAAGCGTGTAAAAATCGGGATGCAAATTTAATAGCCCATTGAGTTTGCACAGGGTCAAGTGTCGCGTTACGTAGGATTGGAATGCTGCCAATTCTGCTAGTTTATCAGTATATTTATTTACTGGTTTTTCTGGTTTATGCTTTCCTGGTTCTTTACCTAAATTTCTTCTTTTCAAATACATTTTTCCGAGCATTCTGGCTAGATGGCTCGATATAACGTACTTTCAGCGTCCTCTCGATTGACTGACTTGATATAATAGAAAAACGTTTATTTATGAAACAATATAAAACTCGACGTACATACAGTAATTAGACTTACATTACTTTGAAACAATCATTATTTTGATTGAATGTTGCACCAGAAATGGAGCTGACTCAGTATGTGTTACAAGTTATATGTATAACCAGTAACAATGATAATCTATCAGCACCGTGATACTGAATATAATAATAGAATACAAAAATCTTAAACTTAGAATACATACTAAAACTAATACACTACTAAAATTTAATATACGAGTATATAAACTACTTAGTAGTATCTTCCATGCTAGACTGGGAGCGTAAGAAAACATAGAATGTGCCAGCTGCATTTCCTCCCAACCATGCTGTAAAAACCAGCTACTCAACTCAAACCAGGACTCTTACCTGCGTCTCAAAATTGCCGGTCCATCACTCTACCAACTGAGCTACAGAAACGGTAGCGGGAGTGACGAATTTATCACAGTATTTTTTATGCATGCGTCGTTAGCGACATCTAGCCATGAAGTTTAAGAACTAAGTAGGGACGCAGGTTCAAGCAGTGTTGCCACCTTAGCCCTTTTGGGGCTAGATCTAGCACTTTTTACTACAGGTGAACTCCTTTTTTAACTATTTAGCCCGGAAAGGGCTATCTAGCCCCTTTCATTTTCTTGAAAATATTCTACCAAAGTCTAAAGTTTTCGCCATGCTAACAACGCGATTACTTTCTCGATTTGTATCACAGATATTGATTCGTATATTTGTGATAGATACCTACCATTTCTTCGATTATGGCAACATACCGCGTCTCAAGACGTGCCGATTCGGGGATTCTTTGATAATATGGCCCGTGTGGAGCCTCATAATGGTCAGTGTAGCCTATTTGTGATATTTTTTTCAATATATGAAAATATAATCACATATCTATGTATTTTTCCACTCTCCCAAATTTTTGTTAAAATCTCCCGAAATTTTTAGGGCAAACCTTCCGAAATCGCAATTTTTCGTTCGAGACCACTTTACAAGTCTGTAAAATGAACCGTCACGGGTAACGTGTACATCTCTAGGTACATTTCAGCATTTTTTGTACAGAAAGTCTTTTCTTGGTTATTGAAGCTCCATATAGCCAGATCTAGCCCTTTTATTGAAGCTCCATCTAGCCCGATCTAGCCCTTTTTATCTTCTCCAACAGCCCCATTACTAAAACCAAGGTGGCAACACTGGGTTCAAGTCCTTCCAAAAACGAATTTATTATTTTCTTTCTTTCATATTATATGAAGCAAGCAACATTCCTATATTTTCTTTTAAAAGGGTATAATACCTACGCCTACATCCATTCACGTGTCTCGTAGTTTGCATACGAACGGGTTTTTCCCCGTTTTCTCTCTGTAATGTATGACGCAAGTTTTGGACAATCCATACATCAATGTTAGGGGCATTTTCAGATAGATTTATCTTCTCCTTTTGTTGCAAAACACGTTCAAGGTTGATAGTATTTGTAAGGAAGAATGGAAATAGATAAATTTTATTCACAACTAGAAACGTATCAGTAAACAAATAAAAAGATAGAATTTCTACATTCTAGAAATTTGGTTGCAAAGAAGGCTGTACAATTAACATAATCAAGGAGTGTAGGAAACTTATATAGTATAAGTACTACGTATAATAACTTTGCTAATATAAGAATTTTAACTTGATTGGAGGCGTATTTTTGTAGAAGTTCAAAAATCATTATGCCTTCTGGAGGGTTGAAACACGTAAAAACAGATTATTGAAAATGGTATAAAGTGAATAGCTTCCATGCTGGACTGGGAGCGACAAAATAACGTAGAATGTGCCAGCTGCATCTCCTCCCGGGCATGCTGTAAAAACCAGCTAAGGGATTCGAGGGTATATTGTAATTTAGGCGATGGGCTGACAACCTGTCACTACAGCAATATCCATACATACATACATATAATCACGCCTTTATCCCTAATGGGGTAGGCAGAGCGTAAACGACCTAAGCAAAGGTCGTTCCGCCACGTCTGACAAGTTTTGAGGGTTATTACAGATGATCATGACGTATATTGCTATAGTGACAGGTTGTCAGCCCATCGCCTAAAATTGTAATATAGTATAACCCTCGACTCCATTAGCTGGTTTTTACAGCATGCTCTGGAGGTGACGCAGCTGGCACATTCTATGTTTTTCTTTCACTCCCAGTACAACATGGAAGCAATATCCAGTTCTATCTTAAACAACCCTAAAAACTTGTTAGACGTGGCGGAACAACCTTTGTTTGGGGTTTTCACGCTCTGGCTATCCCATTAGGGATACAGGCGTGATAGTATGTACGTATGTATGTATAACGTGAATAAAATGAGTAATGCAGGCGTGTCTATATGACCGATGTATTTAATTTATTTCAGGCGTGGCAGGTGGGTAGCTTATCATTTAAAA
Source organism: Scrobipalpa costella (assembly GCA_949820665.1). Lineage (NCBI taxonomy): Eukaryota > Metazoa > Arthropoda > Insecta > Lepidoptera > Gelechiidae > Scrobipalpa > Scrobipalpa costella. Next base: position 25,213,594 of record OX463297.1, read on the forward strand.
CTCTTTTTTGTATAATAGAATATCTCCTTCCATGCTGGATATATAGAAAAACATAGAATGTTCCAGCTGCATCTCCTCCCGGGCATGCTATTAAAAACAGCTAAGGGATCCGAGGCTTTCAGTATATTGTATTGTATTTAGACGATCGGCTGACAACGTGTCACTACAGCAATATACATACAAATCTATCGTAAATAATCCTCAATACTTTGTCAGACGTGACGGAACCACCTTTGTTTAGGTCGTTTACGCTTTGCCTACCCCATTAGGGACAAAGGCGTGATTATATGTATGTTTGTTGGTATAAAGTTTCTTTCATGCTGGACTGGGAGAGATAGAAAAACATAGAATGTTCCAGCTGCCCTTCCTCCCGGGCATGCTGTAGAAGTCAGCAAAAGGGATTCGAGGGTTACAGTGTATTGTAATTTAGGCGATGGGCTGACAACCTGTCACTATAGCAGTGCATATTACGGTCTAAAATTGCCCTCAATTTTTGTCAGACGTGGCGAAAGCACCTTTTACAAGGCGTTTAACGCTCTGCCTACCCCGTAAAGGATAAAGGCGTGATTTTATGTATGTATGTATAAAGTGGATAAAATAAGTGATGTAGGCGAATCCATATCACTGATGCATTTTATTTATTTCAGACGCAGCAAGCGGGTAGCTTATATATATACATACTGAATAAAGTGTCACATAGAGAGACTAATGTTCCTCTTTACCCTAGTTTCCATTCGTCGTAGGAATAATGTCCGCAACGTCTCACATGTCACCTTGCTGTTAAAAAGAACTTATATACGCAATTCACAGTAGGGCTGTGCCTTTTCTAACGTTGGTCGACCTTAACTATCGCATCGTATCCTTTTTAAGGGCCGTATTTATAAAGCTATCTCAAGATTGAGAGCAATATTAAGTATGGATTTGACAGCTCATTTTGTACTAATATTATATTTCTGATTCAAACTCAAACTAGCTGTCATTCTCAAGTGCTGATAATAAATATCTAATCTCTGAAATGAAATCACTAATCTCTGCATGCTGCGTGATAACTCACCTGAAAGCTTGACAAACTCTTCCAGAATCGATCCCAGGTATTGTATCTGATAGTAGTTCAATACAAAAACCATTATGATGTCTATTAAGCGATAAAAAAAACTGTCAAAATGTGTACTTTAACCTCAGCGTTGGGATCCAGACCACTTGTGGCACATTTAACATCGTGCCCTGCATGTCCTAATACCTGCTCGCAAGCCGTTCTAATGATTGTCAATCGATCCGTAATACAAGTGATAAAGTTCTGGGCCACCACATTGTAAGATTTGTGTCCTGTGTTCCATTGACACGATAAGAAGAAAATGAAGAAGACTTGACCACAGAGTCATTAGTAAAATTCGGTTCAGCCCTACCAAGAGCCCCACTCATGCGTGACCATAAGCAATATTTCGAACCACTATAGCACTATTATAAAACTAAGGGCCAGCTTATAGCAGTAATTCATAGTTTTATTAGATGGCGCTCGTAGAAATGGGCTTTTGATTGTTGACTAGTACCTAGTTCAGTTAATCATTTAGTCATAAAATATTAATGTCCCTGGAGAAATTGGTGCGTGTTTTATGTGTGATATTAAGTTGTAATTTGTATCAAGAAAATTAAAGAGATATATTTATACCTTTTACTGTTGAAAGAAAATGGCTTGTTTCCAATTACTCAACTTATCTTTGTCAATCTCTTTAATTTTCAGTTGTACATATATACTATCACGCCTGTGTCCCTGAAGGGGTAGGCAGAGCGTCAACGACCCAAACAGAATTCGTTCTGCTACGTCTGACAAATTTTGAGGGTTGTTTAAGATAGATTTGTAGGTATATTGCTGAAGTGACAGGTTGTTAGCCTATCGCCTAAATTATTATTTACAGAAATCCTCGGGACCTCCTTACCTGGTTTTTAAAGCATGCGTGGGAGGAAAAGCAGCTAGCATATTCTATGTTTTGCTCTCGCTCCCAGGCCAAATGGAAGAATTTTCAGTCGACACGATAAAAATAAGATAGTCCTTTTTAAACATTACTAAAAATCTAAAAGTGAAAATCAAGCTTCTAAATAATACGTACAAAAACTAAATAATACGTACGTTTAAAAAACAGATACTTTACTTTTGAATAGGTGTAAATGTTGCCTACATAGTATTTTAGCGATTGAGACATCTTAAAAATATAAAAAAAGTCCAAGTCAAAAAGTATAAGTCCAAAAGTCTCAAATAAATCCATTTTGATTTGTAAATTGTATCCAATTCAGTATATTTTATTTGCGGCTATAAATATCATTGTTCTAAATCGAATTCATAACCATAACGGACAAGGCACCTGTGCTCTTCGATTCATTTTTTATTCAAATAGTTCTGGGCTTTGGGCTCAGACTCTCAGGGGCCTATTTAGAGTTGTTGCGAAGTTCGCTTTATCTTGCTGAAATATTAGATAATTTATCTTGGAGTCAAACTTTCTGCTAAGGCTAAGTTATGGCTGGTCAATACAGTGTGAGGTTGGCATGTATTTTCCTTTGTTACTAAGATAGCCCTTGGAAATGCACATCTGGTTTCGAGTCAAAATTACATCAACTCATATCCTCCCACGGAAGTCCTAAAATCCAACTGTAGGATGTATCTAGGAAACAGACTGCAAGTTTTCCCTGATGGGAATGTAACAGTACACTTAGAACTGCGTGTTTATGTGTGGTGAATAGAGTAATTTCCATCTTGTTAGCTTCCTAAAGACTTACGACCTAAAGATCGCTAGGATATTTATTTAACTAAGTTTGCACTATCCCGAATACTGCTACGCATCTTTCTTTCACCCAAAGGTTGCCTGTAAGAAATTGCTACCTTGGAAATAAGGCCGCTGTACTTGTCTTTTGTTGTTATCTGTTGTGTTGTATGATTTGTCGACAAACGTAGCTAAAAAAACAGCTGAGTTGACCTATAAGCACTTGCGTATGGAAATGTGTACGTAATTTATAATTGCGGAAAACTGTCACTTACACCCATAAAGACGTTCTTCTAACGTATTTCATTGTGTACGCCTTCTCATTAAACTACACAGTAAGTAAGAGATTAACAATTTAGCACTTGTTGACAAACATCGCTAAAAAAGCGGCTACGTTGAGCCGACTCGCGTACCCGATGGCGCGGGGGAGACGAGGTGAGGTAACATTTCAGATCGGGGGTGGGAGTGTGCCTCTTCTTTAGTTTTAGCCACAGAATATATAATAATATTACATATAGAATAGACAATTACTTTCCTCCCCCAGTCCGGCATACGTCACACACCGCGCCGGATTGTGGGCCACATTGAGAGTACTCTTAGCGGGTATGGCGCGCGCATGTTCCCCAGTGTAACGGAAATAATAAAATTTTGTGTTCCAAAGATGGTTAGGTACTGTTCCGTGTACGGATCTTTCTACCGCAAGATATGACTCCAATATTTTTTAGATTTCACAGTGATGAGAGACGGTAAGTTAATTTATACAAAATATGCAACCTAATCTATTCTAACTATTCAGTTACAGTGAACTACTTTAAAACGTTGGTTTAATCAAGAATCAGATTTATCAAGTGATGATTATGACCGGTATAATAAAATTTGTCAACCCTTATAACACGCACACAAACGAATGCAAAGTGCAACATGCCGTGTGACCTAATATTGTGTGAACTAATACGGTATTTAATATAGGTCTAGTAGTGTGACTATTTATATATTTAAAAAATCGTTATTATTATAATTTTTGCAAATTTAAAATATTTTTTATAGATCTCATTTAAGTCCAAAGTTTATTAGTTTGTATCTGAATTTAGTTGTATCATTATAACCTACTTTTAATATTGAATGATGGAAACAAGTTTGCTGTCCACATTTCATTTCATTTTGGCTTCACAGAATACCAGCGCTGTAGGTAGCTTCTGCTTCCTGCACATATGCTGAGTGGAGACCATTTTTGTTCCCATTACACAACATAATTTCTATTTTAGGATAAGTTTAATTTTGTAGCGTGTTGTTATTGTGTTGTGGAGCAAAATAAAATTATTTTCTTTCTTTTCTTTCTTTGACCAAAATGACATTCTAGTTAGGAGTGTCCGAGCTGTGCTTTAGCTAATATAATATTTTCTTTCGTTGAGCTATGAACACTTGCGTATGTAAATACGTGGAAATGTGTACGTAATTTATAATTGCAGGAAGCTGTCACTTCCACCCATTAAAAACGTATTTCCAACGTATTTCACGGTAAGCGCTTTCTCATTAAACTGCGTAAAACTGCACGTGGTGTACCAACTTAGTAGGGTGAAGGAGAATACAATTTGTTTGCTGACAAACATAGGGTTCAAATTTTAGTGTTATGATTTTATGTTGTGTATAAGCTTAAAATAAAGAAAGAAATAAATAAAATAGATGGCTATTATATTCTTCCATGCTGGATTGGGACCGAGAGAAAAACATAGAATGTACCAGCTGCATTTCTGCCGGGCATGCTGTAAAAACCAGCTAAGGGATCCAAGGATTTCTGTATATTGCAATTTAGGCGAAGGGCTGACAATCTGTCACTACAGCAATACCCTTAAAACTTTGTCAGACGTGGCGGAATGGCCTTTGTTTAGGTCGTTTACGCTCTGCCTACCCCAATAGGGATTAAGGCGTGATTATTTGTATGTATGTATGCTATTAAATAATTATGATCACTTGGTTCAGATGACTAGAGAGCCCGATGGTGTAGTGGATAGGGCCGCTGCCTCCTGAGCGGGGAGGTCGTGGTTCGAATCCCACCACGTACCAATGTGTTTTTCGGTTTTCGAATTTCATATGTACGTTTATTCGGCGCTTTTTCTGTGCTTCGGAAGGCACGTTAAGCCGTTGGTCCCGGTTAAATATCGTTTAATACCGTAGATATTTGTCGTTAAGCCATATCAAAGGCCAGTGCTGAGCATTGGCGGCTTAAAAACTCTGACCTAATCTAGGATTGGGTCTGGTTTGCCTAATGGGTTGCGGAGGTCAGATTTCAGTCGCTCTGTGTAAAAACCAGTACCCTCGTTCAATCCCATGGATTAGGTAGCTGACCCCGTGAGATACGGGATAAGGCTAGGAAGATGATGACTTGGTTCAGATGACTGGAATAAAAAATATTTATTTAAAATAATCATAATTTTAGCCCTTATCTTGGATATCAGACAAGATGCACTTAGAATTGATTAGATGATAATATTCGAACGACATAATTAACGACGTAAGTCTAATTAGCGACGTAATACATTGTATCAAATATCATATTATCAATCTGCAATCGTTTACAGATATGATAGTTTATGGTATTTGCTTGGACGAAACACATATTTCACCATTTTCAAAGGTATTTTTCTTTCTCGAAATTTGAAGTCACACTGACGTTGGTAGTCTGTTTACTTTGGCAAAAATGCCACCTGTCAATCTAGCTAGTGGGGTAAGGAGTAAAACGTCATAATTTCGCGTCCAGAGGTTGTTTCGTCCAAGGATATTTGGTACAATGTATTACATTATATATATTTTTAAAATTAGAATATTCAGATCATACAGCACAACTAATATCAATTCCAACAAATGTATCTTTTCGTCAAAACTACTGGTATGTTCACAAAAGAAATCCAACGATGTATATCGAGATATTTGTGAAATATGTATCAAAAATCAACTTTAGTAATGTATACCAACAAAAGGACCCAAATTTAGCATATAAACAGTTTATGGAAATATTTAATCTATTATATGAACTTTGTGTGCCCATAAAAAAAGTCAAAATTACTTATAAGAGGCAGCCAAATTGGAAAACAAAAGGAATACTTATAGCTAGTAAAACTAAAAGAATTTTCCATCTACAATCACAAAAAAGTAAATGTTCAAAAATTAAATACTCTTACAAAAATTATTGTAAAATTTTTAAGCGGGTAACTAATAACTCAAAGTCATTATCTAATATTAAGTACATAAATCAAAGCTCCAACAAAAATAAAGCTACATGGTCCGTTATAAATCAGAATACAAAGGCCAATAACACTATAAGAGAAACTATTAAATGTATTAATAATAATGATTTACTGATAAATGAACCTAATATTATGTCGGATACATTAAATAAGCATTTTATTAATTTATGTAAAGCTCATACACCTAGTACTAATTATAAGCCAATAGCTCCAGCAAATTGTAAAAGTATGTTTTTGACACCAACTGATACATGCGAGCTAAAAAAAGTTGTAAAGGGTATGAAGAATAAAAAAAGTGTTGGCTTTGATAAAATTCCAATACAAGCAATTAAAGCAAGCATAGACTATATAGCAGGTCCCTTAGTACACATTATTAATTTAGCTTTTGAGTGTGGTTGCTTTCCAGATGATCTCAAAAAAGGAATAATAAAGCCTCTTCACAAAAAAGGAGACAAAACGAATATGAATAACTATAGGCCCATAGCTTTGTTACCAACTCTCTCAAAAGTTATTGAAAAAATCTTATGCACAAGACTCGTTTCATTTTTAAACTCGCAAAATATTCTAAATCCAAATCAGTATGGCTTTCAAAAACAAAAAAATACTATCCAAGCTATTTTTAAAATTCTAAAACAAGTATGGGCTGCAATAAATAATAAAAGTACATGTATTGGAATATATCTAGATTTATCAAAGGCCTTTGATTGTGTATTGCATGACATTTTATTGAAACAATTAGACAATATAGGTATTCGTGGAAATGTGTTACGTTTTATCGAATCTTACCTCAAAAACCGGGTTCAAGCAACAGTTATTGACACTTACAATAAGGACACTAAGACAATTGAGACTATTCAATCAAGTTATGAAAATGTTATATTAGGCGTGCCCCAAGGAAGTGTCCTGGGGCCAATATTATTTTTAATTTATGTTAATGAATTACCATTAATTGTTAATCACTTATGTGTAATGTTTGCAGACGATGCTACTATATTTATACCAAAAGAAAACAATTGTGACTATATAGAAGAAATAAATAGAACTTTAGAAACTGTTGTAGACTACTTGGAATCAGTAAATTTAAAAGTAAATTTGGATAAAACAAAAATTGTTCAGTTTAGAAATTATAAAAAACAACATTATGATTTGCACGTTGTGAGCCGGGGCGAACAAATCCATGAAGTAAGTGAGATAAATTTCCTAGGTGTAACTATTGACACCCATTTAAACTGGAAATCTCATATTGAAAATATCAATAAAAGAATAGCTAGTAGTTGCTATGCCTTATCGGTTCTAGCTAATGTGACGTCCACTGATGTAGCCAGAAATGCGTATTATGGCTTTGTTTATCCCCTGCTCACCTATGGAATTGTTTTCTGGGGAAATTCTGTAAATGTCCAGTCAACGTTTGTTATGCAAAAAAGGTGTTTAAGAACAATATACAAAATGCAATTCACAGATTCTCTAAAATCAATATTTATTAATAATAAATTCCTCACATTGACATGCATTTATATTTTAGAAATTTGTTTATTTATTAAGAATGACCATGAAAATTTTGTAAAAAAATCTGACACTAGAAATAATTTGCGATCGTTTTATACCCATGACATATGTATTAAATCATCGACTTGCAATATAATGTATAAAAGCACATTAATTACGGGTATTAAAATTTTCAACCACCTACCTGTCTCGATTAAAATGCTTGAAGGTATGTCATTTAAAATTAAACTCAAGAAATGGCTTTTGGAAAAGGGATTCTACAGCTTAAATGACTTCTTTGCATGTTCTTAACTTATAATATTTAGTTATTAAGTCAACAGCTTTATAATATTGTAAATGTATTAGGTGCTAAATATGCTTTGCTTATTATTGTACGCCTGAAAAAGGCAAACTGTTGATACCATTGTTCCACATTGTACCATCAAACAACACAGTTAACAATAAAGAATTATCTTATCTTATCTTATCTTATCTTATCTTACATAATTATAATTTTTTATTTTTCTTTCATGCTGGCCTGGGAGCGAAAAAAAAACATAGAAAGTGCCAACTGCATTAGCTCCCGGGCATGGTGTAAAAACCAGATAAGGGATCTGAGGGTTTCAGTATATTGTAATTTAGGCGATGGGCTGACAACCTGTCACTACAGCAATATACCTACAAATCTATTTTAAAGTGACCCTCGAAACATTGTCAGACGTGGCAGAATGACCTTTGTTTAAGTCGTTTATATGTATGTATGTATGATTAATTTAAAGATTTCATAAAGTTTGATTTGATTCTCCCCTCGTAAAGAAATAAGACGGCTACACAGCGAAAGAGCCCATCAGCCCATCACGGCGTCTCCGTCAGCACAAATTGTGCAATCACACGGCGGCTGCCTCGCAATCACGTCACGAGCGGGGTAGGCAGGGGGGCTAACCGACGCTGCATAGGAAACGTTAAGGAGACCTCAACCTAAATACAACTTTATGGATTACATCTTCAGTAACATGGTAGCAAAATACTGAGACCCTCACCTTTTACTCTCAAACCGAACTATTGTGATTGTTATTTTATATGTTTTTGTTTTAAGTGTGTGAGTAATAAAGATATTTTGAATTTGAATTTGAATTTGAATTTGATACTACTGGAAAATACGCATTTAAAATTCCTTACACACATATAATCACGACTTTATCTCTAATGGGGTAGGCAGAGCGTAAATGACCTGAAAAAAGGTCGTTCTGCCACGTCTGACAAAGCTTTGAGAGTTATTTAAGGTTGTCAGTCCATCGCCTAAATTACAATATACTGAAACCCTCGGATCCCTTAGCCGGTTTTTACAGCATGCCCGGGAGGAAATGCAGCTGGCACCTACATTTTGTTTGTCAGATTCAAGCTTTTTATCGAGAACGATGTGGAGTGATGTCGGGTTGCAACCGATCTCTTTCGAAAGTCATGTAAGTTGACTAACTATGAGACAAATTTCAGATTTCTATAAACCAGTCTGTTTGTCAGAGGTGTGAATTAAGGTGCGTTCACATTAGTCTTAACGACGTACGTGACGTGTGCTTATAACCGTAATGGGACTACAGTTTTCTTAGAAAATGTATGAAAATACCATGTTTAGATTCGCACTTGCCTAAGGTGACGTCGCTGATGCAACTAAATCCCAGTGCGTGTGTTCCGTCATCTTACATCACTGATGCAATATTGCGTCAGCCGACATGGGCGACGTCATCCGTGCAAGATAGATAGTCAGTGTGCGAGCGAGAAAGTATTCGAATCCGCGCGCACGAGATGAGATGGATAGTCAGTGAGGGAGATAAAAAGTATTAGTAGCACAGCGAACAACACAAGCGAACACGCGAAGAGTGTCGCGTAAGACGACGAGGCGGCGGTCGTGTCCGCCATACGTAGGTGATGTACGTGGCGTAAGTCTAGTGTGAAGCTGCAAAACACGTCAGCACATATCACGGACGTAGCGTAAGTCTAGTGTGAAGGCACTTTAACTCCCGTATTTCACTATTGAGGGAACGAAAATGAGGTTCAGGTTTACGAGGCGAAACCCAATTACAAGTAACACGAGGTGCGGGTGTGACCTAACTTAAGTCATCTGTTAGGGCTGCTACACTACACATTTTGTTTGAGGGTAGATGTAGGTATAAGTGGAGAGGGTATAGGTTTATAAGAAAAAAATGCTGATAGCTGTACTGATGAAGCCTATATTTTTTTTCCCAGGGAACATGGGTGTTGTATATGTATTTTAGGTTGCAGCAAGTTCTTAACCAATCATTTCACAAAATTTTCTTTCGATATCCTGTCTATATGTACAAGGCCGCCTAATTGTACTCTGTTTGTTTTGTTATGTTTGTTTCTATACAATGTGTTGTATATGTGCAATAAAGAATATTCGATGCTGGACTGGGAACGAAAGAAAAACATAGAATGTGCCAGCTGCATTTCCTCCCGGGCATGCTGTAAAAACCAGCTAAGGGATCCGAGGGTTTCAGTATATTGCAATTTAGGCGAAGGGCTGACAACCTGTCACTACAGTAATATACCTACAAATATATCTTAAATAACCCTCAAAACTTTGTCAGACGTGGCGGAACGACCTTTGTTTAGGTCGTTTACGCTCTGCCTACCCCATGAGGGATAAAGGCGTGATTATATGTATGTATGTATGTAAGAATATTCGTATTGTAATGTATTCTATAGGTATGCAATAACGGGCCTTCGGGGACCTTCAGGTCCTTCTCCAGGCGCATAGAATCTACAAGGCTAGGTCTGGTACTCCTTGCATTACAAAATTATTATTGATGGTTCTTACTTTTCATACCTATTTCTAATTAAATTTTAACACTAAATTAAATTGTAAATTCAACCCTAAAAACGTTAAATAACACACATGCGGTCACTTCCGCCCTGTGATTACCTTCCTCTTTACATTTTACGAGTTGACCCCCACATCCCGCATCCCATACTTTATGATTATTACTTATTATGCGGTGTACGCAAACAGAAGGCAGTCACACTTTCAGAATTTGCCAGCTGCATTTCCTCCCGGACATGCTAAGGGATTTCAGTACATTGTAATTTAGGCGATGGGTTGACAAACTGTCACTACAGCAATATATACAAATATATCTTCAATAACCCTCAAATCTTTGTCAGACGTGGCGGAACGACCTTTGTTTAGGTCGTTTACGCTCTGCCAACCCCATTAGAGATAAAGGCGTGATTATATTTATGTATGTAGAATGTATGAATTGTTAATTAAAGAACTGAACGCACATGGGGTGACTTCCGCCCTGTGATTAACTTCCTCTTTACTTTTTATGATGTATGCAGGCAGTAGGCAATCACACTATCAGCCTTACAAAACGTTGCTTAGCAAAAATTGCTACCATAACTGTGCAAAGGCACTTAGGCTTTTGTGATACTGGTACCATAACAATCCGGCAACTTTCTTGCACATTTCTGTCTTTCTAATATTTTATTTATGCACCATAAACAATAATTTGTATCTTCTCGTAGGGGACGTCAATTACTGTGGGGAATTTGAGCATAATTTTACGATTTGTCAGCCCATCGCCTAAATACTGAATCCCTCGGATCCCCTAGCTAGTTTTTCAGCATGGCCAGGAAGAAATGCAGATGGCACAATCTATGTTTTTCTCTCGCTTCCAGTCCAGCATGGAAGAAAAACAAAAAACACATCTGTAAAAACAAATCTCAACTAAAATTCTTGTTGCCTCTTTCTGTTTTCTCATGATGGAAAATGAGCGGTATAGGTTTCATTTGCAACGCCAAATCGCCTTCAGATGCAGTAAAGTCAACTTTTATGAAACCACGCTGAACGCACGATTGGCTTCTGTCTGCAGTGACCCTAACGGCCCAGGTTTGTCCCAAGCACTGTCAGGGTCTGTCGGGTGGAGTAATTAGTGAATCTGATAAATGAAATGTCAGAGGGATCGACGCACACCTGTTGTGCTGACACATATGAGATGATATCCAGATATGAGTGCCCGGGAGATTTATTAACTACAACCCTGCGTAGGTGCGAAGGCTGCTGCTGTCTTGTGTCTGTACATACTTCTAAAATATTTATAGACATTGGTAGCAATTAGCAGTGGCAAAAATCACGACTTAACTAATAAAAGTACGACGTATATTCTTTATTTTTATTTTATTTAGATAGGTACAACAATAGACGAGAAATAATACATTCAACTAAATAAAAACACTATTACATCATATCTGCATAAATTTGGCATCCAGTTTAAGTTATACACAACATTCTTGAAAAAAAAATGCAGTTAATAATGATTGACTAAGTCAGTAAAAACATGCAGGACAAATAATTAGGTTAGTATTTTATGAGCTAGATTACTTTTGAAGGTATTAAAACTACCAAATCAAAGTTGCAACAATCGCCGTTAAACATTCGACACATACGAGATATTAGACTATTTTTCGTGCCATTATTGGTAGGTAGATCTTGGAATAACGAACAATTGAGGGATGCACAGAACGGGTTGGAACTTTGAGATGATGATTACCTATCATTTTCTATCATGAGAGAACAGAATGAGTCGGCAGTCATCTTAGTCACGATTTAGTTAAGTTGTACGCTCTGAGAATCGTACTAATACTGTAATAGCATTGCTAGGTTCTACATATATATCTTATTCTTCTTCTGTCGAGTGGGTATCGAGTCTATGGACCCGATGAACCCTGGTGCCAGAGTTTTTAAACCGCCTAGTAGCACAACTATCAGGCCTCTGACATGGTTTTGTGTAACGACCACTATCAAAGACAGCGACCGGGACCGACGGCTTAACGTGCCCTCCCAAGCACGAAATCTTTTTCTTTTCGGACAATCAGGTGATTCAGCCTGCAATGTCCTACCCAAACTGGGGAAAAATTCACAAAGTGATAAATTCTCAAATATCAACTTTGTGTTTTACCCCCTGGGAATCGAACCCAGGACCTCCGGATCGGGAGCCCATGGCACTAGCCACTAGACCACGGAGGCAGTTACATACATATAATCACGCTTTTATCCCTAATGGGGTAGGCAGAGCGTAAACGACCTGAACAAAGGTCATTTCGTCATTTCTGTCAAAGTTTTGAGGATTACTGAAGTGACAGGTTGTCAGCCCATCGCCTAAATTTCAATATGCTGATACCCTCGGACCCCTTAGCTGTTTTTTACAGTATGCCCGAGAGGCAATGCAGCTGGCACATTCTATGTTTTTCTATTGCTAGGTTCTATCTCAAAGAAATATTCTATCCAATATCCACGTCTCTTTGTAACAATGAAATAGGTTAAGACATTTGCACCCTTTTATGAAAAAACCGACAAAAATCTTTCTCACGTCGGCAGTACAAATTTGTTGGCCCTTCCGAACCGCTATCATTGCTTGTGTTGCTAATGTAACTGAAAGTTATTAGAAGTCTTTTTCTTCTTAGCATGTGGAATCTCGAGTCGAACGACCCGGTGAAACCTGATGTCAGTGTTTTCAAACCGCCTAGTAACACAGCGATTAGGCCTCTAACATGATTTGTATAATTTGAGTAACGACCACTCTGAAAGACAGCGATCGGGACCAAAGTCTTAAAGTGCCCTCCGAAACACGAAATCATTTTTCTTTTCGGACAATCAGGTGATTCAGCCTGCTATGTCTTAACCAAGCTGGGAAAAACCACACAAATTTATAAATTGATAAATAGCAATTTTGTGTTCCCCTCGTAGGAATCGAACCCAGGACCTCCGGATCGTAAATCCGGGGTGGTCTGATCACTAGACCACGGAGGCAGTTAAAAATGTTAGACATACATACATAGGCTCATGCCTTGATCCCTAATAATGAGGTAGGCAGAGCGTAAACGACCTAAACAAAGGACGTTCCGCCACGTCTGACTAAGTTAGAAGTAATTCACAATACACTTCTGAAAACTGCAGTGAGGGCTGTCAAAAACAAAGATAATAACAGAGTAACAAAGAACAATCACCCAATTTCCGACACGAGTAGAGGGGAAGGGGAGGAATGGGAACAACAAAAAATAAACAAAGGAATCGGTAACACCGCTAAATTGAAAACTCCTAACCGTCTTACATTGTGCCTGTAGGATTCCCTTTTACCATCATTTTCTAATCGGTACCTGTTTATCTTCTCTTCTTTGTGTGTCGATGGAAATCAAAATAAAATATTTTAAACCGTTTTGGACCAGTGAGAAGCCACGAGCACAGCTTCATCGGTGGCTTTCCACAGGTCCTCCAACGAGCAGGTGTTAGGGCACGCCGGACAGGTCATCAAGTGAGCCATGGTTTGCGAGTGTGCACCATATGCACAGTTGCGAGTACTAATATAAAAGTTCAATCTCCTGGATTATGTACCAACCCCATGAGATACGGGATAAGGCTAGGGAGATGACTCTAGGATGTATTTATATCACATACCACCGTTAACAATTTGTAGTCATAGAACTTTCGTAATAAATCGAAAAATCGTAATACGATAAATCGTCTCTATCTCTACAAATTTTTCGAGCCGTTGGCATGTCATGGAGGGAAGGACCAACCATAAAGGTTATGGGCAGGAAGGCCGCCATCACCATGATACCACCCTTATGAAACAAATTAAAGTACTTCATATCCAAAGTCAATATCAAATCAAATCAGATTAAGCAATTTTTTTATTTAATTAATTTGTTATAATTTATTCCGTTTTAAAAAATAATGGGATTGTTTTATTATGAAAAATCATGTAAGTGTTAGAAAAGATTTTACCCGTTTTTATTATTGTAATTAAATAGATTGCGTACTCTTGGCAAACGAAATAATATCATTTTGGCGTCCGCGATATAGGCGTCGCCTAGGTGGATGTCATAGTTATTTAATAATGCATTGTAATGGAAATGTTCAATAAAGAGCTTTAATATTTATTATTATTAAATTCCAAAAATGGAAAACCGGAGCGTGGACAAATAACAGGTTTTGATAATCATTTAGTAGCTTAAATACATACATACATACATCATCATCATCTCCCTGGCCTTATCCCGTATCTTACGGGGTCGGCTACATACATATAATCACGCCTTTATCCCTAATGGGGTAGGCAGAGCGTAAACGACCTAAACAAAGGTCGTTGCGCCACGTCTGACAAGGTTTTGAGGGTTATTTATGATATATTTGTAGGTATATTGCCATAGTGACAGGTTGTCAGCCTATCGCCTAAATTGCAATATACAGAAACCCTCGGATCCCTTAGCTGGCTTTTACAGCATGCCCGGGAGGAAATGCAGCTGGCATAATCTATGTTTTTCTCTCGCTCCCAGTCCAGCATGGAAGTATAGTATAGTAGGTTAAATACTGGTTCAATATTGTTTTTGTAGTCTTAGTATCGCCACACAACTCTTCATTTCTAATTTATTTTCCGATTTTTCCTTGAAACAATTTAATTTATACCTTGACTGGCCATCGAAGCATTAAAGTGATTAAACGACCTTCTCCAACAAGCAATTTTTATGAAATTGCTTCCCTTAAAAGTGCTTAAAGAGGAATTGTTGAATATTGGATGTCCTCGAGATTGCCTATTTTTGAGAAGTTAATTTCAGTTGGTTTATTGATAAGTACCGTTTTCTACGACGAGTACTTCGTATACTTGACTACATACATACATACATATAATCACGCCTTTATCCCTAATGGGGTAGGCAGAGCGTAAACGACCTAAACAAAGGTCGTTCCGCCACGTCTGACAAAGTTTTGAGGGTTAATCAAGGTGGTTTTGTACGTATATTGATGTAGTGACAGGTTGTCAGCTCATCGCCTAAATTGCAATATTCTGAAACCCTCAGATCCCTTAGCTGGTTTTTACAGCATGCCCGGGGGGAAATGCAGCTGGCACATTCTATGTTTTTGTCTCGCTCCCAGTCCAACGTGGAAGAACTTTTATATACTTGACTCATGCATATAAATAGATTTTTTGTTGCAAACTGGAACGGCATACCCGGTATAAGTAACGGACAGCTTTCCGTAAACTGATAGGGGTTTCGCATTCAACGAAACTGAACAACTTTCACATAGAAGTTTTTTCAGGAATAAATATTAAGGTTAATTTAAATAAGGATAATTTAAAAACTAGTCTTGCGCAGTTGCCCGATTTTTGGGATATTTTCCGCCATCACCAAAAATTGGTGGGAGGACTATTATTTTTAATTATAAGTAACTAAACAAAAAAATACCTTCGAAATTGAGAATGTGTGTAAAAATGGAGTTGTTTTAAAGGATGTTTCGTTACTAACAACAACTATATGGGATCAGATTGTGATGACGAGGGTTCAGTTCAGACGCGACGTTGCAAACCGTCTGCCAGTTAAAGGGTTGGTGCTATTAGAAATATATGAATGACAATGCTGCCAGCCTCCTGGGAACCTTGCCTTGCCAGGTTTAAAGGGTGGAAGGAACAGTTTCCCGCAAACTGATAGGGGTTGGAGGCTGCTTATTCATCCAAACTGAACAAGTTGCACAAGAAAAAAATACATACATACATAAAATCACGCCATTATCCCTAATGGGGTAGGCAGAGCATAAACGCCCTAAACAAAGGTCGTTCCGCCACGTCTGTCAAAGTTTTGAGGGTTATTTACACAAAGCAGATATAACTGCTCTGTACTTATTTAAGATAGATATGTATGTATATTGCTGTAGTGACAGGTTGTCAGCCTATCGCTTAAATTGAAACTCTCGGATCCCTTAGCTGGTTTTACAACATGCCCGGGAGGAAATGCAGCTGGCACATTCTATGTTTTTCTTCCGCTCCGAGTCCAGCGTGGAAGAACACAAGAAAAAAATATATTCGGAAAATGAAAAAAATAAAGTTCCCCGTAGAAAATTATCCTCGATCTGTCAATATTTGTATAGAAACCTTCATTTCCTAAAATAATTTTTATATCAAGGAAGAACAAACTAATAAAGATTGCTCAGTCAACAAAAACTGAACAACTCCTATCAGTTTGCCGGCAGCTTCATATATCTTACACCCTGTATAACTTAATATTGTGTATCACTACATAGTATAAAATAAAGTCGCTTTCTCAGTCCCTATATCCCTATGTATCCATAAATCTGTAAAAGTACGCAACGGACTTTGATGCGGTTTCTTTTAATGAAAAAAGTGATTCAAGAGGAAGGTTTATATTTATAATACATGCGTAATATAGTAGAGAAACACTGCTAATTTCCGTGCGAAGCCGGAGCAGGTCGCTAGTTGGTCACTAGAAGAAACGCTGAATATATAGGATGTGTGTAAAAATGGAGTTGTTTTAAAGGATGTTTTGTTAGTAACAACAACTCTATGGAATCAAATTGTGATGATGAGGGTTCAGTTCTGACGCACGTTGCAAACCGTCTGCCAGTTACAGGGTTGGTGCTATTAGAAATATATTATAAAACATCTCCTTCGAAAGCGAAAGAAAAACATAAAATGTGCCAGCTGCATTTCCTCCCGGGCATGCTGTAAAATCAGCTAAGGGATCCGAGGGTTTCATTATATTGCCATTTAGGCGATGGACTGACAACCTGTCACTACAGCAATATACCTACAAATATATCTTAAATAACCCTCAAAACTTTGTCAGACGTGGCGGAGCCATCTTCGCTTGGGTCGTTTACGCTCTACCTGCTCCATTGGGGCGTGATAATGTGTGTTATAAAACAATCATCATCTCCCTAGCTTTATCAACAAGTCATATCTGGATTTTCAACTGTATTATGTTCTTCAGAGGATAGGCATTTTCATGCTTTAGATCAAGTTCATCTCCCTAGCCCAATCCCATATCTCACGGGGCCAGCTACCAAATCTAGGGGATTGAAACGAGGGTACTGGTTTTATCGGCGGTGTATAATATATGATCTCTAATACAGAGTACTTCAGAGTCCACCACTCCACTAGATGTTCTTTGACTAATGTGACATAAGAAAAGCCTCTTTTTCTTTAATCTAATATATACAAGATCAACCTGACAACTTTATATAATAAAACAATTAACTTAATAAAATCAAAAATCTGCTCATTTATGGCGTCTAAGGCGGTACAAAGTTCGCCGGGTCAGCTAGTCTAATATATATTCTATGCTACTTTAAATATAAACCCTACCATTCACCTGTACAACCCTAGCAATCGGATGCGGGTTCCATTAATTTCCATTTATTCTTCGTGACAGCGGATCGCGCGCGTGCCAACCCTGAAAACTCAGCCGTGTGAAGTAGGTATACAAAACAGATATGACGTTAAAACAGCTTTTATTATATTTATTTGAGGGCAATACCAGCGGTTTAAAAACAAAGAATGTATCCAGATACCTACCCGCTGGTTTCTCTATCTTGGCATAGTTTCTGATAGTTTGATGTGCACTACGGCATAGAAAATAAATCCTATTTAAAATTAATTCTTGCTTGCTGGACTGAGAGCCAGAGAATAACAGAATGTGCCAGCTGCATTTCCTTCCGGGCATGCTGCAAAAACCAGATAAGGGACCCGAGGGTTTCAGTATATTGCAATTTCGGAGATGGGCTGACAAACTGTCATTCAGCAATATACCCACAAATATATCTTGAGCGCTTGATAGCGACTTTTCAAATCAGTGGGTTCGAGCACGGAATAGTAAAAGCTAGGCGGTAGCGTCTTCTCAAATCCGTGCGTTCGAGCAAATAAGAGTAAAAGTTAGGTGGTAGCGACTTCTCAAATTAGTGGGTTCGAGCACAGAAGAGTAAAAGCTAGGTGGTAGCGACTTCCCAAATCAGTGGGGACGCAGGGCAAATTTTTTTTTTTTTCTTTAATATTATAAATAAATATTTATTGTTAATATCCACAAGCACGCATCATCATCATCTCCCTAGCCTTATCCCGTATCTTAAGGGCACGGCTACCTAATCTAGGGGATCGAACGAGGGACAGAAGGGAAACCAGATTTTCAAACCGCAAATGCTTAGCACTGGCCTCTGATATGGTATGATAAACACATACACACACACACACACATACACAATCTCGCCTCTATCCCTAATGAGGTAGGCAAAGCGAAAACGACCTAAACAAAGGTCGTTCCGCCACGTCTGACAAAGTTTTGAGGGTTATTTAAGATAGATGTGTACAATAAATTGTTAAATAAATAAAAAAAAAAAAAAATATATTGCTGTAGTGACAGGTTGTCAGCCCATCGCCTAAATTACAATATACAGAAACCGTCTGATCCCTTAGCTGGTTTTTACAGCATGCCACATTCAATGTTTTTCTCTCGCTCCCAGGCCAGCATGGAAGAATGAGTAATATCTACGGTATTAAACGATATTAACCGGAACCAACGGCTTAACGTGCCTTCCGTTGCCATGTCTCTATATATTGGAAATCGGTAAATTTGTCAAATGCAATAGTGACATGTTTAAGAAAGTGCAGGATGTTACACAAAGAAACCTCAGAAATCGTCATAGACTAGTTATTGATGCAGTGCCAAAAACAGATCGTTTCCAAAAAAACTGTTGTGCTATGTGTATAAATATATTTAATAATATTCCAGAGGATATAAAACAATGCACTTTTAATCAGTTTAAAAATGAACTACGTAAATGGTTGATAGAAAATACTTTTTGCTCCTTGGACGAATTTCTGAATTTTAAAGCAAAAATCAACAAAAACAATGCATATACGAGTACGATATAAATATGTTTAAAAGACTGACATTTTGATTTATTGTTATGATTAGAATTTTCGTATTATTTTAAATTCAATTGTATAATTATTTCCTTTTTTTGTCATTTTGTATGCTATTAATATTAGCTAAGCAGGCATGATTTAATGCACATTTGTAACACCTTAATGTAACCCTGTTTATGGCAAATAAATGATTCTCATTCTCATTCTCCGAAGTACGGAAAAAGCGCCGAATAAACGTACATATTAAATTCGAAAACCGAAAAACACATAGGTACGTTGTGGGATTCGAACCATGACCTCCTGCTCAGGAGGAAGCGGCCCTATCCAATACACCATCGGGCTCTCAATATCCACAAGGACGCATTACACCAAATAATTGACTCCATATTTGTTTCACGAAACACGGTCGTGACGACACAGATTGTTAATATGTAAATTCAATACCACGAAAATATTGTCACAGCACAGGTAGGTTTTTACCTTCCATACTTTTCGACTTGAGAATCATCAGTGTACAACAAAATTTGTAGGCAATTTCACTGCTCTATGGCTCGGGTTGGCAGCCATAACGCTGTTTACGGTTATTAAAAGATTGAATTTAATGAGAAATTTACATGAAAATGCATATAAAGTAACTAGGCATACGAGAATGAGGGAACTGATGTAATTTTAAATTGTTAAATTGCAAATTGAGCATAATAAGAATATTATGTGCGAGTGCGATATGGGATTTCAATTTTGAGTGCAGTTACTCGTACATTTTATTTTAAACCGATTTATTTATTAATTGTATTGGTTCTTTTGTATTGTTTTATTTTTATTTAAGCACATACTTAGGTCTTGCCTATTCCGTGTTTTACAAGGCAACCGTAGCTTGTGACTACAACATCTCATCATTACAGGCAATGAGATTCCACAGCTAAACAACGGATCCTCATAAATAGCGTATTTGGTTATAGTAATAGATTAGCAGGAAAATTGGCGAGAGCAGTACAAGATGTTATTCACAATTAATGGTGCTAACGTTGACTAGAAGCATTACTATTATCCAGGGTTTCCCAAAGTATGCATTGGCTGTAGAACAACACACCAACCGAACGAGCCATCGGCCAGGCGGCGAGCGACTGACGCTGGATTTTTTAATATGGGGAAAATTATAACTAAATACCGAAACAAATGGGACTGCAAATAAAAGTAACTTGAAGTGATGTCAAAACTGTAATGGCGAAACATAGGAAACTATTTCATCCTTAAATTTGTTGATGTATTTATTTGATGAAGTAATAAACAATTGCATTCAATTTTTGTTGGTTAGGTATTTGAAAAGTCCTTTATTTATATAGTTAACGGTCAAATTTCTTAGAGGTGGATCCCAAGTTTGTCAACTTATATTAGGGTCTTGGGTCGAGGCTCAGACAACTTTGGGAACCACTGCCAAAATCCATTGTGTTGCATTTGCCTTCAGGATGTTTAGAAATTGGAGAACTACGTTTTTTTTTCGGTAGAGATCACCAATCTAATTTATCTACAAGCATTCTTCTAATTAGATAAATATTCGGTGATCAAGGGTCGTCACACAGCATCAGTCACCATCCATCAAGCACGCGACGGGAGGGAAAAAATGATCATGAAGATACGAATCACCTACTTTACCTAGCTACTGCAAGATTAGGAAGTCTTATTAGCAGTCCAAAATATGATTATCAATCTTCATCAAGATATTATTATTGTAATTACCCAGCCTTTTATTATATCACTAAACCAACCTTTAACAAACCCACAAGTGAGTAGAAAAATATATGGAATTTGTTAAATATTTTCGCGCCAATCCATATTTTTTTTCACGGGTACGAACCGAATACGGAGGGATGAAAAACCGCCCTTACAAGTAAAACTAATTTATGCTTTGAAGTTCGGTCTTCTATAATTGACAGTAGAATATACATGATTAGTATGTAGAATTAGGGTGTATTTAAAACTTCTGATAACCAGGGTTCATCGATTCATACGTGAGGCTACGAACGACACGACACGTACAAATAAAAGGGCAGCAACACACAGGCGTCACTTACTGCGTGCAAGGTTCTGTTCAAAACGCTGTCAATGCTTTTTGTATTGCCTACAACACCCATGAGTCACTTTACGCTCTACGCTCGCATAGCGATGAACTCTACGTCGGCGCATCACGTGCAAGCACGCGCGTGTTGAGCGTAAGGTGACGCATGTGTGTTTTAGCCAATGCAAAAAGCATTGACGGCGTGTTGAGCACAGCCTTGCGCGCAGTAAGTGACACCTGTGTGTTGGTACTTCCATGCTGGTCTGGGAGGGAGAGAAAAACATAGAATGTGCCAGCTGCATTTCCTCCCGAGCATGCTGTAAAAACCAGCTAAGGGATCAGAGGTTTTCAGTATATTGTAATTTAGGCGATGGGCTGACAACCTGTCACTACAGCAATATATGTACAAATCCATCTTAAATAACCCTCAAAACTTTGTCAGACGTGGCGGAACGACCTTTGTTTAGGTCGTTTACGCTCTGCCTACCCCATTAGGGATAAAGGCGTAATTATATGTATGTATGTATGTGTGTTGGTGTACTAAGAGAAGTATAATAAAAGTGACAACGTGTAATCCTAGAACCAACAAATCGGATAGGATTGTACACCTCCTGCTAAAAGTAAAAGTAGATAAAACAGTGGTCACCCTCTCTAGTCTGTAGGGTTGCCCAACGAGGATTCCAATATTTCGGCAAGTTTCCGAAACATCAGTCAGGCTGTTGAGAAAAGCTGCTGCTGGAAAGATCTGCTAATTTATTCAAATCAGCAATCTTCTTTACATTACAGGATTTGGACATTGCAGGCTGAATCATCTGATTGTCCGAAAAGTAAAGGGATGCCGTACTTCGCATGACACGTTAAGCCGTCGGTCCCGGTCGCTGTCTTTGATCGTGGACTTTACTCAAACCAAGTCAGAAGCCTAATAGTTACTAGGCGGTTTGCAAACTCTGACATCAGGGTTCTTCGAGTCGTTGTTCGACTCGAGAATCCACTCGCTGAGAAGAAGAATCTTCAAGCAACCTACCTCTTATCGAGTGAGTTTTTAAGCCGAGGTATGTAACTACCTGATCCACTCCTCATACCCGACGAACCCTGGGGTCAGCGTTTTAAACCACCTATTAGTACAGCTAATAGGCCTCTGAAATAATTTGTTTTACGACCACTATCAAATCAGTGACCAAGACCGACCACATAACGTACCCTAAGAAGCATGAAATCTTTTTTCTTGCACAAGATCTGGATTTTCAGCCTGCATTGTCCTAACCTTTCTTCCATGCTGGACTGGGAGCGAAAGAAAATCAGAGAATGTGCCAGCTGCATTTCCTCGCGGGTATGCTGTAAAAACCAGCTAAGGGATCCGATTTCAGAATATTGCAATTTAGGCGAAGGGCTGACAACCTGTCACTACAACAATATACCCCTAATAACCCTCAAAATTTTGTCAGACGTGGTGGAATGACCTTTTTTTAGGTCGTTTACGCTCTGCCTACCCCGTTAGGGATAAAGGCGTGATTATGTGTATGTATTGTCCTAACCAATTTGGGGGAAATATATCTAAGTCACAAATTGTCAACCAAGGAATCGCACTCACGACCTCGAAATCGGGTACCCATAGCTCAGACCACTAGAACACAAAAGCTATTATTAAGTTAAGTCCAGCAGCAGAATCCCAGTCACCTGGCAACCCTAATAGTCCAGCAGCCAGGGGCGACTCTTGCAATTAGTGAAACCGGATTTGGCCGCCGTCCTAACTACGCCGGAGATTTTGCCCGCTAAGTGGAGCCTGGCCTTAATTATATTTACCGATGGATACGAAAATGACCGGATTATCGATATTTTGAATCCATGTGTGGATTAACCCGGTAAAGAAAATAGCACTGCATAATTATTAAGCTTAGAGATCAGGCTCTCAGGTTGTTAATAAACTTTAATAATGCTAGCTTTCTGCCCACGGCCTCAGTGTATTTCCTCGTGGGAATCAGATATTTTCCCGGGGTAAAAATAGCCACGATTAGGCACAGATTACTTAGTAGCTTGTGTAGGCCACCATGAGTCACATGATACGTATTACAGTATCTTTCAGTATCTTCCATGCTGGACTGGAAGAGAAAGAAAAACATACAATCTGCCAGCTGCATCTCTTCCCGGGCATGGGATTACCAGCTAAGAATTCGAGGGTTTCAGTGTATTGTTGTTTAGGCGCTGGGCTGATAATCTGGTACGAGTATATCCCTCAAAACTTGTCAGACGTGGCGGATCGACCTTTGTTTATGTCGTTGACGCTCTGCCTGCCTCATTAGGGATATAGCCATGATTTAATGTATGTATGATTACAGTTAATTTAAGATAGACTTGTTATACACCGCTAATGCTATCTATGCTTACCCCGTAAGGTTATAAGCAAGACTAGACTTTCTTTGTGTAGGTACCTGATCAACTCCTCATACTTCCATATTCGGAGGTTACATTTGTAAGTCTTTTATCTGTCGCTCACGTCACGTGCCGTCACGCCGTGGCACGTCACGTCGTCAGGCGGGTGTCGTCTGACAAGATGTTATTGATCGAGTCACTTTTGCGGCGTCACCTCCTTGTTATAATCCCTCGGATCCCTTAGCTGGTTTTTACAGCATGCCCAGGAGGAAATGCAGCTGACACACTCTATGTTTTTCTCTCGCTCCCAGGCCAGCATGGAAGAAATTTTTGACTTTTAGGCCCATACTGATAAATAGCACTTAACAGTGACAGCTAATTGGAGATCATATCAGAAATGTCATTTCAGTACATTATGGCTTGTCAAATCCATCTTAATATTGCTCTCAATCTTGAGATCACTTTATAAATACGAGCCTTAGCACCTAAACAGATTTTCACAGGTTACCTAGGTATTGTGAAAGTATGATTGCGCATTATTTGTGGAAAATCGTGACTTTTCCTCCTTAGATTTATTTTCTTTTTATCCTTTACTAAAATAACATTATAACAAGGAGGTCATCATCTCCCTAGCCTGATCCCGTATCTCACGGGGTTGGCTACCTAATCTAGGGGATTGAACGAGGGTACTGGTTTACACAGAGCGACTGCCATCTGACCTCCGCAACCCGGAAGGGAAACCAGACCCACTCCTAGATTAGGTCAGAGTTTTTCAAGCCGCCAATGCTTAGCATTGGCCTCTGTCATGGCTTAACGACTAATATCTATGGTATTAAACGATATTAACCGGGACCAACGGCTTAACGTGCCTTCCGAAGCACGGAAAAAGCTCCGAATAAAAGTACATATGAAATTCTAAAACCAAAAATCACATTAGTACGTGGTGGGGTTCGAACCACGACCTCCTCGCTCAGGAGCCAGCGGCCCTATCCACTACGAAATCGGGCGAATTAATTAGTATGCGGAAATGCGGATAATATGCAACTTTGTATGCATATTATCCGCATTTCTTCCACGCTGGACTGGGAGAAATAGATAAACATAGAATGTTCCAGCTGCATTTCCTACCGGGCATGCTGTAAAAACCAGCCAAGGGATCCGAGGGTTAGTATAATACAATTTAGGCGATTGGCTGACAACCTGTCCCTTTGCAGCAATATACCTACAAATCCATCTTAAATAATCCTCAAAACTGTGTCAGACGTGGCGGAACGATCTTTGTTTAGGTGGTTTACGCTCTGCCTACCCCATTACGGACAAAAGTGTGATTTTATGTATGTATTTATGTATCCGCATCAGATTTCTATCTATGTCCGTCCAGTGCTTGTAGCGGCACTAACTCGATCTAAGTTAGGTGTTTCGATCACACCGGATCGCAACTTGTTCCATCAAGTTTTATAGGATAGTGCTGCTAGTTTAACTAGCTCTAGAAAATTACCTAGGTCATCTTGGGACATGTAACTAAGTAGCTAGGTAGTAGGGTGTGTATTAAAATAAAATTAAAGGTGTTGTCTCCTGGGACGTTACAAATTACAAGGTTTAAGGGACAGCTTCCTGCAGACTGATGAGGTTTGCTCAGTCAACGAAACTGGTCAACTTTCACGAAGATATTCTTTCAAGACATGAAATACATACATACATATAATCACGCATTTATAGGCAGAGCGTAAACGATCTTAACAAAGGTCGTTCCGCCACGTCTGACAAAGTTTTGAGGGTTATTTCAGATAGATTAGTAGGTATATTGCTGTAGTGACAGGTTGTCAGCCCATCGCCTAAATTACAATATACTGAAACCCTCAGATCAAGGGATTATTTCAAGATTATTTTATTTCATGTTCTTCCACGCTGGTCTGGTAGATATCTTTCTCCCACTCACTTAGCTGTTTTTACACCATGTCTATCTAGACGTGAAAATTGATCAATTTTGATAACTGAGCAACCCCTATCTGGTAAAGCCCCTTACACCCTTTATATTTATTTTTAATGGCGATGGGTTTATTCTTGCGTCACTTATTATGTCTAGGTCAATGGTGACTAATACCAGATACGGAGTCAACAACAAGTCACATGGAGCAAGATTATCGATTTGAGATCTAAAGATGTCGTCTACAGGTAGTATTTTCAACTCAGTTTTGGAATAAAGGTAAACAAAGTTTCATGACTTTTGATTGAAGATTATGTTTCTAAAATAAAGTTTACCTATTAGATAAGTACGACAACATAATAAAATAGTAGGTTTAGTACATACACAATTAGTCACGCGTTTATGCCTAATGGGGTAAGCAGAGCGTAAACGACCTAAATAAAGGTCGTTCCGCCACGTCTGACAAAGTTTTGAGGGTTATTTAAGGTGAATTTGTAGGTATATTACTGTAGTGACAGGTTGTCAGCCCATCGCCTAAATTGCAATATACTGAAACCCTCGAATCGCTTAGCTGAGTTTTACAGCATTCCCGGGAGGAAATGCAGCTGGCTTATTCTATTTTTCTCTTGCTCCCAGGCCAGCATGGAAGAAATTTTTAGTAGTTTTAGTAATTTAACTAATTTGCCAACACGTATCATTTATTTTTGAAATGTGTATTTAAATAAAAAGTCATGAAACTTTGTTTATCTTTATTCTAAAACTGAGGTGGAAATACTGAATACCACATGAGATGAGTAGCCATTTCTCGCAATCACTGTGTTCGAGAAACAAGTGGGTTTTTAACGAATTAACCGCGGAACAAACGGGCCCTCGCCTGTCAGAACAATCCATCATGGCGTCGTGGCGCCAAAATGAGAATTTTGTGAACAAAATGGCGCATGTTATAAAAAGTGCCCATTAAATTATAATAACGGTCGATAAGTATTACGTTTACTTATATTTGTGACTCTTATCGTGTAAATTTATTCTCGGCCTAAAACTCTTGTTGTGGAGTTTAGCGCTTCTAGACTCCAACTTTCTAGAAACTTGTGACTGGTGGTCAGCGAACAGAATAGCCAGCCCATCTTAAGTCTAAAGGAACTTTGGAGGAACCTACTTACTATTCAATTATTTATATTTGTAAAGATATAATTAAACGAGAAATATAATCTCCTGATGATTAACAAATCCACCGTTCAATACGCGCGGTCAATGAACTCCACAACTGTCAAACACAACACTAAGGGTGTGCCCAAATTGAGCGACAGAATAGGGTTGTTCCTCGACAATCAATTTTCTTCATCTAACATTACTTAGTGTCTAAAATTATTGTGTAGGAATATCTGGTATCAGAATATCTAGGCCAAACTAGCTCTACTATTTGGCTTTTCATTTGCCCCAGATTTCCTGAATCATGTACCCCCATATGTTCTGGCACGTAAGTACGTTGTGGCGATAAATTGTATAATACGTCCTTATACGGAAGTCGGCAGTAAAGACTATACGGGTCGTAGGTAGAGTGTGACAAGGGTTTAAATGTATGTTGGCAGGAGCGCTTTATGCGGGGAAAACTGTCAAAAAATATTTTCTTTTCTTCATGTGGGTTTCGAGTCGATGAACCCGGTCATAGATTTTAAACTGCTGCATAATTGGTCTCTCACATGGTTTTGTGTAACCACTATCAAAAACAGTGACGGAATCTTTTTTCTTCTAGACAATGTGATTCGGAAAACATTGTCCTAAGCAAACTGGGGAAAATCTTCCAAAGTGACTTTACAAATATCAACTTTGTGTTCTCCTTCTGGGAACCAAAGATCTCCGAAACAGGATCAATGTTTTTTTTCAGACTATCAGGTGATTCAGCCTGCAATGTCCTATCCAAACTGTAACTCCAAACCGCGTCAATTTATTTTATTCCTCTGTTTCCTATTGCCTGGTTGCCTGGAAGATATTCCTACATTAGCTGTTAGCTAATAAGGCCGACAATTGTACTACTTCCTTTTTAGCTATTTGTAATTTCTGTGATTTTGCGCAATAAGGTATATTGTATTGTTTGTAGAAAACCTCACGAAGACATTAATTAACAAAATTATCAACTTTGTGTTCCCCCCTAGGAATCTAACCCAGACCATACATACATACATACATATAATCACGCCTTTATCCCTAATGGGGTAGGCAGAGCGTAAACGACCTAAAGAAAGGTCGTTCCGCCACATCTGACAAAGATTCGAGGGTTATTTAAGTTCAATTTGTAGGTATATTGCTGTAGTGATAGGTTGTCAGCCCATCGCCTAAAATGAAATACACTGTAACCCTTCGATCCCTTAGCTGGCTTTACAGCATGCCCAGGAGGAAATGCAGCTGGCACATTCTATGTTTTTCTCTCTCTCCCAGTCCAGCACGGAAGTAGCAGCCAGACCAACAGACCACATTCGTTAGTTCTTATTTTGGCCACGTTCATTTAAAGCCTTGTCGTGCTTGGTCGTAAATCTGTAAGCAATGTGACCGCCTGACCGCCAACTGGGTTCAGGACGCTTTCTGTTCAGTCTTAATGTTCCGTGGAAAAAAGGGACCTATATTTCATCTGAAACTAATGTATTATGCTGGACTGGGAGTGAGAGAAAAACATAGAATGTGTCAGCTGCATTTCCTCACGGGCATGCTGTAAAAGTCAGCTAAGGGATCCGAGGGTTTCAGTATATTGTAATTTAGGCGAAGGGCTGAGAACCTGTCACTACAGCAATATACCTACAAATCTATCTTAAATAACCCTGAAAACTTTGACAGACGTGTCGAAACGGCTCTTGTTTAGGTCGTTTACGCTCTGCCTACCCCATTAGGGATAAAGGCGTGACTATATGTATGTATGGGAGTGAGATTCTTCCATACTGGACTGGCAGTGAGAGAAAAACATATAATGTAACATTTCATTTCATCACATTTCGGGAGCGAGCATGTTGTGAACACCAGCTAAGGTATCTGAGGGTTTCAGTATATAGTAATTTAGGCGATGGGCTGACAACCTGTCATTGTTATGTTATTTAAGATTAAATAACCCTCAAAACTGTCAGACGTGGCGGAACGAACTTTGTTTAGTTCGTTTGCGCTCTGCCTACCCCATTAGGGATGACGGTGTGATTATATGTATGTATATATTTTGGCCAATGTATGAAAAACTTCCCAAAATAAACCTGTAACGGCCTGTCCATGAGACAACGTGCTTAACGTGCCCTCCAAAACACGAAATCTTTTTTCTTTTCGGACAATCAGGTGATTCAGCCTGCAATGTCCTAACCAAACTGGGAAAAAATTCACAAAGTGATAAATTCTCAAATATCAACTTTGTGTTTCCCCCCTGGGAATCGAACCCAGTACCTCCGGATCGTTAGTCCATGGCACTCGCCACTAGACCACGGAGGCAGTTGGTTGGTTTGCGTCGCTAAGACATGATCTTTGCTCGGTAACCAGAAGAAGCTAGTCCACAGATTAGACAGTAGTCCTGGCATGGGCCTTGGTCTATTTGGACTGCTACTACTGACATTTCATTTGGGAGTAGAAAATAAGGCTTTTAATTTACTTTGCTCTTTGGCTCTGTCTCTACACATAATGTTAAAATTAACATGTTATCTTTTTGTCTAAATAAAATAAATACAAATACAATGGTATCATTGAAAAAAGTTTCCTTTCTTTAGGTGGAAGGTGGAAGTTAACCTGAGTAGTTTTGATCTTACCAAGATCCAAATCAAGTCCTAGTCTAAGAATCCCTCATACCCATCCCCGTATGTCATGTGTGTTCCATGCTGGACTGAGAGCGAGAGACAAACATAGAATGTGCCAGCTGCATTTCCTCCTGGCCATGCTGTAAAAACCAGCTAAGGTATCCGAGGGTTTCTGTATATTGCAATTTAGGCGATAGGCAACCTGTCACTACAGCAATATACCTACAAATCTATCTTAACTAACCCACAAAACTTTTTCAGACGTGACGGAACAAAATTTGTTTCGGTCGTGTACGCTCTGCCTAGCCCATTAGAGATAAAGGCGTAATTATACGTATGTATGTACGTATGGGGATACTCATCTGATACAAAGAAATAAAGTGCAGAGATCTAATAATTTCCTAAATAAATCCGAGGCGTTAGTTTGGAAAATGAAAGCGGCGGGGCTAATGTCGATAACTTTCGCTCGTCTGGTTCTTAACGCTTTATTACACCGCCTTCATAATCGACACATCCATCCGATTGGATGTAATCGAGATCAAAGAATTTCCTCTGATTCATTCTCTCTTATCTGTGGAACATAAAATTATAACAACATCAGGATTATAATATGAAAGAAAGAAAATAATAAATTACTAATTATTTAATTTTAGCGACATCTCGCCATGTAATACTATGATAAATTTGTCACTCACGCTACAGTTTCTGTAGCTCAGTTGGTAGAATGATGGACCAGCATACCAGAGACGCAGGTTTGAGGCCTGCCAGAAATGAAATTTTTATTTTCTTTCTTTCATATTATATGAAATAAAAATAGCATTGTGAGTAAATAGCTAGCTCCTCAAAACATCAGGATTATCACAGTCCACTGCTGGACATGGAACTCCTCAGATTAGGGAATGATTTGATTGATCAAAACTTTTACACTTGACAGAAAGATTGGTTACCGATTTGCAAAATGCCAAATATGTTTAGGTTAGGCCAGAATATTACCTCAATATTACTTCCATGCTGGCCTGGGAGCTGCATTTCCTCCCGGGCATGCCGTAAAAACAAGCCAAGGGATCCGAGGGTTCCAGTATATTGTAATTTAGGCGATGGACTGTCAACCTGTACCTACAGCAATATACCTACAAATCTATGTTAAATAACCCTCGAAACTTTGTCATACGGGAAGACCTTTTTTTAGGTCGTTTACGCTCTGCCTAGTCCTTTAGGGATAAAGGCATGATTATATGTATGGTACAGAATTCAAGAAGGGTACGTTGCAGCTACTCTTTTCCTGAATTTATCATTAAGCATAGATATTACGTATGACACACACTTGATTCCACTTGATTCTCCTAATTAAAAGAAAATAAGAATGTACGCTTTACAATGTACCAGACAGGTAATGTAAACTCGGGTCTCTGTAAGCAAAACTATGCAAAGGCTCTCGTAAGATGGTATTCCTAAAAATGTTCAAAAAACATCGTGGCTATACCAGGTGTAAGGGACAGCGTCCCGCAAACTGATAGGGGTTGCTCAACGATACTGTACAACTATCAGCAGGATTCTTTTTCCGGAAGTGAAAAATAATATTGGCTTTTCCATACAAATTGTCTGATCTAGGTGAACATTTTGTATGGAAAAGCCAATTTTTATATTCATATTCATATTTGTTTATTGCATTCATATGGTAGATACAGTTGTTTTTCTTAGCATAGATAGTACAGCATATGATACCCTTTAATTGTGAGATACGAGGGTATAGCAATATAGCATGAGAGCGCATTTATTATTTACATTATACAGTTTAGAAAGAAAACTTATTAACTAATTTATCCTTATTTATATTATTCAGAGACTTATATAATATTATAAAATGAACGAATAAAACATTTTTAAAACTTAACTAATAAAAGAATCAACCGTTTCATAAACATAGTGTTTAGGAACCTTTTGTACTATATTAAATACTATTTATTATTTCTATATTTACTTATCTTCCAGAAATTCGTTTAAGCTATAGTAACCCTTTTTTATGAGGTGTAACTTAAGTTTTTGGGTGAAGATATGATCTTTTGTTTCGGATTTCTCTTCCTGAAAAAAAATCCTGGTGGAAGTTGTTCAGTGTCGATTGAGCAACCTCTATCAGTTTGCGGGACGCTGTCCATTACACCGCTATTGAATAAAACCGTGGCTATTTCTTGCACTTTCATCTCGAGGCAGATGGCGTGTAAAGAAACGCAAAACATGATGGCGTCACGGAACAGGGCCGCAAAATGTCGACAAGTGGCGACGACGCGGCAAATAAGCGAAAATTATGCCTCACGGTCGCCGCGCAAGAACAACAGAGTGCAGTACAAGTCATGAACTTTGTAAAGATCTTAACTTATCTTATTTTGCCTACATCATCCCAGTGCTAGGCTTGTAAAGATGGGATTTTTTATTACATACATACATATAATGTAATGGGGTAGGCAGAGCGTAAACGACCAAAGGTCGTTCCGCCACGTCTGACAAAGTTTTGAGGGTTGTTTAAGATGGATTTGTATTGCTGTAGTGACAGGTTGTCAGTTTGTCGCCTAAATTGCAATATACAGAAACTCTCGGATCCCTTAGCTGGTTATTACAGCATGCCTGGGAGGAAATGCAGCTGGCACATTCTATGTTTTTCTCTCGCTCCCAGTCCAGCATGGAAGTAACTTTTCAAATACGAGGAATTTATGTACCTTTCTTCCACCACCAGGATTATCGCCAGAACGCCGTACGTCAGAAGAGTCTGTGTTGATAGCAGTGATACTGGAAGAACACCTCTTTAACAACACCATAAAGATTAGCCTTTAGCGATTTTGTATTAGAATTAACATTATCTCGCATCGTACAAAAATTCGGCCCGTATTAATAAAGCGATCTCGAGATTGATCCACCTGCGAGCGCCACCTGATCGTAAAGAGAGAGGGCGCCACCTGATCGTAAACACCGAAGCTATATTTACTTTTTGTTAAAAATATTTAAAGTTCATTAATGGTAATACAGACTGTTTAAGGGGGAAGACAGTGTTACAACTGCCAAGCAGAAGTGTTTGTGAAGGATTTTAATAGGAAATATCGAAGAAAAGTGCTTATTTCATCTACTATATTGTGACGAGTGATATTTACCTAGAAACATAATTACGGACTAAGGACTGTCATTCAAAATACGTGTGAGTACCAGAATATAGACTTTATTGGAAATTCTGTGTGATTTGGTATAAATTGGCTTAACAATAGGCTAATTTATTGAATAAATATCCCGTTACACAGTGCATTGTCATTTGAAATTTGTAAACAGAAAACAGCTGAGCAATAACTGACCAATCAGCTGATTACAGTCTCCTCTCTTGCACGCCATCTGCGGATTCCATAGCATTCTATCTTATAATCAAAGCCAGTGCTGACCGCTAGCGGAAAAGGATTGAACTACGGCGTTTGGTAGATAGCCGTAATAGACCCACCGGAAAAAGCGATAGTGCGCGGCCCATTTACCTCAGCACCTCATTTGCATACACACCGCTAGAGGGCAGTAGCAGTATCAACATGAGGGTTTGCACAGCTTGCACCAAACATATTTCCGTGGCTGAAGTTTTGGGATGTGCAAAATGCAGGGCGGAATACCATCATGAATGTGTCAGCATTTCAAGGGAATTTTTCGTGGCTAATCAGGAGAATCTAGAGAGAAATTGGATCTGCCCTGATTGCATACGAGTGACTCGCCGTGTTAGGAATGACGACACACCTATACGTGGTCAACCGAATCAAGCTCTAGGAAACGAAAGCCTAA
This sequence comes from Scrobipalpa costella, assembly GCA_949820665.1. Classification (NCBI taxonomy): domain Eukaryota; kingdom Metazoa; phylum Arthropoda; class Insecta; order Lepidoptera; family Gelechiidae; genus Scrobipalpa; species Scrobipalpa costella. The sequence goes on from OX463297.1 coordinate 25,246,730, forward strand.
TTTCATTGCCCGGGCATAATACGGCGACAGACAACCAAAGCATGCTTAACTGTTCCAGCATGTCTGTAGATGGAGCCAACCGCACAGCCGATGACCCTACTATGCCATTTCCTGATGCAGGCCTACAAACAATACTGCAGGAAATTCGACAACTTAGGGAGGAAATGCGTGCTTGCCGCGAAGAAATGCGCGAATTCCGCCAGGAAGTCCGGGAGCTGCGGGAACGAGTCAACACCTGCGAGACCCGAGTGGTAAACATTGAGGGTAAGATGGCCGGCCTGGAGGAGCAGGTGCGTTCGGGTGCAGGTGATGCCAACAATGCGACCGTCGTCATCGCACTGGAATCTACTGTCGCTCAGCTGAAGGTCGAAGTGAATGAACGGGAGCAGGAGCTGCTTCTCAATGATTTACAAATATCTGGTGTACCGGAGGAAAAAGGTGAAAATCCATATCACCTCGTCCTAACTTGTGCCAGCAAACTCGGCGTAAAATTAGAAGAAAACGACCTCGTCAACTGCTACCGGACGGGCGTAGCTCGCGGCGCTGCAGAGGGCGAACCCGCCCCACGTCCGCGCACCATCATCGTCCGCCTCGCCCGGCGCGCCCCTCGGGACGCCATGCTAAACGCGGCGCGAGTGCGCCGGTCCATCACTACTGAAGGATTCGGTCTTAGCTGTCAACCTACAAAAGTCTATGTCAACGAACACCTGACTAAGACTAACCGACAGCTGTTTGGACAAGCGCGGCAAATTTGTAGGGACCTCAACCATGCTCCACGCGTCTGGACTAGAGACGGTAAAATTTTAGCCAAACAAAATCGTGATGCGATAACACAGCGCATAAGATCTGTAAGAGACCTGGAGCGGGTTTTTGGCAATGATGTCGTTAGCCGTATTCGCCGTAATTAAATCATTCTTATTATATCAATGTATAACAAACTTATTTTCCTACTTAAAACTTTTTAACTTTGATTTCTTACAAGATACAATTCATGCTACTGGAATGTGTAATGATGTAAACGTTCTCAACTATGTTACATATATGTTGTTAAGGCATAATCTATCTCATAAAAAAATAATATTTATAATTGTAACAGGAAATAACACTAATAACTCACTAGACACACATACACATCATTATAAACATTTATATCATACACATTTAGACAATTATTTTAAATTTTCCTCTAGAAATATAATACGCATACATTACTTTTATCATATACATTTCTTTGAACCGAGCCTAATCATAATAAATTACATTTTACATCTTAATTTAACAATAACATATAACTTTAATCTGGGTGGCGCAAAAGTAAAGACCCTATTTGGTTCAGCTATAACATTTTTTCTAAATTAGAAAACTAGATTTAGGTTTTTTTAAATGTATATTTGTGCCATTAAATTTCGTACCATTAGGATTTAAAGATGATGTCTTTTAAATGGTGACCTCCAGAGTTGATACACATTTGAGCCCTATTTATGACATTTTGCATAACTTGCCGTAACACTTCCTGCGATATGTTCGTTATTTCTTGACGAATGATTTCTTTTAGAGCTGCGAGAGTCTGTGGCTTGTTCACATACACCCGAGATTTCAAAAAACCCCAAAGAAAGAAGTCTGGACTGGTCAGATCGGGTGATCTTGCAGGCCAAGGTAAATCGCCAAAACGAGAGATAACTCGGCCTGGAAAAGCGTCCCTCACTAAGTCCATAGTGTCGCGCGCTGTGTGTGCCGTAGCGCCGTCTTGTTGAAACCAGATGTGCTCCAGCCCCAATTCGTCCAAACTGGGTATCAAAAACTCACGTAACATGGTTCTGTAGCGTTCTCCAGTGACAGTTATCGCATTGCCTCCAGCGTCTTCGAAAAAATAGGGTCCGATCACTCTGTCAACACAGATGCCACACCATACAGTAACTTTTAGTGGGTGTAGAGGTGTTTCTTGAATAATGCGCGGATTATCAGTGCCCCAGAACCGAGTATTCTGCTTATTGACATGCCCTGAGAGATGGAAATGCGCTTCGTCACTCATAACCAATTTTGAAGGAAAATTATCCTCTTCAAGGTTGAGGTTTATGACGCGCTGGCAGTAATCTAGACGAACTCGGTGGTCAGCAGGCAGCAGCTGATGAGTCATTTGAGTTTTATACGGGAACATCTTTAAGTCTTTCACCAAAATACGCTGCAGGGTCCGTCTGGAAATGCCCAATTGCGTGGCACGTCGCCTCGTTGATGTTTCTGGACACTCTTCGACATCTTCGCGCACAGCATCGATATTTTCAGCTGAACGGCCTGTTCTTGGTCTCCCAGACTTAGGTCTATCCAATGTTGAGCCAGTTGCTTCAAGGCGTGTGGCAAAGCGTCGAATTGTGCGACCAATCGGTGCCGGACGGTGGGGAAATCGTCGACGAAATTCACGTTGTGTTCTTATCACTGATGAATTATTCCGTAAGAACATTGACACAATTATTCCACGTTCTTGGAGAGTAAAACGGTCCATGTTTATTTTCAGTGTATTTTACATTTGTTCACTACACAATTTTCAACAACAGAATGACAGAAAATGTTATATAAAAAAAATAAAAATATTTTCTTTAGTGCCAGTACTTTTGCGCCACCCAGTATTAGATAATAGTTACTGTTTATATTATTATTTTATTTCACTTTCGTTTGTTCTGTTCTTGTTTAAAAATGTATTTACTGTGTTGTGTTTGTGACGTCATAAATAATAAATGTTTTCTAAATAATAAATGTTTTCTATTCTATTCTATAGATTGAGAACAGTATTAAGTATGGATTTGACAGTTCATAATGTACTGAAATGACATTTCTGATACGAACTCAAACTCGCTGTCAGTCTCAAGTGCTGATTACAAATACGGGCCTTAGATTCTTTCACATAAATAACTAGATCTTCTTCTGTCGAGTGGGTATGAGTCTATCGACCCGATGAACCCTGGTGTCAGAGTTTTTAAACCGCCTAGTAGCACAACTATCAGGCCTCTGACATGGTTTGAGTAACGACCACTATCAAAGACAGCTACCGGGACCGACGGCTTAACGTGCCCTCCGAAGCACGAAATCTTTTTCTTTTTCGAACAATCAGGTGATTCAGCCGGCAATGTCCTAACCAACATACATACATACATACATATAATCACGCCTTTATCCCTAATGGGGTAGGCAGAGCGTAAACAACCTAAACAAAGGTCGTTCCGCCACGTCTGACAAAGTTTTGAGGGTTATTTAAGATAGATTTGTAGGTATATTGCTGTAGTGACAGGTTGTCAGCCCATCGCCTAAATCACAATATACCGAAACCCTGGGATCCCTTAGCTGGATCTTACAGCATGCCCGGGAGGAAATGCAGCTGAAACATTCTAAGTTTTTCTTTCGCTCCCAGACCAGCATGGAAGTAACCAAACTGGGGAAAAATTCACAAAGTGATAAATTCTTAAATATCAACTTTGTATTTCCCCTTGGGAATCGAACCCAGGACCTCCGGATCATAACTAGATATCTTCTAGCCATGTTAGGTTAACGTGGTTCAGGCGCCATGACAGCCTTCATCGTGTTTTACCTACACACATGATTTACTTTGAATATCTCCGACTCGAGCCGCGATATTATCAAAAATTGTAGAGACAGCTTGCATCAAGTTTATTACGCCTTCTTTATTATCTTTGTAGATACTTAGGCTCGTAATTATGAAGCCATGTCAAACTTGAGAGCAATATTAAGTATGGATTTGACAGACCAGTTTGTACTGAAATGACATTCCTGATACGAATTCAAACTCGCTGTCACTAATGAGCGCTGATAATAAATACGGCCCTTTAGGTCTCTTATGGCTTGCACCACTCTTCAAAGGCGGCGGCTGCAGCCGGCATATGAAGAAAGTTCGTCGGACCTCGGAGTCGCCGCGAGTGGCCGAAGATTCTTTGAATTTCTTCCTTTCCCCTGCTAGAATAGTTAGTAGGTTATTTCATGTGGATACGTAGATAGTTGTGTTTCATTTGTACCTTTCTAGTGTACCTACCTACTTACTTCTTAGGTCATATTAGGTTAAATGAAAAATCTAACAAAGATCTGATGCATCCTAAAGTCAGGCTTTTTAAATACATACATATAATTACGCCTTTATCCCTAATGGGGTAGGCAGAACGACTTAAGCAAAGATCGTTCCGCCACGTAGTCTGTCAAAGTATTGAGGGTTATTTAAGATAGATTTGTCGGTATATCTCTGTAGTGAACGGTTGTCAGCACATCGCCTAAATTGCGAATTAAACGAATTAAACAAAGGTCGTTCCGCCACATCTGACAAAGTTTTGAGGGATATTTCAATATGTAGGTATATTGCTGAACTGACAGATTGTCAGCCCATCGCCTAAATTGCAATACATTGAAACCCTCGGATCCCATAACTGGTTTTTACAGAATGCCTGCGAGGAAATGCAGCTGGCACATTCTATGTTTTTCTCTCGCACCCAGTCCAGCATGGAAGAATCTCGCTCCCAGTCCAGCAAGAAAGAAGGCAGGCTTTTTGTACCGCCTATAATAGGTATCTGACATAGTTTTTGCAACGGCCACTATTTAACACAGTTTCTAATACTTACGGATTAACGTGCCCTTCTTGGAAATTGTAGTTAGCAAGAAAATTGGTTACAATCCTCAACTGTTGGATAAAAGTTTTCGTTTCTTGATATTCTTTGCATGTCCTCTCCTACGAATTCTATTCCCATCTTAATACAATGGAAATTAAAAACCAACCGCTTTCAACAACATATCAAAGGATCTTGTTATAAAGTTCATCATCTCCCTAGCCTTATCCCATATCTCACGGGGTCGGCTACCTAATCCAGGGGATTGAACGAGGGTACTGGTTTTTACACAGAGCGACTGCCATCTGACATCCGCAACCCAGAAGGGAAACCAGACCCAATCCTAGATTAGGTCAGACTTTTCAAGCCGCCAATGCTTAGCAGTGGCCTCTGATATGGCTTAACGACTAATATCTACGGTATTAAACGATATTAACCGGGACCAACGGCTTAACGTGCCTTCCGAAGCACGGAAAAAGCATCGAATAAACGTACATATGAAATTTGAAAACCGAAAAACACATTGGTACGTAGTGAGATTCGAACCACAACCTCCCGCTCAGGAGGCAGCGGCCCTATCCACTACACCATCGGGCTCTTGATCTTGTTATAAAGTTGTGGATAAAAAAAACGGAGACAAATGTTCTAACTACAGGGGGATTTAAAAACCGCACGCACGCGAGTACGTGACATAGCCAAATTGGACTTATCTCGTCTGTGATGTCAGCTAGGCTCTTCATTTGGAAGACTTCGTAGAGGCGTGTAGGAGTTAGAGGCTCGACACATGCAAAGAAAAACGTACAGGTACTGTACGGTGCCTTTAACTACCTACCTATACCAAGGCATTCTGTACGTTGATAGGTATAACATACATACATACATAAAATCACGCCTTTATCCCCAACGGGGTAGGCAGAGCAAAAACTACCTAAAGGTAGTTCCGCCACATCTGACAAATTTTGAAGGCCATTACAGATGATTATGTATATTGCTATAGTGACGAGTTGTCAGCCCATCGCCTAAATTGCAATACACTGAAACCCTCGAATCCCTTAGCTGATTTTTACAGCATGCCCGGGAGGAGATGCAGCTGGCACATTCTAAGTTTTTCCATCACTCCCAGGCCAGCATGGAAGTAATCATGATAGGTATAATCATGGGTATAAAGGTCTACCTACTCTTATAGATATTTCACACAGAAGACACATAAAAAAAAACTTCTTCTGTCGAATGGGTATCGAGTCTATCGACCCGATGAACCCTGGTGTCAGAGTTTTTAAACCGCCTAGTAGCACAATTATCAGGCCTCTGACATGGTTTGAGTAACGACCACTATCAAAGACAGCGACCGGGACCGACGGCTTAACGTGCCCTCCGAAGCACTAAATATTTTTCTTTTCGGACAATCAGGTGATTCAGCCTGCAATGTCCTAACCAAACTGGGAAAAATTCACAAAGTGATAAATTCTCAAATATTAACTTTGTGTTTCCCCCCTGGGAATCGAACCCAGGACCTCCGGATCGGGAGTAAATGGCACTAGCCACTAGACCACGGAGGCAGTTAAAAAAATATTTGTACTCATTTTATACACTTACGGGGGTGGGCTGAGTTAATATAAGTGTCAACCAAAATAAAAAATTAAATTATGTGTGAAATTATAAGATTAGCAGGGAAGTCCATTTTATTTTAATCTAAAATGGTATTTTCTCTCTCTTTTGGACGAGCTTCCGACTCACAAAATTAAAAAGGATTTTCCATTTTGCATGGAGAAGTGTCATCTATGTGTAGTTATTGGAACTAATAAAGAAAAGACTACGCACGATATTTTTTGGCCTCGTTGGTAGTTCACTTAAAAATATGTAGAGGGCAGAACGCAAAAATATTGCTACTCTTTTTACTCTTATAGTCAAAACTTATTTCTGTCCCGTTGTCAAACTCAACAACGTGGTTCGGTAGGTTGACCGCCGACGTCACCAGCAGCACCATCGCAGTTCATTCACCGCCATATTTGGTGTGGCCAGATGGCTATTATTTTGGACATTTAAATATATTTTTTCATAGACCATGATTTTGACATTAAATAATTATTGTCTGGTTTCGGTACTGCGTTTCAAGTCTTATGTTAATGAACTAAAAAAACCTGTGCAAAAGAAGTATGTAATAAGTACAGTTAACAATTTTTAATACATGCAAAATAAGCTTCCATGCTGGACTGGGAGCGAGAGAAAAACATAGAATGTGCCAGCTACATTTCCTCCCGGGCATGCTGTAAAAACCAGCTAAGGGATCCGAGGGTTTCTGTATATTGCAATTAAGGCGACAGGCTGACAACCTGTCACTACAGCAATATACCCACAAATCTATCTTAAACAACCCGCAAAACTTTGTCAGACGTGGCGGAACGACCTTTTTTAGATCGTGTACGCTCTGCCTACCCCATTAGGGATAAAGGCGTGATTGTATGTATGTATGTGCAAAATAAGCCGTTAACAATTATTTTGTTGAAACGTTTTGGTCCACAGAAAAGAAATATATTTGCACAGCCAGAGACTAATTCAAATAACAAATTGAGAAAATTAATTTGTCTGTGTTGGTGAATAGCTTAATGGTAGAAGTCGTATTACCAAAAACTTAATCTTATAAATTATATAAGATTGTTACTTTTTTTAAGTAAGAGCATGAGAGAAGTCAATGTTTGTTTATTAGGTTAGTTAATTTATTAGATTTATTTTTTTTATTTAGGGTGCTTACGTAGTAAATAGTTATTTAATTTGTGATTGGTGTCAAATAGTTGTGGATTCAATTTTCACAGCCACAGGGAACACAAAGTTGATAATTGTCATTATACGGGGTGTAAAGGACAGCGTCCCGCAGACTGATAATGGTTGCTCAATCAACGAAACTGTACAACAATCAGCAGGTTGTTTTTTGCAGAAAATTTAATAAATTCTTAGCTTTTCCATACAAATTGTCTGATTAAAGTGGTAATTTTGTAAAGGAGGGTCAATCTTTTCTTTCATCTGCAAAAAAAAACCTGGTGTAAGTTTTTCAGTTTCGTTGACTGGGCATCCCCTATCAGTATGCGGGACGCAGTCCCTTACACCAAATATACCCACTCACAGGTTTTTGGGGATGAGAGCGCGTGCAGCAAGCGTTCTGCGATAACATCCGACGACTGTCCCAAACCTCGCTATAAAAAAGAAACGAAACGACACCATTTTTGCGATTTTCATACAATACCACGGCTACGGACAATCCTAACTATAATGTCATTTTGGTCATACATCGACAAACGGCATGTTGCACTTGTCATGTGTTTGTGTGCGTGTTATAAGGGTTGAAACCAACTTTTTAAAGTAGTTCACTGTAACTGAATAGTTAGAATAGATTAGGTTGCATATTTTGCATTAAGTTACTTACCGTCTCTCATCACTTGGGAATCTGAAAATGTTCCTATTGGAGTCATATCTTCTGGTAGAAAGACATCCGTACACGGAACAGTACCTAACCATCTTTGGAACACAAAACTTTATTATTTCCAATACACTGGGAAACAGGCGCGCGCCATGCCCGCTGAGCGTACCCACAATGTGACCCACAATCCTGCGCGGAGTGTGACGTATATCGGGCTGGGGAAGTGACGTGATTGTCCATTCTGTTTGTAGTACTATTATAAATGCTGCGACAAAGCTTGAAAACTTTTATCGCTTATAACTCGAAAACTACGCACTCTGGCAGGTGGGTTTTGAAGAGGGGATCCCCTTCCCATTCCCCCTCTCCCCCAACTCCCAAGAAATCTCTGTCAAGGCGACTTGTTAGTTTTATGTGAAAAAATATGTGCGTAAATATTTTGTTGTATTTCAAGTACAATATATCTGTTTTGAGAGATGTGTCTGGCAACTGGATACCAGCCGGCCATGTTTTTCCGGTTGTCAATTGTCATTTTCACGCCGAAGTCCGTGTAGTGTGTTTGTGCCGTTTTCTACATTTTTCGACGTCGCTTTATTTCCTGTAAGTATTCCTATTAACTTTAATTATAAATCGCTTCCTCGTCTTTCTCTACGTGCGTTTATGATGTGTTTTTGGTAGATTTTACCCTACTTTCACTAACACGTTGATCTATAAATTCTAACTGTACCTCCCTTTTGTCTCGCCGGCAACGTGAAGATTCATCTAGAAGCCGGGTTCCTAAGCACAGTAAACGGTTCCCCGTGACCTTGGCACGCTTTGGATCTAAGTTGATGGTTCAGAGTTCAGAGAATTTGAAAGTAGTATGTAGGGTTTTAGTTTTTTCCCACGGTTACGTGTCCAAGGCTGTAGGCGGTATACCTACCCTGCCTTCAGTTTTATGATAGAAGTTCCCTGATTTAGTGGTCAGAAAGTCAAGTTCAGGGCGAGTGTAGGAGTTGGAGCACTATAATATATCCCGAATGATTTTCAATATTACTGTATGAACCGTACATTATAAGGTTTTAAAATATTAAGCAGCTCTTAGTAAGCAGTTATTACGTTGCTCTAGCATGTTCTTAGTAAAAACAACCATAATTTTTGCCAAGGTTCCCACAATGGCTGAGACAAATGGCAATGGCACTAGAAAGAGGCTGCGTAGTGAATCTGACGAAATTGCAGGAAATATAGCCAAAAAGTTACTTCCCGAGAGGTAGGCCCTCAGTTGTTTGTGGTGCAGGGTCCGCTTATTGCAGTATTATGTGCTTAGAATTCAAGGGAATTATATGCGTGTATGTATTTTATTAAAAACAAATGTATTACCATTGATTCACAAATCTTTAAATGGTCATCATATTTATTTCTGTGAAGGGTTTGCGCTTGACTCTTGTCTAAGCCTGAGGGTAGTAGAGCTGGAGCGAGCTTATCCATTCAATCTCCAGTCTAAGTACTGCAGTATTACTATTCATTTATATTCTTATACCATTCTTATAGATTCTATAACTTGTGTAAGAAAAAATAATTAAACTTGAGATATGATTATTTATTGGACTATTATTGCATGATAGATTATAGGTATTTCAGTATAATCAAATCACGATTCATAAGTTTTTATTGTGCATGCTTTTGTATGTGTTTATAGTTTTAACTGTTAAGTGTAAAAGAATATGCATATTATTAGGAATTATGAACAGTTAATATGTTGCAATATAGATTTTTTTCCATGAATCCCCAAAGTAAAGACACATATTTGATCTAAGCATAAAACTCAAATCTGGAACCCTACACCTTGCATAGATTAAGTAGTATTAGACATGATTAAATCTGAAATCCTTTTCCCATTTCCTATGTCCAGTTGTTCAGAAATTATCAAGTGCGGTGGAATTATCGAGTTGAATCAAGATGATGGAACACAAGTGCTACTGTCGGGGCGATGATGTGACCAGTTTGGATTTGCACAAGCCGGAGCACCTCATGCCCATGATGAGACCGTTTTCCATGAGGTTCCGATTCAAATGTCCTTTTGTAGTTAGCAGTAGATTACTGTCATTATAAATAGATACAGTAGATGTTAGTAGGAGTATGTAGCAATTTGTACTTTGTATAGGAAGTGGAGTATAATTCTGCCCTGATACCACAAAAGGCCGCTACGTGAAAAATTCAACTTTTGGCAATTGACCAAAAGGGCGGGAAATGAGATTTCTAGAGATATGTAATAATTAGCTTAAATCTGGCGACTGAGTATAAAAACTGATACGATGTAGAATATAATTATGTATAATTTGTATTCATAACATTATTTTAAGTGAATTTAAAATGCAATTTTCTGTTTTATCTTAGCAATTTGATCCCTTGATTAATTATGTTGCTAAGCTAAAAAGTCGCTACCTTTAACGTAGCCACCTTTCAGCGTATGATTATATTCTTAAATTTACGAACTGCTTTATTTTGATATTAAGCATAGGGAAAAAAGCCGCTAAGTTTCATAACCGCTTTATATTTTATGATGTGACAAATTATGTTATTGATTAATAAATGTAATAAAGCAGCTATAAGACATTAGTCGCCTGTTTTATTAGTTTGATTAATACCTAAGTAGAAGTTATGCGACATTACTTAGCTAAAATGCAGTTAATAGCACAGGCTCCACAACAACTGTCTTTTAACTTAGTACTTAGTATTTTATTGTAAAACGAGAGATCAATAACTTAACAAAACAATTATCTTAACCTTTATATAGATTAGTAATAAAATATAACGGTTTTTATTCCTATGATTATTTAAAAATATGCTACTTAGCGGCCTTTTGGTCTATCTATATCTTTAAGAACCAATAGACATAAAAATATAACTCCAAGATTGCCAGAAAGCTGAAAGTCTACTTATATTTGTGACAAAATAAAAATAAAAACGGCTTTTTCACATAGCGGCCTTTTATGATATCAGGGCAGAATTATATAGTCTACATAGATATGTCAAATATTTGGGTCTAGATATAGAATAATCTGATAATTATAAAATTAATGTAAGTATAACAAATAATCTTCCATGCTGGACTGGGAGCGAGAGAAAAACATAGAATGTGCCAGCTGCATTTCCGCCCGGGCATGTTGTAAAAACCAGCTTAGGGATCCGAGGGTTTCACTATCGATTAAGAAGAAACCGCATCAAAATCCGTTGGTAGTTTTAAAGATCTAAGCATACATAGGGATATAGGGACAGAAAAAGCGATTTTGTTTTATACTATGTATGTAGAGAAAATCCAGATATGTTTTGTTATAGATTATTCATCAGGTTCGTGAGGTCACCAGTTCTATACCTAGATATGTTGTAGGCATTCATTTATTCATCTTTCTTCTATCATTATTAACCAACCGCATTATTTAAACCTTTCTCCTCAACTGTAATTACGTCATTTCAACCACATTATTTTTCGAGTTATTTTCCTATAATGAGTACACAGTTAGATATATTTCGCAGTGGATCCATTTGTTATAATTTACCTACTTATCATCATGTTATTCATGCTTTATGAAATATTCAATAAATTCTTCCATAGGTATAAGCGACGACATATCCTATTGCACCCTATGTCTATACTTATACGAGGTGTAAGGGACAGCTTCCCGCAAACTGATAGGGGTTGCTCAGTAAACGAAACTGAACAACTATCACCAGGAAGTTTTTTAGGAGGTGAAAAAAAGTTCGATTTTCATACAAATTGTTGGATCGAGGTCATTTTGTATGGGAAGGTAAATTTTTTACATCTCCTAAAAGTTGTTCAGTTCCGTTGACTGAGCAGTTTGCGTACGCTGTCCCTTACACCCGGTATTATAATAAAGGCGATAGGTGCACTTAAAGTATTACAAAAATGTGCATTGTACTATTGTCTCTTCATTTTCATGGTGTTCCATCACGCAAGGTCATTCATTTCTACATGTCAAATGCTTCATAGTGTTCAATAGTAAACTACGATAGGTATGGATATGTCATCTATGAATATCAGTTTGCATTTTTATGCACTAAGATGTAGATGTTTTTTACTCTGCTGGTTCATAAAATAGAAAATTTATGTTGTTCTTGGTGATGTGTGGATCAATGTGACTAGTATAAGTTAAAACCTTCTATTGGTAGTACGCAACACAAGCTCAATAATGAAATTCAAGAGAGTGTGTGACTTGTGTTGTGCTAATAAAAGAGTTATAAGTCCATGCGATAGTGATAGTGAAGGGTTCGAGGTAATCGAATCCACTTCAGAACTAATTTATTGTCATATTCTTCCTAGGAAACCAAGGTATGCATAGGCAGTAGCTAATAAAAAAATGCTTTTATTAATCTTCTTCTTCTTCTTCTGTCGAGTGGGTATCGAGTCTATGGACCCGATGAACCCTGGTGTCAGAGTTTTTAAACCGCCCAGTAGCAACTATCAGGCCTCTGACATGGTTTGAGTAACGACCACTATCAAAGACAGCGACCGGGACCGACGGCTTAACGTACCCTCCGAAGCACGAAAAACGCTTTTATTAATGAATAAATAATAGCACCTACCTACTTTTTACGCCTATTTGATTCGTTTTGTAATGTAAACACCGTAATAAAAGCAGTTTTAAAGTGCTATAAAAGGCATGTTAGTAATACACTGAAGTAGGTAATGTATGTATTGACATGAAGGAAATAAATAACAAAAGGCTGCCACCCTGAAATATCTTGATGCAAAAGAAAACCCTTTTCTTCTGTCTCGACTTATAAAACAGCTTGAATTAGACATTTCTATCCCTAATGGGGTAGGCAGAGCGTAAGCGATCTAAACAGAGGTCGATCCGCCACGTCTGACAAAGTTTTGAAGGTTATTTAAGATAGATTTGTAGTTTGTAGGTATATTGCTGTAGTGACAGGTTTTTAGTCCATTACTATATATTGAAACCATTGGATCTCTTAGCTGGTTTTTACAGCATGCCCGGGAAAAAATGCAGCTGGCACATTCTATGTTTTTCTCTCTCTCTCCCAGATCAGCATGGTAGAAAAATGAATTGGACATACCTTCCAAATTATCGCTCCTAATACTATCTAGATAACTAACACTTCTAAGTAGCGTGACTGTGACACATACATACCTACCGATATGAACCGTCTACGGTTTTCCTGATACTATGATACACACTACAAGTTTAGTTGCACAACGTTTCACGATCAGTTCTCATAGTAACGCCGTGAAGTACGGTCGTGTTTAGACTCTGTTTTTTACCTAGGATTTTATACAAGTACGTATTTTGACCTCATCTTTATTAATTAAAATAATTTATTGCTTTAATTAATTATCTACCTCATTTACTCTTTGATTTATTTCTCAGTGAGTAGTTGTGTTTTGCCTGGTAAGTTATTAAATTTCAGTTATGTGCGGATTTTTTTTCTAGAACATTTTGGTAACTTTCGTCATTTTCATTATTAAGTTTGGCACACGGATAAACTAACAGTGAATTCAAATGAACAGTTTATTCTTTATTTTATTTCCTATTGTTACGGAAAGTTTTAATGCAGTATTTACAGTTGCTTCCCAGGGTCAAGTAACTCTCATCTCTTGAACTGCTCTCAAAATAAACCATGCGAAAGATCATTATGTATGTCTTTAAGGGGTTCAAGATCAAGGCCATTTAAAAATTTTAGAACAATCTTTTGTTGCTGTTTGTCTCCAAACTAAAATTCATGATGTTTTATCACGTCTTATGTCCGTCACATGGTGTCATTGATATCCAATCTGTAGGGCTAACATCATGGAGTGCCATCTTCAAATTGATCAATGTGTTTGATAGAAGATCGTGTTTTTGTGATGACTAGGAGACTACACCGTCCATCTCATTTCTAACCCATCTTTTCCCGTTTCTGACCCATCTCATCTCGTTTATCAGCCAGCCCATCTTGTTTCTAACCCATCTCATCCCGCTCCTAACCTATCCCATCCCGTTCTTAACGCATCCTTTCCGTTCCTAACCCATCCCATCCCTAACCCATCTTTTCTCATTCCTAATAACCCATGTTTCCCATTCCTAATAACCCATCTTTCCCATTCCTAATAACCCATCTTTTCCCTTTCCTAACCCATCTTTTCCCATTCCTAATCCATCTTTTAACGTTCCTAACGAATCCTTTCCCTTTCCTAACCCATCCCTTACCTTTGCTCCAGGTTGGATAACCTCGAATCAATCCTCACAAACATGCTGACGTCCGGCCTCCTAACCCAGTACATATACCGCGGCAACGGGCGGCTCATGGTCAACTTATGGCGACTGACTGCAGGCCTCCGCCCGCCCATGGTGCATACCATCGACCCCAATCATTTCCCTGAGAATCTCAACGTGTTTGATAGGATGGTGGTGGAATGCGCCTTGGAAGACTATTATACGGATGATGGGTTAGTTTACTTGATGGTAGTCGTTTCTTGTTGCTACATACTTCCTCTCATTCTGATGTAGGTCCAGTTTTTGTTGTTGGTCTTTGCAGTTTTTTCAGACTTTTTGTTGTTTTCATTATCTGATGACCTTTTTCTTATCGAAAGATGAATCCCATGATTATTTGCTAAAATTGTAACTTTAATTCAGTCTTCTTCTTCGTGTTAATTATCCAAATGATTCTAAATTTTCCTCTGCCAATATTTAGCGAATATTTTTGTGACCAGTTAACAGAGAATAACCTTCTCCCTGCTACCATATAATGTATTTTTATTCACAATTCGAGTCTACTTCGTTTGAATAGAGTACTCTCCTAGTTAGCAGTAATTTATTTGACTAGGTTGAGTAGAAAAGTTCCTAAATAGCTGTTATTAGTGTTATTACTTACAAAATAGGTTGAAACTAGAAACAGTCTTAAACAAACCTACATAAAAATATTATAATGTAAACTAGATTTTGTGTATTTTGTTTCCTGTTTAATCTTACTTATCTTGGGACAAATAACGGTTTTGATAGTACGGTTATTAAACCTAGTTTATTATGTTTAAATTACCCTCTGACCCGACTTATTATGTCGTTGATAAATATTACATAACTGGTATGACGCGCTGAATAATCTTTTGAGTCTTCTGGATATATTAATACCATTGCATAGTCATAATGTCATACATACATACATACATAAATCACGCCTTTATCCCTTACGGGGTAGGCAGAGCGTTTAACACCTCGTAAAAGGCGCTTTCGCCACGTCTGACAAAAATTGAGGGCAATTTTAGATTGTAATATGTATTGCTATAGTGACAGGTTGTCGGCCTATCGCCTAAATTACAATACACTGTAACCCTTGATTCCCTTTTGCTGACTTCAAACGCATGCTCGGGAGGAAGGGCAGCTGGAACATTCTATATTTTTCTATCTCTCCCAGTCCAGCATGGAAGTAATATAATGTAATAATGTCATAAATGCTGTTTTATAAATACATACATATAATCACGCCTTTATGGGCCTAATGGGGCAGGCAGAGCTTAAACGACCTAAACAACGGTCGTTCCGCCACGTCTGACAAAGTGTTGAGGGTTACTTAAGATAGATTTGTAGGTATATTGCTGTAGTGATAGGTTGTCACCCTCGGATCCTTAGCTGGTTTTACAGCATGCCCACGAGGAAATGCTGCTAGCACATTCTATGTTTTTTCTCTCGCTCACGGGCCAGCATGGATGAAGCTGTTTTATAATATAGTTTGAAATAAGTAAAAGGTGGTCATGGTTTTGAGTTTGACAAGTGATTCAACTAATAAGAGTTGCTCATTGTTCAGGCAACGAAACTGAGAGAGAAACATAGAATGTGCCGGCTGCATTTCCTCCCGGGCATGCTGTAAAAACCAGCTAAAGGGATCCGAGGGTTACTGTATATTGCAATTTATGCGATGGGCTGACAACCTGTCACTATAGTAATATACCTACAAGTCTATCTTAAATAACCCTGAAAACTTTGTCAGACGTGGCGGAACGACCTTAGTTTAGATCGTTTACGCTCTGCCTACCCCATTAAGGATATAAACGTGATTATATGTATGTATTTCTATTCCCAGAGCTAATCTAACCGTTTCCCATAATAATGGAAAATACATCCTATTATAGGATCTTGAATACAATAACTTTCCCACTGTGATGTTCGTTGGAATTTATAAACTTCTTATTGTTGAAAAATGAGGCATCTCAAGTATTGTTGTGTCCATCTCTTATAGCGCATGCTATTGAATTGTATCCTCTCATTAATTCAGTAAAACACTACATACATACATATAATCACGCCTTTATCCCTAATGGGGTACGCAGAGCGTAAACGACCAAAAAAATATAAGGTCGTTCCGCCACATCTGACAAATTTTTGAGGGATATTTCAATTTGTAGGTATATTGCTGTAGTGACAGGTTGTCAGCCCAACGCCTAAATTGCAATACATTGAAACCCTCGGATCCCTTAGCTGGTTTTTACAGCATAGTGGAAAAAACTGCTGGCACATTCTATGTTTTTCTCTCGCTCTCAGTCCAGCATGGAAGTAAGATTTAATTGATACTAAATTGCAACATAATATAGAGAGGTTTGAACTCATTGCGATTTATAACAAGAAGGTAGTTTAACTATCATACATTGAACTTTCGAGTAAGTTATGTTAATACCAGTGGCCTAATTTTAATGTAAATAATGTTCCATTCTGACGTCATAGTAAGGTTATTTGCACAAATTTAAAGCAGTTAATTAATTAGAAATACCGCGATTTCGGATGTAAAATAAAGCTACCGTATTTGAACTAATTGATCAGCAACTGGACTTCCATGCTGGCCTGGGAGCGAGAGAAAAACAAAGAATAAGCCAGCTGCATCCCAGGTTTCAGAATATTGTAATTTAAGCGATGGGCTGACATACTGTCACTACAGAAATATACGTAAAAATCTATCTTAAATGACCCTCAAAACTTTGTCAGACGTGGGGGAATGACCTATGTTTACGCTCCGCCTTCCCCATTAGGGATGCAGACGTGATTATATGTATATATTTATGTATGATCAGCAACATTATGGCGTTTCCATTAATAAAGCGTAGCTGAGCGAAGCGGAGATTTGCTTTGCATGACCGATCACAATGTTTGAAATCTGCACTCAGCCACAGTTTAAACATTGTTAAAACAGTTGAAACAGAAAAGGTCCGCGTCAGTGGAAACGCACCAGCCTAATTATTGGCTATTATCTTGCCACGCCACCTTGAATAAATAATCCGAAAGCTTCAATAAAAAAGCGGCTGTACGGATTTGCATGAAATTTGGCAAGACGATAGCTGGTAACCTGGAGACGCACATAGGCTTGTTTTTACCGCGGGAAAATATCTCATTCCCACGGGAAATCTCATCAAACCGCGGGGCGGAGAGCTAGTAATATGCTAGGTGTAACGAACAGCGTCCCGCAAACAGATAGGGGTTGCTCAGTCAACGATACTGAACACCTTCCACCTAGAAATTCTTTCAGGCAGTGAAAAGTGGCTTTTTCATACAAAATGTCAATGTGTATAGCTCCTGGTATATAAATCCAATACCGACGTATTTACAGACTAATGAATTTAAAAAAAGAACTGTTGTTTCGTTTTCTATGTATCTGTCCTGTCTGTATCCGAGTACAACGAAGTGGTCAGGACAATAACATAACCTTTGTTCACTTTCCACTAACCAGTTGCTCCCGGTTGTTTCCAGTTTCAACAAGATGCCGCTGCAGCTGACCAAACCCGCTCCCCAGTGGAAGACCACCGCCGTCGTCAACGGAGAGTTCAAGGACATCGCTCTCTCAGACTTCAAGGGGAAATACGTCGTCATCTTCTTCTATCCTCTTGACTTGTGAGTATTCTTATCTTATCTCTATTCAAGTGATTTTGAAAATAAATACCTTTGCCAGACGTTTAGACCCAATGAAATCATTCGCATTCTTCCATGCTGGACTGGGAGCGAGAGAAAAACAGAATGTGCCAGCTGCATTTTCTCCCGGGCATGCTGTAAAAACCAGCTGAGGGATCTGAGGGTTTCAGTGTATTGCAATTTAGGCGATGGACTGATAACCTGACACTACAGCAATATAGGTATATTGTATGTATTGTATTGTATTTGTAGGTACAAATCTATCTTAGGTAACCCTCAACACTTTGTCAGACGTGGCGGGACGACCATTTGCTTAGGTCGTTTACGCTCTGCCCATAAAGGCTATGTATGTATGTATAAAGGTTTGAAGAATTCTCTAGGAAATACAAAATTCTCTGTTTAACGTATATTCACGTGCCGCTCAATATATCACATCTTCAAGGACCCATTAAATATTCACCCATACCAGTACCAGTTAGCAGTCTATTTATCACCCAAGTAATACATAATTCAACAATATGTTTCATAGTCATAGACACAGTGTGTGATCTTTGAACGCTTTTTTTTTATATAAAAAAGAATCTAGTTAAAACCGGTTCCATTCATTAAGAAATTCTTCACATTTGCATTAGTTACCAAGTATAATTAAGTTTTGTTTCTCTTGTGACTAAGTAATTGTTGTGAAATATGTACCTATGTTGCAATAGTTCAGTAAATTAGGGTGTATGGAAATTATGTTACGATGACCCGCATAGCCTACGCAGCGGGTCCCGGGTTCGATTCCCGGCCGGGCAGACATTTGAATGTCTGTTTCTGGGTCTGAGTGTTCTTTGTGGTTGTTTCTGTGTATGTCCATGAACCTCGATACAGGGAATCCTAGTGGGGGCTATGAGTGTGATCGTGTTTTTTCTATGCGATGTCTAGAGTCAATGAACTCTGTTACTTACTAGCAAGTAAGCAATACATCACCGGACAATTCTATGAAGAGAATTATATTACTAGTCTGTTTGCCACCCGCCCTTACTATGGGAATTATAAAAAAAAAAATGTGTAAACTGTATGTGTAATATAATAATAACTTCCCAGAATCTATAATGTCTGTAGCTATTCAGTAAGACCAATAGGTAATGATAGTAATAAAAAACCAGTAAGTTAAAACCAGGCATATTTTTTCTCCTTTTTAACATACATACATACATATAGTCACGCCTGTATCCCTGATGGGGTAGGCAGAGCGAAAACGACCCAAACAAAGGTCGCTCCGCCACGTCTGACAAAGTTTTGAGGGTTATTCAAGATAGATTTGTTGGTATATTGCTGTAGTGACAGGTTGTCAGCCCATCGCCTAAATTGCAATACACTGTAACCCTCAGATCCCTTAGCTGGTTTTTACAGCATGCCCGGGAGGAAATGCAGCTGGCACATTCTTTCATTCAAGTTTTTCTCTCGCTCCCAGGCCAGCATGGAAGATATCCTTTTTAACATTTGCATTTTATTGACATTCAATAATTTCAGTTATTTATCATCACATCACATAGTTGTATGTAATATGTGTTGTCGTTAAGCCATGTCAGAGGCCAGTTTAAGCATTGGCGTGTTGAAAACTCGAGCTAATCTAGGATTGGGTCTGGTTTCCCTTCTGGGTTGCAGCGGTCAGATGGCAGTTGCTCTGTGTAAAAACCAGTACCCTCCTTCAATCCCTTTGATTAAGTAACCGACTCCGTGAGATACGGGATAATGATAGGATGTTTATGAGTTGTAATAAATACATAACTTCATCATATTCATTTACTTAGTTCTATTCTGAAGTAAGGCCACATTATATGATCGGTTGTTTTGCTTGACCTTCAATGTCTCCTTCTTATCAGTTTAGAACGTTCTTGATAATGTTACAGATAACCCATAAATAGAGATCTAGCTAATAGAAATTATTTAAATAGTAATACAAACACACATGTAAAAATCCTAGAGTTATTGTTCTTCTTCTTCTGTCGTGTGGGTATCGATTCAATCGAACCGATGAACTGGTCTCTGAGTTATTGTTAATATATCACTAAACCACAATATTAACCAGGAAAACATTTCTTATTATCCTAGTCATTTATAGTATGACTAGGATAATAAGATGAATTTCATTTCTTCCATGATGGACTGGGAGAGATAGAAAAACATAGAATGTTCCAGCTGCCCTTCCTCCCGGGCATGCTGTAGAAGACAGCAAAAGGGACTCGAAGGTTACAGTGTATTGTCATTTAGGCGATGGGCTGACAACCTGTCACTACACATTACAATCTAAAATTGCCCTCAATTTTTGTCAGACGCGGCGGAAGCGCCTTTTACGAGGCGTTTAACGCTCTGCCTACCCCGTAAGGGATAAAGGCGTGATTTTATGTATGTATGTATAATGATTAATGACATTCCATTCTCTTTCCATCATAATTTCTTGTATTATTAAAATTGATAAATAATTGTAATGATTAAACGTACGTATTTGGCTTTTAAGCTTAGACGGAGCGGTTGGTTAACTACCTACGTCAGAGGCTATCATGGGTTCAAATCCCACTCTAGCCAAATTTTATTTGTATGTCTACATACCTATATGTTTACCTTTGAACCGATATGAAAGATCATTTTAAGCTCTTGTAAAATCTGCCAAATATAACTAACCATCTCTCTCCCCCCCACAGCACGTTCGTATGCCCGACTGAGATCATCGCGTTCTCGGAGCGCGCCGACGACTTCCGCAAGATTGGGTGTGAAGTGATCGCCGCGTCGACCGACTCGCACTTCACTCACTTGGCGTGGATCAACACGCCCCGCAAACAAGGTAGGTTCAATGATATTATATATAGGTAGTTACGTGACCAACGTTCGAAACTCGTGCCGTCAAATGGTCCTAATTGTGACCATTTTAGGCAGTCGAGCTGCGAGCTGCGAAGTGAGAAAAAAAGTTAAATTATATTCAAAGCTGCACTGATTACAAATAGCTATTTGTTTCACTCTTACGCTTTGCCTATTTTGTGTCGCACTCGGCGTTTGTTTAGATATGCAATGTTATATAAATATGTATGTATATGTGTCAAACGTGGCGCAACGGCCTTTGTTTGGGTCGTTGACGCTCTGCCTACCCCATTAGGGATAAAGGCGTGATTGTATGTATGTATGTATATGTGTAGCGGAACAATTAAATTGTGCGTACAGTATGAACGTAACGTATCTTTCTTAAAATATCATTGTGTAGGTTCCCTTTTTATCACAAGACTGGAATTTTCTTCGACCACAGATTATAACAGAAATTGTGTCAGTGCGATTGAATCATCTGTTTGTGTAGTACAGTTAACCCTGTTTGTCGTGGTTTATGTTGTGACGTATTTATTGGTAACCAAACAAAACAAGCTGTATAATTGTATCAAGCAATGACTTTACAAAACGTACCTATATTCTGCAAATTGTTTGGTTTTCGTTTCGAAAAAAGTGTATAACTGCCGCTTGACTTTCCTATATCGGGTCACCATTGAAACATTCTTTCTTCCATGCTGGCCTGGAAGCGAGAGAAAAATATAGAATGTGCCCGCTGCATTTCCTCCCGGGCATGCTGTAAAAACCAGCTAAGGGATCCGAGGGTTTCTGTGTACTGCAATTTAGGCGTTAGGCTGACAACCTGTCACTAAAGCAATATACCTACAAATCTATCCTACCCTCAAAACTATGTCAGACGTGGCGGAACGGCCTTTGTTTAGGTCGTTTACGCTCTGCCTACCCCATTAGGGATAAAGGCGTGATCATATGTATGTATGTAAAAATACTCCAAACTACCTTTAATTTAGATCTTCTATGTTGCTAGCTAAGTACCTATTTAAGTTAGGTTAGATAATAAGTTACAATTGTTACCTAAACCTATGTATAATGCATTGTTATTAACAGTTTTATTTTTGAGTGGCAAATGGTTTAAATTATGGCTAAGGGCGTGGTTATATGTATGTACGTATTGAAACGTGTTCAAAAACTCCTCGAACCCGTAAATTTACAATTGCCTTTTTGTATTCTAGGCGGTCTCGGCCCCATGAACATTCCCATCATCAGCGACAAGTCTCACCGCATCGCGCGCGACTACGGGGTTCTGAACGAGGAGACCGGCATCCCCTTCCGAGGACTGTTCATCATCGACGACAAGCAGAACCTGAGACAGATCACGATCAACGACCTCCCCGTCGGACGGTGAGTGGGTTCTAAAACGCGGTGGTGAAGTTTTTTCGCCGATTGGTATATAAGAGAGACGTTAAGGTGACTTGGTATTCCTGTCTCAAGGACTGTTCATCATTGATGACAAATAGAACCTGAGGCAGAACACAGTCAATGACCTCCAGTCGGAAGGCGAGTTCTAAAACGCGGTGGTGAAGTTTTTTCGCCGATTGGTATATAAGTAATATATCCCTTCAAATCTATCTTAAATAACACTCAAAACTTTTATCAGACGTGGCGGAACGACCTTTGTTTAGGTCGTTTACGCTCTGCCTACCTCATTAGGGATAAAAGCGTGATTATATTTATGTATGGTATATAAGGAAAGAATGAGGGTTAATGGTATTCATCTTTCTAATTACTGTTTAACCTTGATGACAAACTTCCTGAGGCACTCACGGTCAATGACCTCCCCGTCGGACATTGAGTAAATGGGTTCTTAAACGCGGTATTGAAGTTTTTCCGCCGATTAGTATACCGGGTGTAAGGGACAGCGTCCCGCAAACTGATAGGGGTTGCTCAGTCAACGATACTGAACAACTTCTACCAAGAAATTCTTTCAGGAAGTGAAAATAAAAATTGGCTTTTCCATATAAGATGTCCACCTCGATCAGAATTCGTGAAATAATTTCTTGGTGGAAGTTGTTCAGTATCGTTGACTGAGCAACCCCTATCAGTTTGCGGGACGCTGTCCCTTACACCCGTATAAGGGAGAAGTTAAGGTGACTGGTATTCCCGTCCCGAGGACTGTTCATCATTGATGACAAGCAGAACCTCAGGCAGATCACAGTCAATGACCTTCCAGTTGGAAGGTGAGTTCTAAAACGCGGTGGTGAAGTTTTTTCCGCAGATGAGGTATAAAATATGGGAATGATAGCTCGGATATGAAAGTATTCCATTACCTAAAGGGGAGTTAAAGATTGGTTTCTTTTCCGTGCTTATGAATAGTATTTATGATAAAGAAGCCGAAACGCAGTGACCTATCAAAAACATACAAAATTACGAATGTTTCCGCTTTAATATTTACTGCTAATTCACAAAACTTGCGTATCATTCTCATGATCATTATTTTGCTTATTAAATAATCAACACAGCACGTGGTTATTATGTCGTCATGCGTAATCGGTTGGACGTTCAAGGTCGTCTGCTCTTGTATGAAGTTGGTTCATCAACATTTAGTATATACAAGCATTGATGGCTTTAACAATAATAGTTAGTTCTTATATACTAAACAGTTATAGATAATGTATTGAATGATGTATGCTAAATTGTTAATTCTTTGATCTAAGTATTGAATTTTGACTCTCTTTCGTAAGTCTATAAAGCAAGTCTTTTAATTACATTATTGCTTCACGGAAACTGTCTTTTATGCATAATATTAAAACAGTAATAAAGTAACATTATTTTTATTGAAGCATAAATATAGGTAATTAATACATACATACATACATAAAATCACGCCTTTATCCCTTACGGGGTAGGCAGAGCGTAAAACGCCTCCTAAAAGGCGCTTTCGCCACGTCTGACATAAATTGAGGACAATTTTAGATTGTAATGTGTATTGCTGTAGTGACAGGTTGTCAGCCCATCGCCTAAATTACAATACACTGTAACCCTCGAATCCCTTTTGCTGACTTCTACAGCATGCCCGGGAGGAAGGGCAACTGGAACATTCTATGTTTTTCTTTCTCTCCCAGTCCAGTATGGGAGAATAGGTAATTAATACGTATACAATTTACTGCATTTTTCCGTCGCGCCACGTTGAACATACAGCATTTTTATTACCAATTTCGTTATCAAGTAGGCCATACAAATAATCAGAAGCAATTGATGAAAATCTATAGTCTGGCTCGTATTGATAAGTATTATCGTGATATTGAATTGGTTTTTTACGCATAGCTGATAAAGGTACTCGCTCGTGTAATGCGAGTGATATTGGATATCTAGTACGTCACTGGGTGAAATTTGAACTTGGTGATAAGCCGGGAAAAGAATTTCCGTTTCACGCCTTCCCTAATGGGATAGGCAGAGCGCGTGAATGACCTAAAAAAGACAAAGTTTTAAGGGTTATTTAGGATAGATTTGTAGGTATATTGCTGTAGTGACAGGTTGTCAGCCCATCGCCTAAATTGCAATATACAGGAACCCTCAAATCCCTTAGCTGGCTTATACAGCATGCCTGGGAGAAAATGCAGCTGGCACATTCTAAGTTTTTCTCTCGCTCCCAGTGAAGCATGGAAGAGCATGAAATTTGAACTCTGTGATAAGCCGGGGAAAGAATTTCCGGAGTCATCGCACATTATCGTTACTATTCTAAGTTTTCCTTACCTTTCAATCAACATCAGCCACAACAGTCCACTGCTGGGCGTGGGCCTCCCCAAAATTGGGGGTATATTCCATACTCACCACGCTTGGCAAGCGGGTTGGTGAGCGCAGTACAAGTTTTCCATTCACAGGGAACGCTGCTGCCCATTCCCTGGATTTATCTCTTAATCGCCTTTTACGACACCCACGGGAAGTTATGGCGTGATGCTATTCTAACCCGGCACCACACGGGGAATTACACTAGTTACCTTTGCTGTGGTTAAAATGAAAGTAGGCTTTGTAAGTTTCTTCAGTGCAGCGTTTTAATACTGAGAGAATAATCAACATCAGTCTAGTAGTAAAAACGTTACTCCATACTAATATTAATAATGCCAAAGTAAAACTGTATGTCTGTTGGTTTGTTGCTCTTTCACGCCTAAACGGCATGCATGTATATAATCACGCCTTTATCCCTAATGGGGTAGGCAGAGCGTAAACGACCTAAACCAAAGGTCGATCCGACACGTCTGACAAAGTTTTGAGGGTTATTTAAGATCGACTTGTAGGTATATTGCTGTAGTGACAGGTTGTCAGCCCATCGCCTAAATTACAATATACAGAAATCCTCGGATGGAAATTCAGCTAGCACATTCTATGTTTTTCTCTCGCTCCCAGGCCAGCATAGAAGATATATCCTTTAAATGTAATTCTACCGTTTAATTACAAGAACTTGTATAAGTAGTCAGTAATCATAACTATCAATTAGTACATTAGTGCATATGTGCTTATCCAACCAGGAAGCTTGTCCAACAGGTGATTGAATATTCTTGTAACCTTTATCAGTAAGCATGCGTTTGATAATGATTGCGAAACTAGAATTTACTGGATACATTTTGATAAAACTGTCTAGTCGTAAAAAGATTAAAATTAAAGATATGTTATAGAATATTTTATTTTTTACCACTCTTTCAATTGCTAATTATAACGTTGTTTGCTCTTGTGGAAGCGGCTCGTTGGATATTAAAAGTTAAGGTCATCAAATAAATCGATCAAAGGCATCACACGGACTTGTATTTATGTACTTGTATAAGTCTGCATTAATAATAATCATCATACATACATACATAAATCACGCCTTTATCCCTTACGGGGCAGGCAGAGCGTTTAACGCCTCTTAAAAGGCGCTTTCGCCACGTCTGACAAAAATTGAGGGCAATTTTAGATTGTAATATGTATTGCTTTAGTGACAGGTTGTCAGCCCATCGCCTAAATTGCAATACACTGTAATCCTCGAGTCCCTTTTGCTGACTTCAACAGCATGCCCGGGAAGGGCAGCTGGAATATTCTATGTTTTTCTATCTCTCCCAGTCCGGCATGCAAGTAATCATCTTCATACATACGCAGATTTATTAGGGCCTGTGAGGGGCGGCAGGTTTGCTACTCCTCTCTCCGGCGTCAAATGACATTCTGTCGAACTGTGAGAATACCAACCAAACTGGCGACTGCATTGCCACTGGTCTAGAACTAAAAATCTATCAGCAAGCAACTAAAGACATACACACATACATATAATCACGCCTTTATCCCTAATGGGGTAGGCAGAGCGTAAACGACATAAAAAAGGCCGTTCCGCCACGTCTGACAAAGTTTTAAGGGTAAGATAGATTTGTAGGTATATTGCTTTAGTGACAGGTTGTCAGCCTCTCGCCTAAATTGCAATATACAGAAACCCTCGGATCCCTTAGCTGGTTTTTACAGCATGCCCGGGAGGACATGCGGTTGGCACATTCTATTTTTTCTCTCGCTCCCAGGCCAGCATGGAAGAACTAAACTAAAGAACTAGAGACTAGTAGGAATATTTAGCATATTATTCAAGTAATTGTGTTTGTTTCTATTTTTTTGTGATAACTAAATTATAATTTATTGTTTATTGTTTCCAATATTTATAATTGTGCACGTCGTATCTGCCTCTCAGAATGCTATTTCTCTAGCCTAGGTCGGCTGGAAGAGATTTCTTTTTAGAAATAAGCTGTGCCTGTTGTGTCTTTGTTTTATATGTATATGTCCTTTGTATTTTATTGTGTACAATAAACTGTTAAATATTTTTTTTTTTTTTTATTTATTAAATTGCAAAATAAATAAAATAAATAAAGACAAAATATGAATGAATCCCGCATTTCTTTTACAGATCAGTAGAAGAGACCCTCCGCCTGGTGCAAGCCTTCCAGTACACGGACAAGTACGGAGAGGTGTGCCCGGCCAACTGGACCCCGGGCTCCAAGACCATCAAGCCGGACACCAAGGCTGCGCAGGAGTACTTCGTCGAGGCCAACTAGGTGCACGGAGTGGGGGGTCAGGGGACGTTGGTTTTAAGGCTGTTGGTGTGTTGTGTTTGGGTTTTTGAAACCGGACAATCTTTGGAACTGCTCTTTTGAGGATTAACAGTAATGGCTGTATAATGTGGTAACCGATGTGAAAATTGATGTGTTTGGGTTTTTGAAACCGGACAATCTTTGTAATTGCTCTTTTGAGGATTAACAGTAATTGTTGTATAATGAGGAGGCTGATTTCCATATAAATATAACGGTTCAATACCTGGTTTCATAGAAAGCCCTAAAATCGTGACACTTGTGGAATCACCATACCACTAAAAATTGAAGGAGCCATGTAGAAAAAGAGCAAAAAAAAACTAGCCAACTACGATTTGGCTAAGATTTACTTGTGTATTGAAACAAAAGAGTATATAATAGTGTTCTTGACTTTTAGAAATTGTATCTGTAACACGTACATGATCATATCATGCTATGCTATCTAATTTAGCCTAACCTAACCTATTTATTATAGATCATGTCAGAATACTTACACATACAGATGAAAAATTTTGTAAACTTTTTGTCGCATATCTTACAAGCATTTGAAAGACACTTTAATCATTGAATGAGAAAAAGGGCATTGATCTAAGATTCTAAGTAAAGTCATGTCAAAAGCAAACACAACACATATCAACACTAGAAAATTAACTATTGGAGGTATGGTAAAGCACGTCCTTTACATATCTTACACCAGTGGGGGCCAAAATCAGATCAAATCTGTCGGGTCTAGAAGGACTAAGGAAAGGAAAAGTTTGAAACCAACGTCTTCTTTTTACTTTTAGCGATAGTTAGGAGCACCTGTCGGCAATCGAATTTGTCTTTTTGGATTTAATATATCAATATTATAATTATCACTATCCTGGCAAAAGCCTAATCTAGGATTGGGTCTGGTTTCCCTTCTGGGTTGCGGAGGTCAGATGGCAGTCGCTCTGTTTAAAAACTAGAACCCTCGTTTAATCACCTAGATTAGGTAGCCGACCCCGTGAGATACGGGATAAGGCTAGGGAGATGGTACAGTGGATATTGTTATATGAATTTCAATAAGTGCAATTTCTACCTGTTCTTTTTTTTACTTTCTTGGTAAATTAATCGTAAGCATTTATACAATATGGCGGACTCGTGCGTGAATCTCAGAGCACACAAATCATGATCAGTCTCTAGCCTAGATGTTTAGAAGCATATATCTATCTTTGTCACACTTGGAGAGATACCATAACTTCATCTCGCTCTAATAAATATTGTCAATAAAAAAATGTTGTACTTAGCCCTAGCTCTGTAGTAGTTACCTCTATTATAATAACATACAATCAGTATTTGTGGAGATCCTATGTTAACAATCGAGGCTGTAATAAAGCTACATGTTACTTTTTAATTATGTCGTTTCATTTTATGTACCTATAATATTTACTCTCCCTAAATCTCTTTTTGTTCTGATTAGGGTTGATGAGGATTCTGCATCCGCATCCTCACCAGTGCTAAGCATTGGCGGCTTGAAAACTGACCTAATCTAGGATTGGGTCTGGTTTCGCTTCTGGGTTGCGGAGGTCAGATGGCAGTCGCTCTGTGTAAAAACCAGTACCCTCGTTCAATCCCCTAGATTAGGAAAGCCGACCCCGTGAGATACGGGATAAGGCTAGGGAGATGATGATCCTCATAATATAAAGTCAGATGAAATAGTTTAGGTATACCAGTAATGTTTGATGCTCTTTGACGATATTTATTTAAAAATAAACCCTCCGGAGCGATCGGTCAGGCAAAACCAGGGGAAAACATATTTATTCAAAAATAAATACAGACAAAACCAGAGGAAAACATATCTGTTGAAACAGGGGTACTAGAGGGGCACAATTACCCCAGTTGTACCCCTGGGGGAACAAGTCAGGGGTACTAGGGGTCCTGGATGAAATATCCCATCCGCATCCTCTAAGATTAAGGATGTGTTTGAGGATTCTGTTTCCGCGCATAGCAACGGCACGAGTGGGACGACGACGACGGCGCGGCGCCAGCGCTGTAGTAACTATTATCTTATCTGTGGTCACGGATTAATATTGACATTAACTTTTTTATTTTTAAAATATTTTATGGCTTATATGGCCTTGCATGGCGCTTTTAATAGGCTTTCCATTCATTCATTCCATTTTGTAAATTTAAAAAGTTGTATACACATTCAGCCATAAAATAATCAATAATGTGAACTAAAAAACACCTAAACCATACTAGTGTGTCCTTAAAGACTTCGTGAAGCGGTCTTTAATTGCATTGTTGTCGTTTGGAGAAATTGCTGGCGTATGCAAATATGAGGACCGAAAAGAGTGAATGTAGGTTTTGTTTTTTTATTAAATAATTAAGCTTTTTCCGTGCAAATGGGATACGTGTACCTGCTATACTGAACTCATATTGTAATGTAGGATGCATCCTACGAGGCATAATAATAATGTAATCATCTGGTAGTAAAGGGTTTCGTTAGGTTTCTTCCGTGCTGGACTGGGAGCGAGAGAAAAACATAGAATGTGCCAGCTGCATTTCCTCCCGGGCATGCTGTGAAAACCAGCTAAGGGTTCCGAGGGTTTATATAAATCGCAATGTAGGCGATAGGCTGACAACCTGTCACTACAGCAATATACCTACAAATCTATCTTAAATAATTCTCAAAAACTAGTCAGACGTGGCGGAAAGACCTTTGTTTAAGTTGTTTACGCTCTGCCTACCCCATCAGGGATAAAGGCGTAATTATATGTATGTGGTCGTAAAAGGTGTTGGTCTCATCACTACTGCAAATACCTAAACTAAACCCTTTTTGTGAGGCTAACGATCTGCCTACCCTGAAAGGGATGCAGGCGTGCATGTGTGCTTAGCTTACCTATGTAAGTATAATTTAGTTGTAGGTAGGTATCTACATCATACTGTTTATAGACGACGTAAATAGTACCTATGTATGTAGGTAGGTGCCAAGGCAAAATGTAAACAATAAAAATATCGGAGTAGTTTCGGCTTTCAGCAATAAATCAATCTTTGCTGATCTTTGAGCTTTGCCGCCGACGACGACGCAGCTTCAGGGATGTTATTTATAATAAATAATAACTATAAGACTTATAAGCCAACTTCGGAATTATTTCACAGGCCCGTTAAAATTATGGTAGGTATTGATTTTCAGGCAAACAAGCCCAATAAAATAAAGTTTTGACTGAAAGAACCTTCTGCGTATTTATTCCACCCCTGTAACACTACCAAACGCTCACTGATCGAAGGAAACAAGATAATACATATAACTTTGATACAATTCGTAGGGAATATAATCACTAGGGATTACTATATTATATGTATATTGGCAGCACTTGCGCAGAATAAGCCCTAGTATGCGTCAAAAACAAAAACTAAATGTACCTACTTAATACATACATATAATCACGCCTTTATCCCTAATGGGGTAGGCAGAGCGTAAACGACCCAAACAAAGGTCGTTCCGCCACGTCTGACAAAGTTTTGAGGGTTATTAAGATAGATTTGTAAGTATATTGCTGTAGTGACAGGTTGTCAGCCCATCGCCTAAATTACAATATACTTAAACCCTCGGATCCCTTAGCTGGTTTTTACAGCATGCCCGGGAGGAAATACAGCTGGCACATTCTATGTTTTTCTCTCGCTCCCAGGCCAACATGGAAGAAATACCTACTTAATACTCGTTCAATTATACGACAAATTGTGTGTCCAAAAAATTAATTGTATGGAAATTAATGGTAAATGCTAAATTATAGTACTTTTGCGTACCATAATGGATTTCTAGGGTCCAGGGTACGAGGGCCCGAATTTTGGCACGTGTACCATAATTATGGTACGTATAACAAACATATTGCTTCCATGCTGGCCTGGGAGCGAATGAAAAACATAGAATGTGCCAGCTGCATTTCCTCCCGGGCATGCTGTAAAAATCAGCTAAGGGATCCGAAGGGTTTCAGTATATTTCAATTTAGGCGATGGGCTGACAACCTGTCACTACAGCAATATACCTACAAATGTATCTTAAATACCCCTCAAAACTTTGTCAGTCGTGGCGGAACGACCTTTATTTAGGTCGTTTACGCTCTGCCTACCCCATGAGGGATAAAGGCGTGATTATATGTATGTATGTATAACAAACACCGCTGTTGCAGCTTGCTTTTCGGCTTCAATCAGCCCATCAAGTTCCTTGGCGCCTTGCATTGCCCCCTCGCACCACCTATTCACCTCCCCTCTACCCTACTACGACGCATGCGCGTGACCTTGAAAAATGCCGGGAAGCAGCAACTCCGACCAATCAGCACCCCGCATTCCCGCTTCGCATGTGATGACGAGTGGACGCGTCTCGCGTGTGCGCAGCCTTCCAAATTTGAAATTCGCGATAATTTTGTTTTTAAATTCAAAATGGGACTAAACACATTCAGCAGTGACTATGGAAGTGGCAGCTCCATGAATTCGGTAAGTTTTTACTTGTTTTATTTATTTTTTCTAGAAATAAGTTCACGATGTTTATCCTTTTGTTCAAGTTGCGCTTTCATTTGCGATCTGCCTTCAAACGTAATTATTATGAAAGAAACCTACCTCCAAATGTCTTCCGAGATCCAAATTATTACATAGGTACATAATATATGACTATTACCTACTTTACTTTTTATATGAATAGATATCTGTCATTTACCTACGTAAAAAAAACCACATTTTTAACAAGTTGCGACATGCACAAAAAATAACACATTTTGTATTTTTTTAAAGCTTTTTTCGTACCTACTTCATTTAGTATTTGAAATAAAACAACACATAATCGAGATATAAACCTACTATTTACCCACACAGTACCTACCTAGGTATATGGAACTAAGATAAGTAATTAAGGATTTATCTTTCACTTACCTAAACATTTTTTTCGATGAAGCCAGCTTTGTTTTAATTTGACGTCATTATTCTAAGTAGGTACCTATTCCTTATTTTGTTTACCAACGCACAATAGAATGAACTTCATTGTGTTTTTTATTTTATAAATTAGTTACAAAATATTTCAAGTGGATAGGAACATTACTTCTCAGGTAAGGCTCTTGGCAGACGGACTGCATTTCAACTGCAGTGTGACTCTTAAACTTCAATCCAGATGCAGCTAGCACGACTGCAAAGAAATACACTGACCCTTGTACTCGTACCCTGTACTTATCTTATGCAGGATAGCTGCACGATTATGGTCCAACTGTACGGCAACATGCAGTTAGCTGGCAGTCGGTGTAACGACACGACGACTGCAAAGACGCAGACATGCAGTCGTGCTAACTGCATCTGAACTGCATTTCATGCAGGACGTCTGTCTGAAGTCTTAAATATGAAAACTACTTGTGAATGATAATCAGTGATGATAATAATACTGCGGTCGCGGTAACTAGTAAAAAAAAAATATTTTCTATTTTTTTTTAGTCGACGTCATGGGGCAGCCAGGACCTGGACTGGCAGACATTCCAGTCTCAACTGCTGCACCCAGAGAGACCCCGAACCAAGGCAGCCAGCTTTGCAGATTGTAAGCATTCCTACTTCTACTGTGGGGTTTATCGGGCCTATTCTTTCAGTCGACGTCATGGGGCAGCCAGGAGCTGGACTGGCAGACCTTCCAGTCCCAACTGCTGCACAAGAAACCTAGGACAAAAGCTAGCAAGCTTTGCAGACTGTAAGCATTGCGACTTTTTCTATTGTGGGGTTTCGCTGTAGGTTTTTGGAAACGACTTCCTCTAATCGTTCTTGTTTTCGGGCGAACGAATTACCGAATAACCTTTTTATCAAAGTTTTTAAGCAGACTTAATCGTCTGCTGTGCTAATGCACAGCTTATTAACTTCAGACATAGTTTGTATAGCAGTGACAGGGACCGATGGCTTAACTTGCTCTTCGGAGCACGGAATCCCTATTCTTACCGACAATCCGGTAATTTGGATTGCACTATCGTAAATTATTCCAATCTGATTTGTAGCCGTCTTGTAGGAATCGAACCTACAAACTCCAGGCTGAGACGAGAATCCAAGGCTCGAACCACTAGACCACAGAGCCCGGCTGACATTATTTTTATTTATCAATAGATAAGGCGGCGAATTCGATCTGTTCTTTTGATATGGTAATATAAACAACATTGTTTTATTTATTACTTGTTTTCGTTAGCGTGCTCCAATTACAATAAGTAACAAGCAATCCTGAGTGAAGAAAAGAGTAGCCAAGCAACTGGCACATTCTATTAAATGAAAATTGTTCCCAATTTTATAGAAATGAAATGGAAACTTGAATGTGCACGAATTCTGCACAATGTAAAAACCCGACAATTTCTTTGTAATATTATAACGTGGGTGACACTAGCTGTCGATAGGAATGTCCGACGGTCGGATGTTTGACCGTTTGTCTACCCCGTTTATACGCGTGATTTGTATATCTCTTCCATGCTGGACTGGGATCGAGAGAAAAACATAGAATGTGCCAGCAGCATTTCCTCCCGGGCAAGCTGTATAAAACCAGCTAAGGGATCCGAGGGTTTTAGTATATTGCAATTTAGACGATGGGCTGACAACCTGTCACTTTAGCAATAAACTTACAAATCTATCTTAAATTACTCTCAAAACTTTGTCATACGTGGCGGAATGACCTTTGTTAAGGTCGTTTACGCTTTGCCTACCCCATTAGGGATAAAGGCGTGATTATATGTATGTATATTATATTAAATGCACCTAAATGTAAATACATAATGTAAAACTGGTAATTACATGTAGCTGTATGGTTTTATTTCATTTGCCATAGCATTGCTTTCGAGACTCTAGTTTGATCTGTCTGTCTGTATGTATTTGATCATTATTGATGGCAGCCATTTTGTTTTGCAGTGGTGAACGGGCGATGCACGATCGAGGATGTGATGCACGAGTTCCGTATGAACGGCTCCGACGCTCCGTACCACCCTGAAGATGACCAGTACTTCACACGGAAGCAAGGTAAGTCCATCATCATTCATGATACATACATACATATAATCACGCCTTTATCCCTAATGGGGTAGGCAGAGCGTAAACGACCTAAACAAAGGTCGTTCCGCCACGTCTGACAAAGTTTTGAGGGTTATTTAAGATAGATTTGTAGGTATATTGCTGTAGTGACAGGTTGTCAGCCCATCGCCTAAATTACAATATACTGAAACCCTCGGATCCCTTAGCTGGTTTTTACAGCATGCCCGGGAGGAAATGCAGCTGGCACATTCTATGTTTTTTCTCTCGCTCCCAGTCCAGCATGGGAGAAATTCATGATGGCTGGTAAATAATGCCTCTAATTGAAACCGACTTCTAAGAAATCTTTGTCGTAATCTGATAAAAATCTTTTTTATTTTTCTTCCATGCTGGCCTCGGAGCGAGAGAATAGCCAGAACATATAATTTGTCAGCTGCTTTTTCTCCCGGGCATGCTGTAAAAACCAGCTAAGGGATCCGAGGGTTTCAATATATTGTAATTTAGGCGATGAGCTGACGACCTGTTACTACAGCAATATACCTACAAATCCATTTTAAATAACCCTCAAAACTCTGTCAGATGTGGCACAACAACCGTTTAGGTAGTTTTCGCTC
This sequence comes from Scrobipalpa costella, assembly GCA_949820665.1. Taxonomy (NCBI): domain Eukaryota; kingdom Metazoa; phylum Arthropoda; class Insecta; order Lepidoptera; family Gelechiidae; genus Scrobipalpa; species Scrobipalpa costella. The sequence goes on from OX463297.1 coordinate 25,281,155, forward strand.
TGCCTACCCCGTTAGGGATTGTATTTTTCAAGTATTTTTTTTCGTCGTGTCGTCGTAATTTAGAAAAAAAAAACAGCCTGAAATCCATGAGTGTATCCAGATTAGTGTAGTGTACCTATATAGTTGCCGGTCCTACACCAGAAAGTTTTATCAAAATCGTGGCAAATCGCTCTTGAGCATCAACTAGTTTTTTTTTTAAAACACTACTCGCGTCAAGTATTTTTTTATCGTTGTGTGGTTGTCTGGATGTGTCATATTTTAGAAAAAAAAAACAGCTAAAATCCACACACAATGCAAGTTTTATCAAAATCGTAGCAAGTCGCTCTTGAGAGTCCACTTGTATTTTTTTCAAACCCTGCTCGCGTCAAGTATTTGATTTATCGTTGTCATATTTAAGAAAAAAAAACAAAACACGTGGGTATAGTTAAGTGTATGTCCAATTTAATACACGTTTTGATTCGTATTGCAGATAACATGCGATCCACCCTGAATCCCGCAACAGCAGTCTACATGCGCCAGAAGTCATGGCCGGCGCCCGACCGCACCCCATCACAGCGCCTACAGCGACCCATTTCCGTGAATTTCCCCATGACTACTCAGATTGCGAGAAATGAAGGTAATATAGAGTGTTACAGACCTGCCAACTACCCTGAATCCCGCAGCAGCAGTCTACATGCGCCAGAAGTCATGGCCGGCGCCTGACCGCACCCCATCGCAGCGCCTTCAGCGACCCATTTCCGTGAATTGCCCCATGACTACTCAGATTGCGAGAAATTAAGGTAATGTAGAGTGTTACAGACATGCGATCCACCCTGAATCCCGAAACAGCAGTCTACATGCGCCAGAAGTCATGGCCGGCGCCTGACCGCACCCCATCGCAGCGCCTTCAGCGACCATCGGTGAGTGTGCTCAAGAGCTCCACGACCTTATCCCGCCAGCTCCCTTCTACCATCGGACATCTAGACGCACCGCAGGATACCATCCATACCTGGTTGATATTCCACCAATACGTACTAAGCGCTTCCAAAACTCTTTTGTAATGCGCACGGCAAAAGTGTGGAACTCACTACCTGCGTCTGTGTTTCCGAACGCCTTCAACCCCCAACATTTCAAAGTTAGAGTGAACAGGCATCTTCTGGGTGAGCTCGCACCATCGTCGACTCCGTCTCAGTCGTTTCCGACCTAGACTGGAGTCAAGAGCAAACCCATATAAAAAAAAAAAACCATTTCCGTGAATTTCCCCATGACAACTCAGATTGCGAGGAATGGAGTAATATAGAGTGTTACAGACCTGCCATCTACCCTGAATCCCGCAGCAGCAGTCTACATGCGCCAGAAATCCTGGCCAGCTCCTGACCGCACCCCATCACAGCGTTAAAAGCGGCCCATTTCCGTGAATTTCCCCATGACTACTCAGATTGCGTCTAGAAATGAAGGTGATATAGAGTGTTACAGACATGCCATCTACCCTAAATCCCGCAGCAGCAGTCTACATGCGCCAGAAATCCTGAGCAACACGGCCTGCCGTTCTTAAGGTTCTTTAAGCCGGCGCCTAACTCTACGGTACCATCAAAATAGGCCGCTGTAAGCCGCAGCGGCCTATTTCTGTTTCCCCATGACTAAGTATTTGCGTCTAGGAGCGAAGGTAATCCTTATATTCTCTCAAGATTTTTAGTGCCCAAGTGTGTTCCAGTTAGGACTGGGAATGTGCCAGACGATGAACGAACGAAAGAAAAACATAGAATGTGCCAGCTGCTTCTTCTCCCAAACAACATGCTGTAAAAACCAAGTACGGGATTCGAGGGTTACAGTGTATTGTGATTTAGGCGATGATGGGCTGACGACCTGTCACTGTAGCGAGTGATACACATTTAAATTTAAAATTGTGGCGATAAGATAGCGACTTTACTGCGTACACCGTAAGGGATAACGGCGTGACTTTGTTCATGGTTGCTTGAGCGATCTCTCTATTCTTCAATATCTATTTCTGATAAAACACTATTCAACTACAGAATATTAGATGCAGGTCCGCTTACGGACTTGCCCATCCGAAAGATTCCGACAGCAACCTCTTACTTTTTAGACAATCAAGCCTGCAATGTCCTAAACTAGAAACAACAGCGTAAAGTCTGAACCCAAAGCCAATTTAAACTTTTCCCTTTATGAATTCCAGTGTCAGAGCTACCAGCGGCCGCTACAACCCCGTCAGAGGGTCTGACAGAGGAGCAGCGTCGTGTGCTGACTTCTTTACCTGATGCTGTTGTTCTCACATTGTTGAGGGAGATGCAACGCAGGAACAAACGGCAGCCCGAGGTACAGCCTTCTTTTCTACTTCTTTTTTTGCCAGCAGAAAAGCGTGAAACAAATCAACACCTTCACAAATTGGGTCTAAGGGAGTCGCCGAAAGGCTGAATCACCTGATTGTCAATTTATTTTACTCCTCTGTTTCCTATTGCCTGGTTGCCAGGAAGATATTGCTACATTAGCAATAAGGCCGCCAATTGTACTACTTTTCTTTTTAGCAATTTGTAATTTCTGTGTTTTTGTGCAATAAAGTATATTGTATTATCTTCCATGCTGGACTGGGAGCGAGAGAAAAACATAGAATGTGCCAGCTGCATTTCCTCCCGGGCATGCTGTAAAAACCAGCTAAGGGATCCGAGGGTTTCTGTATATTGCAATGTAGGCAATGGGCTGACAACCTGTCACTACAGCAATATACCTCCAAATCTATCTTAAATAACCCTCAACACTTGGTCAAACGTGGCTTAACGATCTTTGTCCAGGTCGTTCACGCTCTGCCTACCCCATTAGGGATAAAGGCGTGACTATATGTATGTATGTATGAAAAGAAAAAAGATTCCGTGCTTTGGAGGACACGTTTAGCCGTCGGTCCCGGTCACTGTCTTTGACAGTGAACGTGACTCAAACCATGTCAAAGGCCTATTAGCTGTGCCACTAGGCGGTTTGAAAACCGACACCAGGGTTCATCGGGTCATTCGACTCGAGAATCCACTCGTTAAGAAGAAGAAGAATACCGAATTGCGACCTTCACAAAGGGAGTCACCGAATTGCGAATTTGGAGCATCTGACCAAACGCTTTCGAACACTGTGAATGAATGTTCACTTCTATATTTACTCGGAGGCACAACTTCACCGCTGACGCAGAGAGCTGGCTGAAAAATCTGGATGTAGACATTTGATCCAAGCAGGGATTGTCTACGCTATGAAAATGATCACTTGTGGTGGGCGTGTGCAATGCGATGCGATCAGCGATCATTTTATTAGGATAAAAAGATTCAAACATACATATAGTCACGCCTTTATCCCTAATGGGGTAGGCAGAGCGTAAACGATCTCAAAAAACAAACTGACAAAGTTTTGAGGGTTATTAAGATATATTTGTAGGTATATTGCTGTAGTGATTGTCATCCCATCGCCTTAATTGCAATATACAGAATCCCTCGGATCCCTTAGCTGGTTTTTACTGCATGCCCGGGAGGAAATGCAGCTGGCACATTCTATGTTTTTCTCTAGCTCCCAGACCAGCATGAAAAATCTGGATGTAGACATTTGATCCAAGCAGGGATTGTCTACGCTATGATGATGATCACTTGTGGTGGGCGTGTGCAATGCGATCAGCGATCATTTTATTTGGATGAAAAAGATACATACATACATATAATCACGCCTTTATCCCTAATGAAGTAGGCAGAGCGTAAACGATCTAAAAAAGCAAAGGTCGTTACGCCACGTCTGACAAAGTTTTGAGGGTTATTAAGATATATTTGTAGGTATATTGCTGTAGTGATTGTCATCCCATCGCCTTAATTGCAATATACAGAAACCCTCGGATCCCTTAGCTGGTTTTTACAGCATGCCCGGGAGGAAATGCAGCTGGCACATTTTATGTTTTTATCGCGCTCCCAGTCCAGCATGGAAGAAATTATGAAAAAGATTCGGAAGTATAAAAGGATTATTAAATATCTGTTTTCCCCAGGAATGCCGTTTCTGCAAGAACAACGGCGAGCGCGAGTCGTACTACCGCTCGCACGTGCTGAAGGACCCCTTCGGCTGCGTCGCCTGCCCCGTGCTGCGCGCCTTCGTGTGCAAGCGGTGCGGCGCGAGCGGAGACACCGCTCACACCATCAAGTACTGCCCGCTGAGCACCAGCGAGGGTGAGCACAGTCACATTCATAGTATTTTGATCGATAACACTGGTAGAGGTAGCTATGTTCGGGTCAGTACCTCCGAACACGTGTCGTGACGTCATACGCGTGCGCTTGTTGCGCTATGCTCGCGATACGAGTGAAATACGTCGGTCAATATTCCTAAATTTCTTATTTATAAAGTTCCTTTACTTATTGCCACATCCCTGACTAAATGCTGGGTACAACTTCTTGAACTTCTATCCTCCATGGCTCCAGGTGAATTATTAGTAAACCCATGAAGATGCCCACGTTCCAAAGAACTGAGTGCTGCAACGATTTAAAGATATTAATCTGTTTACTATAACCGCCTGTTCTATATTTTAACTCATAATATAAAGCTCGTCTAAAAATTCCAATGTCCAACTTCCAGAGCGCATCAAATCAGCGGCCATGATGCGTTCCGTGCGCCTGTCGTCCGGGCGGCGCCGCGCGCCATCTCCCGGCCGCCCGGGGAACTACGTGGTGTTCGGAGACACGACCGACGCTGTACTCGCCGACGGGGACGCGTGCAGGGCGGGCGCGGGCGCGGGCGGGGGCGCGGGCGGGGGCGCGCGGGGTGCGGGCGCGGGCGGGGGCGCGCGGGGGGCGCCGCTCCACCCGCTGTGGGCGCAGCTCGAACAGAAACTTATGCTGTAGTTTATGGGGTTTTTTGAGGCAGGACAGGGCTTTTGGCGGTGTTAAAATGAATGAAAATTTGACTGTAATTGAAGTAATCGAAACGAAACTTAACTAACTGATTACATGAAACATCTAAATGTTAAACGAGACGGGTTCAATATTTAAACTTACCTACTCATATTTGGCTTGCGCTATTTGATTAAAGATGACTGCCAAAAATTTGTCCTTTAGAATTTGAGATGTTGCAGAAAGCTAAAAGTGTTTTTAAAAATAATCGGAGCCTGCTGTTGATTCCCGAGCCATGGTGCCTCAAAAGGTTCACTTGACAAAATTACAATCAGAGAATTTATTGAATCGTTGATCAGTATTTTTATACATTTATAAGTATTTGATATAATTAGGCACTAGATGGCGTTGTATTAATGGCGCTTGAGCGGGAATGTACTAGAATAAGGTTTTATGCAGTTCTACAAAAATGTAGATCAACTTATTTTGAATATTGACTAAAGTATGAAGGAAATATAGTTATAAAATCACGTCTGTATTTTCCCTTTGAATTCAGAGGATTTATTTTTGTTGATATGTTTAATTTAAGACTACTTTGACTAAAGAAAGGCTTTGTAATCAAGTACCTACTCGAATATTTTATTGTTTTGAACTGTTCTCATCAGATTGTTTTCAGCAATAGATTTTCTTTATAACTTTTGTAATAATGTGACATTGTGCGGATTTTAAAACCAATACAGTTGAAGCATAGATTCACTATTATGAAAAGTTAATATTAATAAAATAGTTATCATTTTATTGTTTTCAATGGTGATCCATTTAAATATAAAATGTTATATAATATATATCCAGTAATGAATTGATTTATTTTAAAAATCAATACATTCATTTACATTTCAATATTAATTGGCTTATCTGAAATAGATGGCGCCATATTCTAATCCCATAAAATTTAATAAAATATCCAATAAATTTTGCAATAATATTGAATATTATTCGGTTTATTATGGATGGTGCCGGTATATTTTTTATTATTCTTATAAAAAGTTTTTTTTCGATGAAATGAAATCCGCATGTCACTAATATAATTTTTACAGTTTTTTCCGAAATATTGTTTTCTTAACAGTTATTAAATCACTCCTTAGGAATACCTACAACTAAAAAAAATGGTTAGAATAATGTTAAGAATTTTCATGCCTTTCAAATTTTGTGTTTTCAACAAATACTTCGGTATTCCTCTATGCTTGGTAATTACCTAAAATAAAACTCAATTTTGTTGAAAAGCCTAGTTTTAAGAAAACTATTAATTTGTAATTTAGTTCATAGAATTTCAATCTAAGTTATCAAGATCTTATTTCAGACTAGGAGTATTGATATAATTTTTCTAAGATAGATTTATAATGCGTTGATTATTGAGATGTCTATACCTGTTGTATTGTGATCGAACCATCGTTGATATTTTTATGGTGTTGGTGACATTTGGGAACAATAAATATAATACCTGATTGGAAATTATGACGTTTTATTTATTCAATCTATCTCACCTGTCTTTTGCTTTAACCTTTTCACCGCCACAGTCGGGTATAGCCGACAACCCGCGACTTGCCGTCAGCGCCACGGTCGGCTACAGCCGACTAAATGTAGTTAACCTTTTCGCCGCCAAGCAATACAGGTAAAAACTTGCAACCAGCACCATTCCAATTTCTAGGTAAAGAAATACTCAATAAAATGGAGTTGTCCAACAGTTCATATCGATAGTAAATCTTTACTTTTTAAACCAAGTTTTAATTAATCTAAAACCATCATTTTGCTTCCTAATTTTGTGTAATTCTTTCATACAGGGTGGCCCAAAGAGTGACGTCCAAAGGAAAAAATTTGATTCCTTAGGTCAAGGGGTAGCCAAATCACCCCCATGTATGTTCAGCGATTTTTAGTAGTTTAGGAGTTATGAATTTTTTTGCTAATTTTGTAAGAAAATTTACCTCAGTGGATTAATTATTTTTTATTATTTTTTGGATAACTTTTTTCTATTTTTTTTTATTTTTGTGACATCCTCTTAAATTGTTCTTTTAACCATAAAAGTTTCAGCTTCCTAGCTGTAATGTAAGTTAGTTATTTTTTTATCTAAAGTTCGAATTTTACGATCGAGCTAGTCTGCTCTGAATTTTCAACTTGAAATTAAAAATTGAAAAAGATAATCTCATGGTCCCTTATTAATTTTAAAAACTCCGCAAGGTTTCAAAATTACATAAAGATAAAAATAAACTATTGCCTAATGGTGTATTATTTGCAGAAAACAGCCTTCAAAGGTACTTGGGTGGAAATTACCTAATTAGTAAATTGTTTCAGAAAGTTGAAAGATTCCTGTTATGTCATTACTAAGGACTAATTAAGTTAGAAAATGTATCAAATTAAAGGGAAAATAAAATTATTTACTAAAAATTGTTATTTAAGTTACATTTTTGAATGAAAATTCTTAGTAAAATGTTTTAGTGTGAGTTGTAAGATTTATGAGACAATTGTATTATTAATAATAAGTAAATAAACTCGGATAATTCTTTTACACATTTACTCACAATAAATTTTCAAAATGGCGACCTCCCACAGCAATACACAACCTACATCTACGCAAGAAATTTTCTTTAAGTCGCCTAAACGCTTCTCTGTTTCCTCTAACGACATTTCCGGCCTCTCCAATTCGCTGTCTTAGCTCCTCTTCATTTAACGATTCTCGGGCGTAAGCTATGTCCTTGTAATAACCCCAAATAAAAAAATCAATCGGATTTAGGTCAGGCGATCGTGGAGGCCATCTGATTGGACCGTTTCGTCCGATCCACCTGTTGGGATACGTTTCATTCAAATGATTACGCACTTGTGCTGCGTAGTGGCATGGTGCACCGTCATTTTGGAAAACCATGTGTCTTCGTAAATCGAGGTTGACTTCCTTCAATAACAAGGGAAGATCATTTTCGAGAAACAATTTGTATGTCTCGCCATTGAGCTTCGGCGGCAATTCGAACGGCCCGATCATTTCTCCGTTCAGTATGCCTGACCACATGTTGACGCTAAAGCGATGCTGGAACCTAGTATCTCTGGTCAAGTGGGGATTCTCTACTGCCTAGTGGTGGGTGTTATGAATATTAAATATTCCTGTGCGCTCAAAACGCGACTCGTCAGTCCACAAAACTTTTTCGAAAAATCCCGGGTCGTCTCTCTCCATCCTTAACATAGTCTGGCAAAAATCAACTCTCTGTTGGTAATCAGCAGGCATTAGAGCTTGAACCCGTTGAATGTGATATGCATGGTACCCTTCGACTTTCAATATTCTTTGGATTGATGTTCTGGGGATGTTCAAATTGCGAGCCATTATTCTTGTACTTGTTGAAGGGTGCTCAGCTACTTCGTCCAATACGAGGTTTCGACGGCCCGGATCAACTATTGGGATACCTTCACGCCTGCCTTCTCCACCAGGAATGCGGCCTGCCATCAAAGTGTTGTGTGTGTTAATAAAAACACGATGGTCGGGATACCTATTAGGCTGCGGTCCTCCACGGCGTTGAAGTTGCTCCCGATAAAGTCTTGCCGCTTCATGGCCGTTGCCTTGAGCAACTCCATGAAAATAATGCATTTCTGCATATTCGGCCAACGTGTAGTTCATACTCGTAATAATAATAATCTGTGACTTGAAAGAAAACCACGACACGACTATCGATTTTACAAATTCTGCCTGTCTTTTTGTTTCCTTCAAATTTTATTTTTCTAGATAGTATTTCTGTCCATCAGTCATTGTTTGCCAGCCAGCACCTCAGCCAGCCAGCGTCATTGAACATAAAAGATCACAACACTTTCCAAGTCATCAAAATCCAAGTTGATAAAGCAAAGTCTTAAATACAAGCACAAGTAATCTAATTACAAAAAGAAGGCAGCAAGGTCCGTGGGCAAAGCAAAGTTTGTTTTCGTGGTAAGATAATCACCAAGAAGCAAACAAACTGCTACCGGAAAAAAAACAGGGTGGCATGATCAACTCGCACTTTTAAATGAGGGTAGTTCAACATGCTCACCTTACCGCTCCAGTAAATTCGCGACTGCGACTCTCATGCAACTCAAAGTAATGTCTCGGAGTGGGTCATGCATTTATTATCTTAATGTTATGTTATGTCTATCAAAACCATACGTGCTTAGACTCAACTTTAAACATAGTTGCTATCTCCCTCACACCTCTTCTCCGCTAATTGACAATAAATTTAAGTAAACCAATAAAACGAACGAACTGCAATAAATGAACTTTTGTAAATTCCACCCAAGTACCTTTGAAGGCTGTTTTCTGTAAATAATACCCCATTAAGCAATAGTTTATTTTTATTTTTATGTAATATTGAAACCTTGCAGAGTTTTTAAAATTAATAAGGGACCATGAGATTATCTTTTTCAATTTTTAATTTCAAGTTGAAAATTCAGAGCAGACTAGCTCGATCGTAAAATTCGAACTTTCGATAAAAAAATAACTAACTTACATTACAGCTAGGAAGCTGAAACTTTTATAGTTAAAAGAACAATTTAAGAGGATGTCACAAAAATAAAAAAAAATAAAAAAAAGTTATCCAAAATAATAATAAAAAATAATTAATCCACTTAGGTCAATTTTCTTAGAAAATTAGCAAAAAAAATCATAACTCCTAAACTACTAAAAATCGCTGAACATACATGGGGGTGATTTGGCTACCCCTTGACCTAAGGAATCAAAATTTTTCCTTTGGACGTCACTCTTTGGGCCACCCTGTATACTAATATCATAGTGTTTATCTTTAGTTCAGTTTTCGAATTAGCACTGGCGCATCTCTATTACGCGTCTCTATACATCGCGTTGTCGGCTATAGACGACTGTGGCGTCGCGCGTCGGTGGCATTACAATTTTTTCAAACCGTTAGGACAGATAAGGACGTAATATAGAACATCGATAAAAAATATGAAAATGAAATTCTTCAACTTTAGAACATCAAAGGATTTATTCTAGTACCTATTTCAATATTTCATTGCGACTTTATTATTCATTCATTTCCTTTCCTTTTTATTATTTAACTTATGTTGATTAATTAAAAGCCCGATGGTGTAGTGGATAGGGCCGCTTGCTAGTTTAAACATGAAACATCGATACGTCTACAATATCTATACGGATTATACTATGTGTATATTTGTCAAGTCTGTCATAACAATAACGTTTTATTATTATACTAGTGTATAATGAAAATATATCCGACATCGATTTGCAGAAATATGCTAAGAATTTGTCATTTTTTCTTTGTTTGATTGAGTATCGACAAACCGATTTCGCGGACTCGTGCACAGCGATAATTGCTTGACCATTGATTGATAGTTCGTCGTTTTTAATGAATCAACATCATCATCATCTCCCTAGCCTTATCCCGTATCTTACGGGGACGGCTACCTAATCTAGGGGATTGAACGAGGGTACTGGTTTTTACACAGAGCGACTGCCATCTGACCTCCGCAACCCAGAAGGGAAACCAGACCCAATCCTAGATTAGGTCAGAGTTTTCAAGCCGCCAATGCTTAGCACTGGCCTCTGTAAGGGCTTAACGACTAATATCTACGGTATTACATACATACATAAAATCACGCCTTTATCCCTTACGGGGTAGGCAGAGCGTAAAACGCCTCCTAAAAGGCGCTTTCGCCACGTCTGACATAAATTGAGGGCAATTTTAGATTGTAATGAATTTTTGATTGTATCTACGGTATTAAACGATATTAAACGGGACCAACGGCTTAACGTGCCTTCCGAAGCACGGAAAAAGCACCGAATAAACGTACATATGAAATTTGAAAACCGAAAAACACATTGGTACGTGGTGGGGTTCGAACCACGACCTCCCAGCTCAGGAGGCAGCGGCCCTATCCACTGCACCATCGGGCTCTCATTCATACTACATGTTGTACTTCTAATATTTGTCTTATTTCTATGATGAGATAACAGCAAGAGGCGGCATTAGAGCTGCAGAGGAGATTGCGCCTATCTTTCTATTTAGCCTATATTAGCCCAGAGCATAGGCCTCTTCTTTTATGCGCCATTCTTTCTGATCCTGTGCTATCCGCATTCAGCTCTTTCCCACCACAGAGACTATATCATCTCACCACTCTGTCACTGCCTTTGTCCATCTGCCGTCTTTCCGCCTTGCCAAGTGTCCTGCCCACGCCCACTTCAGCTTGGTAATCCTTTTACCTACGTCCTCTACCTTAGGGCGGTGTCGGATATCAGTATTTCGGATACGGTCTTGTAGTTTTATTCCGAGCATGGCGCGCTCCATGGCTCTCTGTGCGACTTTAGTTTTGTGCATAGCTTCCTTTGTGAGCGTCCATGTCTCAGCACCGTACGTAAGCGTGGGGAGCACACATTGGATGAATACCTCAGTCTTAAGGCATTGCGGAAATATTTTTGACTTCTTCTAGTTTTCCGAATGCAGCCCATCCCAGCTGAATCCTCCTTGCTATTTCCTTCTTTTGCAATTTTGGGCCAGAATCCTTTGGCCCAAAACTATGTCCAAGATAGACATATTTGCTTACAACCTCAAAAGGGGAGTTACCAACAATTATGTTTATTACAGGAGAGTAGTTATGTTTTTTGTCTTGGACATATTCATCCTGAGGCCAGCCCGCAAATAAGCATTGTATAGCTCTTCGAGCATGTGTTGAAGATCGATAGTATTTTCAGCAAGGAGGATTAAATCATCCGCGAACCTTATATGTGATAATTGGACTCCGTTTATATTAATACCTCTTTCTTCCCAGTCGAGAGTCTTCGTTACATCTTCAAGTACGTTTGTGAAGACCTTCGGAGAATGGGTATCGCCTTGACGTACACCCCTTCCTAAGGTAAAAGGATTTGTGAGTTTGTGCATTCGTACTTGCATAGTGGCTGAGCTATATAACTCCATAAGATTGTCCTCATATCTCTTATCTATCCCACAACGATGGAGAGATTGTAACACAGCCCAGTGTTCGGCATCAAACGATTTTTATAGTCTACGAAAGCGAAACACACTACTACTGGTTGTACTCTCTACCTCTCTCCATCAATTGTTTTACGGTATGTATGTGATCCATTGTAGAATACCCTCTTCGAAAGCCTGCCAGTTCTACTGGCTGAATCTCATCAAAAGTTCTGCTCATACGATTGCACAGGACCTTTGCAAACAATTTATATATTTGTGAGAGTAAGCTAATGGGTCTATAATTTTCTAATTTTGACTTATCACCTTTTTTTAAAAGAATGGTAACAATAAATCTTTTCCGTGTAGTATTATTTAAAACTTTATTAAAGAGTTCTAACAGAATCCTTGACACAGGGTTACCTCCAGCTTGAAGCATTTCTATAGTCACACATCGCATCTTCACCACACGATTTTTCCTTTTTCATTTGCTTCATAGCAAATTTTATCTTATATTGTATCATTTGCTCTTGGATTTTCTAAATGCGGCGAATTTGGCTCAGATGCTTTTGATGTGTAAAGGCTCTGATAAAACTCCTGAAGTATGTTTAACATACGTGTGCGATCAGTCATCAGATGTCCCGTGCTATCCATCAATTCATTTATTTCTTGACTGTTTCTGTTCAATTTCCTTCGAAATACTTTTGGTCCTTTATTCTGTTTAATGGTTTATGTTATGACTTTAGTATTGTATGCCATTAAATCTGTTCGGATTGCTTTCGTTATAGTTTTATTCATATTACGTTACTCATGCTGTTCTATTAAAGTGTTTTTGCTTCATTTCTCTTCTCTTCTCCATTAAAGTTATAGTGTTAGGTGAGAACTTTGTTTTCTTTCGACTTTTCTCTCCTATATGATTCTTTGTAGTATAAACAATAATTTTGCAAATATTTTCACTCAATGCTTCCACATCTAGATTTTTCTCTTGTAGTTCTTCAAACTGGTTTTTTAACTCAATTCGGTATTCCTTTTGCAGGTATGCCACCAATTTTAAATTTATTGCATCTGAAATACAAAAATTTTCAAGATTATTTACGGTTTGTTCCAGGGGTTTCCACAACATGAGTGATTATTAATATTTTAATCTATCAATTCTCATCAGTTCGTTGTTCGACTCGAAAACCTACTCGCTAAGAAGTAGAATAATCAATAACTCTCGAGGCTATCTATTCGTGGAGGGCACAACTTAGCTAAATCTTGACTAAAATTATTGCCGTTTCTTTCTGTTCTCACATGATAGAAAATTATAGACTTATATTAGTTAAGTTGTGATTTTTGCTTTTTTCTGTTAAGTACTAATAGTCGGTTTAAAACTACTGACACCAGGTAACACCGCGGCATTTCTTGACTCGAAAACCTAGCCGATAAGACGAAAAAGCATTAATAATTCTTCCCGGGGTCTTGGAGACTGCTAAGTCAGATATGGATATCGTCAACCACCTACTACTTACATGCTGGACTGGGAGTGGGAGAAAAACATAGAATGTGCCAGCTGCATTTCGTCCCGAGCATGCTGTAAAAACCATCTAAGGGTTTCAGTATATTGCAATTTAGGCAATGGGCTGACAACCTGTCACTACAGCAATATACAATACAGATCTATCTTAAACAACCCTCAAAACTTGTCAGACGTGGCGAAACGACCTTTGTCTGGGTCGCTGATGCTCTGTCTACCCCATTAGGGATACAAGCGTGATAGTATGTATGTATGTTGATATCGCCAAACATAGAATATATTTCAATAACGGGCAAACAAAGCCATTAAACCGCAAGTGAAATCGCAGTATAGCCGACATTTGGTCATTATTTATAGCGGTTAATATATAGGTAACTTTGATAAGTTTTTAAAGTTTCCCCAATGATTGCCAGTATTGAATACAATATACGACATTATTTTACATTGTTAAAAATGATTTTAAATATATTTATAACGTACTTGTTAATAGTATTAGTGATTCCAAGTGTCGTTGTTGGTGATGGTGGTAACCGTGATCTTTACCTTCCATGCTGGACTGGGAGCGAGAGAAAAACATAGAATGTGCCAGCTGCATTTCCTCCCGGGCATGCTGTAAAAACCAGCTAAGGGATCCGATCCGGTTTCTGTATATTGCAATTTAGGCGACAGGCTGACAACCTGTCACTACAGCAATATACCTACCAATCTATCTTAAACAACCCTCAAAACTTTGTTAGACGTGGCGGAACTACCTTTGTTTAGGTCGTGTACGCTCTGCCTACCCCATTAGGGATAAAGGCGTGATTATATGTATGTATGTATGTTAAAATACTATAAGATTATGAGGATGATGATTTAAGCAAACAAATAGAAACAATTCTTAGACATATGCATAATACCTGGGTTATCTGTTGCAGACCCAACGGTTCTCTAGAAGAATCATACCGAACTTAAACCTGAATGTTATGAAGAATCTAGAAATAACTATACTAAAGTGACTACCGTGGGGTGTCCTCCGCCGAAGAAGTCTTATGCAGAGTTTCTAATGCAAGTTGGGTTAGGCGCGGCTTCTATTGGATCACTTGTGTTACAAAGTGCTCGGCATATTCCTGGAATACCACCACTTCATGGAGAACACTTCGTGGGTCTTTCCCTTTCGCAGCTTCATGTGGACTACCATGATACACTAAATCGCACTCGTATGCCATGCCACCTGATCTATTAATACATTTGAAGAAATTAACAAAAATTGTTGCTTGTCAAATTTAATTGCCACCATTTCCAGCATCTTCAAGCTTTGTAGAGGCTGAATTTGGCAGTGGAGTATCTTTGAGTGAGTCTTCAACTTTGTCACAATTTTGACCAATTTAACCTACTAAAGAGTAGACCGTACCTAGCTGCAGCGGAGCGGCGCGGCACTGCGCTACAAATGATTTTGTTGTATGAAAATGTATGAGATGTACCGCACTGTAGCGTCACTGAAGCTGCAGCGAAGCAACAATGTCAGTTCATACATTTTGACAGATTTTGTCGCGCAGTGCCGCGACGCTGCATCTACGTCATAGTGCGGTCTTACCTTTATATCGAATTAGCTTGTCTACTGCAATCTGAAACTTGTATTCTATCTAGTTACAAGAACTATTTGGAAATCTTATCTGCATGTATAACATGTGCCAAAATAGTATTTTGACATTCATAATGTTTTTTTGATTAGGATTATTTGGAACATGTGACCAGCTGGAGAGTTTGATTTTATCTGATTGTGTTCCGGATCTGCCTACAAGACTACTACAACATTTCTTCTATAGGAACTGTTTGCTATGCATCTAATCTTAGGCGTTTAGTATAAGATTTTTGTCCCCTTCACCCCCTCGCCCTTCTGCTTGTGAACTACGTACAATACACACGTACTTTACCTATTTATTGATTTTATTTGAAATCTCCTGAAAACCACAACTCATATTCATGGTCCATGTCAAGCTGGATGTTAAGGATCAGCTGTGATATAAATAAGAAGAGTCAAGGAAGTGATAAACTGAGGATAATTGCGGTGACCTCTGCCGGTGTCAAGGTTGTGGCAAGGACATCAAGAAATAGTACCCAAAATCTAAGGACTTAAATTTAAATCCTCTTAAAATACATTTAATTATCACCCAACACTCTTATTCAGGTATTAGTATAGTGTAAAACGGTATATTTATAAGGTTAGTACCAATCAGTGTTTTCTTTGTTCTAAGTACAACTTATATTCACCCTTAAAGTGGGCTTTAGGTTTTAATTTTTTAAATAAATTGATTAATTTGTACTCACTGCAGTATTACTAGCTATTTGACGCTATTTTTGTTAATCGTTTATTCTTAAAACCTAACTTATATTGTAAAATATACTCTCACTTCTGTCCAAGGTTTTTTTCAAGTTATTGTTGTCAATTTAGTAAATTTTATTATTCACTTGCAAAAGCAATATTATTTGTGTAAGATATAAATCTTAAATAAATCGACAAAAATTGTTAATCAAATAGATTCAAAGCTGTAAGTGCAGTTCAGAGTAGCAGCTTTCTTAAAATTGTAAACAGTTGTTTAGGTGATCTATTTTTGTAAAATTTCAGGTGACTTTTGCCTCCCAGTATGACTAATGAAGGTGAGGTCTCCAAAGTTGAGGAGAAAATTGTGGAGAAAGATTTAATTCGATCCAGAGGAACATTAAAATTACGTTTGACAAACTTTTCCAAGTATTTAGAAGCTTTGGACCGTAATTCATTGTCCACAGCTGAGGTAAGAGAGCTACAGTTACGATTAGATAAAATTGTACCCCTACTAGATCAATTCGAGGAAGTTCAATCTAAGTTAGAATGCATGTCTGACAATGAGAGCCACAATGATGAGCGAGTTGATTTCGAAAATAGGTACTATAAGTTAATTTCTTCAGCTATGGATACTTTATCCTCTTATGAGAATGGTAGCGATTCAGAATCTGTCGCTAGTTTTAGTACTACCAAGTCGAGAAGTACTTACAAACATAAAAGAAGTATCAGAATGCCACCAATTCAATTGCCGAAATTCTCAGGATCTTATGAAAATTGGCTAGAATTTAGGGATACTTTTACCAGTCTCATCCACAAAAACAATGATTATGACGAAATTAGCAAATTTCATTATTTACGGGCTTCATTAGAATGTACTGCAGCTGAGGTAATTAAAAAAGTAGATTTTTGTGCATCTAATTACACTATTGCGTGGAAATTACATTTGGATCGCTACGATAATGTTCGGTTATTAACACAAAATCATGTCGCTGCATTATTTAATCTTAAACCTATCTCAAAAGAAAGTTCTTCTTCCCTAAAAAACATGATAGATCAGTTTAATAAAAACTTACGGGCGTTGCAAGCGTTAGGTAAGCCGACGGCAAACTGGGACACATTGCTTATTTACTTAGCCACTCAAAAACTAGATTCCATCACTTTCCAAAAATGGGAAGAACACAAAAGTCAATTAGGTAAGGAAACTGTTATATCTTTCGACATTTTCTTAACTTTTATAAGGCAGCGCGCCGACTTTCTCGAAACTTTAGAGTTTTCTCAATTAAAGTCGTTTGATAATCAGACTCAAAAATCACATTCACAGCCGAAAAACAAAACTTTCATGTCTGTACAAAGTAAAACTTTAAATAGTTCGAATTCCAGTGCTGACTGATGCTCACTTTTATAATTCTTTAATTTTAATATGAAGCAGGATGATGTGATGATGATGATGAATGATCTGATCTCTTACAGGGCATCCGCACCTTGAGAAGCTATACCTCGTTGACACACGTACGGATATTACATGCATAAGGGCTGGTGCATTTCCTTCACTTCGGTATCTCTTGATCTTCAAGATTTTAGTCGTTCAGGTAACAGGTAACACTTTTCCGTGCTGGCCTGGGTGCGTGAGAAAAGCATGAAATGTGCTAGCTGCATTTTCTCCCGGGCATGCTGTAATAGCCGGCTGAGGGATCAGAGGGTTTCAGTGTATTGTAGTTTGGGCGATGGGCTGCAAACCTGTCACTACAGCAATATATACGTACTTATCTTAAATAACCCTCAATACTTTGTCAGCCGTGGCGGAACAATCTCTGTTTGGGTCGTTTACGCTCTGCATGCCTGCCCCATTAGGGATAAAGGCGTGATTTTATTCGTATGCATTTAGGTAACAAAAGCTAATATTTTTATCAAGTCTACAATATCTTGCAAGAAAGTACGGTCTTCTCGATAATAAAGTTTAATTTTTGTTTCAGTTTCACGAATTTTGGATATGAACCGTTTATCGACACGTAAATTTGTTGCGTATTTTTTTACGAGAAGTAAATTTTATACAAGCAGAATTCAATAAGACATTAAAAAGGAAATGTTCGTCGACAAAAAATGATTCTATAACACTTAGTGGTGCCATGTGGTTAAATTGTGACTGCCATCACGGATGGATTGCACTTAGACAACAGTTATTGCAGGCACCAAACGCACACTGTCAATACGACTATAATGATACACACCTGACCCTAATACCTCCTGGTCAGCTGGAGTGTGATAAATTTAAATGTGACAATTGCGACTGCCGTCACTTTTGGAAGAACCTCTCTAACGAAGCCGATTGCCGAGGAAAAGACATCACTAAAGTACCTAATGTGACAGGATTGACTAGACTTCTAGCTTCATCTAATGGTATTGTACTTCGCTCTGAAGATCTTCCTGAAACCCTCATAGTGAGTATTGTATACATACCTTTGCAGCTACTACCTGCTAAAATTTCTATTGATACATTCCTACTATTTTAATATATTTCAGTTCATGGACTTGACGAAAAATGATATCTCTCGTGTAGATGAGAAAGTGGCAAAGCTTCTGTTTTCTACAAAGGAACGACGGTTGCTCCTATCAGACAATCCTATTCTATGCGACTGTGAAAACTTCGTGTTTCTACAAGAATTGAAAAAGTTCCACGACCGTATTGATGACTAGGAGAAGATCATCTGTGCAGGAAACGAAACGGTTTTACACGATGTCCGCTTGAGTGATTTGTGTCGCGAAGATACCGATTCCCCCAAGTATTTACTAATTGCGCTGATAGCTGGTGCCTTGGTGCTGACAGCAGCGATACTCACAGCATTTGTGCAATGGCGTTATGGACGCAGTATCCACATGTATATTTTTTTTTATTAAAAAAAAATTTTTAGGTACAGTATTTATACTTAAAATAAGACGCTTAAATCTAAAACCTAAGTAAGGTTTATGCGAAAAGCGAATGATATCGTGCTCGCCACATTTTACATTTTACATTGATTTATGAATAAATAAATAAGAGGCAAAAAAAAATTAACTTACATCAAGATAGATTTTTTTTAGTATAACTTTGCATTTCTTCATGTTATTAAATACATTTGACAGTACATCTTTTGGTAATTGATTAAGATTATCTGATAGTATATATTCCCATGTCCTCATACCATACACATTTGTGGTTTTTGGTAGTTTGAAAGTAGGCAAACACAACAAGTAGGTAACCGATCATTTCTTTTTGTTTTTGTTAAAGAGTCAATGTTTTCAATTTTATCTAAAATAATTATACGCGCGTGGATGGATATGTTGCGTGGACGAAGACAATCTTGACGCTGGCCGTATTTACGATGCCTTCGTGTCTTATTGCCACGTAGACTCGACGGTAGCTGACGAGGTTGTATAATGGCTTGAAGAACGTAGTTTCAAAGTCTGCGTTCACTAACGCGATTGAATGCCTGGAGAGATGATCCCTACTCAAATCGTGCGTTCAGTGGAGGTGTCACGTCGAACAGTTGTTTTGCTGTCAAAAAAAGACTTTGCCGAGTCTTTGTGGGGGTTGCTCGAGTTCAGAACAGCGCAAACCAGAGCTTTGAATGATGGCGTCATGCGGGTTATTCTAGTTGTTCTTGATGACGTCCTGGATTCTGTTGTTTTAGACGAGGATCTGCGAAGATACATCAGCTTGAATACGTACGTGCGGTACGATGACCCGTGGTTTTGGGACAAGCTGTATTACGTGATGCCTAGGCGTCGTGCCCTGGCGCCAACAGACGCAACTCCTGAATATTCTGTTCGAAACATATTACCAGCCTTGCTTGCCAAAGATCCGTCTGAATCGCCATTACCTACAGTGCTGAATGCTCACCCTCAAGATCACGACACGTTATCTCATTCTCCTGAATTAGATGTTTCTGCTCATATTAATTCGTAAATTGACGTAAAAACTTATACTACTTTTTACTGTGAATGTGTGTCTGTGTTTTGAAACAACTCAAGCTTAGGGGAAAACTCATTTAGCCGAGGGCGAAAGCTAGTTCACGTTGCGTTGAACGCATGCATACCTGAATTGAATAATACTGAGGTTTACAGATGAAGGGCATTGCTCAATAGTTTTATTTAGGCGTTTTATAGTTTACTAGCGACCCGCCCCCCTAGCGCTTCGCACGTAAATCATCAGTGTTTCTCTACTATATTATGCATGTATTATACATATAAACCTTCCTCTTGAATCACTCTATCCATTAAAAGAAACTGCATCAAAATCCGTTGCGTAGTTTTGAAGATCTAAGCATACATAGGGATATAGGGACAGAGAAAGCGCATTTTATACTATGTAGTGATGATACAGTGCAAAGTAAAGATGTTTGTATTTTAATCTTTCCAATAAATAATTCTAAGCCAACGTTTTTTAGTTTAGATATTTTATATACACGGCTGTACCTAAAAGATTTCTTCACCTTGTCGTTAAACTTAATATTAAGACAATCCAGTGGCACAAAAATCTCTTCCTCAAACCACTCGATAAACCCTGTTGTCAGAGTTTTAAAACGGCATAATTACACAGCTATTTGAACTCTGACATAGTTTGTGTAACGACCAGTATCAAAGGCAGCAACCAGCAACGTGCCCTCGGAGGCATTATATTTTTCTTACAGTCAATTATTAGGCGATTCAGGCTGCGTTGTCCTAACCAAACTGGGGAAACCCTCACCAAAATTGACAAATGTCAAATATGGAATTGAACTCACGTCCTCCGGATTGACAACCCATGAGACCACTAGACAGCGAAGTAGGAACCGGACCCGCGGGTCCCCAAAAAGTCGCACGTCTTCGCTTCAATATGCAAAGTCAGCTGTGACATACCTACTGGAGAACCTACAAAATTCCACCACCAAAAATCCACTTACGCACCTGATATTAAGGTTCAAATCGCGCTGAGCTGAATATTAAGAAGCCTTTTAAAAATCGTCCGAATTTAAACTCACGCATTCAGACTCCGCATACCGTTTTGAATTCATTTAGCGTAGACGTTTCCCATCCTAAATTGAACTTTATGTTAACCTAACTTGGTCTACATTGCCCTGTAGAAACAGCACTGCTCCGCTGCAAAAAACTGCTCAAGAAAACTGTATTTTCGTATGCAAGATTTAAGGTTGGTATTACTATGAGAAAGGGGGGTCCAAAATATGTAGGCCCCAATCCGGTAGATTTAGGAATGTGTGCTACGGAAGTGTTACACGGATCCCCCCTCTCCGTTGTACATAAAAGGGGGTGGGGGGGATTACGCATATCCGTATAATGAAGTCAAAGATGCTATCAAAGCCTTAATTACTATTAGACTGACAAATTGGACAGGCTGATCTAAAATTGAGCCGCAGGCAATGCGGTGTCTCATTTGATCTGCATGTTAATTTTATTGGTCTAATATGAAAAGATCCACTTCGGGTTGTATTAAAAGAATACATACATACATAAATAACGCCTTTGTCCCTAATAGGGTAGGCAGAGCGTAAACGACCCAAATTAAGGTCGTTCCGCCACGTCTGATAATTTTTTGAGGGTTATTTAAGATAGATTTGTAGGTATATTGCTGTAGTGACAGGTTGTCAGCTTATGGCCTAAATTGCAATATACTGAAATCCTCGTATCCCTTACCTGGTTTTTACAGCATGCTCGGGAAGAAATGCAGTTGGCATATTCTACGTTTTTCTTTCGCTCCCAGGCCAGCATTGAAGCACTTATCAAAAGAATATAGGTAAGTAAATACAAATGCTTACTGGTATTTTTATTTTTTTCAAATGAACATGTTAGTGTGTTACTAGGTAGTCAGTTTCATTGCGGGATTTGCCTTTATG
The DNA here is from genome assembly GCA_949820665.1 of Scrobipalpa costella. Taxonomy (NCBI): domain Eukaryota; kingdom Metazoa; phylum Arthropoda; class Insecta; order Lepidoptera; family Gelechiidae; genus Scrobipalpa; species Scrobipalpa costella. Next base: position 25,302,625 of record OX463297.1, read on the forward strand.
ATAGTCACTGGGTGGTTTCAAGACATCAATAAACTTGCATGTTTTTGGTTTTTGATTGGTTTATTCTTTACTGAGACTGATACGAATCAATATTGTAACAAGCCAGCTATTGCCTAAAAAAGCCTGTTAGTAGAGTTATATGCATTATTTCATTTGGGAATTGATAAAGTTTTTGAAGTATTTCTTCTTCTTTTATAGTGGATTTTCGAGTTGTACAACGACCCAATAAAACTTGAAACTTGCTCAGACCCTTTGAAGCACTTTTCTTATTAGAAGTTCGCGATACTAAATCTTTTTTGCTCCTATTTCTTCCATGCTGGACTGGGAGAGATAGAAAAACATAGAATGTTCCAGCTGCCCTTCCTCCCGGGCATGCTGTTGAAGTCAGCAAAAGGGACTCGAGGGTCACAGTGTATTGTAATTTAGGCGATGGGCTGACAACCTGTCACTAAAGCAATACATATTACAATCTAAAATTGCCCTCAATTTTTGTCAGACGTGGCGAAAGCGCCTTTTACGAGGCGTTAAACGCTCTGCCTACCCCGTAAGGGATAAAGGCGTGATTTATGTATGTATGTATGTTTTGCTCCTATTATTAAACGCTAAAACATAAAATATGCCAGGTACATTTCCTCCCGAGCATGCTGTAAAAACCATTTAAGGGATCCGAGGGTTTCCGTATATAGCAATTTAAGCGATGGGCTGACAACTTGTCACTACAGCAATATACCTACAAATCTATCTGAAATAAACCTCAGAACTTTGTCAGATGTGGCGGAATGACCTTTGTTTAGGTTATTTACGCTCTGCCTACCCCATTAGGGATCAATGCGTGATTATATGTATGTATTAAACGCTACACTTGTAGCTAGTCTACTCCGAACAGTCATCATCATAGCGACACTAATATTCGGGTCATTAAATTAATTAGCCACGCCTACGAGCAAAAATTATGTACTTGCTAACATTAATTTACATTCATAGAGATTGGACAGAGGATTAGTAAGAGGTGCATTAGTAAGTTGCTAGTAGAAGATTTGCAATTCATTGCTTTATGAGTACTGAGCATGACTAGTGAGTACAAGTGTACATACATACATATAGTCACGCCTTTATTTCCTAATGGGGTAGGCAGGGCATAAACGACTCCGTTCCGCCACGTCTGACAAAGTTTTGAGACTTATTTAAAATAAATTTGTACGTATAGTGCTGTCCATCTTGAATAACCCTCAAAACGTTGTCAGACGTGGCGGAACGACCTTTGTTTAGGTCGTTTCCGCTCTGCCTACCCCATTAGGGATAAAGGCGTGATTATATGTATGTATGTATGTATAGTGCTGTAGTGACAGGTTGTCAGCCCATCGGCTAAATTGCAATATACGCAAAGCCTCGGATCCCTTAGCTGGTTTTTATTCCCGGCAGGAAATGCAGCTGGCACATTCTATGTTTTTCTCTCGCTCCCAGACCAGCATGGAAGACAAGTACAAGTGCATTTGGCTTTGGGGTCAGCAGATCATAAACCATCTAATTTTAGGTTTGATCGTATTTTCGATTGATGTTTGTTGCCAGGATGTCAGCTCATCGCCTACGCCATTTATACATTAGGTCTTAAACTGCCTCCGTGGTCTAGCGGTCTGAGCCATGGGCTCTCGACCCGGAGGTCCCAGGTTCGATTCCCGGCGGGGGACAATGACTTTGTGTTGGCAGGCTGATCACCTACATAGGTGAGTATGCTTCAACATAGTCCGCATCGTCACTTTCCACCAGGTGAGATGGCGGACAAATGCTCGCCTATATATATATATAAAAAAAAAAAAAAAAAACCTGATTGTCCGAAAAATAAGATGATCCGTGCCGTCGGATGGGCATGTAAATAGTCGGTTCTGCGCCTGAATTCTCTCTGGTCGTGTCAGTCAGTCTGTCCCATCAGAATAAGAGCTTGAGGGAACAGAGAGTGCACCTGTGTGTAGCGCAAACACTTGGGCACTAAAAACAAGTCCTGCGCAGTTGGCCTATCTCCCGGAGATTGGCCGCCTTTACCGAAAATCGGTGGGAGGACTATTATTATTACATTAGGTCTTCCGGAGGTACGAAATCCCATACAAACGTAGTTTCGATCTTATTTTTAAACGGTACGACTGAACTTCACCAAACAATGTATACGGCATTAAATCCATCCGTCTTCTTCTTTTTAGCGAGTGGATTTTCGAATCGAAAAACGACCCGATGAACCCTGGTGACAGAGTTTTCAAACCGCCTAGTAACACAGCTATTAGGCTGCAGACATATTTTTGAGTAACGACTTATCTAATTAAGGTTTCATTGAAAAATATCGACCACTTACAAAATAATGGCAGAAATACAATTTTGAGTGAAATTGGCCTAAAATTTAATTTCCTCTCTTATTTGTGTATTTAGTTATTATCTTGATACTAAAACTAATTATAAACATAGATATGTTGCATTTGATAATGAACTTCAAAGTTTGGTGATGTTTGGTCCAACCATTTAAAAAATAAAACGTAGTAAAACGTATTTAAACGTTGGTTTCCGTGGCAGCCTTAAACTCTCGAGTTCCTTTGCTGGTTCTTATAGCATGTTCAGGGGAAAAAGCAGATGGAACATTCGTATTTTATATTCGTATTTCGTATTTTTTCAGAGTGCGGTCCAGGTAAAGTTACAGATGAGGTTCAGATATAATTATAACCATGTGGCTTGTAAAACGGTTAAAATCCTCAATGGTTCATTGAATCATTCTTCAAGAGCCGACAATCTACTTGACCTTTGGAAGAAGAAGAATCAGCTTGACAATTCATAATCTCCCTCTCCCTAGCCTTATTCCGAAACTCACAGGGTCGGCTACCTAATCTAGGGGATTAAATGAGGCTACCACTGGTTTTTACACAGAGCGACTACCATCTGACCTTCGCAACCCAGAAGGAAAACCAGAACCAGATAGATTAAGCTGTTGCCAGGTTAATGGCCAACCCAGCACTTAAAGTTTTCAAGCCACCAATGCTAAGCAATTGCCTCTGATATAGCGTAACGACTAATATCTACGATATTAACCGGGACCAACGGCTTAACGTGCCTTCCGAAGCACGTAAACGCTTGAGTTATTATACCATTACCGGTCGCCCATCCATGGTCTGGCCACGGCGAAGGTTGCTTAACATTCGTTATCAGAATGAATAAGCCCATTTGACCAACGAGCTCTTTACCAGCTTGACAAGTAATGTATGTAAAACTAGTCTCAATCTGCCGCTACATGTCACGGCTCCAAATCTACACGACACATTAGTAGCTCTATCACCATTATGTATGGATGTAGTACATTAGCATTTTATTATGCTGAGCAATGGTGTAAGAAGTGCGTGGTTGGAGGTATATCTTTGATATTATCATTGTTGTTCGTGACCTGTGCTGTGCTTTATTTTCTTTGAGACAAGTAAAGTTGCCTGATAATAATAAACATTCTTCTTTCTTAGCGAGTGGATTCTCGAGTCGAAAGACCCGATGAACCTTGGTGTCAGAGTTTTTAAACTACCCAGTAGCACAGCTATTTGTTTGGTTTGAGTAACGACCACTATCAAAGACAGCGACCGTGACCGACGGCTTAACGTGCCCTCCGAAGCACGGAATCCTCTTTCTTTTCGGACAATCAGGTGATTTAGCCTGCAATGTCCTAACCAAACTGGGGAAAACCTCACAAATGATAAATTGACAATCAATTGATACCCCTCTGGGAATCGAACCCAGGACCTCCGGATCGTTAGCCCATGGCTCTAACCACTAGACCACGGAAGCAGTTAAACATGAAGATGCAACAAATAACATGTTGTATGGTGCTACCACATCACTTTGTTTGTAAATGACAAATAGCCTGTGAAAGAACGCAGCGTTCTTTTTACATACATACATATAATCACGCCTTTATCCCTAATGGGCTAGGCAGAGCGTAAACGACCTAAACAAAGGTCGTTCCGCCACGTCTGACAAAGTATTGAGGGTTATTTAAGATATATTTGTAGGTATATTGCTGTAGTGACAGGTTGTCAGCCTGTCGCCTAAATTGCAATATACAGAAACCCTCGGATCCCTTAGCTGGTTTTTACAGCATGCCCGGGAAGAAATGCAGCTGGCACATTCTATGTTTTCCTCTCGCTCCCAGTCCAGCATGGAAGTTCTTTTTACTGCCATTCAAATAGATATAAAATAGATCGCAAATCAAGAGCATGCCCGATGGTTTAACATACCAACCAAATAATGTCCTTAGAGGAATTGATATGATATCATAAGGTGATCACTGATCAGAAACGGAATTGTATGCATGACCTTTGTATCAAGAGCCCCAGGATCAGACTACTGAACCACAGAGTTGAAAAGTACATACATATAATCACGCTTTTATCCCTAATGGGGCAGGCAGAGTGTAAACACTAATCAAAGGTCGTTCCACCAGGTATGACAAAATTTTGAGGAATATAAAAGATAGATTTGTAGGTATATTGCTGTAGTGACAGGTTGTTAGCCCATTGCCAAAATTGCAATATTCGGATACCCTCAGATCTTTTAGCTGGTTTTTACAGCATGTCCGGGAGGAAATGCAACTAGCACATTTTATGTTTTTTTCTCGCAAGGTTTTCCCTGTCAGCATGGAAGGAAGTATTATGCTTGAATTTTGCCACTTAAAACCCACACCTCTAATTCGCAACTTCTAACCTCTAAGGGCTACAAATGCAAACCAAAACAAACACTCCAGTTCCTACCAACCTCTTCACCCACGCTATACCCCTCCTCAATCCCCCCCCCACAGGCGAAGAGAAATGGCCTGACCTTGATTGTTGACCCACTGCCGACGTCGCCGCCGAGTACGCTCGCACACATGCGCAGGAGTGCGGCTGTGTGCGTGACGAGACGTAGGGTCTGGAGGTTTTGTCTAGTCTAGTTGTGGGATTAAGACATTACGCCTAATGGACAAATGGAGTTGTGTTTTTATTCAATCGAGTACTAATTTGAGTCGATGAACAATCCGATGAATCCTGGTGTCTGAGCTTTAAAACTCTTATAGAACATGCTACCCCTTAGGAATCGAACCCAGGTTTCTGGATTCGCAGTCCAAAGTTCAGATCACTAGACCACGTAGGCATTTATCTGGTGCTTGAATCTTTTGACATGATTTCTGTCTGTATGGTAGGTTTTTTCAGGGCTATAAGATTAAATAAATATTACAAGAGTTAAAAATACCCAATCAATGTAAAACTGTCCCAATTACAAAATCTAAGTCCCGTAATAGGAATTCTGTACTCCGTATCCAGAGCTTTCTAGATCACATAACTTATACATTAATATATCTATCTGTCAGTCAATTAGTTTATTCTAAATATAGAATTGACCAGTATTTGATACATTTATAATCTGCCCACTAGTGTTCAGTTCCATATTAAAGACATCAACGCGGTCAATTTGAATATTTTATTAATATCTTGATTAAACCAAATTCGTTTAGTTTTTAAATCTTAAAATGTATTTTTCTTGAATAAATTGTGTTTACTGGTGCATTTGTATAAATATTCGCTTTCAAAGAAATGATAAACATATATCTCTACTTTTTACTGGCCTCTATATTTTTCGAGATAATTTCGTGATTATTTTTTTATATACATAAAAAAAAACGTTTATTTCCACATCACAAAAATTTGTTCATACACAGTAATACGCTGCAATTTACATTTGTTATTTTTTGTGGAGGGCTGATGCCTTGACTAGGTAAAGAAACCTGTGATATAGGTCACCAGGCCTTCCCATCTTCTTTGTGATATTTTTAAACAGCAAAGTAAAAGTAATATTCAAATAAATATGCTCCAATTAAAAGTCTGTAGGGGAAACATACATACATATAATCCTTTTACATACCGTTATCCTTATAATGGGCTAGGCAGAGCGTTTCGCCACGTCTGGCAAAGTTTTGAGGGCTATTTAAGATAGATTTGTAGGTATATTGCTGTAGTGACAGGATATCAGCCCGTCGCCTAAATTGCAATATACTGAAACCCTCGGATCCCTTAGCTGGGTTTTACAGCATAACCGGAAGGAAATGCAACTGGCACATTTTATCTTCTTCTTTCGCTCCCCGTCTAGCATGGAAGTTAATTAATTATTTTTTTCACATGGCCACTTAAATAGATATTGAAACGTTATCTATGTTAGAGCTTAGTATATTATATATTTTAGTAATTTATAAATGTTCATAGTAAAAGCATTTTTGCACTGTTCCATATTTGGTTCGTATCCATGAAAAAATATATGGATTGGCGCGAAAATTTATGACATATAATTTTTCACGTTTACGAACCGAATACGAAGCAGTGCAAAAACGCCCGTACACTATAATTTGTTACAAATCATTATATCTCTGTCATGGGCAATTATTTTCTACTACTCGCTATAATAAAACAATAGAAAGAATTCTCTATACCATCTGTAAGTGTCAACTATCTTGCCACTAATTTAAAACTTCTATGAATTAGTTCATGCCGGAAAACGACGCGACGTGACGCGGCGCTTTCATTTCAAGAGTTTATAAAGCTCTATTTACCATACAAAAAATATTTCATTCACAAAAGTCAAAAAGTCCTCACGACGTTGCGCTACACCCTAATCTTTGAAAATACATTATTGGGTCATAAGTTTTGAAACTTTTGCGGTTGTTCATTACAATAAGATTACAATAAATATGCGTATAATCGTGGTAGTAATCCCGTTCAAAATAATTATTGCTTCAATTAGAGACAACAGACATAACAACACAACGAATTTCATTATTTTATCACAATTCTTAATATTGACATTAATTTATTCGAACTCTTACATTGACATTTATTTATCTTTTGTATGTAAATTTATCTTTTTTTTTTTTATCAAGCTGCATCCTAATTAATGATATTTTCCATGTTCCATGTTTTAATATTATAAGTCTGTACTGTAATCCCTAATTGACTCAACATTGTGTGCGCCTGGTTTTTAAACTGTAAGCCATATGTTTCGTATTTAATAAATTAATTGAATTTGAATTGAATTTAACAAAATTACAAAAAGGGCTGCCTTATTGCTAAAGTAGAAATTTCTGCCAGGCAACTTTTAGATGGAATAAAGTACTTACGTAGCAGTAAGCAAGACAAAATATTGGTACAACGAGATGCTTCTCCAGGCAGCTTCGCGCCGCGTCGCTTCCCGGTATGATCTGACCCCAAGTAGCCTTATATCTTTAATCTCGTGCCCTATAAAGGTAGACTTATCACCGTGCATTGTTTAGTTAAAGTATACGGTTAGTGTATCATGACCAGTTAACATTCTTGCAAGGTGTATATGGTTAATTAATTGGTCTTCTATTATAACGACATAATGAGATAATGTTGGTGTTTTTGTACCTCTAGGGTAGAGGGATGGTTTAATTGTAACACTGTAATTATTGAGTAAATTGAAAAAGATAAAATATTTTTTTCGTGCTGCATTAACGGCGAAAATAGTAAAAAAAAAGTAACAGCTAATGCTTTATTTCTGAGGTATACTGTGAAAGACCATAATACCACCCCACTGGTTGGTCGAGTATTTCAATTTCAGTGATTTACTAAAGTTTTTGACTGAAATACATTAACTTTTTCTAAATTATATACTTAAGTATCTGACCATGTTGGTAATGTTTTCAAAATATGAAAATAAAGAAGCTAAAAGATCGAATCCCAAATCGTGGGTTCAAATTCCAAACTGAACTGTCTATCTTTATGAAAGTATTCTGTGCTAAGTCACAGAATTAATTGTAACTTAACATACATACATATAATCACGTCTTTATCCCTAATGGTGTAGACATAGCGTATACGACCTAAACAACTTTATTCTTTTTTTTTTATTTATCAATCGTAACATTTATCAAGTCGTTGTTAGTTTGTGTGTATGTGTAGTAGATACTGAAAACAGAAAAGATTTTAAGTTTTTACTCAATTTACTAGAGCATTGAACAAATAATTTTGTCCCTGCATTAACCATAATGTTTACCGACATGATAAACTATACCTAGCTATACTAGTATGTTTATACATCTATAGAGACCCGTATATACCATATCACCGCTTTCCATACCCACACATATGTAAATAGATGCAGTTTACACGACATTTCACATAGTGTGTATGTGTGCACTTAAACTTGGTATTTATATGTGCGTATGTTGCAGATATATATTGAAAATATTTAACTAATGTTGAAATTTATTCTAAACACGTTAATGTAAAAATAAAGCGCATACTAATATTACTTTATTAACAAAAATTAACAAAATGTGGGTTCATCGGGTCGTTGTTCAACACGAGAATTCACTTGCTTACAATTTAAATAACACTAAACTAAACTTAACTTACTAGATATAGAGTCTCATCTCCCTAGCCTAGCATCCTAATAAATATTTTAATCAAATGTATTTTTTTGTCTTTACAGTATTTCAAACTGAACTGAAAGTTTCTACAATTAAATCTAGAATCACAAACTTAAGGTTAATAAAGCATCTATTTTCCTAATCTAGACTTTATTTAAAAAGAAGTAACGTCAAATACCTGCTAAGTTAGTTATGATACTTAGCCTGAAATGTCCCACTGCAGGGCAAAGACCTCACCTTTCTTGTTCCACTGGTCTCGATCTCCAGCTATGTTTTGCCAGTCTTTATCAAAAGAAGCTAAGTCATCACGCCATCATTTCCTCAGTCTTCCTCTCCCTCGCCGGCTATCGAGGGGAACCCAGTCGGTCGTTAATTTGCTTAGTCAGTAAACATCTAAAAATATCGATATTGTCGTAATTCACCGCAACACTATAATCCCCAGACACGTGTCCGTCCAAGTCTAGATGCTAGATCAAGCAGCCGTTTCATAAAATCTAGTAGTATATCAATGTACATTACGTAGGCAGTACGTCTCAAAATATCCCAATTAGCTTGCCGGGTACGCAATGTATTTAACATTGTGTTTGTAGTTTGTAAATTATAGTTTTAATAAACTGGTCTCAAAGATAGCTTTGAACTTGGTATTTTAATGATATAACCTTTAGCTAGGAGTATTTGGTAACGAGACGGGCCTTCGGGAAGTATTTGTTCCAATGTCATCGTATAAAGAAGAATTTGAGTATGTTCACATCACAGATCTTTATCGTTATGCTAGACGTGGCATTGCTATTGACACTACATACATATATATAATCACGTATTTATCCCCAATGGAGTAGGCAGAGCGTAAACAACGTGAACAAAGGTCGTTTCGTCACTTCTGACGAAGTTTTGAGTGTTATTTAAGATAGATTTGTAGGTATATTGCTGTAGTGACAGGTTCTTGACACTTGTGGCTATAATAAGATGGTGATGGCAAAGCCATCTATGATTTCATTACAATAAGATTATTATTTTAATTAGAGTTACTACCACGATTACATTTATTGTTAGCGATGAACTTTACGTCGGCGCATCCCTCTGCCAGTATGCGCGCGTAGAGCGTAAGGTGACGCATGTGTGTTGTAGGCAACGCAAAAAGCATTGACACCGTGTTAAGTATTACCTTGCGCTCAGTAAGTGACGTCTGTGTGTTTTTGCTCTAAAAGGTTTGGTCTTTGAATAGGCCATCATGGGTATGATTTCTTTTATTCCCAGGGACCGGGACAAATGTGTACAAACGGAAAAATCGAGATATTTCCAATTTCTGCATATTTGTCCTTCTGGCCCTTGTAGTTTAACACAATACGATCTGCATACTTTACAAATTAATATACATATATACAGACAGGGGCTGCTCTTTAACTAAACACAATAATTTTCACAAAATAATTCTTTTAGGAAACGATTAAATATTTTGCCCCATACGAATTGTCTGATCGAGTTGGTTAATATGTATGGGGAAGTTATTTTAATTTTTATTTCATGATCTTTAAATTACTGATTCAAGGTACAGAAGTAGTCAAACTCATACCCAATTTGTACTTAACTGTTCAAAACGGTGTTCGCTAATTGTAACACATATAAAAATAAAATATCGAATTTATCATCTCACTCATAAAAGTCTGTAGTACAGTCAGGTGCATTAGATTGCTATACAATACCACCAAATATATGGGGTGTAAGGGGCGACTCGCAAAATTATAGGCGTAGCTCATTCAACGGAACTGAACAACTATCAGCAGGATTTTCTTTTCAGGAAGTGAAAATAATATTATGGTTTTCCATACAAATTATCTGATTGAGGTGATAGTTGTTCAGTTTCGTTGACTGAGCAGCCCCTATCAGTTTGCGGGAAGCTGTCCCTTACAGCCGGTATTATGTTCTCTGTTTAATGGTATTACGAAAAGAAAATACAGCCGTGATGTGGTTTGTTGATACTGAAGCTTCTGTGTTTTATTTATATTGGTTAAGAAATTTAAGAATGAGCTTATAAATATTATGGCCTTTCATTATAAGTTTCTGCCGTCTTTTTTCCTTTGTGTTGATTTAATTGTGCACTATCCTATTAAATGAAATGATTTTTTTAAACAAAGTGTACTCCTTTTTTTTTAAGGAGTTTATTCAAGATTTTTTTTTAGGTACGGTGTTTATACTTAAAATAAAACGCTTAAATCTAAAACCTAAGTAAGGTTTATGCGAAAAGCGAATGAGATCGTGCTCGCCACATTTTACATTGATTTATGAATAAATAAATAAGAGGCAAAAAAAATTACTTACATCAAGATAGATTTTTTTTTCGTATAACTTTGCATTTCTCCATGTTATTAAATACATTTGACAGTACATCTTTTGGTAATTGATTAAGAATATCTGATAGTATAGATTCCCATGTCCTCATACCAATTAATTATTCAAATCACGAATCACTAAATATAATTAACAAGATAATCATTTCCCATTGTATAGTTAGAAAAAAAAATACGAATAAACACCTAACTCTACCAGGCGACTGTACTGACTACAGGACGTTAATTGCTTGGCGATCTTCGTCTGTCATCGACCAAGATGGCGGCTTTGACAAATGAATCAAGAGATAACGTTTATTAACACGTTCACTGCCAGTCGATAGTAACGGATACCTTAATTCAGATCTAATTGCGAGGTCTATTTTTGGTATACCTATTGGGGTTCTAATGTGGAGCATTGAGATCAGAATCGAGATTAGTAAAGATCTTGTGGTTTGGATAGATTAGTTTAAGTGTGATATCTCATTTTATGATAAGGAACAGTGCTACCGGTTCCGTACGCGTAGGTTGTACTATTATATCCAAAATAATACAAATAAAGTCGATAATTTACTATTATTTAAAGTATATACATATAATCACGCCTTTCTCCCTAATGGGGTAGTCAGAGCGTAAACGACTTAAACAAATACATATATTTAAATAAGATATTCTCAATAGTGTCAGCTGCCAAACAGTCTGTATGATTTGCTTAAAAGTTAGATATTGTAATCAAGATCTCCTAAGAACTTCTTCTGAATTTCCGTCAGATTTCCATAAGAACAAACATTTTACAGCTGTATCTTAGGTTCTATACCTGTCATGTTTTCTGTGTTTTCATGTAGGCAATAAAAAATACTTCCATGCTGGATTGGGAGCGAGAGAAAAACACAGAATGTGCCAGCTGAATTTCCTCCAAGACATGCTGTAAAAACAGTTAAGGGATCCAAGGGTTTCTGTATATTGCAATTTAGGCGATGAGCCGACAACCTGTCACAACAGCAATATACGTACAAATCTATCTTAAATAACCCTCAAAACGACCGGACTGACCGTGGCGGAACGACCTTTTTTATCGTCTATCTAACACACCTACCTCATTAGGCATAAAGGCGTGACTATATGTACGTATGTTTTAAGAACATACATTTTACAGCTGTATCGTAGGTTCTAATACCTGTCATGTTTCCTGTATTTTCATGTAGGCAATAAAAATTTAACCGCGGTCTATCTAACACACTAAAACTATCTAGGCCATTCGCAAAAACGACTCTACATTCGACCCAAATTGCCAGTTTTCGGTACATTACTTGTTGGTAAGTGTGTCGATGACGATGAGAGCGAACGCGGGCACCGTTACTGGCGACTTTTACTTTCTCCGGGGCGAGGGGGGCCGAGGGGGGGCTGCGCGGGCGCCGGAGGGACGGGGGGCAAGGGGGAGACGATTGAGGAAAATTTGTAATGTAAATTTGTGGATTCTTGGATAAGTTAAGCATTTTTTGGTAGGATTCCTTGGTTGAGAGAGTATTGGAAATATAATAGACGAATTCTAAGAGGAATGTGATATGAATGTGGAATGTGTATTTCCAACTCAGCTTTAGAATAAATAGTAAGAATAGATTTGTAGGTATATTGCTGTAGTGACAGGGCGTCAGCCCATCGCCTAAATTACAATATAGCCAAACCCTTGGATCCCTTAGCTGGTTTTAACAGCATGCCCGGGAGGAAATGCAGCTGGCACATTCTACGTTTTTCTTTCGCTCCCTGGCCAGCATGGAAGCTTTTCAAAAACACTTTTCAAAAATAAATACGTGTTAGCAAATTAGTTACATTACTGTAACTACTATTTTATAATGTTGTCATATCTAATAGCTAAAACTTATTTTAGAAACAAGATCTTCGATTAAAAGACATGAAACTTTGTTTACGTTTATTCTAAAACTAAGTTGGAAATACTATAGGTAGGAAACTAGCTTAGGAGCTAGCTTTTTCCACGATTTCACCTCAAAAAACCCTTTTTACCGGAGTAAAAGGGGTTTTTTGTGGGAACAGTAAAATTTTACGCGATATAAGTAATCCATGTTATTTCTGGATTATATTCATGTAGTTTTTCCATGTTGTTGATTTAAACACGTCCTTGTATAGGTCAGTCATTTATTTACATATTTCTTATTAAAACTGTTAATCGTTATCTACTTGTTCTTTGCAATTTTAATTATAAAAATCTCGAGCTCACGCTCGTATTTATAAAGCAATCTCAAGATTAAGAGCAATATTAACAGGTTCCCTGTCTCAAAAAAAAATGTTGTTACAAAAACTGTGACATGAATCAAATATGATTCGTTAAGAGGCGTTAAATGCTCTGCCTACCCCGTAAGGGATAAAGGCGTGATTTATGTATGTATGTATGGACAGGGAACCTGTGTATGGATTTGACAGGTCACATAGTACTGAAATGACGTTTTTGATACGAACTCAAACTATAGTATTTCCAATTCGGTTTTAGAATAAAGGTAAACAAAGTTTCATGTCTTTTTAAACAAAAACACATTTCTAAAATAAATGATACGTGTTGGCAAATTAGTTGAGATACTAAAACTACTATTTCATTATGTTGTTATATTTAACATGTCATACTTATTTTAAAAACAAGTTCTTTTATTATAAGACATGAAACTTTGTTTACCTTTTTCCTAAAGCCAAATTGGAAATACTATAGCTGTCAGTTTCAAGTGCTGTTTATAATTACGAGCCATAATTTGCGTAGCGCATCCGCTACGAGTGAGTCCTTGAAGGACCTTCTACGCCGTAGCAATTTGCTACGAAAATATACCGTTGTTGGTAATGAAACGACAATTAAATTCAGCTTTCGAACGATCTTTTACTGAGCAACCTGAACAATTTATTGAAAGCTAAAAGTGTAGTTCTTTATGAGTATATGGTATGAATGAGTATTTCATTGATAGTTGAAATTTATATAATAAATTATTTAAACACAAAAAATCTCAGAAAAGCAAATTATTGGATTATTTACAGCTTCCATTACAGTTTCTATGCTGTACTGGGAGCGAAAGAAAACCAAAGAAAGTGCCAGCTGCATTTCGTCCCGGGCATGCTATAAAAAACAGCTAAGGGATCCGAGGGTTTCAGTATATTGTAATTTAGGCGATGGGCTGACAATCAGTCACTACAGCAATATACATAGAAATCTATCGTAAATAACCCTCAAAACTTTGTCAGACGTGGCGGAACGACCTTTGTTAAGATTCCACTAGAGATAAAGGCGTGATTATATGTATGTATTTATTACATTACATTGCTCTTGTGCCAATTCATTTAAGTCAGGTTCTAATTTATCAATAAACAAAAAAATTATCAACCTTTGCTATTTCTAATTTATCAGTACTAAGAGGTACGCATCGTTTACCTTCATAATGAATTCGTGTAGCATTTACCTGCCTGTCTCTCTCCCACGGCTTACCATATCCTGCCCAGCATCAAGCATCTGTAGACGGTGCTCAGTACAGCGGATGCGACTCTGCGAACTGGGTTGCTGGCACACTTTCTTCCCCCCCTCCTCTCCCCCCACTCCGTCCCTCCCGCGACGAGTGGCTTTCCCCTCCCCCCTTTCGAGTGTCGTGCTGCTTCCGAGCGAGTGTCAAGGTTAGAAGTGCAGTTTTTTGTGTGTTTTGGGTTTGGTTTAGAACAGAGTTGTAATAGCAATACTAGTAATAGCAGATATTTTTATGTAATTATATAACATAGACTCTATGATAAAAAAGTTTTTATGTGCCTACATAGGATAATTAGTATGTTAATTTTGGCAAAAAAACATGTGTTCGTTTTTGGTAGATAGACATTGCTATCTCTATCTTTTTCTTTTACACAGTTCGTCAGGGTTTGTCATAGTTTCGCGTAATGATTTGAGGTTATTTTGTATGAATATGACTTCTTCTGTAGTGAATACTTTACCAAATAGGCCTCTGACATGGTTTTTGTAACGACCACTATCAAAGGCAGCGATCGGTACCGACGGCTTAACGTGCCCCCCGAAACGCGGAATGTTTTTTTTTTCAGACAAACAGGTGATTCGGTCGCATTGCCCTAACCAAACTGGGGAAAATCTCACAAAGTGATAAATTGACAAATATCAACTTTGTGTTCCCCCACTGGGAATCGAACCCAGGACGTCCGGATCGTGAGCCCATGGCTCTGACCACTAGACCACGGAGGCATGAATATGACTGTACCTTTCTAACAGTTCTCTGTCATGATCATGTCATGATATCACAAACATGCCTGGCCTAGTTCATATCACATGTATCAGAGCCAGTCGGAACAAAGGTAGGTTTTCTCCACTTTAATAGCACAGACTATATCTACACCAGTTCTATTCCTCTACTAACTATAATAGAATGTACCAGTTATACTCGTCCTCTTTAACGTTTCCCCTCTGACATTCGCCCGCTTAGTTAGCTTAACGACGTCATATAAAACCAAGTGTTATGAGACAGGGTCTTACGATCTATGTCAAATATATTTTATGTAAATCTGTGGAAAATGTCACATATTCTTTTAATTCTTAGATTGTTGGCGGATCTGGTATAGGCTCATTAAAAAACTTAGGCATATTTTTTATTTGCTTCCATGCTGGCCTGGGAGCTAAAGAAAAGCATAGAATGTGCCAGCTGCTTTTCCTCCCTAGCATGCTGTAAAAACCAGCTAAGGGATCCGAGGGTTTCAGTATATTGTAATTTAGGCGATGGGCTGACAACCTGTCACTACAGCAATATACCTACAAATATATCTTAAATAACCCTCAAAACTTTGTCAGACGTGGCGGAACGACCTTTGATTAGGTCGTTTACGCTCTGCCTACCCCATTAGGGATAAAGGCGTGATTATATGTATGTATGTATGTATATTTTTTATTTGTACATTCATATAATCACGCCTTTATCCCTAATGGGGTAGGCAGAGCGTAAATGACCTAAATAAAGATCACGCTACGTGTGACAAAGTTTTGAGGGTTATTTAAGATAGATTTGTAGGTATATTGATGAAGTGACAGGTTGTCAGCCCATCGCCTAAATTACACTATACTGAAACCCACAAATCCCTTAGCTGCTTTTAACAGATCCCAGGCCAGCATGGAAGGGATTTTTTAATTTGTTAGTGTTGTTTTATTATTCACTAGATTTTTTAAATTTAAACATAATGACATTTAAAACTAAACTTATTCAAATCATCTGGTCTACCCCTGGTCGATCCCGGTGCGAAGGTACCCATGGTGGGGGCGTTGAATCGCTATAGCCAATCTTTACACCAAGAAAGAACCAGAGCGAGGGAGACCTCCTCTTTTTTAGACATTTTCATGACAAGAATGAAAAAGCATCATCTTGGTAGCATTAAATATTACCTACATAGTCAACCAGATAGGATAATAAACGAATATTGGTCTACAAAAAACAATATAGATATCGCAAATTGCATTTTATTTTACTAATTGTCAAATATGAAGTAAACATTTTAGAAAGAGTATTGTTTTAAATTTTCGACACTCTCTACCGAAGTTTGATGATAGTACCCCATCTTTGATAACAGTAGTTATCGTTCTCACAATCGTAAATAGTTATAAAGTGCAACCGAATCCATGACTACCGAATAGCCATTTATTGACTGGTCATCGGTTGATATGATTAGCCTACCTACACGCAGGAATTCTAACTTCATACATACATATAATCACGCCTTTATCCCTAATGTTGTAGGCAGAGCGTAAACGACCCAAACAAAGGTCGTTTCGCCACGTCTGACAAAGTTTTCAGGGTTATTTAAGATAGATTTGTAAGTATATTGCTGTAGTGACAGGTTGTCAGCCCATCGCCTAAATTACAATATACTGAAACCCTCGGATCCCTTAGCTCGTTTTTACATCATGCCCGGTAGGAAATGCAGCTGGCACATTCTATGTTTTTCTCTCGCTCCCAGGCCAGCATGGAGGAATTCTAACTGCTTTACAGTTTATTGGAGGCAGGACAGGGGTCAAACAGGAGCACTTGAACTTTGGCATCGCTATCAATTTACTTCTTCTTTGCGAGTGGAATCTCGAGTCGAACAACAATAAAGCAATTTGCAAGTTCGGTTGAATTTTGAAACGTTTATGCCTGCAAGTTCTATACCTAATGAAATATTATCCAGCTGATGTCACTATCCTATTAAATTATCTCAATACAATGATGGCACCTATTTCTGCTCACCTTCAAAGTCAGTTATGTGTCTCGGGGCAGTTGGTGTACCAAATAAAAGTAAGGTGACTGCCTGATAACCTGTCACTTTAGCGATATGCTTTCCGATACTCTCCTCGAAATGAGTAAGATCTGATGAATACAACTTATGTTTTATTACGCAGGCATGGCAGAGTGTCAACGACTTAAAGTTTGATTTTGAGATTTTATCTGCAGCTCCATTGCTCCATCAAACACGAACAAACATAGATACATACATATAATTACGCCTTTCTACCTAATAGGGTAGGCAGAGCGTAAACGACCTAAACAAAGGTCGTTCCGCCAGTTCAGACAAAGTTTTGTAGGGTTATTTAAGATAGCAATGTAGGTATATTTCTGTAGTGACAGGTTGTCAGCCCATCGTTTTAATTACAATATATACAAATAATTACAATATACTCGGATCTCTTAGCTGATTTTTGCAGCATGCCCGGGAGAAAATGCAGCTGGCACATTCTATGTTTTTCTCTCGCTCCCAGTCCAGCATGGAAGAACAAACATGCAGTAAAAGTTATTTAAAATAACTTTAGAATGTATTAGTTTATGACCCTGTATGTACTACATCCACAAGTACCATCTTGTTCTGCATGCGAGCGGAGATTTATCATGGAAGAGAACAGCGGGAGAGGTCAGAGGATGCGCCATTGGAGCATGGGACTTTCGAGATTGAAGTGGTATTGAAACTGTGCATATTAGTTTGTTATTCCATGCTGGACAGGGAGAGAGAGAAAAACATAGAATGTGCTAGCTGCACTTCCTCCCGAGCATGCTCTAAAAATCATCTAAGGGTTCCGAGGGTTTCTGTATATTGCAATTTAGGCGATGGGCTGACAGCCTGTCAATACAGCAATATACCTACAAATCTATCTTAAATAACCCTCAAAACTTTATCAGACGTGTCGGAGCGACCTTTGGTTAGGTCGTCTACACTACGCCTGCCCCATTAGGGATAAAGACGTGATTATATATATGTATGTAATAAGTTCTGGTTACGATTTTTTAGAATAGTAATGCTCGTATTTATAAAGCAATTTCAAGATTGACGGCAACATTAATATGGATTTGACAGGCCAAAATGACATTTCTGATATAAGCTCAAACTAGTTGTCAGTCTCAAGTGCTGTTTATCAATACGGGCCTAAATAATTTATCTTCATTACCCCCCCCCTACATATAGAAATAATAATCTTTTCTATGCAAAGTCCAGCTGAACGTTATACGTACTAAGCAGTGGTATTGCACGTTACTAAGCTCCGTAAAAGCTCCCTGGCTTGCGACCATCTTTCCACCAAACCAGACATCAGTAGAACACTTTTAAAATAATTGATTATATCACAAACAAAAGACATTTGATGATTATACTTCATCCCTAATAGGGTAGGCAGAGCGTAAACTACCTAAAGAAAGGTCGTTCCGCCGCGACTGACAAAGTTTTAAGGGTTATTTAAGACAGATTTGAATGTATATTGCTATAAGGACAGGTTGTCAACCCATCGCCTAAATTGCAATATATAGAAACCCACGGATCCCTTAGCTGGGTTTTACAGCATGCCTGGGAGGAAATGCAGCTGGCACATTCTATGTTTTTCTCTCGCTCCCAGTCCAGCTTGGAAGTATCTCGTTCCCAGCCCAGCTTGGAAGTGTCTCGCTCCCAGCCCAGCTTGAAAGTATCTCGCTCCCAGTCTAGCTTGGAAGTATACTAAATAGCATTAAAGGTAAAATTTCTTTCTCCATATTTTATTACATATTTCCTCTGCCATTCGAAAATGGAAAAAGGCGTGTACGATTTTATCATATTCACCAACTATGACAAAACCAACATCACGAGAGCAAACTTGACCTTCTTTATGTTTGACCGAGTATTTTTAAAGATGGCGCATATGAACTAACTACATCCGCGAGCCACATAATTCTGCACTCGCATGTTAACCCAAAACTGCGTGGAAAAGGTCA
This sequence comes from Scrobipalpa costella, assembly GCA_949820665.1. Lineage (NCBI taxonomy): Eukaryota > Metazoa > Arthropoda > Insecta > Lepidoptera > Gelechiidae > Scrobipalpa > Scrobipalpa costella. The sequence continues at coordinate 25,321,629 of OX463297.1, forward strand.
CTTGGAGAAATGAGGTGCAAGTTACAAGCGGAATAGATTATAGTATGAAGTAAAATTGAGCTATAATCTAATGGATAAAATACTATTATCCTATTTTTTTTAATGACGATCGAAAGATACATTTTAGTATACTTAAAAATGCTCTTCACACTTATCGTGTCTTATTGTTATTTTAGCAAGCGAATGTAATGATCGCCAATCGATCCGCTATACAAGTAACAAAGTTCTAGGCCACAATGATCCTGTGTTTCATCGTTACCATAAGAAAAATATGTCTTACAATACAAAGAAGTCAATGTAGGAGGTATTGAAAATGAATTATAACTTGCCACTGGAATGGGCTGATAGGCCTTACCCATCGTGGCTCTGTCTTGGTCATCATTAGAGAGACTTAGGTTAAATAGCGAACTAATAGATAAATTATACTTTAAACATAGTTATTATTTGAGATAAAGATATGAAAACATAGTACTGGGTAGTTTTACTATTGAAAGTTTCATCGAGTATCTAAATTCTTTGCTCTTCTTACTTGCACCACACCCGAGGTCAAGTTCAAGTATGAAGGGCGGCGTTTCACTTGATCCCTGTAAAGGTCGCGGTGACCTTTCATTCAGCTCTGATAGCTCCTCCGGGGAATACGATACGAGGAATCACCAGATTCTCAAGAATGTACATACAGTCACACATTTATCCCTAAAGGGGTAGGAAAAGCGTAAACGACCTAAACATAGGTCGTTCCGCCACGTCTGACAAAGTTTTGAGAGTTATTTAAGATAGATTAGTAGGTATATTGCTGTAGTGACAGGTTGTCAGCCTATCGCCTAATTTGCAATATACAGAAACCCTCAGATCCCTTATCTGGTTTCTACAGCATGCCCGGGAGGAAATACAGCTGGCAAATTCTATGTTTTTATCTCGCTCCCAAACCAGCATGGAAGACTCAATAATGTAAGTCTTTTTATTTCGAATGTAGGTTAATTGTGGTGAACAAAGTGATAAAAAAATTCATCTCATCTTGTTTAATTACATATTTTTTGTCAATACAATACAAAATTCTTTATTTCACAAAGAAACACATACAACAGAAATAAACAAGAACAGACGTGACAGTACAATATAGGCGGCCTTATTTCTAAAGCAGCAATTTCTACCAGGCAACCTTTTGAAAATCTGAATCATTTGATATACAATTATTAGTTATGATGATACAATTACAAAACTTTAAAAGTCAGTATTTGTCGTCGTTTGGTGGAAGAAGAAAAAGAAAAAACTTGATAGCTTTTACTGTCTTTTGACCTTGAAAATTCTAGTCATCTACAAACAACAGAAAATATACAATGTATATTATAATTTTATGTAATGCAGTTCTGAAACTAATGCATCCTATCGTATAGAGATATATCATAAGAATCGTTCTAGCTATCAAACAGGTAACTTTCAATTAAGATGCGGGTTCTGTAGGTAAATTAATGGGCTCGATTCTAGATTTGCCGGCTAAAAGTAAAACTAAAATCTATTTGTCACTTTCAGACTTAAAACATTGGAAGAGGACAGGAGATCTATTCTCTCCGGGTTTTGATTTATAGTCGGTGGTTTTATGAGCTATGTGTCATTTTTATCTGCTGTCATGGTGGATAAAATTGACAGAAATACTGGGGATTTTGTGCAAAAGCGCGTCAAAATCTAGCGGACAAAGTGTAAAACCATAGAGTATAAATCGCCTGTCCTTTTTCAATTTTATTGTTTTGACCGGTGGAATCTAGAATCGAGCCCAATATCGGTACAGAACACTTTGTACTGACATTTCGGATTGTTCTGTAATAAGCACCTTTTTGGTACCAATTTGAAGCAATTTTCCTATCATGGTACAGACCTCACAAGATCACGTATGATTCAATTGTTTGGAATTTTGATAGTCATAGCTGGTTTGGGGTTAGGAGGATAATCTTTTCGTTTCTAAATTCATCAATCTCGTGATGTATGAAAATGTAAAAGCAAAACAAAGTAAAAAATCTTTATTACCAAAGAAGATAAATAAATATGAATTTATACTAATCTTAGGTACTACTATTAATCTTAGGTATCTTAGGTACTAATCTTAGCATAATGCTAGGCATTATTATACTTAGCGCTGATTTTCAGCTTGCCCCAAATACGTGCATTATATCACGAATAGACACTACACCTGCGGATTAAAACGTCTTAGCGATATTTTGTTTTGAATTTGTCAGAATGAAACCATCGTAATAACTTTTGTTTTCATTTGAACCATAATTTAGGTCATTAGGTCAAACATCAGGCTATTTTTAGAAAATCAAGAAATAGAACTAAATTCTCTATTGCGATTAAAATATCTGTATTCATGTTTGATTCTATGATTTTCAATAGCTTTTCCTCTAAATCGTTTTTAGGTATTTTTTGCATTGCGTTGCTCCAAATGTCATAGTTTGCAGTTTAAGCTAAAGCTAAAGGACTGGATAACTTTTATGGAATTTTTCCGTCACACTTCTTATTCGTAGGTTTGTCTTTAATGCTGGACTGGGAGCGAGAGAAAAACATAGAATGTGCCAGCTACATTTTCTCCCGGGCATGTTGTATAAACCAGCTAAGGGATCCAAATTTTTCTGTATATAGCACTTTAGGCGATGGGCTGACAACCTGTCACTATAGCAATATACATACAAAACTATCTTAAATAACCTTCAAAACTTTGTCAGACGTGGCGGAACGACCTTTGTTTAGGTTGTTTACGTTCTGCCTACCCCATTAGGTATAAAGGCGTGATTATATGTATGTATGATACTTACCAAACTTACCCTGTTCGCGTCTGCTCGCAACTCGATCACGTGGCCGGAGAAATCAGTCGGTAAGTGGGTTGCTGGTGAAAGAATCTCTCCGACGACGCGGCGGCGGCGGTGCGGCGACGCAGCGACGTGCGCGTGCGCAGGCAGTCAGTTTACACACTTAGTTGTAAATATGCTCTTCCATAAGGATGGAAATATGACAAATGATTGAGTAATTTTTATATTTCTTTGGGGCAAGTCGATACATACCCTAAAATTAGGTCAGCATTTTTTCTACAAAGGTGTATTACCACCCTTATTAAAAAAAACGAAAATAAAAACTTCGGAATACTTGTTCAGTTTCTTGGGTACATTCATGTTCAGTTATTAAGTTGATTTTTATTAATATTGTTTATTTGTAATTTTAACAGGTTAACAAAACTTAGAATGTACCAGCCGTCTCATAATGAATACTAGAGATGTACGACGTCGTCGAGGTCGTTTGTAATTTAGTGAATCCTAAGTATTCCTAAGGTAGGTACTACAAGGCAAACCTAGGAGCACCGTAGCTTCGGGGCTTGTTTATAACCTACTAGCAACCCGCCCCGGCTTCGCACGGAAATTATCAGTGTTTCTCTACTATATTATGCATGTATTATACATATAAACCTTCCTCTTGAATCACTCTATCCACTTAAAGAAACCGCATCAAAATCCGTTGCGTAGTTTTAAAGATCTAAGCATACATAGGGATATACATACATACATACATATAGTCACGCCTTTATCCCTAATGGGGTAGGCAGAGCATAAACGACCTAAACAAAGATCATTCCGCCGCATCTGACACAGTTTTGAGGGAAATTTAAGATAGATTTGGAGGTATATTGCTGTAGTGATAGGTTCTCAGCCCATCGCCTAAATTACAATATACTGAAACCCTCGGATTCCTTAGCTGACTTTTACAGCATGCCCGGGAGGAAATGCAGCTGGCTTATTCTATGTTTTTCTCTCGCTCCCATTCCAGCATGGAAGTTATTAGCAGCATAGGGATAAAGGGACTGAGGAAGAGACTTTATTATGTAGTGAAGAGAATACTAAGCGAAGAAAATAAGAGCACATAAATCCTTTGGTTTTTGTCAACATCCTGAACAAGCAAATACTGATAATTTTTTTAATACACGCAGTTACCTAGTTATTTGTTTTTTATCTATTTCCCTCCATACGGTTCATCCTCCTCCGTTCATCAATCTACTAACTAATATAGTCGTTTAAGAGCCTCTTCTACGATAAGTGGCGCCCAACAGTAAAAAAATATTACTCACTACAAACACACTTCCACACATCGAAAATTCGGTAGTTTAGATTGATTGGGGTGTTGCATTTTTTTCGCATTTTTTTTTATCTATTACTACAACCATACATACATAATGTCACGCCTCTTTCCCGGAGGGGTAGGCAGAGACCACATCCTTCCAGTTGCTACGATCCTCGCATACTTCTTTCGCTTCATCTACATTCTACTACTACTCGCCGGTTTAGTGTACTCCTGACCTGTCCTTTCAGACAACAATAAATTACTAAATTGTGAAAATTATTATAAGTAAATTATAGGTACTTCTCTTTTACTCTAATGCTCTGGATTTTCGATTTACTGTGTTTTTAGTGACTACGATTATTTGATTGGGGGCGCCACTAAGCCTATGGGAGCCTCTTAAACCGACAGTTAACAACAATGTTGCAAGTTAACCAGCGATTAGTTTAACTGTGATTACAGTTTAATAACCAGTTAGAGACGGTTACTATTGATGGTAATGTTAATTCGTAATTAGTAAAATTAATTTCGGTTTCTGAAATTTTGATGTTTTGTTTGTAATTCTTTATTTGAATCGAATATAAGCAGATTTTATTACTTCTTCTTCTTATCGTGTCGATCGTTCAGGCGTTTTTATATTAATTTTGACCAGTACTCTGCCAAAATAAAACCAATCAGGTAAAGTAGTTTTATCTCACGACTGCTGGTTGGCCTTACTTGTGGTTGAGTTTGTCTTCAGACACACGCCCTTGTGTGCGTAATGACAGTATTATAATGGAAAACTAATGCATACTAAGGCAATATGCGCGTGTAGGTAGGTAGGCTCTTACTTAGGCTCATGTTTATAAACTATCTTAAACAACCCTCAAAACTTTGTCGGACGTGGCAGAACTACCTTTGCTTAGGTCGTGTACGCTCTGCCTACCCCATTAGGCCATAAAGGCGTGATTATATGTATGTATGTATGTTTATAAAGCGATCTCAAGATTGAGAGCAACATTAAGCATAGTTTTGAAAGGCCGATTAGTACTGAAAACATTTATGATACGAACTTAAACTCGCTATCAATCATGAGATCATAGAAAACTAAACAGCCTTTCATCATAGAAAATTAAACTCGCCGCGCTCATAAGTAATCTGTGCTTATAAACACAAGTATATTTTAAAGTGGCAGTTGTGTCGTGAGATAAAACATCTGCACACAACCCGTGATCCTCTTTGCACCACCATAATTAACTAACTCTGATCTGTATCTGTCACTCACTATCTAAAGTGTTCCGATGACAACAAAGTCAACAAAACAATTGAACTTCACCTTGACGAGAAACTCGTTCCGGTTTTCCGCAGAACTCGCATTTTCTCACACAAATTCACAATACAGATTAAAAACAACATTTCTACAGCACAATTCAAATCTCACACGTTGAAAAAAAGTTGTTTCATGTGCACTATGATCACATCCGACTTTCTTCGTTACGTCTGTGTGAACTAGGCTCTTTCTCCTCTGTCGCACCTTTGTTTGAGCATATCTTTGGCCTGGATAGTTAGAAATCTTGTAAAGTGGAATTTTTATACCTTATGGATCCAATTGTTCGTAGCTTCCGTAGGTAATTATAGAGCTGATGGTAATATTGTATGTGTAATTGATGAGCTTGTGACACAATATCGATAAGTTGTTTGAGAAAATCTTAAATAAACTTTGTATGAAGAGAAATTCTATTTTCTTGCTCTGAACAAAGATCTCTCCGAGCTTGCTTTATATATGCTTATAAGAAAATTTGCTATTACGTTTGTACATTGATAGATGGTTGTAAGAAAAAGCACAGAGTATCATTAACAAAAATCTCGATTTATTTTACATTAATTTACAAATTACTTAAAAGTGGAAAACCTCTCGAAAAATATAACATTTCTCCTTAAAATTACAACATTCTTTATTACGAAATCTCGCAGCACTTGCCTCAAAAATTGTCAATTTTAATAGATTTTTTTTGTTTATGTATTATTATCAACTTACTATTTTGCCTTAAATATTTAATCGATCAAAATTTGTTCACCTCATCGTCACTAAATATTTTTATTTGTTTACATTTGTCTAACAACACATTAAAATTGACAAAATCTAATTCAATACTGTCCGAATGGAAGGATTTACAGTAAAATAATTACAATATTAATTACAATAAATACTTAATGCTAACTTAAGTACTACAAAAGGTACTTTATAAAGGTTTATCTACACACATCTTGTGGAAAACGCCGCGCGTGAAACACTTAAAAAAAACATGTACTTATTATCATTCAAGGAATAAAGTAGCAAGTAAATAAAGCTAGTTGTCCCTACTTAGTTTTACAGACAATTTCATCATCGTATTTTTTTTTACTTTGTCAAATAAAATGCGTTTTTCACTCGGCAGCCAGTTGTCAAAATACAATACCCTGATTTAATGATATTTTTTGTAGTATAGCGTTTCACAAACGCGCGTTCATTCCACAGCCTGAGCCCGATGTCCCAACCTGACCGCGATCGCAGTTACACAAAACCTACAGTGTTTGATGTAAACACTGAACTTGGTACTGAAATCAAGGAGGTTTTGTATTACGCATTGAATTTGAGTTTTTTTTAGGAAAAACTTGGTCCCTAAGATTGCTTATATGCCATTGTTTTTTTGATACAATTCCTAGTAAATTTATCATAACTACAAATGCAATAATGGCAAGTATAACTTAGAAACATTTCTTTCCGTAAATTTTATCCCTTACGAAGCAACCTTCATTTCATGAATTTGTCACTACTATTCTGTAATCAATTCTTTCGTTTTTTTTTCTAAATAAATTTAAATACAAAACCTAATCGATTTCAGCACAACCTTGATGAATTATCCACTTTTAGCGGTCCGATTGGGCGCACCGGGCCTGCTCAAGCGTTCGTACGCGTGATCTCATTACAGTGGTCAATGTAAATGTTAGGAAACCGATGGAGTATTTCGCGATACAATACTTCCAGGTTTTAAATGAACGTTATGAAAAAGGACCTAGCCCCGCCAATATAGCTGCCTACGCAGTTTTTGTCAGTTATCCTAAAATACAACGCCCCCGCACACACTTGTTTAAAGTCTGGATGTACTGTACGCAGATAAGGGGTTTAACTAAATATGACGCGACGGGGAATGTAAATGCGCATTTTATATTAGTTGTAAATAAATTAGGTTAGTCGATTGGCAGTGTGGTTAGCAGTTAATTATTAAATCGACGTTGTAAACAACGTAGTTGATGATGAAAATGAGAAAATTTATGATGTTGCCTTAAAAGTTTTATGTCAAATATTGCAAGTTTTTACAATAATCGAATTTCTTTGATGGTATTTATTGTCTTCTTATTCATTGAGATAAAATAGTTAAGGAAGACGTGGATATTTGAATTATATAGTTTAATGAATTATGAAGAAGTAATACAATGAAATAATCCTAAACGAAACGAAGCATGAAGAAAAGTTTTTATTCCAATAATATTTGTTCAAAATGTACGACCAACAGCAACGAACTACCGGATAGTTATATCTAGATTACGTTGCCAATAATAATTAAATGGTTGAATAATTGTTATGATTAAGCGATTTAGGATGAGGATAAATAAATTTAGCTTAAAAACAGCGGTCGGTGCGGAAAATGCCTGTTTACATCATAGAGTTCATACTCAATGCAAGGATGAGTTACGAAAGGTCCATATATAGTTACTAAGTCATAAAGGGTGCAAAGGCCTAGTTTTGTACTCTAGAAATGATAAACAAATTTGATGACAGTGGGTGATTGAATGAATGAAATTCTGAAAATGGCTAATGAATTATTTTATGAAATCGATGGATTTTAACCAATCGATGATGCAGAAGAGATTACCAATGAATAAAAGTATTGTGAATCTCTAAATGAGTCAGAATGAAATGATGTACATGATATTTATGAGAATAATGATGATAATTATGTTTTTTAAGCAGTACTAAAAAAAGCCTGATGTAGATGTTGTTGGAGAGAATACTATAAAAGTTAATGAATTTGAACTCATGTCATTTCGTGATAAACAACATGATAACGTTGATGATAAAATACCTCTTAAATAAATTTCAAGTATAAAGCACCTACAGATTATAGATAATGGTGAAATGATCATGAAACTGACAACGAAATTGAAACTGTCTATGAAATGAATTGATTTTGAAGATGACCATGTGTTTGTGTATGTATCTTTTTTTCCCACACATCAATGTTGATTGACACGTAAACTTGCCCTAAATACAGCCGGAGTTACGCAACACCGGCTTAACTTCGCTGGTGTACTTCAGTTTTTTCCTCCCGTCCGCTTCCCGGACGCCGGTTCCGCACATCGCGTGCGCCCGCGCAGGTACGACGGTAAACTGTGCGTGTTGTTACGGTGCGATGTTTTCAGAGTGTGATGATTGGTGATAGATGATGATATCGGATGGGATGAATTTTATGATCTTCTTCTTCTGTCGTGTGGGTATCGAGTCGATCGACCTGAATTTTCTGATGATGGTGATGCATAGGCAGGCGCAGGAGGATAGACTGTCCTTATAGTGGTGGTGCGATGTTTACAGAGTATACTTGTATGAAAATGGAAGAAATAATGAATTCGTTTTTGGCATGACTCGCACCTGCGTCTCTGGAATGCCTGTCCTTCACTGTACCAACTGAGCTACAGAAACGTTAGACGTCGCTATGACGTATAAATAAGAAATACTATGATAAATTCGTCCCTCTAACATTTCTGTAGCTCAGTTGGTAGAGTGAAGGACCGGCATTCCAGAGACGCTGGTTCGAGGCCTGCCAGAAACAAATTTATTATTTTCTTTCTTTCATATTATATGAAATAAAATAGCATTGTGAGTGCTAAAATCCTCAAAAATATATACTTGAGTGATGATGATGTGATGGGATGAATTTTCTGATGATTTGGTGCATAGGCGCAGATAGGATGATAAACTGTGCGTGTAATAACGGTGCGATGTTTTCAAAGGGTGATGATTCGTGGCTGGTGATGTGATGTTATGAGATGATTTTTTGGATGATGGTGGTTGGTAAAATAATCTGTTCAATGTGTATGGCGTAAATAAAAATATTTAGTGAGCGTGACGGTGCAAATGTAAATTGATTAAATGCTGATTTTGAATTAAAATTACAATGTGAATTGATTTGGATAAAGCTTGATACGAAGTAGTTCATGGATACTTTAAATGTATTTATATTTGATTAAGTTCTAATGATTGAAAGGCAAATGAAAACTTCTAGCGAACACGGCTAATATAATAATGATATGAGTAGATATATGAAATGATGATTCATGCTTTTGTCTTTGATGAATTGCTATGAAATATTGATACTATATTTGGCTGTAAACATGCTAAGCGGCACGGAAATATAGTAATTGAAAATTAATTTGTGTTGATTAGTTACTGTAGGTCAGTGTTACATGTTCCTGTAATTAGGTAGAGGCGGATTTTGTTAGTTATTTGTGACTTGTGTTAAGACGTTAATTAGAGATGATAATCACTGAATAAATACCTAAATTAAAATTAAGTAGATGATGAAGAAGTTTAAAATGATATAGAAATTGTATCATTAAAATAAATTAATTACAATCTATCTCAGAGCTTTGTGTTAGCCTCGTGAGCTTTGTCTTTGTGTTTATAATACATAAATTAAGTACCTATATCATACACTGTAAAACTAATTTCATTATAATTTGACTATAAATAGGTAATCGGAGTAATAGAATAGACTATTAAATACATTCAAGGGATTTCAATTTCGTTCATGTTTGTTAACTTCAAAAAGCGTGCACTATAGTTTGGCGAGCGGGCTGCACCGTGGCATGTTAGAAGCTAACAAGTATCAAGACACAAGCGAAATAATTCCAAGACTAAACTAAGGAGACGGATTATAAAACTAATTAATAAATTGGAATGAATTTCGTAAGATCAAACGTCATTACACAACAAATTATAAACAATTATCTACATGATAAAGAAGATCACTTAAAACTAGTTAACATTGCACTTGTCCATAGGAGGAGTTAAACTAAAGGGTTAAAATACGTGAATATCGCTCTTAACTATGTTAGAGAAAATGATATATCATGTACAATAGATCTAGAATGAGATTCAGCGCAGATTGAGGTACCAATCGTTCATGCACGCACACAACCTAAACTATGAAATGCTTCGTTTTGAGCTAGCGTAGTACCGCTTCAATCCCTTCCAATCCTCTTGTGTATTTGTTGGTGTTTGATGAGATGTGCCTTCTGTCTGAATGCTTTCGCGCACACGTCACACCTGAACGGCTTCTCTCCTGTATGTGTTCTGAGATGCACCTTGATGTTTGACTTGTTAAGGAACCCTCTGTTACAGATCCCGCATCTATGGACTGGTTTCTCCTTTCCTAAGAGCCCGCTTAGTTCAGCGGCAGTTGAAGGAAATGATAGACTCCCGTGAAGATTCGCCCCGTTGTTCTGTTTTGCTTTCGCTCGACTTCTTTTGCTTTTATTTGAAGGCGTGACTGTCGTTGTGTGGGCGTGTGGGTAGCCTAGCAACCTTTCTGGACTACAGAGGCCGTCTTGTTTCAAACTTAGGCCGTAATGTGCGTACCGGCCGTTGAGTAAGGCCCCGACACCATCGGTTGTCGACACGGCGTTGCCAGGAGGTGAGGACGTGGATATTACTTCCATACCATAACTAGTTGAACTTGGTGCCTCTTGTTTTACTGGCGGACCATTCTGAAGTCTGTTCTGTAGAAGTGGCATATATCCGTGCGATAGCAATGTTTGTAAAGTAGAACTCGCTTGGCCAAGATTTTTCTGAAGGAATTCCGACTGACTTTTTGAGAAGTCCTGGTTTTTGCAAGGGAAGTCTAGACTGTTGTGATGGTTTGTATGTCCACTGGAGAGTGGTGAGCTAGGGAGGCCGAACTCTGACAGGTCTTGAGGAACGATTTTGTCTCCATGTTGATTACAAGCACCAGCGATCCATGCGTCAATGTCCATCCAACTGTCTCGGGAGTCATTTGTTTCAGGGTCCTCGGGTTGAGAAGGCACAGTCGTGTCAGCGATAGCAGATCCAATAATAGCAGCAATGTCGTCGATCGAACAGTCATACATTTCTGGCTTCTGACTGTCCTCGAAAATTTTTGCGGGCGGGGAACATGATGCTGCACAAGAATCGGGCTGTCCTGGTGGCGTGGCTTCGAATGGTTTGGTGTCTTCTAGAGCGAAAGGTTTCACGTCTTCCAAATCGGGCGGTTCGGCGTCGGCTGCACAAGTCGAGGAAGAAACGACGTCATGGTCCGCGCCGTAGCCGCTCTGCGTCGGATAGTTGTTGTTCTCCTCGGGCAGACGTTGAGCAATAGCGTGGTAGTGGTGCCCGGATATGCCATTGATGGAGAGATGGCCGGTGTACCCGGTAAAGGGTGGGAGGGGTTTGAGCTCGGCCAGCGGTGGGGGTGCGAGCAGGGAGTCGAGGAGGTCGTGAGGGGGTGGCGGCGAAGGGTCCGGTTTGGGGTCGAGCCAGCAGCCGAGCACCAGGTCGTCGGGACACTTCACGCCGCGCCGCAGCCCCGCTCCCCCCGCGCCCACCGACACCCCGCCGCCGCCATACTTGGACGCCGCCACCCTGCCGCGCTATCTGTAACAAGAAGGAAAGTATCCGTTAAATTTATGCTTAAAACCCACTGTTTCTTGGTGTGGTATTGGTAAAGGCTTGTTGGAAAAGATACAAAAAAAAATTGTTGGCTAGTAATGAATGAGTAATGGGGTACAGATCCGATCAGAATTCTTAGTGAACACTTATTTAACGATTCAAATTCTCACACACACGAGAACTACAAGTTCATAAATTTAAATTTTATTTTCCTTAATAACCATCTATAAAACTGCATGCACACATTTCATAAACGAAATTAGACTAGGGCACGGACTATGAGTATAAACTTCAATACGTCAAGGTTTTAAATGAACGTGGGCGGAGGCGCTGTATATTGAGAGAACTACAAAATGAGAATAAATCTGGCTTAAAACTGGGACATAAACAATCCCATTTCCTAGTTCTTGTGCCAAATTTAGCAACGAACTAAGATTGCTTAACTTAAGTCCCAGTAGGTAGTCAGCTTCGAAACAGGACGGTTTTATTCCCATTTCGTAGTAGGTTTCAAAATGGTATTTTTAATTCCCATCTCGCTGCGAAATAGGACTAACGGGGAAGCCGCCTTTTTTAAAGGGCGGTAGTTCCTTTTTTAGCCACGTTCATTTAAACCCTTGTCTTAATGTACTGTCGTAAATAAAAATAAGAACATTGTTGGTTGGAACACGGTTGTGCCGCGGCGCGTGACGGCACAGACGCGGTCGCCTGATTGGCTGGTTGCGCATGCCACTACTAGTGCGAACTATTTCGATATTTGATTGGTTACGGTGTGCGATTTTCTATAGTGTCCTTTAATATTGACCAAATGTTGACATGATTTGCTAATGTATTTGCAGAAATTTTCGACAGTTGAAACTTCTAAATTGTTTGTATTTTAAACAACATTTTTGCATTACATAAAACCGTTCACGTGAAAGCTCAAATGAAATAGTTATAATAATAATATATAATTTATTTCAGATTATTACAATCTAATATGTCTGAAAGAGGAATTTGACGACAGAAGGGGTTAATTTTTAAGATCAAAATTATTGATACTGAACTTCTACTTTAACCACTGTTTATTTTTAGGGGTATTTTCATAGACATAGATATTTAATTGGCAGAACCCGAAAATTCCGCGCCGCGTCACGCTACGTGGTCTAAAATGTCATGCATCTTCAAGCAGCTTCGTGTCGGTGTGAACTGACGCTTATTTAAAAAAATGCACTATGATTTGCACTTGCAGAGCTCAAACTTACGCTCTACAATAAGACGCATATCCAATAGCAAACACCGTTCAATGTACAATCTTCTTCACAATCAACCCGCGCTCAATTCGATCCAAACCTGCAATTACACGTGCATCATAGCTATGCATTTGCATCCTCACTTCGTTGCAGTACTATGCAGTAATTGTGCACAGCTCATTAACTATACTGCTACACTTAGATCTGAGTAACTGATTCATTGGTCTAGTGGTCTGAGCCATGGGCTCCCAATCCGTAGGCCGTAGGTTCGATTATCACGGGAAAAACACAAAGTTGATATTTGTAACGTTATGAGGTTTCCCCCTGTCTGGTTAGGACAATGAACGATGAACCACTTGACGGTCTGTCAGAACACGTTGAGCCGTCCGTCCTTCTGTCTTTCATAATGGCCGTTACACGAACCATGTCTGAGGCCTATTAGCTGTTACCATACCAAAAACTCTGATAGCAGGATTCATCGGGTCGTTTGACTGGATAAGAAGGAGCTATGCATTTGCATCCTGACTTCGTTGCAACACTATGCATTAATTGTACACAACTCATTAAGTATACTGCTGTACTTAGATCTGAGTCTCCTGCTTATAGTTAGATAGTTTAGTGGGTCAGCTATCTACCCATTCATCGGCTAAGCCGTATTTTACATTGTGGAGAATTCATTACGTATAATGATGATTCCGTATTTAAACTTACATACATATAATCACGCCTCACTCCCCAATGGGGTAGGCAGAGCGCAAACGACCCAAACAAAGATCGTTCCGCCACGTCTGACAAGTTTTGAGGGTTATTCAAGATAGATTTGTATGTATATCGCTGTAGAGACAGGTTGTCAGCCCATCGCCTAAATTGCCCTTAGCTGTTTTTTACAGCATGCCCGGGAGGAAATGCAGCTGGCACATTCTATGTTTTTCTCTCGCTTCCAGTTCAGCTGTATTTATGGTTTCTTTAGAACTGCTATAGCTGAATGAAAATGCATAAGTACATAAATAAACTCAAATTTAAGACGTTTTTTCCCTTACGAGATAGATAGTGAGTTATACGCCTAGTAAAAAGCGTTTTCTGCACAGCTGACAAAACAATAAAATAGTGGATCAATTTCGTATGATTATAATGATAAAAATATAACATTCAAACTAAAACAGATTCATCCTGGTCAGGGTACCAAATTGCTAACCTAATAATAGTCCTCCCACCGAATACGGTGATGGCGGCCAATCTCCCAGAGATCGGCCAACCGCGCGTGACTAGTTTTTAGTGCCCAAGTGTTTGCGCTACACACTGGTGCACTTTCTATTCCTTCAATCTCTTATTCTGATGGGACAGATCGACTTACACGACCAGAGATCAATCAGGCGCAGGACCGACTATTTACATGCCCATCCGACAGCATGGATCATATCACTTTTTGGACAATCAGGCGATCACCCTGCAATGTCTTAACTAAACTAGAAACAATAACACAAAGCCATTGTTCCCCGCCGGGAATTGAACCCGGAACCTATAATTCGAGAGCTCTTGGCTCAGACGGCTAGACCACGGAGGCAGTGCTAACCTAAACTATTTCTCAAGTGTCTTTACCAGTTAAATTTTTCACGACTGATTCTATGAAAATAATGCGCAATGCTTTGACAATAAATTTAAGAAAAAAAACTAAAAGGCAACGCACTGTTGGCCAATGCTTGCACGCAACTGCCTGCAATACTGTAGAAAAAAAAACCAATACTATTAAAATATAGATTTGCCGCGCTATTTCAAGAACATAACCTTGGAGGTTTTCGCAAATAGTTTTATCGATAGTTGGTTCGTTGAACTCGGGTGGTGCAATGGATAAAAAAAATGGGTTTGCAATTTACGTGTTTTGAGGGGGTCGATAATTGGAGTTTTTGTTGGGTTTTTTAATAAATATGATTTAGTTAGAGCACAAGTGAAAAAAATATGTACGTGCTGTTGATACAAATTTTGATATGCAATACATACATACATAAAATCACGCCTTTATCCCTTACGGGGTAGGCAGAGCGATAAACGCCTCGTAAAAGGCGCTTTCGCTACGTCTGACAAAAATTGAGGGCAATTTTAGATTGTAATGTGTGTTGCTATAGTGACAGGTTGTCAGCTCATCGTCTAAATTACAATACACTATAACCCTCGAGTCCCTTTTGCTGATTTCTACAGCATGCCCGGGAAGAACCGTGTGTGTCTGCAAATAAATGTTTCAATTTCATTTCATTTCACTAGGGCAACTGGAACATTCTATGTTTTTCCATCTCTCCCAGTCCAGCATGGAAGAAATATGCAATACACTTTGATTTTTTATTTTTCTTATTTCTCATAGATATAAAATGAACCAATGGCTCTTGTGTTACAGAAAAACATTAATATTTTATGTAATATTAAAGTATTAGATACTGACACCAACATAAAAATATCTAAATTATAAACATACCTACAGTTTTTATGAAATTCTAATTAGACCAACAAAATACATTTCATAATTTTCTAATATTCATAACGGTATTCTAAGTAGTATTAATTCAACACAAAATTAGAATAAAGCCAATAAGAGTGAATAATTTACTAAGAATAATAGTCAACTTAGTTGCGCTCTACAAAACCAAACAAGTATGAAAACGAACAGTTTCTAGGGCACCATAGTTCAGTTAGAATATCAGTACAATTAGAATACATAAAAGATGCATGAATATTACAAGAAGGTTTTTAAAAACTCCTTCTCAGATATATTATAATTATGTTATGAAAATTAAGTAGCCCGATGGTGTAGTGGATAGGGCCACTGCCTCCTGAGCGGGGAGATCGTGGTTCGAATCCCACCACGTACCAATGTGATTTTAGGTTTTCGCATTTCATATGTACGTTTATTCGGTGCTTTTTCCGTGCTTCCGAAGGCACGTTAAGCCATTGGTCCTGGTTAATATAGTTTAATACCGTAGATATTAGTCGTTAAGCCATGTCAGAGGCCAGTGCTAAGCATTGGCGGCTTGAAAACTCTGACCTAATCTAGGATTGGGTCTGGTTTCCGTTCTGGGTTGCGGAGGTCAGATGGCAGTCGATCTGTGTAAAAACCAGTACCCTCGTTCAATCCCCTATATTAGGTAACCGTCCCCGTGATATACGGGATAAGGCTAGGGAGATGATGATGAAAAATAAGTGACGTTTTAAAAGTAGTTTATTTTAAAATAGAATATTAGCGGTTAATTCTCTGTATGTTATTTTTGAAGTAATCATTTTACTAATATTTTATTTTTGGTTTACATGGTATTTTACTTTGCGAAAAAAAAGTAAATTCGAGGGATAGCGAGTGATATATAGATTTTTTTTATTTAACCCTTCTACTAAAATCAAAATTAAAAAGTGTTTAGTACAAATCAACGCCCTTTACTGAAACGAAAAAGGATCGTAACCGAAACAAAAGAAAGGTAGAGTTAAGTTTTAAATAGGCTGACTCGTCGGTGACTTCCAAATATTGATCTCTTGTTCTACAAATTCCGGCGCCGATTGTCATTTGTCTTGCTCTACAAAACTTGGATCTGCGCGACAGACTTCGCGCCAAAACTAGCGTCTTAGGAAAAGAAAAAGTTGTCATTTTTGATATTTTCCGCTCCGATGAGTCGGTAAAGCGAAAGTTACAGTTAACACATTCGGTAAGAAATAAAATCACTGTATTATTATGACTAATACGGATCTCATTTCCAAGATATTATATTATGACTATACTTTTCCTGTTAGGTAAACATATACGGGGTGTAAGGGACAGCGTCCCGTATGGCTTTTCCATACAAAATGTCAACCTCGAGTAGACAATTTGTATGGAAAAGCCGTAATCTTTTTTTTTCTTCCTAAAAGAATTTCCTGTTGGAAGTTGTTCAGTGTCGTTGACTGAGCAACCCCGATATGTTTGAAGGACGCTGTCCCTTACTTTCTTACTTTATAGATAATTATTGTGTATCATACAGATTGATGGATTCTTATTTATTGCCATTCAACTTTAGTATACATACGCATTGCCAAGGTAATACTATCACAGCTATGTAATTAATTACAAACAATGTACAGACAATACACCAGTATGTGTGCACGACCAAATCAAAAATAATAAAACGAAATGGAAACTGCACTCATTTATTCCAACGAAAATGGGCTAAAAGTTCCGAGCTATTAGGAGCACGTTGATTCCAATTGTCTAGCCTTGAGGTAGGTTTAAAACTGGACTTGCAAAGTAGGCAAAACAGAAGCGGACGTCCATTGTCGCGAATCACCACCGTGAAAATCGAAAACTCGCTACAGATGCAAACGACTTCCGCTCGTAAGCGCTCAGGTCAAGGTTGCTATTTGAGTGAAACGTGCACGGGCGCTTTCGACCTGTTGGTTATATAGCTCGATTTACGCTACTGACACACTTCCGCGTGTGTACCGTTAGATGACACTGTTCCGACTGTATCCGTCTCTTTCACTCTCGTTCGTGTTGTATGCTCTGTCTCAGTCAGCACGCGACAAATTTTCGATGCGGGCGCGCAGTGTGTGGGTTGTCCTAAAAATTAAGTTCGTGATAGGATTTTTTTTGTGAGAATCCGCTTTGGGGGTGGCATAAGTCGGTCATGGGGTCACGTGGGATATGGTGTGCTATGGTATGCCTGATTGGAGGTTATATCCTTGTTTGTTCATAGTGGCCAGGGAGCGAGAGAAAAACATAGAATGTGCCAGCTGCATTTCCTACCGGGCATGCTGTAGAAACCAGCTAAGGGATCCAAGGTATTTAGTATATTGTAATTTAGGCGATGGGCTGACAACCCGTTAAGACTACAGCAATATACCTACAAATCAATCTTAATAAACTTTCAAAAGTTTGTCAGAGGTGGCGGAACGAACTATGTTTACGTAGTTTACGCTCTGCCTACCCCATTAGGGATAAAGGCGTGATTATATGTATGTTGTTCATGATAGTTTTTGGTTCAAGATCACGTGTTATTTTTTATTTTATTTATGGGCATGTCTGCATTAATGTCTACAATTTTAAATATAATCAATCAGGAGATATAATCCAATTAATTGTATGTTTCGTATGTTTTAGTATTTGATATATTTTTTTAAAACTAAAAAATGTTAATTGCGTTTTATTCCTTCCTGATTTGGAAAACATAAATTCACCAATTAGAGACGAAAATATACATATATACATACATATAATCACGACTTTATCCCTAATGGGGTAGGCAGAGCGTAAACGACCAAAACAAAGGTCGTTCCGCCACGTCTGACAAAGTTTTGAGGGTTATTTAAGATATATTCGTAGGTATATTGCTGTAGTGACAGGTTGTCAGCCCATCGCCTAAATTGCAATACACTGAATCCCTCGGATCCCTTAGCTGGTTTTTACAGCATACCCGGGAGGAAATGCAGCTGGCACATTCTATGTTTTTCTCTCGCTCCCAGGCCAGCATGGAAGTTGAAGTTGAAGAAGAGACGAAAATATCTTTTAAAGATTACCCTAAATGCATATGGATTAAGTGGTATCAGTATTCAGTAAATACTTAATCAATTAAACATTCGTTTTAAAGTGTAATGGGGAATTTTTTTGTAGCAGTGTATAAACTTTATCATAAAAGATATAATACTTTGTTTGTATTGAGAATCAAAACTTCAAAATAATACATACATATAATCACGCCTCTATCCCCAATACGGTAGGCAAAGCGTAATCGACCTACATAAAGTTTTGAGGGTTATTTAAGATAGATTTAAAGGTATATTGCTGTAGTGAAACGTTGTCAGCCCATCGCCTAAATTGCAATATACAGAAACCCTCGGATCTCTCGGCTGGTTTTTACAGCATGCCCGGGAGGAAATGCAGCTGGCACATTTTATGTTTTTCTTTTGCTCCCAGGCCAGCATGGAAGGAAAAAAAAATATCTGCAAGTATTCTGCTTGCTTAAAATAATACATTTCAAAAATGCCACCCAACATTCCCAAACTGTAACGGTATGTTTATACCTAGTAAATAAATACTAAATACCGGAGTAACACAACGGGCTAGTATCGTAAAACTAATAATAAAACTGGCTTTGTGTCTGTCGGTACGTTTGAGGTCCTGCTCATCCTAATTGCCTAATATAAAGTGTTTGACTGTCGGACTGTCCGTAGTATACGGACCGTTACCAAGGCAACGGGTTTTTGGGAGTCTAGAGATGGGCGGCAATATAACAGGTAATTTTTGCTAGTAGATGTTATAAAGATAAGAAGTAATAAGTTTTTTTATAAAACTAATATTGGGTTTGAATATTGCTTTGAATAATAATGAATATTTGTTTGAATTTTGCTATTGTAAGGGAGCGCATTGCTTCTTTCTGGGAAAGATTGCGCCTCTCTAACAACAGCATTATAAGGATGGTATATAACGACTTGACAGGCCCTTTCTCTAGTCATTGGCTGTCCGCGCATCAGAGCGAGAATCGTAAATAGATATAATAATGTACTTCACTACCGAAATACCTAACTATACACTTAGGTATACCTATTATTTATTTAATGCACATTTGTATTTATATGATATTTTACTAGTCTGTAGTCTTTTATGGAACCATGTATTTTGCTCAATAAACATTTATTATTATTATTATTTCATTTTTTTTTATTTGAGACTATTAAAAGTGAATACCTACTTTAGTCATGTCATACATACATATAGTCACGCCTTCATCCCTAATGGGGTAGGCTTGTCATGTAAGTGCATATTCTATCTCGTAAGAATATAAAAAAATGTTTTTATACCTTTCAATTTGTTTTTCTATAACTGATCATTACTATGTTATTTACTACTTGAGTTCTGAAAAAAGAAGTGAAATAGACTAAAATTTCTGATAAGAAATAATTTATTAGTCATCATCATCATCTCCCTAGGGGATTGAACGAGGGTACTGGTTTTTACACAGAGCGACTGCCATCTGACCTCCGCAAATAATTTATTAGTATTACATATAATATGAAAGAAAATTATAAATACTTTTCTGGCAGGACTCGAACCTGCGTCTCTAGAAACGGTAGAGGGAGTGACGAATCAAAATTAATTCATAATTAATCAAATTTATTATTGTCTTTCTTTCATATTATATAAAAATATATATATATATCATATTGAGTGCTAAACTCCTCAAACATATTATTTATTACACCGAAAACGACGAACTCTACATACTAGTAGTTGTAATAACAGTTCCATCCCAACTCTAGTAGTACTCTTTAAGTACACACATTGTCATGATGCATGCAAGTATGTTGAGTGCGGAGATTTGGGTGGGCACTCCTCGTGAGAAACAATCAGTTATCTTGGTGATTTGAGGACATGTCTGAACAATAGATTGTTCTTTTAAAAATAAGCAGAAAGACCCAAGTAACATGCTAGACTGGAAGCGATAAAAACACAAGATGTGCCAAATGCGTTTCTTACGACGATATACCTCATCATCTCCCTAGCCTTATCCCGCATTTCACGGGGTCGGCTACCCAATCCAGGGGATTGAACGAGGGTACTGATTTTTACACATAGCGACTGCCATCTGACCTCCGTAACCCAGAAGGGAAACCAGACCCAATCCTAGATTAGCTCAGAGTTTACAAGCCGCCAATGCCTCGCACTGGCCTCTGATATGGCTTAACGACTAATATCTACGGTATTAAACGATATTAACCGGGACCGACGGCTTAACGTGCCTTCCGAAGCACGGAAAAAGCGCCGAATTAACGTACATATGAAATTCGAAAACCGGAAAACACATTGGTACGTGGTGGGATTCGAACCACGACCTCCCGCTCAGGAGGCAGCGGCCCAATCCACTACATCATCGGACGATATACCTACGGACTGAAACTTCGTCATTGGTGCAATATACTAATGCTATCTGAGCTGAGACACACTCCTCAAAATCTGACAGGAGCTGCTATATAGGACAGCATTGTAGACAAACACGTAATGTGTCTAATAATGAAACAAAATTGCATAAGAAAAAAACTTTCTTACATACATACATATATTCACGCCTTTATCCCTAATGGGATAGGCAGAGCGTAAACGACCTAAACAAAGGTCGTTCCGCCACGTTGGATAATGTTTTGAGGGTTATTTAAGATAGATTTTTAGCTGTAGTGACAGGTTGTCAGCCCATCACCTAAATTACAATATACTGAAATGCAGCTGGCACATTTTACGTTTTTCACTTGCTTCCAGTCCAGCATGGAAGAACACATCTTTCAAATACTACAAGTATCCATTCGTGCCATTTTTCAAATTTTCTTTGTGTCCTTTATTTAAACAGTCAAGCAAATAGAAACATACTTTTTATATGTAAGAACCCTTCCCATCGCCTTGTTGCATAATGCATCGAGTTAATGTGTATGCAAATGTGCCTGTCAGAGCTTGTAACAACAAATGTATTGTATCCTTATTATACGTCCTTGCCTTTACAAGCAAGCAGCATGAGCAATAATATTCAAATTATATTTTATGGCATTACAAAGGCTTTAGAACGGGTTTGCTCTAAATTCGTTCTGGAGCTTCTGTTCAGGAATTGCAAAAGAGTTTGGGTGGCAATTTTTTTTAGGTAAAATAAGGTTATAAAAAAATACAATAAGTGTAATAAAAATTACACAACAGCTTTAAGAAATAGAAACATTTATTTCCATTACAATATCTCCTCGCTCATATAAAAAAACATCAACGCGATCCACCAACGAACTAGAAATACGACTCCTTACAAAACAATATATCACGCCGATTAAAAGCCCCTGACTCCTTAATTAATTCTCCCACACGAAATAAAGTAAAAAACCTCAATCTGTTATAAAAAAAGGCGTTCCTTCCCAACCCTCATTCCATATCCTTCCGACTATGGTCACTGGCCGCTCAGAACAAACCTGTCCGAGGAGGTCAATGTTCGAAGTTTTTTATTTTTCTTTTTTCTCGGGATAGCCCGGGATTCTGGCCGTTTACAGTTATCTGTGGCGTTCCTGCGGGCTACTATTGGTTTCGAAGTCGATTCGAAATTCAAATGTTGGTGTGCGTTTTAAAATTTGAATAAATTGTGAATTTGTTTTGAATAGATGTTGTCCAAGTAGTTACAAGGGAGGGGTTATTCATTAACTGATTAAGTGGGTTCAGTTGACGTATAACCCGTTACTAGTTTAGATACCTACCTACAAGTTTTTTTAATATTTTATTTGACTTCAATAAATATTTTATTTTTAAGCCTTATAAATGGAATTGATTTGTTTGGCATAGCTATATACCTACTTGAAAAATTAAGCTTCCCTAACGGTATATCTAGTGCTAGTTAAGAAGTTAAAGAATTCTTAGGTGAATATTTTAAGATATTTATTTATTTAACACACTCACACATAATCACGCCTTTATCCCTAATGGGGCAGGCAGAGCAAAAACGACTTAAACAAAGGTCGCTTCGCCACGTCTGACAAAGTTTTGAGGCTTCTTTAAGATAGATTTGTAGGTATTTAAAAATGCATTAAAAAAATAGAATCGAAGGTTGAAGTGATGCATCCATAGGGATTTTTTGTTTCAATCGTTTGTCAATAATATTTTAGGATGATTTACCGTTGCAATTTCTCATAAAACTATGGCGACCACAGGACACGAATAGCTTTCCATGAGATCTCGCGCAGCTTAATCTAATCGAATCTCATACATCGACTTCTAGAAGATTCTACAATCGCCCGCATACTAACGACCATCACCCGTACATAGTCACGCCAAACACGTGGTGGTCTATTAATAAAAACATACATATAGTCACGCCTTTATATCTAATGAAGTAGGCAGAGCGTAAACGACCTAAACAAAGGTCATTTCGCCACCTCTGACAAAGTTTCGAGGGTTATTTAAGATAGATTTGTAGGAGTATTGCTGTAGTGACAGATTCAGACTAAATTGCATTTTACAAAAACCCTAGGATTCCTTAGCTGATTTTTACAGCATGCCCGGCCAGCATGTTTTACTCTCGCTCCCAGTCCAGCATAGAAGACAATTAATTCATCGAATCTTATCCATAAATCATGCTGGACTGGGAGAGATAGAAAAACACATGCTGTAGAAGTCAGTAAAAAGGAATCGAGGGTTACAGTTTATTGTAATTTAGGCGATGGGCTGGCAACCTATAACTACAGTAATACACATTACAATTTAAAATTGCCCTCAATCTTTTTCAGACGCGGGGAAAGAGCCTCTAATGAGGCGTTTAATGATCTGTCTACTCCGTAATCCCTTACGTCCCTAAAGGTGTGATTTTATGTACGTATGAATGTTATCTCTAGAAGTTTCCACAGATCGCTCGCGTATCACCGTCCACCGTCCGCACATACGCATAGCCTTGCCGCAGTAGCCGAGCACGTGGTGGGGTCGTCGCCCGCGGGAGCAACCTGCGCGGGCGCCGGCCTTGGGGCGCGCCGCTGAATACATACGCAGCAACTTCTGATGTAATGAACCCATCGACACGAGACATACAGGTGGGGAAAACGGGATTGCATAATGTGGTGCAGTGTTTAACAGCTTTTGAATATAACTACTTTAAGAAAAAAAAGCATTTTGAATCCTAATCTAAGTTTCCCCAGTAGAATTAAATTTAAATCAGCCCTAATTTTTTGTTTGTGTAACAGTAAATATAGGTACCCTAAACCAGAACCGTATCTACGTAAGTATCATCACGTCACAAAAATTAAAGACCCGAATTTAGACCCAAGATTTTCTAAATTAAAAAGAAATTACGGACTACAAGAAAATATTGTCATTTCCATACAAATTGTCTGATTGAACATTTTATATGGAAAGGCAATTTGTTTTCACTTCGTGAAAGAATTTCCTGTTGGAAGTTGTTCAGTGTCGTTGACTGAGCAACTCTTATCAGTTAGCGGGGGCGCTGTCCTTTACACTCTTACATACATACATACATATAATCACGCCTTTATCCCTAATGGGGTAGGCAGAGCGTAAACGACCTAAACAAAGGTCGTTTCGCCACGTCTGACAAAGTTTTAAGGGTTTTTAAGATAGATTTATACGTATATTGCTGTAGTGATAGGTTGTCAGCCCATCGCCTAAATTACAATATACTAAAACCCTCAGATCCCGTAGCTGGTTTTTACAGCATGCTCGGGAGGAAATGCAGCTGGCACATTCTATGTTTTTCTCTCACTCCCAGGCCAGCATGGAAGCTACCTTTACACTCTTTATACAAATAAAAACTATGCTTACTATGTTGATTATTGGATAATTTTCTATTAGAAGTAATAGAATATGCAACAATTTTATACTTTCAGAAATAGTAAAGCCATTTTTAAATTAAATACCTATAAATAAACTTTCCATGCTGAACTGGGAACAGAAGAAAAACATAGAATGTGCCAGAGAGCTACATTTCATCTTGGACATGCTATAAAAATCAGCAAAGGGATCCGAAGGTTTCAGTATATTACAATTTAGGCGATGGGCGGACAATCTGTCACTACAGCAATATACCTATAAATATTAAGTCACCCTCGATAGTTTATCAGACGTGGCGGAAAGACCTTAGTTTAGATCGTTTACGCTCTGCCTACACCATTAGGGATAAAGGCGTGATTATATGTATGTATGAATAAATAAATAAACACGAAATACAAAAAAATACTATAATGAGTATCCTTACGTGTACAATCGTGTGGAGAAACCCTCTAGTGAAGCAGCCCTTATCTCGATATAACATCGGAGATACTACCTGCAACAGACAAAAAACTCATGAAATACGATACTTTAACCGCTTATTACACTGTACTAAATGTAGAGACTAATTCAGCATACATTGCTGCTTAGCTCTGGCAATTCATTTCAAGCATTTTTTTTAATAGACTTTTTCACCATACTACAAAGTGTATGTAATGCGTCACCGGACTAACTTAAAGCAAATAAGTAAGACTGTCACGGTAGACTTCTTCTAATTATCGAGAGGGTTCTCCATAAGTCAACGAACGACCCGATGAAACCTTGTGTCAGCGTTTTTGGACCGCGTATCAGTAAAAGCTAATATGCCTCTGACATGGTTTAAGACACTACCAAAGAAAGCAACCGGGACATAATGATACACCCTGCGTTGACCTAACCAAACTGGCGAAAATATCACAGGGTGATAAATTATCATTATCAACTTAATGTTGCCCCGTAGGAAATCGAATCTTTAATCTCTGGATCGGGAGCTCAAGACTCAGACCACTAGACTGTCGCGGCAATGTATATTAAATTGGAGAGCCTACATTTAGAAATGCGTAGTTCCTCGGATACGATCACCTTTCACTCAATAAACACGAAATGTCTCGTTAAGTTGTCGCTAATTCCGAAAAGTCAAATGTCGAAGTAAAGGTCACCATTTATTTACATTTTGTTACAAATTAGAAGGTATTGTTAAATTTGACAAGTGACCACCATACGTTATACTGTAGCTTAAATAGGTGTCATGCTGTGGTATCATATTACTACTAACGCATTTAAAAAAACCTTGCAATCATAAGAAAACAATTTAAATACAGTGATATTTGTTCCCTGTTTTTCGTTCGTTTTTTGTTTTTACCCTAATCATATTCATACTCATACGAAATAAGGTAAATAATTCTTACATGCTGAACTGGAAGTGAGAGAAAAACTAAGAATGTGCCAGCTGCATTTCCTCCCGGGCATGCTGTAAAAACCAGCTGAGGGATTTAAGGGTTTCAGTATATTGTAATTTATGTGATAGGCTGACAACCAGTCACTACATCAATATACGTCCAAATCTATCTGGAATAACCCTCAAAACTTAGTCAGACGTGGCGGAACGACCTTTACTTAGGTCGTTCATGCTCTGCCTTCCTCATTAGGGATATATGTATGGTACAAAATTATTTTTTTTGTTATAGTTTGTCGCGCTGGAAATTAAATAAAGGTTGAATCTATCTATCTAAAATAAGACCTTTTAAAGACCTTTTAAAGACCTTTAAATTAGAAATGGTTTAAAATCGCAACTGCCGAATACTTGTTACCACTAGTTTACTAGCTCCCCAATTTATTCGGATCACTAAAACTACCGCACTAATAGTATACTTATAGTCTGACGTAGCACCTACACACAGCCACATACGTAGCACATACACGTCTATGTGTGTGTAAGTGACGCACGCGCCGCTCCGCTACTTCAAGTGACGTAGCGATACTCCGCGCGTAGGCGACTGCTACAGGCTGAGTGTAAAAAGAGAGTTTTATATGTTCTCGGTAGCAATAAGCGAATGAGTCGAATGCCGCGGATAGTGGTCTCAATTGATATTGTTTCATTTGTAGTTGAATGAGTGCGCTGTGTTATGCGTTTAATAAATTGCATATATTTTATTTGCAGGCTTAATTATCTAATATTCATTGTGTGTCTTGATTGTTATTTATTTACTATTTTAGTTATTGTATTTTCTTAACACAGTTTTTTAAGTAAAAGTCTGACGTCAAGCTTATTACTTAATTTAGAATTCCTTGTGGCTTCTAAGTAATATCTTTAATAATTTGAAAAAAAAAAAAAAAAAAAAAACGGCAACTCACTTGTGTCTTTGTTAGAGGTATTCACCTGAGTTTAATACCTCTATGAAACTCTGAAATGAGTTGTCGAATATTTTATAAATATGAATAACACTTGTTCATCGATTAGTGTAACAATTTTTAAAATTATGAATGTGGCCAATAAATACAAAATGAATGCTAAAAGTAAGTAAGTTAGAGGACAAATTGTTTTTCTTTTGATTAGGTCTGCTCTTAGAGTCTGCTACCTGCCAATCTCAAAACCGTGTTCAACACTCAAGATCTCGAAATGATCTCGGCTCGAGGTAGATACTACGCACCTAGGAAAAGAAACTGTATAAAATATTAATTGATAAGAATTTGTTTTTCTTTTAATATTTACATCCTGTAGGTGGTCTTCAAAGGGCAAGACGGCCAGTAGTCGGCCGGTACAGTTACCCCATTGTCTGAGCAGTTGAGCGGTCTGACCACGCATCAGAGGATCTAGTCCGACAAGCCTTTAAATGAACGTAGCGAAAATAGGAACTAACACCGCCGCCGTAGCTCCAGCGCCAGTTTTCTTTTTATATATAGAATAGGGCGATTCTAGCCACTAAGCCAATTCAGTATTTAGAAAACTAATTTAAACAATTTTAAAACACTGCATCCCTCCTCTTATCTGTCTGCTGACTTCTCCAATATGCCTGGGAAGAGAAGCCATGTTTTGTGTCACCACCACCATCAAAGACAGCGACGTGTCCTCCGAAGCACGGAAATTTTTTTCTTCCAGATAATCAGGTGATTCAGCCTACAGTGTCCTAACCAAACCGAGGAAAATTTCACAAAGTGGTTAATTAACAAATATTAAAGTTGAGTTCCTGAGAATCGAACCCAAGACCTCAGGATCGTAAGCCCATGGCTCTGCCTACGAGACCAAGAAGACAGTAATTTCTGACCGTTTATCTTGTCTGCCAGCGCCCTCACCCGCGTTCATTTAAAGCATTGTCGTACTGTAGCTGTGTCTGTTTGCGTCTCGTTATATTGTTGCTGAGTGTATGCTGATGGATAGGTGATACAATAACGGGTTAGTAGGGCTATAGAAACAAACAAACAGTTCTTCCATGCTGGGAGCGAGAGAAAAACATAGAATGCGTGCCAGTTGCATTTTCTCCCTTGCTGTAAAAACCATTCAAGTGCGCCGAGGGTTTCAGTTTATTGTAATTTAGGCGATGGGCTGACAACCTGTCACTAAAGCAATATACCCACAAGTGTATCTTAAATAACCCTCACTACACATATAATCTCTCTAGTGGGGTAGGAAGAGCACAAACGACCTAAACAAAAGTTCGTTTCGCCACGTCTGACAAAGTTTTAAGGGTTATTTAAGATAGATTTGTAGGTATACTACTGTAGTGACAGGGTGTCAACCCATCGCCTAAATTGCAATATCCTTAAACCCTCGGCTCTCTTAGATGGTTTTTACAGTTTGCCCGGGAGGAAATGCAGCTGGCACATTTTATGTTATTCTCGCGCTCCAAATCCAGCATGGAAGACTAATATTTAACGGCTATTTATTAGAGAATACAGATTATTAACTAAAACTAACAGGACTCTCAAGATATTCCGTTATAGTTAATTTGCTAATTCAATCATTAAATTCTAAATCTATAAGGTGTAAACTAAACTCCTTTGCATGTATCTGCATACGGAATTAAGTTGGTAGACTGCTTATTCTAACACCTAATTTCACTTAAAGTTTATATATGTACCGGTCTTTCCAGTGCGTAAATGTACCACTTTATTATTATCGTCTCTACGTTGGACTAGTACCAAACTACCGACGTAAAATACAGGATATAAAAAAATATTTAGCCATATTTTAGGGGGTGATTTTACCCATGAAACTGAACAATTTTCCCCAAGGAACATAGGTCGAAATACGAAAAAATTACCCTCTTTTACAAATTGTGTCTGAAGCTTTGTCAATTTGTTTAGGGGGGTTATTTTTATAGTTCTTTTTCACCTATGTTCCTTGGGAAAATATGTAGGGCAGGTTTCACACCCTAAAATATAGCAAGATATTTTTTCTTTACTGCCGGTATATAGAAGTAAATAAATAGAAGTAAATATAGTAATTTAATTATCAATTGTTTCAGGTGCTGGTCACAGCGTATTAACAGTTACAAAATGTGCTTTTCATTGTATGAAAAAAGTAGAAGGTTGTATCTATGGCAACCTCATAACAGCTATACGTAATGGTAATAATTATCACGTGTGTATGTTTATTTTGTAAGTTAACAAATAGTTCTTGAAACGAAC
Organism: Scrobipalpa costella; assembly: GCA_949820665.1. NCBI lineage: Eukaryota > Metazoa > Arthropoda > Insecta > Lepidoptera > Gelechiidae > Scrobipalpa > Scrobipalpa costella. Next base: position 25,350,568 of record OX463297.1, read on the forward strand.
TAACACCTTCTGTACACTTGATGGATGTCCAGAAAGAAAGTAATAAGCTTCATAAAAAACAAGAACTTTAGAAACAGGTTTCCAGTAACAGGTGAAAAAACTAGATCATTACTGACACAGTAAAGAAAGGACCAGTATACCATCTCGACAGTTTCGGTAGATATAAGCTCTTATCTGCTTTTGGTCCTTATTGCTTAGCATTAGCGACTGCCTCCGTAGTCTAGTGGTCAGACCTATGGGCTTACGATCCGGAGGACCTGGGTTCGATTCCCAAGGGGGAAACACAAAGTTGATGTCTGTCAATTTCTCACTTTATGAGGTTTTCCCCAGTTTGGTTAGGACATTGCAGGCAGAATCATCTGATCGTCCGAAAAGTATTAGGATTCCCTGCTTCGGAGGGCACGTTAAGCTGTCAGTCCCGGGCGCTGTCTATAATAGTGGGCGTTACTCAAACCATATCAGAGGCCTATAGCTGTACTACTAGGCGGTTTTAAAAACTCTGACACCAGGGTTCTTCGGGTCGTTGTTCGTCTCGAAAATCCACTCGCTAAGAAGAAGAAGCGTCTGCATCCAGTGCCGGTGCCGATCATTCTAGCGACTACTGAGTTTTGGGGCGGGAAGGTATTTTCGTTCGTTTCATTTATCGTTTTTTTACTGGTCTATGTCGAAAAGTCACTGTTTAATACTTTTACTGCGTCATTACTGCGCTACATAATTTACTATCTAAAACACTATAATTACGGATGTATAGTTTTTAGATCCAAACACGTTGACACCTCAGGTAAAACTGAACTCTTTTTTTTGTTATTCAGGATGATATTTTCTTGATCAGTCTAGGTCAAAGAAGGTCGAGATTTGAGTCAATGATGGAGCAGTGTCTAAGTCCTGCGTCTTGAAGATTCTTGTATTTTATTGGTGAGTTGGAATCACCAGTATATTAAAGGTTTTTTTTACGACTGATCTAGACAACAATCAAGACATACACAACTTAGTAATATGCACTATCCCGCTCTCTGTTATGTGCTATCCTAATACTCAAAGGTTACCTGGTAGAAATTGCTGCTTTACCAATAAGGACGCCTATATTGTACTGTTTTGTTTCTTACTTTTTTTGTTGTTGTATGTAATTGTGTATCTTTGTGCAGTAAAGTATTTTGTATTGTATGAATTGTTACTGGTAACAAAAACGCAGAATTTGCTTCGTAAATAAGTTCGCAGTTGCTACGTACTTAGATGTAAAACAAAACTTTTACTTGGTAAATAGAAACTATTCTACACCACAACCATTATCTCGTAGCATTACGATTCAAAATCGCTCGGAAATCCAAAGTAAATAGACTTAATACGATTGTCAACTCTCACATTTAGCAAGAATACGTTAACATGACTTTTTTTTGGATGGATTATTATTATTATACACATGGCATTTTACTATTTTGTTGTAAAATGAAAGTCTGTTTTCTTTGCCCCACCTGTCAAGCAAAATCTAGAACAAAGCCTAGCTGTGCGGCCCTAAACTAATAGTACATTACTCAAAGGCCGAAAAATAGCAATTTAAGGTCGAATAAATTTTGAATTACTCCCAATGCAAACAAGACCTTAAATTGCTATATCGGCTGAGAAGTATAGTACTTTTCTCCCATTTTGCGAGGAAACAATAACAATAATCTAAAAAACAAAATATCAAACTTGCGATTCCTCCACAGTATTTTAACACTTAGATTTAGCCTTAAAATAATCAATAATGTGAACTATAAAAAACCTGAGGCATACTAGTGTATCCTTAAAAGACATTGTGAAACGCTCATTAATTTCATTGTTGTAGTTTGGAGAAATGGCTGGCGTTTGCGAATTTGAGCAACTTTTTCCGAGCAAATGGGAGAAAACCAAGTTAAGCTGTATCTCGTAGCTAGCTATAATAATAAAATAGCATTTTGTTTTCTAAGAAGATCGAAGTCACAGCCTTTAGTTCAGAGGAATTATCGTTATAAACTGATGAGAGCATTCAAAGCTACACTTTTACATAAACTATAAATACTAAAAAAAAACTGCTAAAACCATAATCCAAGACAGAGTAAAGAAAAAAAAACATCCTTAAACTTGGTATTCTTGAGTATTCATTCTCCATAGAAGAGACACCATCGCGATACAGTAACCTACTGCAATTGTTGTCATAGTGTGCGTTCTCCTTACACGTACAAATGCATTAGTATAGTCTGTGTGCATGAATGTGCAAGTGCAGTATATCTAGAAGTGTGTATGTGTGCGTGTAATTGATATGCGTTAAGTTGTTTCAGCGTTTATATTGTTTGTTATTCTGATGACAAGAAAATAAAGCAATAAATTGATACTGAAAAATATAAATAATGGCGAAACTTAATATATTGAGAGATTTTACAATAATGAAATAAATAAAATAATCATAAATATTTTTATTACTGTTCGAAATAATATTGTAAAAAAGTTGACAAGAAGAGATTGATTTAATTGATAAAACCGCCGATACCCAAATATTGTTAACTTTTTTTTGTTTATTTTAAGGTTTTTGTGTGGTTTTTAAGTTAAATTATTATAATGATGACTGTCTGATCATAACAGTAAAATGGTATTATATACATAGGTAACTGACCCTTTTAAAAACACAACGTTGTTTTGTATGTGTAAGTACCCAATAACACACAACAACTCTATCTTACGCTTTTACTACGTCTCTACGTCTCGCGAGCACAAAAAGGCTAAAAAACCGGTCCATTCAAGTATTCTGCACTTGCAAGTACCAACTAGCATCCAGCTCGTAGAAAGTCAAGGCAAAGGCTACAACTTACCAGCGGCAATATGATACCACCAGTGTAGGGTGACCCCTGCCTGAGCAACAACATAACGTACATAATTCTTGAACATTGTAACTTCAAGAATTATGAACATCTACGGTATGGAACTAAAAAAAAATCTTGTTCTACTTAAGAGAAAATTAAAATGGAAAATATAAATATATTTTTATGTTATTGATACTAATGTATTTGGGGCCCGTGAACAGCATTTTCTTTGCAACTTAGGAGAGGTTCAAATTTCGGAACCGCCAATAACCTTGTTACAAACATATGATTTGCGGTTTACTTTCTTTAAAGTTGTTAGGAATAAGCTGTTTAAAGGCTGCAAAACAAGATGGTATCCATAACTCATACATACATACATACATATAATCACGCCTTTATCCCTAACGGGGTAGGCAGAGCGTAAACGACCCAAACAAAGGTCGTTCCGCCACGTCTGACAAAGTTTTGAGGGTTATTTAAGATAGATTTGTAAGTATATTGCTGTAGTGACAGGTTGTCAGCCCATCGCCTAAATTACAATATACTGAAACCCTCGGATCCCTTAGCTGGTTTTTACAGCATACCCGGGAGGAAATGCAGCTGGCACATTCTATGTTTTTCTCTCGCTCCCAGGCCAGGCCATAACTCAACACTAAATAAACGAACTTTACCCATTCGCATCGCAGCGCTTTTTTTCATTGATACGTGTATTTCAATAACCTAAAATATGGAGACTATAAAATGCTGTGGGCAGGGCAGCCCAGTATTTTTTACATATAAATAGCAGCTGGTAGTTTTCGTAGCAAATAAAATAAATGAAATATATTTTAGAAACAAAATAGTGATTATAAAAATAATTAAAGAAACCTTAAAAGTTAATACCCTACTCGTAATTGTATCAGAAATCCTTTCTTCTTCAAACCTATACGAACTATAACTCTGAAAATTTCCCACCATGGTAAGTCAGGTATCAGTATAAACTGGTCACGCTGCAAAGCAATGTTGTCAATGCGCACCACACTGGTGTGTGTATCTGTACCTATGTGTGTGTGTGTGCAGTAGAAAGTTTGCGGCGCGCGCGCAGACGTGATATGCCGGGACATGTGCGAATCGTACTACATCGTACGTGGTTTATAGTCTCGTGTATACTGGTTTGTTGTGGTATATTTCGAAACTTCTAGAGTTTGCAGATGATAAGTTGCTGAAAACTTTTTTCTTTTCTCTTCTTGGACAGTGTTTTGACTTAGATATGCCGGGCCATGTGCGAATCTGCTACATCATAATTGGTTTATAGTTGGGTGTATACTAGTTTGTAGTTATATGTTGTAAAGTTTGCCGATGACACGTTGCTATAAATTTAACCCTTTGGTTGTTGATTTTAGGTTAAGCTTCAGTTCGCGGTGCCAAAGATAATAATTTGTTTCATAGGCATTTTTTTGATTGTGATTCTGCGTGCTTATCTATCAGTCATTTCTTTTGTATAGAAATTATTGAAATCAGGCTAGTTTTCTTTGATATTAGCCTCTATACATATTGTTAAATATAATTGGACATTTCACACCTTTTTATAAGTAGTGTTAATAAAGTTGCAGCTGATAAGAAATCTTAATTTAAAGCTTTTCAGCAGTTACACTATCAGTTGTGATATCGGTCTAGCGGACTTTGAAACAAAGCAATTGTTCTATATAAAGTACTATAAAGACACGTATCTTAGTTGGACATCTGTTTATAGGCTTTAGTGCTAGATGCGGCACTGATTACCTGAGTGCTAGGGTTAGTACTCCTTCAGTTTTGTACATACATAAATACCTACATATAATCGCGCCTTAATCCCTAATGGTGTAGGCAGAGCGTAAACGACCTAAACAAAGGTCGTTCAGCCACGTCTGACTAAGTTTTGAGGGTTATTTAAGATGTTTTAGATTTGTAGGTACCTATATTACTGCAGTGACAGGTTGTCAGCCCATCGCTTTGCAATTTGATTGATTGCAATATATGCCTGGGAGGAAATGCAACTCGCACATTCTATGTTTTTCTCTCGCTCCCAGTCCAGCATGGAAAAGAAGGTTCAGTTTTGTGTCTATCAAAAGATCATGATATAATACCAGATATTGGATACAAGATTATGACTTTAGAAAATTGACGTGTCAAATCAAGTATGTTTCAGAATATCCACTGTTTCAGAACCACGTCCACTCTATCCGACAAATCAGTAAAAAAATATTATTTGCTTGCCAAACATACATAAATTCACACCTGTATCCCTAAAGCAGCATGGAAAGTAAATCGTTATCATATGGTTTTCTTAAATCGTACTTACATTATCTTTGACACGGTCGTAAGTACTTATGTATTTATAAATTATCGTATAATTCCTTAAAAACTAGTCCTTGATCAATAAGTACTATTTCACAGCCCTGAAGTCTATAAAGATGGTATCGTGTAGAAGCAATCGACACTCGAGTATTAATCGGTAATTTGTCAGTAATACCGGCACTCAGTATCGACTGGGTCATCTCGAGATGTGCTTCTCATTTGTTAGATGAGGATCATATTGTATAGATACTACTAGTTACGAGTAGATAGGGAATTTGCTGGTTGTGGAGTGGAATTTGCGAGCTAGCTTAAGGTTTTGATTTGCGAGCTGAGGATGGTTGTCATTATTTTAAGAACCATGCTTAAAATAACATAAGGATTTCTCAAAATTATGGATAAATAAATAGTTTTTAGATGAAGGATCTTTGTCTGCTGTGTGAATTGTAGAGTCCACTAATGACCTTGTAAACCCCAAAGCCTGAGGTTCGGAACCACCTTATTATGCTCTTGACATGATTTGTGGGGAGACCATTATCAGAGAAGCGATGGCAATGACAAAGAATAGAAGAAAAACTATTGGCATGAAAATGCTTGTAAAAATTACCAACTTATATTAATACGAATAATCTACACAACTAGTTCACCGTACAACAATGAGTTCAAAACAAAGCAGGTTGTATTGCATAGCTTGATAAACAAGCCGGTACCGGTAGATCACGCGCAGCCAGCGCCTAAATATACTGTTTATAACGGTGACAGTGGACGCCGAATTCCACCTCGTCACCTGTTGGCCTGTGACGGGTCACCTGATGACCGAAGTCCGCCATTTTGATAACAATAGCGTTTGGATTTGGAACTAATCTAGGACAAGTGAAGAAGAATGATGGAGGGGTCGAATGAATATATAATAATAATAATATCTTTATTTCAGGTAAATACCCATATTAAAATAAACCAGTAACAGTGTAGTATACTTAAAAATAAAATACAGTAAAAAGAAACACAAAAAGACAATAAAAGGAAACACACTAGTAATAAGTACATAAAAATAATTATGCAAACATCATTTTTGAGAGTTGTTGTCAGGGAAATGTATTTTAATCCAATGCTTACAAAAGACATTTCCTAAATCATCAGAAATATTTCGGAGTTTAGTATTATTGCTACCTCTAATTCGGCTCCAAAAGGAGGCTAATCGTGCTCGGAGTATAGCAAAGAAGTCTGGTACCATTGCAACGCAAAACATCTTTTTAGCACTTCACCAGCGAGGCAATCCTAACAAAGTGCAAAAAGCGTCATTGTATTGTACACGAAGTACATTTAAAAAAGCTATATATTTATAAAAAAGCTTGTATATTTACCCTACTTTAATATAGGTGAAGAGTGACTAGATAACCAGTCACAGCCTAAATATACTGTTTATAACTGTGTACGTACGTGGACGCTGAATTCCACCTCGTCAGTTGGTGGCCTGTGATGGGTCACAGCCATTTTGATAACAATAGCATTTGAATTTGGAAGTAATGCAAAAATAATCATATACGTAATGATAAGGGGGTCGAACAAATAGGTATTTTTTTTCAATATTTTCTGCTTTAGGTATGCATCAGTCAAGGTAAGGCTAGAGAGACTTAGCTAGAGGTGTTAGTCACCCACTAAGGTGACGCCTGTGTGTTGTTGGCAATGCAGAAAGCATTGACAGCGTGTTGTAGTTAAGTGACGTCTGTTTGTTGCTGAACTTAGCACATTGGAGCGAGCTCATCCAAACCCTGAAACTTAGTATTTTTACATCAAGGGACTTACTCAACGCCGTAAAAAAGACTTCTGTTACTACGATACTACCGTTTTTATTCGTACCGTTATAGTTGGTATGAAAATGCATGATGTGCCCAATTATGTCCGTTGTACGCATAGTTTAATATGGGATCCGGTTAAATCCGGTATAAGTTCCAATATTTGTAGAAATGCTATTGACTGTTGGCGTAGGTCCGCTTTAGCAATGTGTGCTTACAACTAGTTTAGTCAGCTAAACGGAATGAATTTTAATAAATAATATGGGCACTGCATTTCCTCCCGGGCATGCTGTAAAACCAGCTTAGGGATTCAAGGATTTCAGTATACTGCAATTTAGGCGATGGGCTCACAATCTATCACTACAGCAATATACCTACAAATCTATCTTAAATAACCCTCAAACTTTGTCAGACGTGGCGGAACGAACTTTGTTTGGGTCGTTTACGCTCTGCCTACCCCATTAGGGATAAAGGCGTGATTATGTACATATGTAATGTATGTATGTAAATCAACTTATAATTACTTTAGTTTTGCCGTTTTATAGACCTTTATCGTATAACATTGTATCCATATCACGTACATTGGCATAGGTCCAAATTAAGTGTTAAAGTTTTTACTTATTGTTACTAAGTATGTGATTAGGATAAGAACTGCCCCTATGTTATAGTAACTACTGCAAACTTAATAAATAAAGAAATTTATTATGATGTGATATATTATGCGATAAATTTGGGTTATAGGCGTGATTACATACATATGTATGTAAATTTGGGTTAATATCAGTTACATTTGCTTATATCTAATGCATATTTTTATTTAGGTACTTCCCACACACAATCTTCCTACACAAAAAAAACAACAATCAACACGTCTAAATCCGTATAATGTTTTGATAACTAACGAAATGAACATAAGCTGATCTCTATCAGACATTTAGCGTTATCTGTCCGTGTATCAGTCGGTATTACTACCGAATGACGGACTGACTAGTTGATCCTAGGGTTCCGTATTCAAAATTAAAAAAGCTCTACACTAATATAAATAAAAATGTGGTTTTTTGTTTAGATCGGAATAAATTCTCATAAAGGAACAGTAAAAGAACCTGTTTTGATAAACACTTGAGACTGTAGTTTAAGTTTGTATCAGAAATATCGTTTCAGTACATTTTGGTTGGCACAATGGGCCTCATAAGAAGGCTCAAGGTCACTCAAAGGGCAATGGAAAGGGCTATGCTCGGAGTTTCCCTCCGCGATCGAATCCGAAACGAGGAGATCCGGAGGAGAACCAAGGTCACCGACATAGCTCGAAGAGTTGCTCAACTTAAGTGGCAGTGGGCGGGGCACATTGCTCGCAGGACCGACTCCCGCTGGGGTAGGAAAGTCCTGGAGTGGCTGCCTTGGCACGGTAGACGCAGCGTAGGCAGGCCTCCCACAAGGTGGACCGACGATCTGGTGAAGGTCGCGGGAAGCTGCTGAAGGCGCTAGACCGATCATCGTGGAGGTCCTTGGGGGAGGCCTATGTCCTGCAGTGGACGTCTATCGGCTGAGACGAGACGAGACATTTTGGTTTGTCAAATCCATCCTTAATATTGCTCTCAATCTTAAGATCGCTTTATAAATATTTATTTATTTAATTTATTTTATTCATGATAGGGAAACATACAGCAATAACACACAAGTCAATTAAGTTTCCACCAATTAACTAATACATATGTGTCGATTTTGAAAAAAATAACATAAAAATATGAGCCTAAAATTATCTATAGTGATTTGAACCATGGAATCTCAAGCTGAAGTTCATGGCTTCAATTCCCACCGACAAAATAGATGTTATTTAAAAAAAAGAATAGTTTACGCAGAATGAATAACATGATTTTAAGAAAAGTAGCTTGCTTTAGTGCACGTTAAATTCTCGGTTGCGGTAGCTGTTTTTGGTTCAAATCATACCATCCATAGCATTGGATTTATTGCATTCTGTAATTGAATTCTACTTAAGCAAGTCACAAACAGAACAGCTGATGATGTAGGTTGAATTATATGGAACACTTGCCACTAACTACAGTCCACACTTGACCAGCTTTCGTATGCAAAATTAAGTATGATGATCTTGCGGATTCGTAACGGTCTCTAATTCGATGTAATTGAGTGCCGCCAAATGATCCGCCATTTTGAATGCGGGTGAGTTACAAGTATTATTTATATTTAAATACTTGTAAATTTCTTGAACTAGTTGTTACTTGTAAGACAGATGTTACCGTTATTAATTAAGATCTCCTTGTTAATAATGGTAGGTATCTTTTTCTTCTTCTAACGTGAGAAAAGTCAAATCATTGAACGATTCGATGGACCAAAGTCAGAGAACTTCAAAACCTCTGACTTGGTTCATGTAGGTTCATATATCAGACGGACAGAGAAAGCGACAGAAACTACACGGTGGGCATTCCAAAGAAACTTTTTGTCATAATCAGGTGAGTCTAACTTTAGATACTCTGTCCTAACGTAACAAAATAGGGTATTCGAAAAGTTAGTTTGAAAGCGATATGTTCTGGACATACATAAAATCATGCCTTTATATCTTACGGGGTAGGCAGAGCATAAAACGCCTCATAAGCGACGCTTTGCCACGTCTCACAAAAATTGAGGCCAATTTTAGATTGTGATGTGTATTACTGTAGTGACAGTTACTTTTGCTGACTTCTACAGCATGCCCGGGGGAAAGGGCGGCTGGAAAATTCTATGTTTTGTATCTCTTCCAGTCCAACATGGAAGAAATTTTCTTGACAACGTCGTATAATTACAAAAATATGACTATCGGTCACATTCTGGCCTCTTCCCTGTCCTACTATAGTCCGTTATACCGAGCGTAGTCAAATTGATAATCAACCAGTAATTCACAGATTGTTACTCTCAGGGCCTCGATTCACACGTCGTTTCGATATGATCTTTGACCCTATATCCATAGTGATCATGCTATTGTAGAATATATTTTTTGCCCATAGACAGTTCTGTCTTTAATTTATTTAGAAATGGCTAGTATGGTGTCAATTGCGAGGTAGAATGCGGAACCGTACAATGTTAATTGCAAAGGAGCTCGCCTTTTTAATTCCACATTGGCCTGGTAGCGATACAAATACATCTGTTTCTTAATATTTCCTTGCCTCATTGAGGAAGAATATATAGAACTTTTAATTCTATAAGAACTGTAATGACTATATTCTGGGAAATAAAATATTTCATTTCATTTCTCTTCCCTGGTATACTGTTAAAAAGTTTCAGTGATTTGCAGATGGCAAAACTCCTGTTAGGCGTTCTTGTAAGTTATTCAGGTTCAGTTTAAGTAGACTCTAATGAAAGACGTTTTAAGTAGAAATATAACTAAATTCCAAATTGTTTATTTTTTATTGGTCACACAAATTACTCTCAAGATAATAATTGTTCTATTTTTAATCTTTTAAATTCCAAGAATCAAAATAAGGCCTGTTTCTATCAATCAAATTCTTAGGTAGCAGTTAGGTACTTCGAAGTTGCCGACAATTTCATCCCAGCAGCCTTTACGTAATACAATCATAAGCATCCTCTGCGCGTGGTCCTGCCGAAAACCCACGGAACCTGTTGTAACGGGACCACCTGACCTCAATACGGGGTTTTGGTAGCCCTGCGTCTGCGACCGTATGTAGATATACTAGTGTAGATATAGATTGTAGGTGTGGTGCGTACCTGCGCTTGGCCACGCCTGAACTATTGATTGCTTTGTTCTTAAATAAGTATTCATTTACGGTTTTGCTAACAACACACCTGCGATACTCTACGTCAGTAGTATTAGTGAGAGTGACATCGCTATATTTTGGCAGGGATATGTATACCAATCGCACTATCGAAAATGTCCCAATATGGAAAGATACGGTTTTAAAAAGAGTGGCGGTTTAGCACTCTAAGGGTTAGTATAAGTTTTGAGGAATTACACTGTACTGTATTTGCTCATAATACTCTCCTTACGAAGACAGGATTTAAATTAAATGGAGACGGATTCAGAATCGGACTATCTATTAATAGTCAAAAAGATGAAAATGAGGGATAAAAAAATTGCCAATTGACAAATTATATGTGAATCCAAAGTTTGAAGAATCCGATTAAAGTGCGTATCATCAAGACGGTAAATTATCAGGCTTCTTTGAGACACGGCGTCAGGTATGCGACCCAATTTTCGGCAACTGCGCAAACGCATCCTGTTTCTCGCGGAACCGGAGGCGGAGACAAGAACTGGTGCTTTTACCCGACGTTATGACTTTTACTCGACTAAAGATGACTTTGAAGTTGAAAGAGACGTCCGGAATATTTTAGGCAAATTTGAATTCGGGTATTTCGGTCATGAATGCCGATTTGGATGAATTACGAGTATGTTAATGTATGTATGTATTGAAAGTAATTAAGTTCGTTGCCAAAAATAATTAGTTCATGTACTTAAGTAGGGTAATGCTATTCCTTACTTAAACGTTTTTTTCGCTGACGATAACGTGTAAGGCAAGGGTTAATAATCAGGCTCATAAATGAAATGGCTTAGTAATCATTCTGAAACTCTACTTAAATGGATCTCATTAATTGTCATATATTCAATTAATAACTGTATAAAAAGCTTTTTATAATTAAAATCAATGACAAAGAAATCACAATTACAAAGTCCATTACTATTCATTAAAACTCGTCTGAAGAACACAATGAAACTTATTTCCTCTGACACTCATTTATCCAGCCGTCTAACTAATTCCACAGTATAATAAATACCATACTAAATAGACGGAAGAGCCGGCAGTAGTGCAAAACAGATCGCAATTAAGGCTGTAGGCTGTGTGTTGTGAATCAGAAATACAGTTAGAATTCGTTTCACTTTTTGAGATGCCCCCTCTCTTTTCTTTCCCCTCGGTGACCGCGAAACCTCGATCCAAAGTCAAGTACGAGAAGAAATGAAAACTTGTTCCGACTTGACGTTTTGCTTCGGTGTGTTGGTGTGAAAAGTACGAGGTAGTTAGATTTGTACTCATGAATGTAGCGAAGTTTTGGTCATTAGTTTGTATCAGAGTTGAAGGCTACGCGTGCACCTTCGATGGATCTTTTAGTTCGCGTAGTATTTTGCTACAGTGACGTAGTGAAATAAGAAAAAGTATTGTAAAAAAAATACTGTAAACAACATTAAAATTACACAGTTTTCGTAGACTGAAAATAATTACTTAATATTTCAGTTTTCAAAGCCAAAAGTAGAGTCTTCAAAGATATACAAGAAAAAACGTTTGAAAACAACACAGGATCTTGATAACAGCAAAACCATGCAAACTATAGTCTAGATATCTTTTCGACCGACAGAAATAAGTTCCACACTGTTACCCACCAAACTAGGTATAGCAAACATGGACTATAATAATAAATAAGTATAGTGAATTTAATACTAGTTCAATTATAAAGGAGAAGAGTAGTTTCAGGCCGAATAGTTTACAAGGTCAGAGCGAGAAGCAAGTCACCGTTACACCCTCATAATTTTTTACTTTTTTATCGCCAAAAGTCTCTGCTAACCGTAAACATAAGACGTAAAATTAACGTTACGTTAACGGACCGAAATATAATAATAACTTACCCTCGTTTTATTGCCGCTATATCTTTATGAGAATGGATCGTTACCTGAAAGAGACATAATTTTGGTTATTATTTTGGTGAACAAAAATATTTGTTTTGCTAAAAAAATCAACGTCTAAAAATATATTATTAAATTAATTGAAGGTGAGCTAACAACCTTAAATATGTATTGTTAATATTCAGTTAGCCTGTGGTTATCTTACCATTAGTAAAATATCATCTAACTATTTTTATTTTAAATATATAACTTGTGTAAGGTTTCCTATAGTGTGATTGGAGGTCATTCCAACATTTGCTAGCTAGATAACTAAAACTACCCCGAACTACCTGATAAATTTTCTTATACCACTTGAATAACGAAATATGTACATTTATTTAGAGTGTGTTCCCATGAAGCGCCTGCGCACGTGGCGGACGGCCTTGCGCACCGGACCGGCGCGCGCGCAGCTAGAGCCGTAACGCGCACTAACTGTACCACACGTGCTCCACCGACCGCTATGAATACTAGATCGGGACTAGGGACTCATTCATATGTAGGTATGAACTTGCCAGTAAAATTTTGAGGAGGCTTAAAAGCGACCGCAATTTATGAAATAAAATACGATAAGAAAATTATTATTATTATTACTTCCATGCTGGACTGGGAGAGATAGAAAAACATAGAATGTTCCAGCTGCCCTTCCTCCCGGACATGCTGTTGAAGTCAGCAAAAGGGACTCGAGGGTTACAGTGTATTGTAATTTAGGCGATGGGCTGACAACCTGTCACTATAGCAATACATATTACAATCTAAAATTGCCCTCAATTTTTGTCAGACGTGGCGAAAGCGCCTTTTACGAGGCGTTAAACGCTCTGCCTACCCGTAAGGGATAAAGGCGTGATTTATGTAAGAAAATCCAACAACGCATACTTAATCCAATAAATACAAGTGTTTACAAGTAATGTCAGCTAAATTATTTCAGTCATATTTTGGTATTTGACATGAACTCAATTCATATTATGTCGTACCTTATTATCATTAATAACTTGTAAGTGGGCCCTTGTTGCGTCTAATACTGTACAAATGTGTAGGTAAGTCGGCTTTCCCATGAGATAAATTTTCAAATCGTAGACTGTACAAAAAACTCTCTAAAGCATCCTTTCATGTAAATGATACAAGATATTCACGAACAGTATCCATGACGTCGTATAACTGTTTCACTCGCACGTGGTCAGTGGGATGTGCCCGTGATCGCTGAACGTGTACAACATACAAACGTACATACACATATATAGCTCTATATAGGCTAGACTTACGAACGAGTACTAGGGTACTAGGAGACGCGTGGAGTAATTTCTAGGAAAAGGTGAAGCGCGGGAAATCTAGTGGCGCGATATGCGCATTGAGATGCTTCGTTTCAGACTTGTACGAGTATGTATGACCTTTCTTTCATGCTGGACTGGGAACGAGAAGAAAACATAGAATGTGCTAGCTGCATTTCCTCCCAGACATGCTGTAAAAACCAGCTAAGGGATCCAAGGGTTTCAGTATATTGCAATTTAGGCGATGGGCTGACAAGGTCGTTTACGCTCTGCCTACCCCATTAGGGATAAAGGCGTGATTATATGTTTATATGTATGACCTAATATAACATGGAACGTTACGGTAAACGGTAACGTAAAGCTTCTTGTATACTAGTTTTAACTTAGATTTGAAAACAACACAGCATAATACAACTTTTCGAAAATACACGTAACGTGATTTTTTCAGATTTTACACGAAATGAAAATCCAATCGAACTTTTTTAAATGTAATTTTTCTTTTTAGTTTTTCTTTATCGCCATATCAAGTTAATGGGGTAGACTTTATTTAGAAAAGTTATAATCATTTTATTGTTATTATTAGACCGTTCATTCTATGATCAAAACAAATGATTCAAAATTAATTAATCATGTACTACTTGGTCTTACCCGCCTATCTAATTAAATTAATTAATTTCTGAGTTATGGTATGGATGGAAGAGTGCTGTAACCGTACAGTTAGAATAACCAGTTATATTTAACCAGGGTTTTTAATTGGACCTAAATTTATGACAACGTACAAGGTGATGGTCAGTTTTAACGTTAAACCAATTAATGTGGAAGTTGGTAGAACAAAATTAACTTCTTGTTTGTTTAAGGTTTTAAACTCGAGCGGAATTTGAACGTCTAAAAGAAATGTTTAGGACACTGTCCAGTGTCCTAAGGCATCATCTCCCTAGCCTTATCCCGTATCTCACGGTGTCGGCGTCCTAATCTAAGGGATTGAACGAACCAGTGTCCTAAGTAACTAAGAATAATGTATTATTTAACGTAAAATTGCAATTAAAGATAAACAAACATTGTAGAAAATCTGTGGAAATGTTCTTTCTTAAAAAAAATATATTTTTTTACAAAATCTTTCGTTCTTTTTAGATTAAAAAAAAACGATGGAGCAAGCTCACCCAGAAGATGCATGTTGTGGTACTGGTAATCTCACGCACCGACGGAACTCAGCAAACTGTTTGGCTTAGCGCCGTATATACAATCAGCTCTCATGAGTGACAGCGAGTTTAAGTACGTATCAGAAATTTAATTAAAAATTAAGAAATTTAATTGTAGAGACACCATAGACATTATTGAGGGTATTAGTAAAATATTCTACTGGTTGCATGGGAAATCACTGCGGTCACCCATCCAAACCAGTTTACCATCAAATATCATCTATCCCGTACGACGTATACGAATATCCCTAATTATTGGTATAATTTGGACACGCGCCTGCCCAGTTGCCCCCCGTGAAGTTAATGCGTCCAATTACCGGCAATCAACGTGTTGATGGCTACATGCTATCTCTATTTGGAAGACTAAGTCTGGTTACATGTACGACATTTGTTTGGATGTAGAAAATCGAATGAAATTAATGTTTTTCTATGTCGAAAACAAACATTATTAAAATAAACAATTGAAGAGTTGGCTCAGTGGTTTTGGTTGTTCGTAGGCAATTTTTTTTAATCGTAGAGTTTTACTATGCGAAAGTATAAAATGTATTATACGTAATTATATACCTACAGTGAGAAAAATAACATAATTTCAGTCTTTAAACTGTCTTAAATAAGGTCAGAGGTTTTGCTCGGATCATCTTTCTCATCAAACAAATGCTCTATAGAAAAGACTTCAACGCGCTAACTCATTGACTGATTTTAACGTAATGATTACTATTTATACCAAGAGGTACAGTAAGTTTTTTTTTTACATTTATCATTCGAGCAACCTAATCATCTAACTAGAAGTACTTACTATGACAATCGATCGCCAGCAATACTATTATCAACCAAATTGATATCCTCCCGAGCTTCCTAAAAAACTAACGGTTCCTCGGACTCCCACGAATCCTCACATTTTTGTATAACCACTAGTTACCATGGTCACGAGCCGTAGCCTGGGTCCAGAAGGGGGGGGGGGGATAGCAAGGGGAAGGGGGGGGAGATGCCCAAAATGCTCGGGACCGTTACATGGGCAAGGACCTCTGAGGCTTAAAGTAAAGATGCGTTCAGAGTAAAATCAAAATCGTAGAGCCGTAGAGTATGTATTTTTTTTATTATCAGTTAAGAAGACACTAGTTCCATCCAACAAATATTTTTATTTTTTTAAGTTTAATTGTATGGATATGCAACTGCATATCCTTACTTACTAACTAGTTAGTAAACAGTTTTAATTTTCTTATTCTCCACAGTATACAGGACTAGTTTTTGCATAAACATACAGCCACACAGTTTTTTAGGAACATGTATGCTATATTTTTTACCGTATTATTTTATAAATACTACTAAGATAATTTATTAGCTTATCTTTACCGGTTTTAAGGAATGCTAATAATAATATTCGGTTTATCCGTTATTTTCGACAGGTAGATTATAAACTCTGCAGATTAATTAGCAAATAGTCAGATTTTAATCTAAGATAATCTGTTATTGATGAAAATAAATACATAATGCATATTTCGCGTATCGAAATCTAGTATTCTAGATTTTCTTTCATTTATAATTTTGTCATTGCAATTTTTAACATAAGATTTTTATTTGACAAAGCAGTATCTACAAACTTTTAATCTCTTACACTTTATTAAAGTACCTAAGTTTAAGTTTACAAAAAATTTAAAAGACTTTTACATCATTTTGAGTTATTTGATTGTAAGTGCATAGTTAGTTACATATATTTTTTTTATTTATTCATTTAAAAGACTCAACATAAACATAGTTCCATCGCTAGAGCGCTAAACTGTAAAACAGTTTCTTGGCCAATGTTGCACTCAGTTTTCACGATACTTAACTATATTTATGATATAGTTTTACCAAACTTATGTTCTTAATCTAATTGTTTGTCTAATGTAACTTATATTCATAACATTATGAAAATTTCTATACAATTGTGTCCCATAAAAAAGATTTCTTCCTATTTTGCCCACACCTTTACCTTAGATTCCTGTTGCACTCGCTCTCAATGAAATGTGGGTCAAGTTTATTGACGAATCAGGACGTTGCACTCACTCTGTCCTACTCGAACACAAGTGTTACCGCATAGCGCTGTCCTTTTTGCACACGAACTCGGAGGACTAAAGAGTTTTGAATACGACTTTATGTCAATCGGAAATAATGGAGGTTATAGAGGAATAATTTATGTAAATTCTATTATGATTGTTTTTTAACGGACAGGTGGATAGTTTAGTTTGTTGTTAGGTATGTTTTGATGATTTGACTGATGCAAATGTTAATTGGACACTGTTCTAATTCGTTTACTTTTATAGAAGACCGGTATTTTATCTTCTTCTTCTAAGCGTGCCGATGGAACACAAGAAATTACATTGTAGCTGCGGATTGACCGCCGTCCATTAAATCCGCTGGCGTGCAAGTGTTGGGGCACGCCGCGCGCCGGGCACCATGATAAGAGTGCCATGGTTTGCACCGCACTGCAAACACAGTCCACATCGGATCTAGCCGAAAAACTCCAACTGACCATGTTCTGGTATTTTATCTTACACAGGTTATCCATCTTGGAGTTGCATACACCTACTATGAAGGCATTTTTAAGTATATGGCTATATTACTTTACAAAATATAGGTCAGGTTGATAGCGTCAGCATATTATTTGAATGCACCATATGTTCAAACTGTTAGATAAAATCCATCCACTTTATTATAAGGAGGAATAAAAACCTTATCTAATCACACCCTAAACACAGGTTCTATTCACCGAAAATAATCCCAAAAAAAAATTAATAGACCCAAGAACCTTAAAGGGTCCTTAAGACCCCATCATTACGCCTCTTAACAAAGTGTAAACACAGAACCCTCTTTTATTTTGATCATCGGTAATACCGGAACCGACCGGATATCGATTTAATAATAAAAAAAAAATGCCGGATGTATGATCTTGTGGGGATGAGAAATGAGAAAAAAAAGTAAGGCGACACGATAAATCCCACCGGTGCATCCTTCAGTAGGTTAGTGTGTTTGTATGGGAAAGGGTTATGCAGAATTGATGAAAAAACTATGGGAACAACATTTTTGTTATTTGGATAAAATTGACTCATAGTAAAAATACATACATATTCACGGCTTTATCCCTAATGAGGTAGGTAGAGCGAAAAAGACCTAATACAGATGTATTTACATTTGATTTATTACAGATGATTATAATACTATAGTGACAGGTTGTCAGCCCATCACCTAAAACTTCAATACTTTATAACCCTCGAATCCCTTACTGCTGGTTTTTACAACATGCCTACCGAGATGCATCTGGCACATTCTATGTTTTTGAATCATTTCCAGTCCAGCATGGAAAAAAAAATAATATCCAAAATTATTGAAATAGTTTTTGAGTAAGCTGAAATTGTAAAAATAATCATGGAGACGAATTATAGTCAAAATAACTAATTAGTTGTGGGTTCTTTGGCTATAGCACGCGTTGATGTCTTTTGTATGAAGTGATGAATGTTTTATGAAAGGACTTCAGAAATTCTGCAATTTTCACATTATTTACTTTTAATACATGAAATCAGATTATCATAGTTTAACAAAAGTATACAAACCTATAATTTTGAAGCCACATACGAGAAAAACATAACCGACCCCTACAAATTAACACATTTAAAAATGTCTTTGACTATTGAAATAACAACATTTGCATTCAAATTTTATATTTGGAATTTCAATGGAACACATGTCATTACTTCCAAAAAGGCTGGCACATATGTTAATACATTATTTGGTGAAATAATAAAGGTTTTATTTTGAGGTTTTCGGTGTTCTTATCGCGTGAGGTTTTTTTTATGTATTTGTACTTTTTTTAGGCTTTCTCCGGCGCCAGATGCGAACCCTTCAATCAGTCAATATTTGAACTCTTCCAGGTAGGTAAAAAAAAGGAACGTAAGAAAAAAAAAACCATATGGGTGGTGTGGGAACCGTTGTATGCAGGTGGAGTTGCTACTACAATGGTATTTGAATGCGATGTCATACGATTCGATTATTGAAAAAGGGTTTATCAAATGACGAGGAAATTTATAGACTTTTGCAATTAAACCTTTTTGCATTTAGGCATACGCATTATATTTTTGTGCATAGCACAAGTTCAAGAATGGCGTGGATAATAAAAATTGGTCACTGTTGAAAACTATGATCTACATATTTATTTATTTAACTTTATGCACAAAAAGTTACATAGGCGGACTTAACGCCAAAGGCATTATCTACCAGTCTACCTTAGGGCATGTAGAAATGCCAAGGCAGGTGTAAAAATATCTACGGAAACTAATTTAGCGTATATAAATAATTAAAACCTATACTGTGCACATGAATACATTAAATAAAGAACAAAAACGTAATAAATACCAATATCTATCTATCCCTTCCTTCCATGCTGGACTGGGAACAAGAGAAAAACATAGAATATGCCAGCTGCATTTTCTTTTCCGAGCATGCTGTGAAAACCAGGTAAGGGATCCGAGGGTTTCAGTATATTGCAATTTAGGGGATGGGCTGACTACCTGTCATTACAGCAATATACATACAAATCTGTCTTAAATAACCCTCAAAATTTTGTCAGACGTGGCGGAACGACTTTCGTTGTAGGTTGTTTACGCTCTTCCTACCCCATTAGGGATAAAGCCGTTATTATATGTATGTATGTATATTCTTTGTATATCTTTAAAAAATTGTTAATGCCATGGCGATATCACCTTAACCACTGCACTGACCAATGGCAGACTCAGTCGGCGGAAAGCGTCACCCCCATCACTCTAAGAGAAAGCGGCTCGGCATATAGCTAGCTATATACTATATAGTTAGGCGGACCTAGGCCATGCTAGACAGCCTGCGTGACCTACAAATGTAATTACTAATCTTTTACGGGTAATAAGATTGTCTGAAGGAAATCTAGTTAGTGTTAGATGCGGATTAAAAGACAATGACTTTGAAAGTTTAGACGGTGATTTGAGTAATTTCTTTGATTTTGATTGAAAGTACAATGGAAGTTTTAGAGAATCCGGAATCACTTGTGAAGTTGCCGAAAAATATAAATTAACCAAGATATTAGACGAATCGAAATTGTCCATAAAAATCCAAAGCCAAAACAGCTTTTTATGTGGAATGTTTTAGGAAAATGGGTGCGTATAAATTGTCTAAGTCTACATTTCTTACATATAATGGCAAAACCAAACCGACCGTAGAAAATAAAGAAAGTAAATAATCCAGCATGTGTGAACGGGTAATCGAATCACAGACCCACCTGTCACCTGTCGTCATCAATTTTATTATATGGTTTTTCATTTTTGTTGCATATTTTATTTTATGTTATATTTTCTTAACTACTAATACCGTTCTCGATGAGTATTTCTAAGTGTTGTGTATAGTCATTCTATGAACCTCGGATTCAAAATGTTTCCATTTTTAAGTTTTATCTTATATTATTAGAATCTGTGTGTGTGTCACTATACCTATTGTAACAAAATTAAAATAAAATAAATGAAATCCGATGACCATCGATACAAATGACAACATAATTTTGCATTTTTTCCTCCTGGGCTTGCTGTAAAAACCAGCTAAGGAATCCGAGGCTTTCTGTTTATTGCAATTTAGGCCATGGGCTGACAACCTGTCACTACAGTAATATACCTACAATTATATCTTAAATAACCCTCAAAACATGGTCAGACGTGGCGGAACGACCTTTGATTAGGTCGTTGATGCTCTGCCTACCCCAGTAGAGATAAAGGCGTGATTATGTGTCTGTGTGAGGTACTCAAGTTTACTATCGTGTATAACCTAGGCCTTGTGCCTCTAGCCTGATCAGCTGATCCTGCTTTCACCGGCGGCCAACGTCCGCGCACTATTGGTTCTGCACTACCCCCCTCCTCCCCTTGCTTCATACCCCGCTACCTCTTCGCCTAGTTTGAAGTTGTTGTCATTTATTTCTACGACTATTTAAGTATGCAGCTATAGATTATGATGCCCGCTTAATTCTATTTGTTTTAGCTTGGTGATCAGAGGGTTACATGTTTCTCTACCGCTATGATGTAAAAAAAAATAAAGAAATAACGTTTATTTGAAATATCATGATTATTCATGATGATAAAAAAGAATGTTTTTTTCACTTCTCATGTTCTGAAGGCGCTATTTTGTGCAAGATGTAGGCTGCACAAAATTGATGTTATTACACAAGGGCAAAAACGTATCTGATTATAAATATAGGCAAAGAAAACTAGGCCGTACAGCCAAACACAATAAGAAGTTCACAGGGCTCGGGCAGATAAAAATGACTTGTTTTGTGCACTTGTCATAACCTATTTCAACAGAAAGAAGAAAGATGCTTCTGATGAAACAGCATTTAAGTTTTATTGCCTTAAAGGACGTATAACTACAACTTCTGTCGGTTCCGGAAACCCAATATGTTATTTTCCCAAAAATACGAATGCACCTCATCGTATTGTATGACTCAAAATTGTATGGAACATGATAATAACTGTCATAAAGACATGCTACTTGAAGCCACCTGCATGGTGCCAACTCACGAACCCGGGTATCATGTGGGGCTCAATAATATTTTATGCAAAGGAACACCACCAACAAAAATTGCAAATTATTAAAAGGAAAGTTCTGTTTTTGTTTATGTGATTCAAAAAATATATAATAACGTTATGAAACTGATAGAACTCTACGTGTTTTCTGAAAAAGTAACAAGGTTCTTATTGGTGTGTTTCTTTGGTGTTTGTTTTTTCTAGTACCATCAATTTAAAGAGATCGAACGTTCCGAAAACCCACTGGATAAGAAAATGAATGAACTGAACTACTCTAGAAACAAAAATCATTA
The DNA here is from genome assembly GCA_949820665.1 of Scrobipalpa costella. Taxonomy (NCBI): domain Eukaryota; kingdom Metazoa; phylum Arthropoda; class Insecta; order Lepidoptera; family Gelechiidae; genus Scrobipalpa; species Scrobipalpa costella. The sequence goes on from OX463297.1 coordinate 25,372,484, forward strand.
TCATCAAAAAGATCGCAGCGGAATCACCGTAATATTCACAGAAAAATATACAATAATTTATTTACCCAACAATTTGTGCACATTTACATCAAGCGCGACCGCCGCGCCCGCCCTAATGGCTTACGAAAATGGCCGCCAAAACGTCACGATTTTCTCCAAACAAGCCGACAAGCAAGTTTTCCATGCACTTGACACGTTGCCAGCTCGCATGGTCATTGCCGCGGTACGATCTGCGCATCTCCGCCGCGCAGTGAAAGTTGCCCCGCCCCCCGCGCACCGCAACGCTGCGCCCGCGCCGCCATGCTATATGTGTCACTGGCGTGCTAGCTGCATTCTAGATTATGATTGGCCGGTTTAGAAGTGGGGGAAATTTTCGTAGTGTTTTCTTTGGGCATAGTGCGGTTGATGGGATTTTAACAAGGTTCTAAATTGTTTTTATCTTTATATTTCCTTAACCTGATAGGGTTAGGTAGGTAAGTAAGAAATTTATGTACAGTTGGGTAGGCAAATACTTATTCTTACTAGAAAAGTTTCGTCGTAATTTTCGTATCATTTTCAAGCAACGACTCTTTTGTATTCAATGAGGTTGCACATAAGCATTCTACACATCATAGAAAGAACCAAGAATTATTCTCAATTTTCATAAACTTTTTTCTCCAACAGACAATGATAGAAATATGACAAATCAAATATTGCATTTATTTGAACGCTCCTGTCCAGCTGTCATAGACCACTCGAAATTCCCAAGCAGTTAAGTGTTAAGATAGAGCCAAGGACCTCTTAACACAGCAACTGCCGTTGCAACACCCAAACGGACGTCGGACGGCCTTTACATAACTTTGAGGAAAACACTGTGATTCATAAAGTGTTAGCCACTGGTGTGACGTTGCTTAATGCTTTGACTCATAATCATATTAAAAATATTCATGTTAAATTTACAAATATTTCAAGAAACGTTCATAAATAAAGTTATATCTCTAACGGGGGTGACTTAGGGAAAGATGACTCTTTCTTACAAATTTGCAAGACAGTACTAATTTATTGTCAAAGATAAACTAATGAGTTGGACAGCCTATAACTCCTAATATGATACATTATGTCACAACAGTAACGAATATATCATTGAAGTTTGACTCACTCAGTGTTATATTCTCATGAAATTTCAAGTTGTCGGACCAGTATACTCAACCAATCCCCTAGATTCAGGGTAAAATCAATTGGTAAAGGTTGGGGAGATGACAACCCGTCACTACAGCAATATACCTACAAATGTATCTTAAATAACCCTCAAAACTTTGTCAGACGTGGCGGGACGACCTTTGTTTAGGTCGTTTACGCTCTGCCTACCCAATTAGGGATAAAGACCTGATTATATGTATGTATAGGGAGACGATGATGATGATGATGGCGAGTGTTTAGCCCATTGCCTATATAAACACCGACTCCCTTTACTGGCATATATTGTTGATAAATATCAACATTGTAAAATAGAAACTACTACACTTTACTATCAGTATATGGTGGTAGTACCTATACTATACCTATACATATTGGTGACGTTGGATCAACGTCATCGGTTCTTGGAACTGCGCGCGCGCCGCTTTCTCGCCGGTTCAACAAACCACCCGCTGGCAGGCTATTTATTTACTTATATATACAGCTGGTTGCTATGTACTTTGCGAAATAAGTGACATTCGACTGCGGTAATAACGGTTAAATTAAAAGCGTATTAGAATTTAGTGCATGGTTAGAAATTGATAAACAAAACAAAAAAATACTACGTGATTAGCTCTTCTTGAACTCTGACACACGGCAGATCAAAACAGACAAAGAATGAAAATTTTAGAAACAAATGAAAAAAAACGACTAACTTTACACTTTCAATATCATTGACGTAAACATTTATATCCTTCAATATAGATTTGTATAATGTTTTTCTGTGATTGCTGCCTTCACTTTTAAATTTTCAGACATAACTTACCTTAGTCATTCGCTTTGCTTTTGAAAAGCTATAATGCCACAACAAAATATTGTTTTTGAAGTGTAGAGTCACTTTTAATGTACACAAATCAACATTAGTCATCCATTGGGCAATCATTAGACAATACAATGTCAAATGTGTAACGACGTGGTGTCATTTAAAAGCCTAATTTACTAAGAGGTCACGATGATACATACACCTTAACACAATGTACTAAGCACTGCCTTAAGGCTTAGAACATACTAGACTAGACCAATGGGAAGAATTGGTAGGAAAAGGAGTGTGTTTTTAGAACTGCTCTATCCCAAACTGGCTATGATAAAAAAACTGAGTAAATTTAAACCAGCATAGGGTTCCGGTTGATTTAGTTAATTTTAGTATTTTCTTCTGGCAGACAACCTGTCACTTCGGGATACATACCTAACATAGGTATAACTATAAAATTGTTATTCAAGTTACCTAGGTTTTGCATCATTCCCACTCAATAATCCTAGGCTAGGATTCATAGTTTGTCATAGTTTCGAGAGGAAGGTTTTTTTATACGTGTACAAATTTTAGAGGAAATCTGTCTGTTCTAAGCTCAGGCTGTATGAGTCAGGCAGCAAGCTCGTTGCCTCAACCCACGGGGGCGGCATCGGAGTGCGGAACAACCGCGCATACATTCTGAACCAATGTAGGTTAGGTTTTTTATAACGTCTTACTGAACTATATGAATAGGTACATAATTAGAATTATGCTGAAAATCCATAGATTTTAACCCAATCAATTGAAAAGACAATAGATGAATCCCGGAATATTTTGGTGCTATTGATAATTTAGACATTATGATAATGTTCCTACCGATTTTCGGTGATGGCGGCCAATCTCTCAGAGATAGGCCAACTACGCAGGACTAGTTTTTAGTGTCCAAGTTTTTGCGCAACACACAAGTGCACTCTTTATTCCTTTAATCTCTTATTCTGATGGGACAGATTGACTGACACGACCAGAGAGAAATCAGGCGCAGGACCGACTCTTTACCAAAGACTTCTATATCAACTGATAGAAGTCTTTGCTATTTACACTACACACTAGACAGAAGAAGAAGAAGACTACACTAGGAAGACACGTACCTTTCCTTAATATTTAAATATATAGAGTGTACAGATTACTATAATTATAATCTGTGATACTCTACAAGAAGCGCCGGTTATAACTGCTCTGCGGTTTCGGGTGTGTTTTTGTTAAGCTGTGGTCAGGAAACAATGTTTGGTATGTGTACTTATCGTGTTATGAGAACGGGTTAAAATAATTCCTATAATTATTTACTGTTAGGTTTCAGTTTCAAAAGACGCCGACGAGAAAGCATGGCAATTGTAAGGGGCTTTCAAAATAAGATGGTTAATTAATTTTAACAAGGTGAATATACCTATGCAGATATTAAAAGTTTAAAAGCAGAAATTGGGACACAATGGTATGTAAACTAGGCTTACAATTAGTTCTTAATAAAATCATTAATTGTAGAATATTAAAGTACCTACCCTAATCAGAAAAAAATACTTACTTCGCTGGATGAATAAATATTATGAATGGTACAGCTATAGTCAATTCCAGTTTGAATAAAAAGAAATGTTTGTCAGACTGATAAATAAGAAATTTTAAATTCTAAACTGAAATGCACAAAATATTAAGAAAACTGTATGCTGGCGAAGGCGTAAGGAATGGTACTTTCCAAAAATAAAGACAATTGACCGTCTTGTTGACATGGAGAAGAGGTCAGAAGGAAGGTTCCGTTGTCCATGAATAATACTTGTGGGGGAGGAGCTGTGACGTCACGAGACAATAAAGGTCTAATAAAAACAATCGTTAAGAGTTGAAATATAATTTTATGAACAAATAAAATCGTCATATCCAGCTTAGGAATATGATGCGACTCAAATATGTATATATCAAAACCGCAACTAAATTCACAAAATTCGTATTTTGGCTATCGGGAGATAGTAGAATTACTTAAACATTGAATAACAAGTACAAATGCTACACCTTACAGGTTTCTAGGACACAAGTTGAAAAACCGATAAGTGTCAATCGTATGTTATCTCTGTTATATTTTATGTGTGTGAAAATGTTAGTCGTACATTAGTCAACTCTGTCCTGACTAGAGTCACGATGTCACGAACAATCCCATAAATACTAATCCATACTAATATTATAAATGAGAAAGTAACTTTGTCTGTTTAATTCCATGCTGGACTGGGAGTGAGCTTCATTTCCTCCCGGGCATTCTGTAAAAACCAGCTAAGGTATCCGAGTATTTCAGTATATTGTAATTAAGGCGATGGGCTGACAAGCTGTCACTACAGCAATATACGTACAAATCCATCTTAAATTACCCTGAAAACTCTGTCAGATGTGGCGGGACGACGTTTGTTTACGTCGTTTACGCTCTGCCTACCCCATTAGGGATAAAGGCGTGGTTATATGTATGTATGTATGTAGCTTTGGCTGTCTCATGCTCTTTCACGCCTAAACGGATTTTAAACTAATTAGACAGGACAATAGATGGTATCTTCAAAATTTGTTTATATGGTAGTAAAATGCCTCATCCCTAACAATAAAAATATTTATTTACAAGTAAAACGGCTAGTTTCTTCCATGCTGGACTGGGAGCGAAAGAAAAACATAGAATGTGCCAGCTGCATTTCCTCCCGGGCATGCTGTAAAAACCAGCTATGGGATCCGAGGGTTTCAGTATATTGCAATTTAGGCACTGTAGTAACCATCAAAACTTGTCAGACGTGGCGGAACGACCTTTGCTTCGTCGTTTTCGCTCTGACTACCCTTTTAGGGATAATAGCGTGATTTTATATATGTATGTAAAACGGTTAATAAAAAGCTGGTTGCATATAAAAAACATGGCACACGAAACTTGACTTGGCTGATGCTTGGCTGCAACAGCGCGTAAAGTTGATCTTAAACTTAGCAACGCCGAACTTGATCTCAAGTATCTAGGTTAGGTTAGAAAAGGATGTCACTAGGTCACGACGTCACCACATTTGGACGCTCCGTGAACGAAAGAAAGTGACAAAAGTTTGGTCCAGTTTCACGGTAATGCATGAAATTGACATGAAAAATGTACCGATAGATCAATGAAAATTTTTCGCTTGAACATGACGAAAACTCAGTGTTCTATAAAAAAATACTTAAGCTAAGAACTTCTTCAGGTGAACAGAAAAAAAATGAGAAAATTGATACATAGTTAATGATGCATCAATTATTTATGGCAAACTAGATCATAATATAAAATATATATTTTTAAAGAGTATTTTTAATACTGGTCTCTACAGCAATGAAGTACAGTGAAAAATAGAATTATCATTGTACGATATAGGTAAGCATAAAGTATAGTAGCATAAAAAATCCAGATAGCAAGGAAATTGTGCAAAATCTTTCTGAACAGTTTTTAAATGACCTTTGGAAAATCATGAGACTGTAATAACCAATTGCCAATTTGTATAGAAGATCTATTAGATCTAAATAGCATCATAGGTCATTAAAATTGGCCTTTGTTTCCATAGGTCATTAAAATTGACCAGTTTTGTCGGCTACGGTTATTATTATCAGGTCCAGTCTGGCATTATTTCCTTAAAATTTAGATTAGATATTCTAGTTTTTTTAAAAAAACATACCTGAGTATAGCTGGAGCAAGTTCAACGCCGTGTCCTAGGGCGGGTGTCAAATCCGTATCATCGTACACTATGTCCACTTTTGTCAATAGTTCCACTGTGCACTCTGATAGTTGTCACTGCGACTGTCACTGCGCCTGTCACTGTCACTCTGACAGCTGCCGCGGGCCTTCAACAGCGTACAAGGACAGTCCGGGTCGGGGAGGGGGGGAGGACTAAAACAAGAGAAAGATAGAGTTAGGGGAGGTAAGAAGAAGAGGGTACTTCTTGACGCATTTGTTACGCGTGCTTTGCTTTAGCCCGATGGGTATTTTTTTTTATTTGGGCATTATATGGTACCCGACCTAATTAAAAAATTATAACGTCTGAATATTTTTTTAGCAGAATTTTTAAAGATCTTTTTTTTATTGTTTCCTATTTACGAATATTGTAATACTTCCAAATAAAATATTGATACCCAAACCTAATCCTACCAAATGAAAAAACCGCGACGTATGTAAATGAATGCATGATAAAACCATTATCTCTTGAACAGGTGAATGACATCCAAATTGAAATGCCACAATTACATTGCCACCTGTTTTTTTAAGTAGGTCAATTAAATGATCACCCCAATTGAATTTTATGGTCACGAAGAATTTTCAATTAAAAAAAGAGGCGGACTTTTCGTTTCATTACTTTTTAGGAGACTTTTTTGTGTTATCATAATTGAATTGACTTTATATTGATTAACATGTCCTGATGACCTATATTGATTTATTATGCAAGACTTTTCTAAGTATTCAGAAATGGGTAGGTACAATTTTTAGAATATGCTGATATTTTTTATTAATTAAAAATCAACGATTGTTGCAAAAACCTCATCTTATCATTTTATTTAAATTCTAAACTACAAATTTTCATAACTATTAAATATACAATTTCTAAAGTAGTTTGAATTAATAGCTGAATTAATGAGTACCTAATAAACGGATCAGGTATTTATTTGAAACGGTTTTTCTTTAAATAAACAAAGAGTTCAATAATACAACTCGCGTGGGGCGGGCGGCGGCGGCGCCGTTAAAACTGTAAAAAAAAACCAGTCGCGCGACCTTCCGAAATGTGACCCACATACGCTACCCGCTACGCTACTGACACTAGCACACTTTTCAGAGCCCCACGTGAAAATAAACTCGACTTTAAAGTAGGATATCTAATCTAGAACGAATACTAACCTATAAAAACAAGACGACTTGAAAGAGCGGAAAGAAAACATGCGATTAGTAAAAGAGTGACTGAACAAATGAGTTATTCAAAAAAGAAAAGAAAAAGGAAAGATGTCATTGGCATAAATAAAAATAACGAAACAAAAATCTAATTTACATAGAGGGTGGAAAATACTAAATAATACAACAAAAAAAGAACAAAAAATATGGAAAAATGAACTGGCATCCATTCACTGTTTCCACTGGAAAGTTCACTGTCACGTCACTTTTAAAAATGCCAATTACAATTTTCCTGTTTTCGACGTACACTGTTTGTTGGCGGTCACAGTATAAGGATTGTACAATCGTAGCACGGAAGCACTTTTGGGCCACACACGCCTCGGTAGTGACGGGCGCGGGGCGCGCGAGTTGAGAACTGACTGCGGCGCACGCGCACCCCACTCACTTCCCACCAAAATTTTCTACCACCACCGGGCAGGGCGCACCAACCGCGGCCCGCGGACCGCCAGTAATACCGCTGCCATGACGTAGCGATGCGCTTCGCCGGACAGAAAAAGTACTGGTGGACTTACTGACCTACTTGTAGTATATAGTTGGATGGATCGATGTTTGATAGGATGTTTAATAGCTTCATTCTAGGTTGGTAACTTAATTATTACTTGAGTTATTTTATTAAGTAAACTAGTATTATCTGGAATTTTAAGGAGTAACTCTTGATTTTAAATAAAGGAAATAATGAATTTCAATTGTCTTTGTCGATATAGGGAATGTTTTGGTATCCTGGGCTTATGAATGAATTTGCCAATTTTTGTTAAAAATAAAAATTGTATTTCTATTGGTGAAAACCTGTAATTGGGTTTCTGTCTTGTATTAATTTTAAGTATATATTAATAGCTGTTGGTTTTCCTTGAAATACAAAATAAATAAATAAAAATTAAATAAGTATTAAATACATTTATGGTTAACTATTAAAAGTTGCAACTTTATTACTTTTTATTTTAAATTTAATCATACATCTGCAAAATATCAGTGATTTTAAAGTTAAAATATTCATGTTAAGACCAACGGAAAGACGATTTGCGTTAGTACGAAGTATTTACATGAACTAATAGATGCATGCAATTAAAATAAATCATTTCCGATAGTGCGATTCCTCAATTATCTATTGTACTTAGTAATTATGCAAGTATTACCATTTACGATAATCACGTCTTCTACTTATTTCAACCTTTTTGTAGTTTATTCACCTGCTTCGATTAGTATTGTTTTGATGCATCATTAGAATTTTAAAACAGCTTAAATGATTTGTTCTGATAAACCGTTGTCTCGTGACTCAGTTAGTAAAAGTATAAACTGATCAAATCCTAAAATACTAAACGGTTTCTATAAATATTTGCGAACAGAATAAACAAAGGATTGTAAAGAAACAATGTATCAAAACTAATTTATTTTAATTCATTTTAATTTTCATATAATATAAAATTGAAAGCGGCGCATTTCTCTTAAAGTTGACCCACCCTGGCGGCTGCTGTCTCCATGCGTGTACGCACGCACGCACACAGACACACTCACCAACACAGGCACGAACTCCGAGGCCTAGAGACCTACTAACGCTATTCAAGGTACTTTCTACTCTCTTCTAAGGCTGTAGAGGTGTGTTTAGCGCGATGATGGCATGGACTGGTTGGTTCAGCTTTGTTAAGTGGGTCGTTTTCCTTCTGCCGCGGCTGGCCCTCGCAAGGCCCAAGTTAAGGTCACTGTCAATGCTGATTAATGAACGCTGCCTCTATGGCTATGGGAACGATGGGTGCCACAGATTTTCCTATGTAAGAGCAGTAGCTATGGCGTGGTAAAGGAAAAGCTCTTCGATACACACAAATTTGTAAAGATTGTTCAATGTGCCTACTAAGTAGTTTAATTATATTCAATATTTTTTGTGTAGTAATAGTGTGTATCTACATTTATTGTATTGTATCATTATATTGTACTACTTTTCTTTTTAGCAATTTGTAATTACTGTGCTTTTGTGTAATAAAGTATATTGTATTGTATATTCTGTATCACGGTGCTGAAAGAATATCAGTGTTACTGGTTATAAATATAACTTGTGACAAATGCTTAGTAAGCTCCATTTCTTGTGCGATACAGATCACAGCATTCAATAAAAAATATGTTTTCATACATATTTATTGTACAAGAAATGGAGCTTACTCAGTGTATGTAACATAAGTCTACTTACTGTATGTTGAGTTTTGTATTGTTTCATGAATAAACGTTTTTCTATTCTATTATATGTACACGTAAGTAATGCACTTCCATGCTGGCCTGGGAGCGAGAGAAAAACTTAGAATGTGCCAGCTGCATTTCCTCCCGGGCATTGTAAAAGTCAGCTAAGGGATCCGAGGGTTTCAGTATATTCCAATGTAGGCGATGGGCTGACAACCTGTCACTACAGCAATATACGTACAAATCCATCTTGAATAACCCTCAAACCTTGGCAGACGTGGCGGAACGACTTTTGTTTAGGTCGTTTATGCTCTGCCTACCCCATTAGGGATAAAGGCGTGATTATATGTATGTATGTAAGTAATGCATATTTTTCAGGATTCCGAACCATAATATTTTCAGAGCGTACTACAAAGGTGTACTACCTCTGAAAGGGATGACAACAAGTTACTACAAATTTTCATTCATATGTAGGTAGAGCATGCTGTTAAATTATTGTTTTTGGTGTGTTGTAGATATGTAAATACCTTTACAAAAAAATCCACTAAATATTTTCTTTTAGTAAGGAAAACGGTATGGTACGATGAAGAGTAAAAAATCGATGACAGACCTGGAGAATTAACTAGGTCATGACCATATGATTCAGAACTACACAAAATTACCCATAAATTAATGGCTATGTTATCGGAAAACTCCTTGCTTTTGTTATTTATTGTCGAGGATCTACGGAAGGCGTTGGTCTACCTATAATAGTCACCTAATTGTGTTCGAAGGATTTTCAGATTAGTTTCAACAAAAAATGCCGTAATTAGGTGTCACCATTTTATTTCTACATACATACATAAAATCACGCCTTTATCCCTTACGGGGTAGGCAGAGCGTAAAACGCCTCCTAAAAGGCAATTTTAGATTGTAATGTGTATTGCTGTAGTGACAGGTTGTCAGCCCATCGCCTAAATTACAATACACTGTAACCCTCGAATCCCTTTTGCTGACTTTTACAGCATGCCCGGGAGGAAGGGCAACTGGAACATTCTATGTTTTTTTTTCTCTCCCAGTCCAGTATGGAAGAAATTTTTTATTTCATACTCACATATATGCTACCATGCTGAGTCCAGCAGTGATAGAAAAACATAGAATGTGCCAGCTGCATCTTCTCCTGGGCATGCGGTAAAAACCAGCTAAGGAATCTAAAAATCTAGTTTAGTGTATATCCTAAACTATACTGAGAATGCTGCTAAATGAGCTTAATTCTAGATAACATCGGCTAAAACTAAAATTAAAATGTATCTGTTACTTTCAAAATAATACCATTGAAAAACGACGGGCGATTTATACTCTATGGTTTTACACTTTATCTGCTAAATTTTAACGCCTTGTTGCACTTTTCTCTAATATTTCTGTCAATTTTATCCGCCATATCTAAAAATGACAGATAACGCAAAAAACCACCGACTACAAACCAAATACCGGAGAGAATAGATCTCCTATCCTTTTCCAATGTTTTTTAGTCTGAAAGTGACAAATAGTTTTTTTTTGTTCAAGCCGGCAAATCTAGAACCGAGCCCAATGTCAACGTATGTTTATTCGTCATCCATTACTAGGAATCCCTATGGATGCCATATCTATATATCAGGTAGAAAAAATATGCGTTTCTGCCATCCTATGCGACCTACTTACCTTTAAATATATAACATCTGCCGGCTTGCCCAATATGACACAAACAAATTAAGTAAGCTGGTGTTCCTGGTATTATTATCCTTTTAACCCTTATTATTTAAAACGAATATGATGTAACATGCAATAAAACAGCCATATTTGGAGGTAGGCGACCAATATGACATATACTGGGTGTATGGGACAGCTTAACGCAAACTGTCAATGAAACTGAACTTTCACCATGACATTCTTTCAGGAAAAGATAATTTTCCCATACATGATGATAAATTGAATTATCTCCCGTCCCTCGCACGCTCTCCTTATCCCGTATTTCTCTGGGTCGGTAGTTGAACGAGGGACTGGTTTTTTGTGCGGTTTTTTTTAACTAATTTGTATGGAAAATCTAAATTTTACTTATATTTCCTAAAAAAAAACCCTGTTTGTTTTTCAGTTTTGTTAACTGAACAAATCCTATCTTTTTCTTAGCGAATGTATTTTCGAGTCAAACGGCCCGATGAATCCTGGTGTCAGAGTTTTCTCCTAGTTAACTCCTATCATTTTGCATTAAGCTGTACCTTACATCCCGTATGGTGGTAGACGACCAATTCGACATATTGACTGCAAGGTGTTTTTCCTGTCGCAGGTGCTATAGCGACACACTTTGCCAAAAATATTCCACCAGATATACCTGATTTACATCCAAAATTTACAGCCATCTGCATTTATATGATGAGTGGACAGTTTAATTAAGTAAAATGTGTCATTTCTATTTAAAATCTGGTTTGGTTTGGCGTCAACATTAAGTTAGTTATAAATACCAAACATGTTTGAAAAGTTTATTGGTCCTTTCCTATACAGGCACAAATTTCTTTGTCAAAATAACGATTGTATCTGCCTAAAGCTTTAATCACGATTTTTAATTTGTCTACTCACTCAAAAAAGAATTACTCTAAAATTACATTTTATGCAATTTCGTGATTATTTACTTTCTTCCATGTTGGATCGAGAGAAAAACATAGAATGTGCCAGCTGCATTTCGTCCCGGGCATGCTGTAAAAACCAGCTAAGGGATCCGAGGGTTTCAGTATATTGCAATTTGGAGATGGGCTGACAACCTGTCACTTCAGCAATATACCTACAAATATACCTTAAATAACCCTCAAAACTTTGTCAGACGAGGCCGAACGACCTTTGTTTAGATTATTTCGCTCTGCCTACCCCATTAGTGATAAGGAAGTGATTATATGTATGTATGAATTTTCTGAAAAAATACTCTTGAATCAACCACGAATAAGTTTTCCATTGAATTCCTGATGACTCTATCCACATATTAAATGGTAAGAAATGCTCAACTGGTGAAACCACTTCAAGCTTTTATTAAAGTTAACAGTGTCAGTGCCTTGGCTACTTAAACTGAAACAGCCTTTAGAAATGGTATAATTTCTCTCCTCGCTCCCAGTTGGTCCGTATCAATAAAGATAAACAGTATATCGTCGACGTCACAAGAACCGTACTGTTGCGAGTTGCGGCCTGTATGGAGATCTGTTGGGTTAAGGAGAAGCGTTATACTACCCTATATTTTACCTTAATTTTTTTCTTCCATGCTGGCCTGGGAGCAAGAGAAAAACATAAAATGTGCAAGCTGCAATTCCTCCCGGGCATGCTGTAAGAACCAGCTAAAGGATCCAAGGGTATCTGTATATTGTCTTTTAGTCGATGAGCTGACAACCTGTCACTACAGCAATATACCTACAAATCTATCTAAAATAAACCTCAAAACTTTGTCAGATGTGGCGGAACGACAATAAATAGTTTTAAAGTAAAAATTTACCATGAAAATAAATCTATACCATTTCAATCATTTAAAGAAAAAAATATCATTTGTATTTTTAGTTAGAGAGTTGGAGTGATCAAAAGATCAGAGAGATCACAGAGAAGATCATTAAGTTTAAAAACAAAATACCATTTCAGTTTGTTTTACTCGAAGACTCAGACGACAGAAGTAGACTTCAGTTTTATAATCATCATTTCCAAATCCAGCTAGAGCTTCCACTTAACTCTTTATGTTCCGTGTATAGGCGCGTCATGTTATGATAATTTCTATTTAATTACCCACTCGCTAATTATAAATACATTCTTCTAGTTATTATTTCGTCTGAGTCTAGGTGAAGGTAGATCTAGGTATAGAGTGATTAGGCAGTTAATGCGATTTGGGACTCGATGAGGTCAAGACTAGTTTTTAAAAATACGGAAGTATTTTAAATAATATGAAGTGTTTATTTACGAGAAACTCTTCTTCTTCATAGTGAGCGGATTCTCGAGTCAAACAGCGACACGATGAACCCTGGTGTCAGAGTTTTCAAACCGCCTAGTAGCACAGCTATTAGGCTTCTGACATGGTTTTGAGCAACGCACTATCAAAGACATCGACCGGGACCGACGGCTTAACGTGCCCTGCGAAGCACGGAATCCTTTTTATTTTCGGAGAATCAAGTGATTTTGCATACAATGTCCTAATGGGGAAAACCTCTCAAAGTGATAAATTGACAAATATCAACTTTGTGTTCCCAGAGAATCGAACCCACGACTTCAGGATCATAAGCCCATGGCTCTGACCACTAGACCACGGAGGCAGTTAAGAGAAGTTACGATGCAAGCTTATACCTATTTATATTACAATTTTAATTATCAAATTATTTATAAATTGATTAAAAACGGTACTTGAACGAGCTGGTGTGCTCAGAATTTATAACTTAAGCTAATAGTAACATACTTTACACAATGTCTTGAAAAAGATGCAGCTGGTGTATTCTATGATGTCCTAAATTAAGTGTTTGCGACTCAAACCATTTCTGATACTTACGAGAACCTACCAACTATTGACATGATTGTCCATTTTGAGGGAATTGCCAGTACCCCCTAGGCATTTTTGTTAGTTCGCTCCATTATCGACTCTGTCTCATCCATCTCTGGTCCAAAAACTATAATGCTAGTAAGTGCCCAAAAACTATTATTCTGGTAAGTATACATACATAAAATCACACCTTTATCCTTTAGGGATAGGTAGGCAGAGTGTAAACGACCTAAACATCAGTCGTTCCGCCACGTTTAACAATGTTTTGGGGTATTTAAGTTAGATTTGTAGGTATATTGCTGTGGTGACAGGTTGTCAGCCCATCGCCTAAATTGAAATATACAGAAACCCTCGGATCCCTTAGCTAGTTTTTACAGCATACCCGGGAGGGAATGCAGCTGACGCATTCTATGTTTTTCTCTCGCTCCCAGTTCAGCATGGAAGTAGTAAGCCACAAACCTCAATAATAGATCACATAATTCAAATACGTCTTCTGAACTCTTCGAATTAATGAACTGTTTTACTAATGAGTGCAGTCAGACATACATTAGTCTAATTCGTGTCTAATGTTTCGAATTAGCATAAACTTGTAGCTAAATAACTGTTGCGTTGAAATATGAGCGATGGTCAACCATTAATCAGAAATGAGTCAAACCTTTTGTTGTTCAATGTGGGTGGGTATCATCGTTTGTACTTAAATTGCGTGGACGAACTATTTCAATAAGTTCAAAATACCGTTTATTAATGTATATGCTTGTAAACTTTCATGCTGGACTTCTATTCAGCGAGTGGAGTTTCGAGTCTAACGACCCGATGAGCCTTGGTTGCAGAGTTTTCAAACCGCCTATTAGTACAGCTATTAGGCCTCTGAAGTAGTTTGAGTATCGACTACTATCGAAGACAAAGACCGGGACCGATGGTTTAACGTTCCCTCTGAAGCCCGGAATCCTTGCTGGACTGAAAGCAAAAAAAAACATAGAGAAAGCCTGCACAGCTGCTACTCCTCCCGGGCGTGCTGTTTACAGCCCCTTTGCTGGTTTATTAGAAGATTTGAATGTATTGTGATTCAGGTCATTAGCTGACGAGACAACCTGTCACAACAGAAATATAGACATCTATACCTTATATCAGATAAATTTCGTATATCTTATTAAACGCTTGTCAGACGTAGCGTAGCGCAATGACCTCCGTTTGGGTTGACACTCTGCTTACCCCATGGGAAACAAATACGTGATTGTATGTTATGTAAGTTAATGACTCGGCCCAAATCCTTTTTACCAAGTCCACCGAAGGGTGGCCTACAACCATAACACTATAGTGAAATGTAGCGTTCTCTGCGTATGGCTATAAATAACGAAGCGCCTTGTTGCCACAGGCGATCGACAGTACTAATCAAATTATAACAGAACCAACTTACATTTACCATCCATCAACTTTAAATCAAAGCAACGTTTTATACAAAGGTGGGTTTACGAACTGAAAACGTAAAGTGGTCAATGCGTTCAGAACAAACGTACATTTACCGCTAACCGAAAATAAACTGAAGTATTATTATATGTACAGGTGGGTTTGATGACTGCAAATGTAAAATGGTCAACGTGTATTGGTTCCGTGATACATTGACTCTCTGCCCCCTTAAACTGAATATTTCTGCAATAAATTTAAAGGAAATTTTGTGTTTGTCACAAATATGCTAGAGGCATTGAAACTAGACAAATTCAATGAATAATTTGGATAATTGAATTGAAAAATATGGAAATGCTTTTGAAGATTAATTTGGGAATTAATTTTGAAAGATAATTTATTTCAGTTCAGAAAACACCGTTTCACAAGTAACATTCCAAAAAATCGAAAAGAAATTTCCCAGTTTTAAGAAACATTTAGCAACTTTTCTAAAAACCACATACCTAAACAGTCTTTTAGATTTTCAATATTCCACCTCAAGAGCCTTCAAATAAAAATGATAATATTTTTAATAGAGTCTCAATGATTCTACATAATAACATCCCCAACAATATAAATGATGGCGTATAATTTGACATCTATTCATAAATATTACAGTCATACACTTAATTATCAGCCCCGTTGTAAGAGCCATACAATCATACATTCATAATTCGGTCAGAGTTGATTGATGAGTCGCGAATCCTCTTGGATATTATACGAGTAGTTATCTCCGAATATAGCCACGGTGGTAGACAACAAGCGGTAAAAATACATAAAGAAACATCCTACAGCATTTAGTTCAGTTTCAAATTTAGTCAGTTTTTTTTATTATATCAGCCTAAACTGTCCCATTTATGGGCAAAAACCTCCCCACTCTCTTTCCATAGTACACGGTCCATGGCTGTTACCGATCAGTTCGGGTCGTAGGCGACCAGGTCACCCCGCCACCGCTTCCTCGGTCTCCCTCTGCGCCGACGTTCTTGTGGGACAAATTCAGTTTTCAAATAAAGTTACAAATTATGAAACTTTGATGCTATTTATGCTGCAAAAGAGTATGAATGCTATGACACTAGTAGGTATATTATCTTCTTTTTCTGCGTAGCATTTTTTCTGGTCTACTGATTTACAGATTATACTCCAGTTTGCCCGATCTTCCTATATTTTGTCTCTACAGGTCAATTTATTTAATGAATAAAAAAACTCAATTTGTGTCATCTTTTTTGAAAATCGGAATTAAACTGCTCTATTTTTAGCAACAGGAGAAATTGGAGTTAGATTTTAATAGTTGTCAAATTGTAAGTTTATTCAACTCGCTATCTCCTATGCCTGTATCCTCACCACTTTCCCCTACTCTGTTTCAATGAATTCGGCACCCAAATAACAACTTGGACCTACTAACACACTTCTATACCCGTCCCTTTCTTTCCACTTACATTTATCTTTCCTTTCTTTCTATCACCTTTGTTCTGGCCATAATTCTAAGTGTGGTCATTTGTATTGAGGCTTTAGGCAGATTTTGAGGCTATCTATTATTATTCTATTATTACAGATGACAAGCCAAATTGATGCGTGCGAAGAAATAAATTAGACACACGTAATTGGTACTAATCTTGATAAATGACAGATTGTGTGTTACATTTCTGATAATGAGAAGATGTATCGTGTCCTAGAAAAATAATAATTAAGTCTTTCAATCAAATTGTGCATAATTTTAGTTGCAAAGTTTGCAATCCTTAAAAACAATTTCAGCTTGGTAATTTTACCATAGCTAAATATGTAAACCTTCTTCTGCAAATTTTATGCTTTTGTGTCAATTAAATTTTATATACTTTCTCTTGTAAACAGACCATAAATATCGTCTTAGGATAAAAAATATAAATTGCCTAATTAGTGTTAATTTACTATCTTCATTTCCGACGTATCTTAATTTAATTCTAATCATCTTGTCTAGTTCTAGGTCAAAAAGATAAAATCATTATTGTTTTTATAAAAATCTTTATTTTGTGATTAGATTAGATAAGATTTATGTACTGCATACTATCAATTTAATAATTACATTACAATATTAATAAAAATGTCCGAGGATAATAATATGATCGTCAAAAAATATAATTATACAAATATGTCAAACAAAAGTAAAATAAATAAAAGTTCAACAAAATGTCTAAAAGAAAATAAATATAAAATGTTAATTTGTAAAATAAAAGCTAATTTACACAATGTCAAACAAAAAATAATATGAACGTCACAATAAAAATGCAATAACATTTAGATTTCCTGAAAAAAATCCATGTGATCCTGTGAAACCTTGTGAAACCTTTGTGATCCTGTTAAACGGGTGCTATATATTTTGGACGTCACACTTAAAATACAGTAAGTATAAATGTAATATCTTATTTTACGATTTTCTTCAGGAAATGCTGAGCTGTATGAAAATTAAATTTATTAAGTAGTAATAATTGGAGTGGGTGTCTGGAGACCTATTACACAAGCTCGGCTGAGTTTAGGCTTTAGTCTCACATAAATATAAAATGATTACTTCTGTTACCACTTAGCCTAATGTAACTGTAATTTTGTGGAGAAAAAATAATTAAGGTAGATTTTTGTTTACTCTTATAAAGTCCGAAATGCCTTGATTCGCTCCAAAACTGGTGTTACTGATGTAGCCTATACAGCAGCTAATTTAAAGTGGGACTCGTCTGGCAGGTCACGTCTGTCGTATGCCAGATGAATTATCGGCCAAAATTACCACCGAGTGGATGCCTAGAAGAGACAGACGGCGGGATGAGCTCGACTCCTTCCTCGAGGACTGGTCGGAGAAAGCACAGGATAGAGAGTCGTGGAGAGACCGGAGAGAGGCCTTTTCCCAGCAGTGGGACATTAACGGCTAGACAAGACAAGATTTATTTTCGGGCCTATAACAGAGTGAAGATGGAACATGGAGACTCCTCAAGAATACCGAAGCTCCTGGCTGAGTCGAACAACATATTAGGCGAATTTAAGGCGCACAGGCTGCGTTGGCTTGGCCACCTCATTACGATGGATGACGATGGTGGTGCCAAAAGAGCATATCTAGGATGTCCAACAGGCCAAAGACCGGCTGGGCGTCCCCGATACTGCTGGCATGATGCGGTGGAAGCAGATCTGCGCGAGCTTCAAGCTGGCGACTGGCAAGAGACCGCACGAGACCGGGAGAATTATTGTATTGTATTGAGCCAGCGCAGTAAGTAAGGTAGCTTTCTAGATTACCAATACTCGAAGAAAATGAAGTGTCATGACAACGAAAAAATATTTATAACAAAGAAATTCATGACAAAATTGAAATTTCGTCAACTTGTCTGGTAAAGACATCATTTCAAGCCTATTAGGTTTCTTAATTTTGACCTAGATAAGATATATTTGTCAGCTGTTTCCAGTTAAAATACATTAATAAAAAAATCTATAAAAAAACAAAAACAACTTTATAAAAAATATTAACAAAAGCTTGCATCAATGAATCACGTTGATGTCTTTTTCAAGAAGCTACGCGTCGTAGCGGTCCCTTTGTTACTCGATCACACATTGGGCTTGATTCGAGATACCACCAGTTAAAACTGAAATTAAAATCTATCTGTCACTTTCAAAATAATAAAATTGAAAAAGGACGGGCGATTTATACTCTATGGTTTTACACTTTGTCCGCTAGATTTTGACGCGCTTTTGCACGTTTCCCCTGTATTTTTGTCAATTTTATCAGCCCTATTATTCCGATGGCGGATAAAAATGACAGATAGAGAACGCATAAAACCTTCAACTATAAATCATATCCGCAGAGAATAGATCTCTTGTCCTTTTCCAATGTTTTTAGTCTGAAAGTAACAAATAGATTTTAATTTTAGTTTTAGCCGGCAAATCTAGAATCGAGCCCATTGACCATGTAATTTCTTCATCATACGAGATAGAACTGATAAAAGACTTGGCCGCTCATAAAAATATGAGGTTATAAAAACTTTAACCTAAAAAACTTACTGTTATAACTCGGTAGTGTAAATAAAACAAGATTTTATTATAGATTGAGATTGTAGGTGACAATTTGATTATTGACCTAAATTCTGTTCATAGTTTTTGCGATAAACTTAGAAAATGGTATTTATACATGAAATAAGTGTTGTGTATACGGTAGGTTTGCGCTCTGCCTACCCCATTAGGGATGAAGGCGTGATTGTACGTATGTATACCATATATTATTTTGGTTGTCAATCAATTTGTCATAATAATTATTTAACATTTACTTCCATGCTGGCCTGGGAGCGAGAGAAAAACATAGAATGTGCCAGCTGCATTTCCTCCCGGGCATGCTGTAAGATCCAGCTAAGGGATCCGAGGGTTTCAGTATATTGTTATTTAGGCGATGGGCTGACAACCTGTTACTACAGCAATATACCTAGAATCCTATCTTAAATAACCCTCAAAACTATGTCAGACGTGGCGGAACGACCTTTGTTTAGGTCGTTTACGCTCTGCCTACCCCATTAGGGATAAAGGCGTGATTATATGTATGTATGTAATTATTTAACATAATACGTAAAGTAAGATTATCAAATTTTTGCATGAGATGCTTATCCTATCACTTTCAAAGTACATTAATTACCACAGAATTACTTGAACAAATGTCTGGAAACATTGGAGGATGGTCGAGCAACCAAGAGGGCATAAGTTGGGTAACCTACTCGCTAGTACATGGACGCTCTAGATACCAATACTGGAGCGACGAAGTCATCAGAGTGCAGCACTCCAAAAACACATATGACGCGAGCCAGAGACGACTGGCCAATATCCTTTTAGGGCGGCTGAGCCAGCGTAGTAACTTAAGGCGCTTCCTGCCGGCAGATGAGTAGGTAGATTTTAAGACAGCGCGATGAAATGCTGGTAGGTATTACATCCTCTTTGGCGGCACGATGGTTCGCGAATTCGGCGCGGGCGCAGGCAAAAAACGCACCGTTATCGGGATGTAGGCCACCGGCCTAGGGCCTGATTCGTGTGGTGTCATGTTGTGCAATCTCAGGAAATATTTGGAGATGAGTCTTCTCACGTGCTACAGATCCATACAAAAACTTAACTGTATTCTTTATAATTTATTGGCAAAAAATATACAGTTCGCAGCGCGGTTCGTAGAATAAAAAGTGATTGAATGAAATATTGATATGTGCTTTTATTTGTAATTTTGTTACTGATATGGTTTGAACATCTACTGTTTATAAGATATATTTTCGGTTTTTGAACTTAAAATGTACGTTTATTGAAACATAGTCTAAATGTCGGGTTAAACGGTAAATTCCTATGTTTTTACCACCAAAATTTAAATATAAAACGGTTAACAAGTAAACCTATAAATCTATCTTAAATAACCCTCAAAACTTTGTCAGACGTGGCGGACAACCTTTGTTTACGTCGTTTACGTAACAAGTAAAATGATTTTAATAATCCCGAGTGCTTAAAAAGTTATAAAAGAAACTTCCTTAAATTTTTGATCCGATGTAACATAATCTTATCTGACGTGGACAACATTTTTTCTCTTCCCTACCACTAGGAATAGAGACGTGAATCGGACGCAAACTCCTTTGGATATTGAAAGTGAAAATGGTATTGAGCCCCTGACGCTCTACCTACCTCGTTGGCGACAAAGGCGTGGTTAATTAATGTGTGTATCCTGCCTGACATAACTATGCTGCTCGTGCTATCAATCACGTTGGTAGGTATACCTGTAGAGGTCTAGTGACTAGGCTTCATCGATCGATGATTGATCTACCATGATTCTACGCGGCCAAGTAATTATTTTCGCTATTATTTGGAGCACCTGCTTGTTTAAAATGAGATTTGCGATCGGAGAGATTATATTTACTGTTAGGTAAATCAGTAATCTTTTTTTAACATTAAAATCACTAAAATACCAGGTGCTTTTGAAAAATTAAGAATGGGATAAAATAGGGCCAAAAAACAGAAAAAAATATATTTAACTGGCTTTAAATTAAGTTCTATCAGAATGGTGTGAAATAAAAATGTCACACGTGATCTTAAAGTAAACACTCACTTTTCGTGAACAGCTAGTTAGCTCCGTAACAAAGACGATCTAATCAATTGAATCTCTTACTTTTGGCAAATTGTGTTAAAATAACAGTCACAGATTCCCAGCCTGTAGAAAGCAAGTCAATATGAAAGAAAAATAAATAGAATAATAGTAAAATTTGTAATACTTGCTGGATAAAATTTTAAGTGAGAAGCAAAACCAGTTTAAAAGACGTGTGAAGGTGAAACACTGCCTAAATGCACAAAAAAAAATCATTAGAAAACAATTGAAATGCAATCCATATGCGATTGGGGTCACACAAAATAAAACACCTAAACACTGGCCGAACCACAATCTGCAGAAGCCAAATAATTTTGAGAGAAGAGTAATAAAACGCCTAAAAGCGAAAGACACGATAAAATTGGCACCATTGGCACCTTGTTTCAACCTCGATTGGTGATAACTGTAAACCTCCGATTGGGGCGATCGGGTGCGATTCAACATTAGCTATGGTTACACCTGATTCATGGTTTTTGTAGATAAATGCTGCCAAGTGATTTGTAGGTGGGTTTTTGTGTGGTATAGCGGTTGGTAATGATTTCTGCGGGGATAAGTGAATATTTGCAAATTGGCTATGTCGTATAGTAGTATCTTCCATGCTGGTCTGGGAGCGAGAGAAAATCATAGAATGTGCATGGGCATGTTGTAAAAACCAGCTAAGGGATCCGAGGGTTTCTGTATATTGCAATCTAAGAGATGGGCTGACAACCTGTCACTACAGCAATATACGTACAAATCTAACTTAAATAACCCTCAAAACTTCGTCAGACGTGGCGGAACGACCTTTGTTTAAGTCGTTCACGTTCTGCCTACCCCATTAGGAATAAAGGCGTGATTATATGTATGTATGTATAGTAGTAAATTAAAATGACGACATTTGCTCTGCCGCCTGTATAGCGAAGATTAACATCTAAAGAAGCCATCTTACGAGTATCTTTCAATGGAGACGAATGAGAAAAAGATTGATAATACATGATCCAAGCTGCGTTATTTATATTGAGTTCACAGAGAAAATTGCCGTTTTGCTATCCCTAAATTGCTAAGTGTTGTGGGCCAATCAATACGGATAGCAGATGTATGATGTATGGTTATGATTTTGCTCCTTAGTAAAAAAAACACAACACATAATCCTACGTTTACAAAATTGAAAATATTTATTCTTTTCTATTCAGATTGCGGCAAAGAAAGTCAAAGTACTCGACCGAAGCCCAACGCAAGTCTACCCTTGAAACAAAACAAAGAACCAAATAGAAGCATATTTTGTACATTCTGCCTTTGTGAACCGTAAAAGAATAGCACCGGTCAAAGGATGCCTTCTCAGGCCTACCGCATCCTGGGTAGAGCATCACGCGCTGTTATAGTACGACTAGGCTTTCAATGAACGTAGGCTGGGGCGCTGCATGTTGTGAAGACTTTCAAAAAAGCGTTGGTGGCGTTAGTGTCTTTTTTCTCCACATGGGCAGAGCATAATTGACCTAAACAAATATCGTTCAGATAGCGTTCGTTCGTTTAGATAGCTTTTACCTACAAATCCTGCCAGAAACGAATTCAATATTTTCTTTCCTTCATATTATACATACATAAATACATATAATCACGCCTTTATCCCTAATGGGGTAGGCAGAGCGTAAACGACCTAAACAAAGATCGTTCCATTTTATAGGGTTATTTAAGATAGATTTGTGGGTATATTGCTGTAGTGACAGCCTATCGCCTAAATTGCAATATACAGAAACCTTCGGATCCCTTGCTGGTTTTTATAGCATGCCCGGGAGGAAATGCAGCTGGCACATTCTATGTTCTTTCGCTCCCAGTCCAGCATGGAAGTTAAGTTTTTTCTCCACGTTCATTTAAATCCGTGTCGTATAGCAAGAGGCACCGTTATTGGCCAATTGTCCGTTGGTCACGGTACTTCTTAATTGCACCTGCTATAAACAAATAAAATAAACAAGCAGCTTACCTACCTGACGACGCGATTGAAGTCTGCCGCGGTCTGCTCACATTGGAATGAAGTCACCAAAGAAAAAGGAATCCGTGCTTCGGAGGGCACGTTAAGCCGTCGGCCCCGGTCGCTGTCTGTGATAGTGGTCGTTACTGAAAACCATTTGAAAACTTAAGAGTTTTAGTGTAAGCACCAGGGTTCATCGGGTCGTTGTTGGACTTGAGAATCCACTCGCCAAGAAGAAGAATTGGATTGAGGAAAGAAAGTTAAGTTCCAATTTATTTAATTAAATGTTCTTCGTAGTCCATAAGCTCATATTTTTCATAGTTTTCCTTTGTAAAAGTTGATCGTTTTTGTTGGTCAGCCCCTTTCAGTTTGAGCAGTTTCTGTGAATTAACCTCGTATTTATTTTCAGATTTTTTAATGCGTAGATATTTTATTTCAATCTTAATGCCATTTTTTATGATCTCGTAAACCCTGGGGTCAGACATTTTTCAATTTTTCAAACCGCCTAGTAGCACAGCTATTAGGCCTTTGACGTGGTTTGAGTAACGGCCACTATCAAAGACAGCGACCGGGACCGACGACGGCTTAACGTGCCCTTCGAAGCACGGAATACTTTTTCTTTTCGGACAAACAGGTGATTCAGCCTGCAATGTCCTAACCAAACTGGGGAAAACCTCACAAAGTGATAAATTAACAAATGTTCCCCCCTGGGAATAGAACCCAGGACCTCCGGATCGTAAGCCCATGGCTCTGACTACTAGACCACGGAGGCAGTTACTCAGTATACTAATTTTATTATAAGGTACTTGATGTTAAATATTGGATGCCTTTGGTTTACTTGGTTGAAAAAATTAATACAGTAGAATAGGTATGTTTTACAGTCTCTTTTAAATATTTTAAAGACAGAGTCTATTTTATGGTAAAATGCCATTGTATTCAAATAATACAACAAAAAAAACACAAACATTATTCTACAGACCTTCAAATAAAGGCTTCATCTACCTCACCGCTACCTTACCAAAATGTTTCTATCAAACAATTCTTCGTGTCTTTGTCGGCGAAAGAAAGTTGTAAAATGTTTGACAGCATTTCGGCTCACTTGTTTAGTTACGGCATGTTACGGTGTATTTATATATTGGGCAATAAAGTAAGTGACTTTTGCGCTCTGGAATCCCAGTGGTTGTAGGCAAGTACCTAATAGTGTCTTGGGTTATTTTGATTCTTGTGTTGACAACAATGTAACGTCATGGTATAAATTAAGAAATTTTCTTCCATGCTGGACTGGGAGTGAGAGAAAAACATAGAATGCATTTCCTCCCAAGCATGCTGTAAAAACCAGCTAAGGGATCTGAGGGTAACATTATATTGTAATTTAGGCGATGGGCTGACAACCTTTCACTACAGCAATATACGTACAAATATATCTTAAATAACCCTCAAAGCTTTGTCAGACGTAGCGGAACGACCTTTGTTTAGGTGGTTTACGCTCTGCCTACCCCATTAGGGATAAAGGCGTGATTAAATGTATGTATAAATTAAGAAAGGTTTGCGCTAACAAAACGTATCTCTTGAAACGTTGCGGTTGCTGGTCAAGTAGATAATTTTAAATATGTCTTTTTGGATTCGGAGTGCTACTTTCAATAGACATACATACATACATATAATCAAGCCTTTATCCCTAATGGGATTGGCAGAGCCTAAATGACCTAAACAAAGTTAGTTCCTCCACGTCTGACAAAGTTTTGTCAACCCATTGCCTAAATAGCAATATACTGAAACCCTCGAATCCCTTAGCTGATTTTTACAGCATACCCGTGAGAATATGCAGCTGGCACATTCTATGTTTTTCTCTCGCTTTCGTCCAGCATGAAAGAAGTTTTTTATAGTATAAAATAACCATACTTCCGACCATATCAAACCCGCAACTAAGTAATAAGCCCACCCCATTATTAGCTATCATGATGATGCGCGTGCGGCGTGCGCTGATCTCGGCATGCCATGCGCATGCGCAGGAGCGTCTTCGCGCTCGGCGGCGCGCGCGGTATGAGCGAGCCATGCGCGCGCGCGCGACAGTACGACGCGAACGGTGACATACTTACGGACATTCGTGGGACGACTAATCAAACATGATTATTCATATTTTGGAGAATTTTTAGCACTCACAATGCTATTTTTATTTCATATAAGGGACCCGAGTAAAACAAAACATAGAATGCATTTCCTCCCAAGCATGCTGTAAAAACCAGCTAAGGGATCTGAGGGTTACATATTATTGCAATTTAGGCGATGGGCTGACAACCTGTCACTACAGCAATATACCTACTAATCTATCTTAAATCACCCTCAAAACTTTGTCAGACGTGGCGAAACGTCCTTTGGTAAGGTAGTTTACGCTCTGCCTACCCCATTAGGAATAAAGGCGTGACTATTATAATATGTATGTAATGTATGTATAATATGAAAGAAAGAAAATAATAAAATCTTCTCTAGCAGGACCGGACCTGGACCGACTTTCCAGAGACGAAGGTTCGAGTCCTACCAGAAACGAATTTATTAATTTCTTTCTTTCATATTATTTATGCTACTTCGTACATACATATAGTCACGCCTTTATCCCTAACAGAGTAGGCAGAGCGTAAACGACCTTAATTAAGGTCGTTCCGCCACGTCTGACAAAGTTTTGAGGGTTATTTAA
The DNA here is from genome assembly GCA_949820665.1 of Scrobipalpa costella. Taxonomy (NCBI): domain Eukaryota; kingdom Metazoa; phylum Arthropoda; class Insecta; order Lepidoptera; family Gelechiidae; genus Scrobipalpa; species Scrobipalpa costella. Next base: position 25,398,269 of record OX463297.1, read on the forward strand.
GATAAATTTGCCGGTATATTGCTGTAGTGAAAGGTTGTCAGCCCATCGCCTAAATTACAACATACTGAAACCCTTGGATCATATGATATACAACATGCCCTAGAGGAAATGCAGCTGGCACATTTTATGTTTTTCTCTCGCTCCCAGTCCAGCATGGAAGAAGATATGCTACTTCATAGGAAGAAGATCAAGAAATTTAATCACAGTTATAAAATATTTTAGCATCTGAACTGACCGTATGGTCTGTTGTTCCTATTTGTAGTTTTGGTGATCGGCTTTCAACCTATGATTCGGCTAATAACTAGTTGATTTCTCTTTATCCATGAATTTAACCGCCATGACCGCGAGTGTATAGCATACTGAGTGTTAGGGATTGGGTCTTCTTCTTAGCGAATGGATTCTTAATTCGAACAACGACCCGATGAACCCTGGTGTCTGAGTTTTCAAACCGCCTAGTAGCACAGCTATTAGGCCTCTAACATGGTTTTAAGTAACAACCACTATCAAAGACAGCGACCGGGGCCGACGGCTTAACGTGCTCTCCGAAGCGCGGAAACCTTTTTTTTCCGGACAATCAGGTGATTCTGCCTGCAATGTCCTAACCAAACTGGGAAAAACCTCACAAAGTGATAAATTGACAGACATAAATTTTGTGATCCCCCCTTGGGAATCGAACCCAGGACCTCCAGATCGTAAGTCCATGATGACCACTAGACCACGTAGGCAGTTATGGTTTGGGTGATTATTTATTTAGATAATGAAATAAAAAAATACATTCTTAGCTTAACATTGTTTGTTACAAAACATGCCATCATCGCGCACGTGTCCAGTCCATCAACATTCCAAAACAAGGTTTGACAAAAGTTCTTTCATACTTAATTTGAGACAATCGTATAATTATTAAACTTTCTTTCAACAAAGCAACCTAGTAAATTATCGGAACTAAAAAGCAAATGGTTGTACAAATATTTGGTCTTTATGGTGTAATGCTGTGACTAGAAACACATGTACGCAAGGAGAAATGGCGGTTCATGATTAAGTATTGTTTTGGTTGTTTGTTTATTTATTGTTTAGGCCAAAGCTTATCATTATTTTACTCTTTTTAACAAATTAACAAAGAAACATCCTCATAAAAGCTTCTCTGCGCTGGATTGGGTTCACTGTTTATTTTTACAATACGGCCAAAATATTGCCTGACTATTCCTATAGCGGGTGTAAGGGACAGCGTCCCGCAAACTGAGACGGGTTGCTCTGTCAACGAAACTGAACAGGAAATCCTTTCAGAAGACGAAAGAAAAAATTGACCTTCCCATATAAAATTACTACCTCGATAAGACAATTTGTATGAAAAGCAATTATTTCTTTTCACTTCCTAAAACAAAATCCAGCTCATAGTTGTTCAGTTTTGCTGACTGAGCAACCCCTATCAGATTGCGGGACGCTGTCCCTTACACCCCGTAGAATAGGATTGCAGAACTTATCAGAAGCCTATAGATGTGCTATAAGGCGGTTTAAAAACTCTTGACACCACGATCCATCGGATCGATCGGCTCGATACCCACACGACAGAAGAAGAAGCTAAACTCGTCCTCTCTGTTTCTGGTTATGGTTTAAAAAGTAAATTTCATGAAGAATAAAATCATAATCCTCCTCTTTTCTTCCACTTAAGGGGCTTCCGTGGGCTAAGTGACACTCTCATCAGTCAAAAAAATATAATTCACTGAAAGCACAATCAATCGAAAATCCGGTAGATCAGATTGACGTTAAAGCAGTTAAGGTAATTTAGGCTCGTATTTGTAAAGGGATTTCAAGATTGAGCACAATATTAAGTTTGGATTTGACAGGCAATTTTGTACTGAAGTGAGATTTCTGATACGAACTCAAACTAGCTGTCCATGTCGAGTGCTGATTATTAATACGGCCCTTAGAACCTCATAAATTTGCAACTTATAGTTTGTTGTAGTTACAGATAGAAAATTTGTGAAAAACGGGCACTTTTAGCACTTTTGCTATCTGTAACTGCAGCGAACACTGAATTATTAAATTATTTTTTAAAATAAATTTCAGTACCTACTTTACATACATAAATCACGCCTTTATCCCTTACGGGGTAGGCAGAGCGTTTAACGCCTCGTAGAAAGCGCTTTCGCCACGTCTGACAAAAATTGAGGGCAATTTTAGATTGTAATATGCATTGCTATAGTAACAGGTTGTCAGCCCATCGCCTAAATTACAATACACTGTAACCCTCGAGTCCCTTTTGCTGACTTCAACAGCATGCCCGGGAGGAAGGGCAGCTGGAACATTCTATGTTTTTCTATCTCCCCCAGTCCAGCATGGAAGTAAGTACCTACTTTTATTACGATATTTATTGAAAAACCAATACTTTGTAACATAATATATAAATGGAAATACAAAGAAATTACCGCGAAGCTTGGGTGAGTACTTGAGTGTATACCTACTTCAATCTGATCTACTGGAATTTCGATTAATCGATTTAGGTTTTCAGTGAGTAATGATTTTTTAACTGATGATGCCCTTAAGTAGTTGGATGAACGTAAAAAGGCAGTCTTTCACGATATTTGATTCGACTCGCCTACGTATATGTAGTGAGCAATAAACTTTATCAGAAGCGCAACTTTTTGATGTTACTGAGATATCAGGCGCCACATTTATTAGATTACATATTTAACCAATAAGTAGTAGATAAGTAATATTGTAGTGTTTCCAATACTCTATAGTATATCTATCATAGTCTACGCCAAAATATGAATTATTATTTTCATTAACTATTTCGTATGCATTCTAAAACACAAAATGCAGGTAGCAAGTTCCACTCTTTTGCTGTGCGCATTATGATTATGAACGATTTACTGGAGCCGTTGTCTGTATTGGTGGGTGACGGTGCCATCACGATGCCGTGGCTCTGTTTTTCCACTAGACAGCACCTAGTTCCAAACTGATCGCACACACACACGTGCGAATACAAAACATATGCAGTTTGGTAGGCCGGCGACGGTAACGGTGGAAATCAATGCCGCGCTGTTGCTGTGGCGGCAAGTAGAAAAGCGTTCCATATAATTTCATTGATTTTCATAGGTTATCTCTTCCACGGTACCGTCAACAGTGCCGTGCCGTCGCCGTGCCGTCGCCGTGCCGTCTAGTCGGAAACCGCCCAATGGAAGTGACTCCAAATATCTGGTTTAATCTCTTTCAACTCAACCACCACCGTCTGCAACCATGGTCTTGAACAACTGAATCTAAACATTTAAATATATCACTACATAGTATAAAACAAAGTCGTTTTCTCTGTCCCTATATCCCTATGTATGTATAAATCTTTAAAACTACGCAACGGATTTTGATGCGGTTTCTTTTAATGGATAGAGTGATTCAAGAGGAAGGTTTATATGTATAATAGTATAATACATGCAAAATATAGTAGAGAAACACTGATAATTTCCGTGCGAAGGGCTGGTCGCTAGTAAATTATATACTAAACGATCAGAGTAGCACAAAATAATAAAAAAAAAACGCAATCAAGTTGAGTTGTTTTATTTATAATTAATTAATTTCTCCATGCTGCCATGCATGCTTCCATGCTGGACTGGGAGAGATAGAAAAACATAGAATGTTCCAGCTGCCCTTCCTCCCGGGCATGCTGTAGAAGTCAGCAAAAGGGATTCGAGGGTTACAGTGTATTGTAATTTAGGCGATGGGCTGACAACCTGTAACTACAGCAATACAAATCATTACAATCTAAAATTTGCCCTCAATTTTTGTCAGACGTGGCGAAAACGCCCGTTACGAGGCGTTTTACGCTCTGCCTACGCCGTAAGGGTTCAAGGCGTGATTTTATGTATGTAATTAATTTAAACCCTGTTGGGAATTTGATTATTTACGCATTGTTATATTTTTATAGTAAACTTGTACAATTGCTATAAAATGTATACCAGACATTTTCACTACCGCATTAAAAATGAACACATTTTAGTGATTCTTAAAATATCGTGAAAATTACATTTAAAAAGCTTGTATTTTGTGTATTGACGAATTGCCACTTCTTCTTGTTTTCGATTCGAGGCAAACTCAATATAAATTTTTGAGGAGCCACTTATTTTGGTATTTTATGAAACGCTGTAAGAATATTGCAAGATTACGGATTTCGTAACATTTGTTAGTGTAATAGACAGTGTTAAAAAAAAAGTTTTAGGTACCGAGGTAACCTACAATATAGATTAATTGAATGTTATTGTAAAAAGTTGCCGCAAAATTCATCTTTCTAAAATTCTAATTCGATCGCCATTTAAATTATCTTCCTAATGGTGTATTAATAATTACTATTTAACAATTTATTGCACACATAATCATACATAGAACACAAATATAAAAAACAATAGCACAACAGGTACAGCTTATCTCTAAAAATAAATCTCTTCCAGCTGACCTACGGTAGTGAGAATGCTTAAGTGAAGCAGATAAGGCGTGTACAATTATAATATAGGTAAAATTACATTAAATAAAATTCAAAGCCTAATTTCATAATAAAAAACAATAAATGTACATAATTATAGATATACCTACAATCTACACAAATACATACATATAGTAATAAATAAATAATCTATAATACTAGTATAATAATACATAATAATTATATAAATTGCAGATAACTAGTAACGTTATAAAAATATGACAATAGCGAATTAATTTAGAAGAGAAAGATATGACTCTTTTACTCGCTTTTTGAAAACTGTGATAGAAGGACTATCACGCACCGTGAAATAATTTGTTAATTATTTATTTATTATTATTAATTATTTTTTTAATTTAGTATTGTTTGAGTTTATTCGTTGAATTTAAAAAAATTGAATTCAAAATGTATACCAGCCCACTAGTTCAACTTTTTATTTTCCTGTACCCTAAGGTTGCCTGGAAGAATGTGCTGCTTAGCAATAAGGCCGCCTATTTGTACTACTATTTGTTTCATTTAATTTTATTTTCTCTTGTGTCTTTTCTGTGCAATAAAGTATATTCTTATCTTATCTTATCTTGAATTCAGAATATATAGGTAACAATATTCTAATTAGTGTGAATGTCGTATTAGTATCGGATAAAAAAATCTTAATATTGCTACTTCTTAAATTAACGACTACACAAATCAATTATCGCATCAGAGAGTTAAATTTTAATGATGTCCATTATTAAATTGGCTTGGGTACGTGAAGACACGTCCATAAAAATACTTACACATGGAATAAAAAAAACATGATTTTTTTAATAGTATTGGGTGAGAATGGCTTATTTTTTATCTTAGCCTATACAATACAATAGTGTTTTGTTTAGCTGGACGTATATTGGTGGTAGTTGCTTGGTACCATGCATTATTTTTAAAATCTACATACCGATTGTACCTACAGTATGTAGTACTATTTATTATATATTCTTTTATCTTAGCTAGTACAAACAAGGTAGATAATTATAAAACTGTTACCTTCTTTTTCAGCATTATTGTCTCCACAACTTGTCATCCAGTTCAGTTTAGCTCATAAACGTCGTCAATACAGAGCGCCGAGTACTACTAGTCGCTACCTAGATCATGATTTTGACTCGTCTGAAGAAAAGGGCAATATGCCTTCAAATCCAACAGGATCTAAAGAAACACCGCCTAAACTACCACAAGGAAAAACCATAGAGAAGGAATGTCAGAGATATTTAGAACAAGCGGCAGATTCCCATTATGCACCAACTTGTGGTACCGACGGCAAAACATACTCCAATAAACTCCAATTGGCGTATCAAAACTGCTTAGATGAATTTAAAGGATTCCCAAAAGTCACAGTTAAATACGCAGGCGAATGTTCAAATAAGGAAGACAGGAATTCGTGTTCAAGTCTTATAGACCAAGTTGTACCTGTATATGATCCTGTGTGCGGAAGTGATCAAAATACTTATACAAGCGTTGACGATCTGAATTTTCAAAACTGTTTAAATAAAGAAAGTGGTAAACCAGCAGATATTACTGTAGCTTATAATGGTGAATGTGGAGAACAGACTACTAAAAAAGTAAAAAAGGATTGTTCAATTCTTATAGACCAAATTAAACCAGTACTTGAACCTGTGTGTGGAAGTGATCATAATACTTGGACCAACGTTGGATACCTAAATTTGCAAAACTGTTTAAATACAGGAAGTGGTGGACCTTCAGATGTTACAGTACTTCATCTTGGTGAATGTGAAGGACAGACTACAGAAAAAAATAAAATAGACTGTAATGCATTTTTGATTAAAGCTAAGCAGTCCAATTTCGATCCGGTGTGCGGTTCAGATGGAAAAACATATGACAATGTAGAACAAATTGCGTACGAAAATTGTCTTTTGCAGCAGAAAGGTGTGGAGCAATTTATTGATGTTAAGAATTCTGGGCCTTGTTATAATCCAAGTAGTCCAAGAACACCCGACAATAGGCCAGACTGCCTCAGTTTAATAGACAGAACAAAACTGAACAATCACAAGCCTGTCTGCGGATCTGACGGGCAAACGTACATCAATAAAGATTTCGTGATGCTCGCGAACTGCATTAATCAGATAAGTGGAGCACAACCAGTGACCGTAGTAAACGATGGTGAATGTTACAGCAATTGTCCTACAACTTATAATATTCCTACCGACTACGTATGTGGATCGGATGATGAGACATATAATAATATACAAGCGTTGGAACGACGAAATTGCCTTAAGAAACTTAAGGGGAGGGACAAAATTAAGGCTATCCACAAAGGGTTTTGTTTTAAGTTACCCTATAAAGGAATAATTTGGGTTTAAATTATATTATTTACTTAATATACTTTTCATTAAAAGACTTGTTTTTTTAGGGCCGATTCCAACCTTCAAACCGGAAAGGTAGCGGACAGTGTTAGCACTGTAACCCGATGTATTATATTTATCCCACAGATTAGAATAATATACCTACTTCATTTCAAATTCCTTTTCTGTTTTTTTTTTATTGTCGAGTTATATTACCCGAAAGCAAATCAGTTTTAATTTTAAAATTAGGTTTCATGCTTACAGACTAATTAAATATAGTATTTTTCATATAAAATGTTTACCCCGGTCAGACAATTCGTATAGAAAAGCCATATTTTTTTACACTTCCTGAAAAAAATCCTAGTGGAAGTTGTTAAGTGTCATTGACTGAGCAACCCCTATCAGTGTGTGGGACGCTGTCCCTTACACCCGGTAATTTTCCGCGATAAAAGTAACCTATGTTACACATGGTGAACGGTTGAACGTAGCTTTAAAATGGTAAAAGATAAGTTAAAGGTAACAGTCGTTTTTGAGTTTATTCGTAACAAACGTAGGTATAAAAGTAAAAAAATAACTACAATTATTTATTATTTAATATTTAGTACTTACAGAGAAGAAAAAAATAAATTATCATGTACTTATTAATACTAATGTTATTTTATTATTATAAAGATTATGCATGCATATGTGACTAATACCATAAAGCGGTGTTCACACTCGCTCCGCTCTCCGTCGCGTAGTGCAGATAGGTATTGGTACCGTCACTTTAATTTTTTTTTTTAACGAGACAGTAGCACAACAGCTGATTATAATCCTGTCAAAGTGACGTTACAGGCCTAAAATACGAAGGCATGCTATATGGTGTCGTTTTATTTAAGGAGGCGATATGGCTTAAGTGGCACCATCATCAGTCAAAAAATCATAACCCATTAAAAACGCAGTGAATCAAGAAACCGGTCCAACAGACTCAAGTACATTCTAATAGTTATAAAGATAATTTGGAACCTTATAAATTTCTGATTCTTAGTTCCTTTTAGTAACAGTAATAAATAAAAAATAAATTGTGTTTCTGTCTCTACTTTATTAAAATTTTGGAAAGTGACAGATCCAAACTAAGATAAGTTTAGTTGTGTCTCCAACAGGATCGATACCATTATTTATATCGCATATGATGTATTTATATGATGAAATCGGTTTTTTGATCAAAAACCTTTGATTTTGATCAAAACTCGGACTTTGACATAGTACTGGTCATAATCCAGAGAAAAGACTAGTATTTTGTCAATGTCCATATTTAGTAGAAAACCAATTTCGGTTAGGTAATATGGAAAATTGTAACAAAAAATTCTAATTTAAATATTAATATTTTAATTTCTTCCATGCTGGCCTGGGAGCGAGAGAAAAACATAGAATGTGCCAGCTGCATTTCCTCCCGGGCATGCTGTTAAAACCAGCTAAGGGATCCGACGGTTTCAGTATATTGTAATTTAGGCGATAGGCTGACAACCTGTCACTACAGCAATTTACTTACAAATCTATCTTAAATAACCCTCAAAACTATGTCAGACGTGGCGGAACGACCTTTGTTTGGGTCGTTTACGCTCTGCCTACCCCATTAGGGATAAAGGCGTGATTATATGTATGTATGTATGTAACAAAAAAAATATTATCTCATATATCATCTATAGCTGTGCCCGCGACTTCGTACGCCCGGTTTGTATGGAAAACACTCAGTGTCGAACATACTGAAAACACTTCTCTGCGCGTACCAGCGGGATCTGCTAACCCGAGCGCGGAAGCGTGTTTCGCAGTGTCTGATCTTTGTTTTTGTATGGAAAACACGATTCCGCGCGCGAGCTAGCAGATCCCGCTCCTACGTGCGGAGAAACGTTTTCAGTAGGTTCGACACTGCGTGTTTTCCATACAAACTAGAATGGTTTGCGTGATTATTTCTAACCTAGGCAGGACACCAGGTAACTAACAAACACTCTCACATAAAAAGTCCCTCTAAGATCGGTTAAAACCCTTTAATGTTCAATTTCCTGCCTATCCCCCTAAGTCAGGTGGCGTGACTATTTGTATCGTTACTTTGAATTTAAGTAATGCTCAGTTGAACAAAAAAGTTCCATCAAAAACGATCGAAATTCAATTTCCTACCTACCTCCTAAGTCATAAGGCGTGATTATGTGTATCGTTATTTTGATTTTAAATAATGCTCAGTCGGATAAAAACAGGTTCCATAAAAATCGGTTAAGAAACAGCCAAATTTCAATTTCCAGCCTACCCCCTAAGTCAGGTAGCGTGATTTTAAGTATCCTAAGTTGCAACGCGGGTAACACACAGTTGAATAAATAAAGTCCCATCGAAATCGGTTCAGTAGTTTTGGCGTGATGTGGTAACATACAGACAGACAGACAGACAGACTATTGTTCAACACAATGGGATCATAGACAATCACGCGTTCCGTCGCGTAGCCAGTGTGAACACCATCTAAATATATTTAAAGTATTTTGTCAAATAAATGTTGCCGCTTAATAATAAACTCTCGATATTTATATTGATTTACTTCATGTAATAGGTAGTGTAAACTGAAGATAAAAATAAAAAGATATTTTCGATGAGGTATTTAATCCTTTGAATAAATTGAATACATCGAGTTACAGTGCTTCATTTCTATCAATTTTGTATTATTTTCATATAGATCAAAATGTATTATTGTCATGGTAAAGACCGTTTTTATTTTTTATTTCGCAAGTATAATGTCGCTATTTAAACAGTTTATTTTTGTCATATCCGCCAAGTTTGTTTATTCAATTAATTGGATACCTTGTCTTGCACTTTAGAATTTATATGATATCTTAAATATTTTTTAAAAATACTTATGGCTATTATTCTTCATCTGTTATTCTTGTCTTTTATTCTTGTCTTTTATTCTTCATTAATTTCCAAATTAAGAATCCGAATATTTTTCTCCGCATAAATCGAACTCTTTTCAATTCAACCAACTTTTTCTTTTCCAGTCTTGAAGATTATATTATCAATCACATTACTACGGTACTACGTTGAATCCATCCCTTTGGCCGATAAAGTTTTATTTGACTTGTTAAACCCTCAACACCCATGTAGCGGGCCTATATCACATTTTAGGTCTCCTCTCTGTGCAAGTAACAATCAGACATATAATAATGGATATGAATTAGTTCAGTTCAATTGTATTTTACGTCTAAAAGGTGAGCCTGTGATCAGCGAGGTTCATAGTGGAAGATGTAATGACGAATGTGATGAGATTGTCATTTCACATATTAATTCTCCTCTATGTGCAAGTAATGGTAGATCGTATAATAATGACGATGAGTTGGAATATCACAACTGTCAATTGGGTCTCAAAGGTAAGCCTGAACTCAGTGTATCATACTACGGGGACTGTAAAACTCCAGAAGAATGGTGTAACACTCCTATTGAGGAATTTAATTCTCCTGTTTGTGCAACTAACGGTAAAACGTATAGTAATCTAGATGAGTACAATAGAGACAACTGTCAAAGTGTACCTAAACTAGTGAGTATAGTGTATTTTGGACACTGTTGATTTCAACTTATTTAAGTGGTATGTTTCATGAATTAGAAAACCGTCACGAAATAAAGAGAGTAACACGAGGAATATCTAAGATGTCTTATTTGACTGCACCCAAAATATTTATAATAATTAGATTAGAACTATCAGGTGAAAGGTCTGCTTAGGTAACTAAATACCTAAAAATAATTAATACAAAACGCACAATCTGCGAAATGTTCTATTATTACGGCCAATTGCCGAAGTCGTCAAAAATCAAAATTGTACCACTGACGCGACATCGAAATGGCATTTTAACGTTTTTGAAACAGCAGACTCGGGGCCCAGGTGCAAGGTACAATAAAATATCAGGTGTAATGTAAGGGACAGCTAACTTAAAGTGATAGGGATTGCCTAGTCAACGAAACTGAACTAATTTAACCAGGAAATTCTTTCAGGAAAAAAATATATTTTTTACTTTCCCATTAAAAACGATCACCTCGATGATCATTTCCTGAACTAATTGTTCAGTTTCATGGACTGAGTAGTCCCTATCCAGTCCCAGTTTGCCAGTCCGTGAAATGGTTGTTTTAAACCGCTCTTTGGCCGAAATAAAAGGGCATTTCAAGGATTGTGCGTTTTTCATTTGCCAATCCACGAAATATCCGTTTTTTCCGCCAAATGTATTAGAGCGGGCTTTGTAGAATAATCAGTGAGTCGGGCGTCATCGGTGTGATGCAGTCAGGCGGTGAGTCATGCCTGTGACTGCGATGTTGTGGTGTTGTGAGCTGTGGTCGCCGCAGGCAAGTCCAAGTCGAAGATTGCGATGATGATGTGCGGTGGTGTGATCCATGGTTGCAGGTCTTCGTCGGGTTCACCAGTTTAGGAGTTAAAGGTTGAAGCCAATTATCTTAGTGATGATGGTTGGGAAAATGCTAGCTTCCCGCCTGCTCGGGTAATGTGACCAGGGGATCGAAGGCCAACCGGACAAGTTTGGAACTTGTATATCTGCAGATCGCTGAGAACTACGGAGCTAATCATGTAACATAAAATTCAGAGTCGTTGAGTATTTCAAGAAACTGTAAGGGACATAAAAATGTTCTTGTTTCATGTTTATTATTTTGTTTGCATACAAATCAATATTCGTATGCAAACAAAATCACTAAATCCTGACTAAAATGATCATCTGTCATTTGCAATCCTGTGAGAAAAGAAAGGGACTGCATCAATTTTAGCCAATTATTATTTCTCCTAAGCAAATCATTGAAAAATCCCATGCGCGCTGATTTGAACAATATTCTAAGGCATTACGGGCGATTGTTGCATATCTTGAAATCTACCTGCTCATCTGCCGTCGGTATACACATCAAGTCATACTCTCCACAAATCGATACCACTGTACGTATCACAATAATTTTAAATCAATTTGTCTCAGATAATGGGTGTAATGTAACCTGAAAATTAAAAACATAAAAGTTATTTTATTTTCAATTAAGTTTATAAACTGTTGGATAAATTGGATAGTGCGGGTTACAGTGCTTCATTTCTACTGGATTTAAAGATCAATGTTTTATTCTTAAGGTAAGGAAGAACTTACCGGGTGTAAGGGACACATGCAAACTGATAGGGGTTGCTCAGTCAACGAAACTGGACGACTATCATCAGTATTTTTTTTACTTCCTGAAATAATTTGCTGGTTCAGTTGTTCAGTGTCTTTGACTGAGCAACCCATATCAGTGTGCAAGACGCTATACTTTACACCCCGAATAGCGAGTAAAAAAAATAACTGACCATATTTCTAGGGAGTGATTCTACCCATGATACTGAACAACTTTCCCCAAAAAACATTGGTCAAAATACGAAAAAAAAAATTGGAACTCCCATACAAATTGACTTGAACCGCTGACACCCTTTGTATTGGAGGGCCAAATTTGACAGCGTCCCGTATACTGATAGGGGTTGCTCTGTCAACGACACTTAACAACTTTTACCAGGAAATTCTTTCAGGAAAAGAAAAATAAATGGCTTTTCCATTCAAAATGTTCACCTCCATGAGACAATTTGTATGGAAAAGCGTTTTTTTTTTCACTTCCTGAAAAATATCCTGCTGATGGTTGTTTAGTGTCGTTGACTAAGCAACCACTATCAGTTTGCGGGACACGGTCCCTTACACCTGGTATTTATTTCGTTTGTCTACAATTTGAGTTAATTCCTTGGAAAATAAATAAATCTACCTATAAAATAATTATCAATTCGATGATTTAACAAAAAGTCCTTAGTTTCACACACTATCACTAAGAGCAATATTTCATCATCAAAAGCGTACGGAAGCCGACAGAATTTCACGGTGACGCAAACTACACCATTCTTAGAAGGTATGGAGAATTACACGAGATTGCTACCGGCACTATTGTTCCACACAAATACGTGGAATTGTACAAAAATGCGACAAAACAGTCATAAATTGCACATAAATTTGGAATCGAAGCAAGTGGATTTACAAAAGACATTGGGTACAAAGAGTGACAAAAGGTGCAAAAAGATTCGTACAAAAAGAGCAAGGTGCAGTCAGAAGCTAATAAAGGTAAATATTTTGGTCAGTGATTGTTTGAAGGTAAGAATAGATCGATGGGGTTCTGCGTCAAGGCCGATGGCTTCTAAAGAGATTGAAGACTGGAGCTAAAGACATGTTAAGTGGAACAAGTTGTTGTACCCTACCTGATTGTTCTTTGATTCAAATGTTTTTTTTAATATTGTCCTGATGTGTGGCATTTTGTCTCTACATTGATAGAGATTATGTACAAAGATGCATTTTTTTGTAAAATCTTAGGAAACAAAATGGTGTCTTAACGTTACTAGAGGTATATCACTGAAACAAAACTATGCATCTATCTCTATTCCTTAAGGTGGTATGTTGAGCTTAGTGCTGCCAACACAAGAAATAACCCATAAGGTAACAATTAACACTTAAGATCTAAGCTTTGACATTCAGAACTTGCTGGATAACACAATGCAAAATGATGGATTGCAAAATGAAGAATTACTTCCAATTTTCGAAAAACGTAAAACATTCATAATAATGTTTGTATTTGAGACACAAATGTATTACTTGTGAGGGCGCCACTGAGCTCATTGAACCACCTAACTAGAAAATGGGCAGTCATTAACTATCATGAGAGATAATTTTCACGTCTTGAAAATTTCGAGGATAATTATTAGAACAAGATTATGCATTGCATAGCAATTAGAGAAAAATTAAAGGTCGTTTATTTGACAGAAACGTAAGAAACGTAACTATGACTATTATGATGTAAGTAAATGGTAAGTAACGACCTATCAACATATATCATAGTTAATCATAGTTATTTTGACGTTCATTGCATAAATTGTGATAGGTCTACAAATAGAAAGGAACCACCGCGTAAACGTTAATCTGTTAACAGAAGAAATTTATCAAATAATCAGATGTTTGTAAGTATTTTTTTCCTAAACAGTAGCATTCCACAAAAGTTTTTATTTCCACATGACGATACTATAGCGCCATCTCGCACTTGATCCAATAACTAAAAGACCACCTTTCCAAGTTCAACACTTCCACTCACGTCCTCTAATCACAGGAGTTTCAGCATAAAGCAACAGATGGCGCTAAACTTTAGCGGCTATAGAACCAACTTTAGCAGAAAAAGTTCCTTTTTACTTTTTCTGAAAATATTCTTTTTTTGGAAAATAAATATTAGTTTTGAAAATAATTCATAAATCCCTATTTATTTATCACAATTTAATTAGAAGGCAGTCATCAAGATTGCCTACGGTGAAATCCAAAATGCTTACGTAGTGACAGAACCCTTTGGATACGTATGTAACCCTAAAAATGGTGCTTATGCTGTAACCTATAAAGAAATATATGGTAGATAGGTATTTCTTTGTTGGGTTCAAACGTAAAAACATATTTCGACAATTTTTACGTTTTCATAACGAATATCTTAACATAATCCTATAGTAGTTTACTTTTTTCTACCAAAGTCGTTAAATTTTACGACTATATTTACAAACTTGACTTAAAGTCGTATTTTATCAAGTCAAATTATTTTAATAATAGGGCTGTTATATTAAAAATCGTAAAAAAAAACTTGCCTCTATATATACTAACGTATAGCTCTTTTATAATCATTCTGCTGACTGCCGATATTAGACAATCAAGTACATGTAATATTAAAGGTTTGTAAGTATATTATAAAGGTTTGTAAAATATTAAATAACTTTTTCAGATTTTCAAATACATACATATAATCCCGCCTTTATCTCTAACTAGCAACCCGCCCCGGCTTCGCACGGAAATTATCAGTGTTTCTCTACTATATTATGCATGTATTAACATATAAACCTTCTTCTTGAATCACTCTATCCATTAAAAGAAATCGCATCAAAATCAGTTGCGTAGTTTAAAGATTTATGCATAGGGATTTAGGGACAGAAAAAGCGGTTTTATTTTATACTATGTAGTGATGGGATAGGCAGAGCGTAAACGACCTAAACAAAGGTCGTCCCGCCACGTCTGACAAAGTTTTGCGGATAATTTTGTAGGTATACAGCTGTACCCTAGGTACCCTAGGTACCCCTGTACCCTAGGTACAGCTGTCACTAGCGACTGGTTGTCAGCTCATCGCCTAAATTACATAACAATATACTGAAACCTCGGATCCCTTAACTGGTTTTTAGAGCATTCCCTCGAGGAAATGCATCTGGCACATTCGATGATTACTTCAAATAATTACTTCATATATTTTTTAGTGGGCTTATCGGTAAATATATAGTTACCTATCTAGGTACCGATTAAAAAAACATAAATTTGAATTAATTTACCAAATCATGCGGCAATTATACCGCTAAAAATGTAAAATGACTTAATTTATTAACTATCATAAAATCAGAATCCCTTCAATGTCATTTGTGGAGATGAACAATTCGAACACTGCTTTCAAACTGCCTCCGTGGTCAAGTGGCTAGTGCCATAGACTCCCGATCCGGAGGTCCTGGGTTCGATTCCCAGGGGGAAACACAAAGTTAGTATTTGAGAATTTATTACTTTGTGAATTTTTCCCCAGTTTAGGTAGGACATTGCAGGTTGAATCACCTGATTGTCCGAAAAAGAAAAAGATTTTCGTGCTTCGGAGGGCACATTAAGCCGTCGGTCCCGGTCGCTGTCTTTGATAGTGGTCGTTACTCAAACCATGTCAGAGGCCTGATAGTTGTGCTATTAAGCGGTTTAAAAACTCTGACACCAGGGTTCATCGGGTCGATACTCGATACCCACGCGACAGAAGAAGACTGCTTTCAAGGTAAATAAATACCTGAAACCTACACGAGCCCTAATAGCTGGGTCAATACCCCGATTCCCTTGGCCGGGAGTCGAACCGGGTCGTCCCTATAGCAACCGGGCCACAACACTCGACCGCCGGGGAAATGGGAGTAAATTACCTAGCTTCTAGGAAGAACAAAGCCTTTGAATAAGTTAATATCTGGAAGACATGCATTTTTAAGATATTTGCGGAAAAATAACACAAATGGCTTGTAATCGTGGTTTGGAGTTTTGTCTTGGATTTTCAGAACTGAATAATTGGTCTAAAAATGTACCAAAGAGGCCAACATGGTATACAGAAACAGCACACTGTATAACAGTAGTGGGCATGTTGCAGAACCATGGTTTATCAGGTAGTTGTTGATTCCACAAACCTACTCGTCAACTCCCTAGCCTTATCCCGTATCTCACGGGGTCGGCTAACTAATCCAGGCGATTGAACAAAGGTACTGGTTTTAATACAGAGCCACTGTCATCTGACCTCAGCAACCCAGAAGGGAAACCAGATCCAATCCTAGATTAGGTCAGAATTTTCAAGCCGCCAATGCTTAGCACTGGCCTCTGACATGGATTAACGACTAATATATACGGGTATTAAACAATATTAACCGGAACCAACGGCTCAAAGTGCCTTCTGAAGCACGGAAAAAGCGCCGAATAAACGTACATATGAAATTGGAAAACGGAAAAACACATTGGTACGGTGGGATTCGAACCACGACCCGCTCTGCGCTCAGGAGGCAGCGGCCACTATCCACTACACCATCGAACTCTGAAATTAAGGTCCGTATTTATAATCAACTCTCAAGAGTGACACCTAATTTGAGTTCGTAACAGAAATGTCATTTCAGTACTAAATGGACTGTCAAATCCATACTTTGTATTGCTCTCAATCTGGAGATCGCTTTATTAATACGAGCCTTAGTGAAGACATTTTCGAGCAAGAAACTAATAGGAAGAAGGTTTACTTGTTATCGTACTTACTACTACTACTTACATACCGACAAGAGCAGCGCTCTTCAGTTTATGATGATGACTTACATACATACGTAGTTTATCTGACAAAGCATAGTTACTCAATAATTTCAACCCCTAATTGGAAACTTACTTAAAAAAGGTTATGTTCGACCTAGTTTTCCAACCTCACCTTACAAGACTCATTCTAAGTAAATGCACCAGTAATTGGCGTTTCTTGAAAAAGTTGTCCTTTTGCCTTCAACCAACATCGCTCTAGAACCTCGATTAAATATTGACTCTTGTACATTTGTCCCTGTACTGAAAAGTGGGTCATAACTGGGTTAACTAGCTATTAGAAATCGATACCGTAACAATGTTTAAATAGGCTATTTGTTTTTTCCGTATATTTCTGAAGGATTTGTACACATGTAACATTTTTATAGAGCGCCCGCCGCTTTATAAGCTATCAATGATTTGCATAAGCGGTGGTGATTTGATTTTGGATAGGTCAAAGTGCCTTCCTATTTATTAGACAAATATTTTTTGTCACAAATTTTTTAAAATAAATTTATGAAGTGACAAATAATATATAAACAAAGCAGATTGATGAACATTTACGAGGCACGCAGTAATCTGCTCACCAGTGGGTTTGAGCTTTTCAACTAAGTAGCAGTGTGGATAAAAAAAAAAGTGTAGAATGGATCACATTCTGAGCTACAGAAGAATAAGGCAAAGATTACACTATGCCCTGTTTTTCTTGTAAGTGGAAATTCAAAATGTCACTTGCGAGGGATGAGTCTTCACCATAGAAATGAGTCTGTTCTATTTTATCGGATCTTGAAACTAATGATGATTTATGGGCACGTGTAGTTAGGTCGGTGCGTGCGCGCCGCAAATTAAATAAAACAATTTACTTAAATCCTCTCCACCGGAGGGAGGCCTTTGCCAAGCAGTGGGACACTAACGGTTAAATAAGATAAGTTAAGACTAAAATCCTTCATGTACATCGTGATTAGTATTAGCTTAAACGAACTGAGGCTTAAACATCCAAACTATTATACATATATATATATAGACGTTTGATTCTTCCATGCTGGACTGGGAGTGATAGAAAAACATAGAATGTGCTAGCTGCATATCCTCCCGCGCAAGCTGTAAAAATCAGCAAAGGGATTCGAGGGTTTCAGTATTGTGATTTAGGCGATGGGCTGACAACCTGTCACTATAGCAATATACAGATCCATCTAGAATAACCCTCAAAATGTGTCAGACGTGGCGGAACGACCTATATTTAGGTCCTAGGTCGTTTACGCTCTGCCTACCCCATTAGGGATAAAGGCGTGATTATATGTATGTATGTATGTACGTTTGACGTAATCTGTGGGCGTAATGTGTCTTATTTTAAGATACAACTGGATGCGATATAGTAAAGTGGTGCCCGAATATTCCTTGCAAAAAAAAAAAAACTAATCGCTTCTGAGTACTGTCTTAAGTGAGCTGAAATTCTGTGAAAACTCAGTTGAGCAAATTTTGTTTTGCAGTCACCTAATTATAGCCATTATAAAAGTTGTCTTCACATCGAAGACCGCATAGTGAAGCATAATATCCGGTGTTAGCTGTTTTTTTTTGTTTTGCCGGTATATTAGCAAGACACAAATTATTATGGTATATCAAGACAGTATCAGCAAACATTAAAATAATTTGTAAAAATATGAGAATCTTACTAGAAATATCTGCCAAGTCGCTCATCTTACAAGAGGTTGTGAGATTTTAAACGGCACCAAGTCTGATACATTCATACATACAATAACGCCTTAACTCTAATGGTAGGCAGTGAATTTTCTATTTAACATTAAATATTTACGGTTAGGGCTTATGTCTAGATTTATTTATATCAACCGAAATTGGATAAGTACTATCATTCATTACGAAAATACAGGAAAATCAAAGGGCTTCGCAGAAACGATCGTATGGTCGTCGTGCCTTTGTCGTTATTACTACACGGGGTGTAAGAAACAGCGTCCCACAAACTGATAGGGCTTCAATCAATGACACTGAACAATTTCCACCCGGAAATTCTTTCAGAAAGTGAAAAAAAAATGGCTTTTCCATACAAATTGTCTGATCGAGGTGGACATTTTGTATGAAAAAGCCAATTTTTATTTTTACTCCCTGAAAGAATTTCTTAGTGGAAGTTGTTCAGTATCGTTGACTGAGCAACACCTATCAGTTTGCGGGACGGTATCCTTTACACCCTGTATATTAATTCTGTGCCGAGCCCCCAGATTTAGAAATCGCGTCATGAACATGACTGATAGTATTTTTTATATTAAGTCAGGTATTGCTTGGCCAGTTTTTGCTGGACAAATACTTGAGTTGGCCTTCGAAGGTCATTGGTAGAATGATGCTCATAGATGGTGTTTTATTGGCATGAAATAAACTATGTAATTACAAATACCATGCCTTAAGAAGTTAGGGAAGTACGAGTAATATACAAATACCGAGTGTAATGGACAGCTTCACGCAAACTGATAGATGTTGCTCAGCCAAGGAAACTGAACAACTTGCATCAGGAAATTCTTTCATTAAAAAGAAATTGGCATGAAGAAATGTCCGTGTTCTTACTTAGGTATACCTAGTACCGAGATTGAAGTGTGAGTAAATAGTATAATAATATATAATAATATTTCTTCCATGCTGGACTGGGAGCTAGAGAAAAACATAGAATGTGCGAGCTGCATATCCTCCCGGGCATGCTGTAAAAACCAGCTAAGGGATCTGAGGGTTTTAGTATATTGCAATTTAGGCGATGGACTGACAACCTGTCACTACAGCAATATACGTACAAATCCATCTTGAATAACCCTCAAAACTTTGTCAGACCTGGCGGAACGACCTTTGTTTAGGTCGTTTACGCTCTGCCTACCCCATTAGGGATAAAGGCGTAATTATATGTATGTATGTATATATAATAGCACACAGTTTTGATACCCATTATTATTTTTAGTAGGAATTTTTTTGGGACTTTAAGGACATTCCTTACAAGTAATTCCTACTTCTTACAATACTTCTGTATATATACTATTTTCAACTCAATTAGGAATAAAGGTTAACAAAGTTTCATGACTTTTTATTCAAAAACACATTCTAAAAATAAATAAAATGTGTTGGCAAATTAGTTACATTACAAAACTAATATTTCATCATGTTGCCACAGCTAATCGCTAAAACTTATTTTAGCAAAAAGATTTTCGATTCAATGACATGAAACGTTGTTTACCTTTATTCTAAAACTGAATTGGAAATAATACATACATTAATCACGGGGGTAGGCAGAGCATAAACGACCTTTATAAAGGTCGTTCCGCCACCTCTGACAACGTTTTAAGGGGTTAAATACCCCTGGATGGATTTTTGTAGGTATATTGCTGAAATGACAGGTTGTCAGCCAATCGCCTAAATTGCAATATACTGAAACCCTCGGATCCCTTAGCTGGTTTTTACAGCGAGCCCGGGAGGAAATGCAGCTGGCACATTCAATTTTTTCTCTCGCTCCCAAGCCAGCATGGAAGCATTGGAAGTAATACCAGGCCACTCAGAAAGTATTGCGATAAATAGTTTTTATATATGGCAGACTGGCCGGTTAGAATCTTTTTTGAAAATATGATTACTTGTAAGTAAAAATATGTGTGTTCCATTTTCAAAATTTCCCTCCACATTTTTTGCGAGCCAATTCAAAGTATCGTGTCTTACTGAAAAATGGATCTGCGCCGGGAACATTTTAGAGCTATGATTTTTTACGATTTCAAGTGTCGCCTGAAACCGGATGAATCGTTCGATAGACTTCAAATGGCATTTATGGATGAAAGCCCCTCCAAGGCAACCGTGTATCGTTGGTATAACGAATTTAGGCGCGGTCGACCAACCTTGGGGGATGAAGAAAGAAGCGGTCGCCCTTTGACGGCTATTACGGAAGAAAACGTGCTAGCAGTGAAAAATTTAATCCAAGATAATAGGCGAATTACATATCAGGAGATTCAGCACATATTAAAAATTGGATCGGGAAGCGATCACGAGATTCTACATGGGCATCTTCGCGTGAGGAGGATAGTATCGCGCTGGGTGCCGCACTACCTCACCGACGCTCAGAAGCAGGCCCGGGTGGAATGGTGCCGTGATATGCTGAACAAATTTGAAGCAGGCTCCTCTCGGCGTGTTTACGACATCGTAACAGGTGATGAGTCCTGGATTTATCAATACGATCCAGAAACCAAGCGCCAGTCGACAGTTTGGGTGTTTCAAAATGAACCAACGCCTACCAAAGTGAAGCGATCTCGAAACGGGGGGAAGATTTTGATCGCCAGCTTTTTTAATTTGACTGGCCACTTGGCCTCAATTCCCTTACGAGATCAAAGAAGCATTAACGCCGAATGGTATACTACCAAATGTTTACCAGAAGTTTTTTCTGTTGTGAGCAACAAGCGACCAAACACAGGGCTCCGCGGACTACTGCTCCACCACGACAATGCGCCTGCACACACCGCGCTCAAAACGAGGGACTTCCTGGACAGCACACCAGTCAAACTCCTGGGTCACCCTCATTACAGCCCTGATCTAGCACCGTGTGACTTCTTTTTATTTCCAAAAATAAAAAATCAGCTCAAGGGGATACAATTTTCGTCGCCGGAAGATGCGCTGGCTGCGTTCGAGCAGGCTGTAAACGAGGTGTCTACGGCGGACTGGAAAAAGTGTTTTGAAAACTGGTTCAGACACATGAATCTTTGTATAGAGGCTGGTGGAGAGTACTTTGAAAAGATTTAATAAAAATATATGTACCTGTAGAACAATTTTTTTTAGTGTCGCAAATCTTTCTGAGTGTCCCACGTATAGGCAAGTTTTTGCTAGATTTTTACACAAACTCATCTTCAGGTTTGTTTACTCGTTTTTGTGTATCCTTTTTGTGGCCATGTGCGACATGTCATTATTTACCATTCTGCGTTTTTTTAATCTCATAATGACAGCATTGAGCTTTGCCAAAGAACTTGTACAAAAAGTGTGTTTAATATTGACTTGAACATTTACGTAAGTTTTTAGTTTGAAGAGGTATATTTTGCACAGGATGTAAACTATTCTACATACATACATACATATAATCACGCCTTTATCCGTAATGTGACAGGCAAAGCGTAAACGATCTAAACAAACGTCTTTCCACCACGTCTGACATAGTTTTGAGGGTTATTTAGGATACATTTGTAGGTATATTGCTGTAGTGACAGGTTGTTCGCCCATCACCTAAATTACAATATACTGAAACCCTCGGATCCCTTAGCTATTTTTTACAGCATGCCCGGGAGGAAATGCAACTGGCACATCCTATGTTTTTCTCTCGCTACCAGGCCAGCATGTAAGGTACAATATTTGAAAAACAAGAAAAGGACTAGGAAGGTGTTCATCATATGGCAAATATGACTTCACGTAGGTAATTACTACGTTAAACGCGTGGATTAGTATTAAATCAATAATAATTATTCCTTCCATGCTGGACTGGCAGCAAGAGAAAAGCAAAGAATGTGCCAGCTGCATTTCCTCCCGTGCATGCTGTAAAACCAGCTTAACAGTAACCGAGGGTTTATGTATATTGCAAATTAGGCGATATGGGCTGACAACCTGTCACTACAGCAATATACCTACAAATCTATCTCAAAAAATAATCCTCAAAAATATTGTCAGACGTGGCGGAACGACCTTTGTTTAGGTTGTTTACGCTCTGCCTATCCCATTAGAAATAAAGGCGTAAATATATGTATGTATGAATTATTATTGGAAAGCCTGTGTATCCAATTATACATTACTAGCTTTTACCCGCGTCTTCGTCTGCGAAGGTTTTTTATCTCCTTTGTCCACAGTTGATTATCTGCAGCGCCTTGTGGGTCTGGGCCGTAAACGTGACGATAGTGGCGGTGAAAGTAGGGTCAAGCTCCTTCTCCCGTCATCATTCCACACGTTCCACACGCGTCCCTAAACCATTCCTCCCGTCTATGACTCGCTCCAGTCGCTTCTGTTCCCTTGTAAAATAAATGTAATTTCTCCCGTCCACCCTGAAAATTATGTCGCTCCAGTGCACGTTTATAAAAGTTTCACAGATTATTAATACACAACACACATTATGAATCGAATCAACATTTTAACAACATAGCATGATGCACTTCATAGCACTCTTAATTCTGGCTGCCTGTCCCCCCACGCAAAGAAGCGTGATGAAATAGATTCTCAGTTAGTCTAGGTAACACAGAATTAAATAAAAAAGGTTTCGTCATAATCATTTCAAACATGCTTACCCCCTACGTTAATACGTTAGGTAGCGTGATGATATCGTAAATCGAGGCAACACTGAGTAAACTGAAAAAGTACTATTAAAATTTGTTAAAACACAAACTGAATTCTAATCCCTGCCTACTGCCCGCCCCCTATGTACGGTGGCGTGATTATATTTATCCTTAGTTTGTGTTTACGTAAAACTCAGTTCAATAAAAATAGTTCCATTAAAATCGGTTAAAAACACTAACTAACTTCAGTTCCCTGCCTACCCCCTAAGTACGGTGGCGTAATTATTTATATCTTTAGTTTGTGTCTTAGTAACACTGAGTTGAATAAAAAAGGCCCCTCGATATCGGTTAAAACACAAACTAAATTAAGTTCTCTGCTACCTGTTCCTACCCCTAAGCACAGGAGCGTGAATAGTTTTATCCTTAGATTTTGTTCGTATATAGGTAACACTTAGTACAATAAAAAGTCCCATCAAAAATGATTAATAATCACTAACTAATTCAGTTTCCTGCCTATTATCTACCCCCTAATTACTATGACGTGATTATATATAGCCTATGTCCGTTTCCAGGATACCAACATATCAAATTTCATCAACGTCCGTTCAGCCGTTTTGGCGTGAAAGAGCAACAAACAGACAAAGTTACTTTCGCATTTATAATATTACCACTAGGTACTAATGGATTCTATTTTGCGCATGTTTAGACATTGCTTGTATGTTTTAACAAAAGGAAGCCAACTTTATTTCTTTGACGTTTTCAACATTAAATAAATTTACATCTTTTTCATGCCCTCAAACAACTTTGAATTTTATACTTTTTATCCAATAATATTATTTTTATCCACTATTGGTTTAGATCATCATCATCATCCTAGCCTTATCCCGTATTTCTCGGGGTCGGCTACCTAATCTAGGTGATTGAACGAGGGTACTGGCTTTTACACAGAGCGACTGCCATCTGACCTCCGCAACCCAGAAGGGAAACCAGACCCAATCCTAGATTAGGTCAGAGTTTTTAAGCCGCCAAAGCTTAGCACTGGACTCTGATATAACTTAACGACTAATATCTACGGTATTAAACGATATTAACCGGGACCAACGGCTTAACGTGCCTTCCGAAGCACGGAAAAAGCGCCGAATAAACGTACATATGAAATTCGCAAATCGAAAAACACATTGGTACGTGGTGGGGTTCGAACCACGACCTCCCGCTCAGGAGGCAGCGGCCCTATCCACTACACCATCGGGCTCCTCCACTATTGGTTTAGATGTGTACTTATAAAAATCACATTAGAATCCTATAGTGGGACGCAAATAAGCAAAAACATGTCAACCCTAACCGCTGTCAATTTGAGAAAAATCTGTGTGAAGAAAACAACAAATTTTAATTACTTTTAAATGGAAATATTTTAGTAAACGGTCATGTTTTCGATTATTTTAAACTTATTTTTAGTATTTTACAAATTGACATTTATAGAATAATAAAATAATGTGACAGCAGAAAAGTCCAGAAATTTAGTATAACAAAATTTTAAATAACTTATTTGTTTTAAAAAAAGGTTTAAGTGACATAAATTGTTATTGCTAATTAGCAGATAGGTCACGGTAATTCTTTTGATAGTAGATTAGGTGCTTTAGAATATTATTGAGAAAATACTTATTTATGGTTTAGATTTTGCACACTATGACACTTAAAACATTATTGGATATTTTTAAATAGATGAATTACGTTGCTAGTATATTCTTAAAATTAAATACACTTTTAAGGAAAATCAACTTTATTTATTGTAAGAAAAACAGGCAGTCTCAAAATTTGTCCTCAGTCTATAGAATGTATACCTAACTTGACTTAGGGGGTAGGCAGGAATTTGAAATCTGATCGTTTTAAACCAATCTTAAAGGGACTTTTTGTTTGACTGAGTTTTTTTAATTACCTGGTGTCTATCCTAGGTTAGAAATAATCACGCAAACCATTCTAATATTGAGTAAGTTTGTATTTAAAATACGCAGTGTCCAAGATACTGAAAACGCTTCTCCGCGCGTAGGAGCGGGATCTGCTAACCCACGCGCGGAAGCGTGCTTCGCATTTTCTGATCTATGTTTTTGTATGGAAAACAGGATTCCGCGTGCGAGCTAGCAGATCCCGCTCCTACGCGCGGAGAAGCGTTTTCAGTATGTATGAAGTCGCGGGCAGAGCTAGTCGTTAATGCAATTATTTTTTTGGAAAAATATTCAATATACAGACACGAACCTTCTAGAGATTTATTATATGTATAGATTCTTTGTCTACTCAGGTGGTGAAATTCAATCTTAAAATCTATAGAAGTGCCAAATCCGTTTACATCGTCTGTAAATTCACCGACTCTCATATTATTCAAAAAGTTATAAAACGGTTTACCGTCCGAAGGAATCAATTTCAATATATCCTTTAAGACCTTAATTTTTTCAGCACTAAGTTCACGCCCTTCTGATTGCAACAAAAGTAAAGGATTTTCGAAATCAATTTGCTTCTTGCCCCCTTTTCCTCCTTTGCCTATGTCCACAATTTTGGATTCGTCTTGAAGTTTTGATTTTATATAACACTTTGTTGGCCCACTTTTTTTTAGTTGTATTTCAAAAGTGTCTAACCAGGAAATTTTGTTTTTCTGTGTATCAGTTTATCTGTTTGTAATTTGATTTAGAATGGTTTCAATGGAAAAGAAATCATCTTTTCTGACCTTAGCGAGTTAAAACTATTTTTTTCTGCGACAGTTTTGTATGAATTTAATAAAGTCGTCTGCAGTGTATAGTCGAAGTTGAGTTTTTAAAGCACATTTGACCTCTCCGAATTTGGAATATTTAGGCAAGAATGTGTGGCCGGTTTTCAAAAACCGAAGAGTGTTTTTTTCCAAGGTTGGATGATTTTGTAGGGTGTGAAGAAGAACTGCTATTTTAATACTGCGATGCTGTCCTCCACATGAACCCGACCACAAAATCAGATGAGTAACACCAGGCTTCAGGTATTCCTGGAGGAATTTTCCGATGCATGATCCCACCTCTTGTGTTCCTCATCCTGCTTCATGCTCCAACCATACGTAGAAATAACCTTTTTTAGTGCTTTCGTAGTAAATTCCCAAGTTATAAAGATTAAGTTGTCTTTTATAATACACAACACTGGTTGGCAGTCTCGGTAGACTATGTGTTTTTTCGAGATCAAACGTTAAAGTTTCTTTCAACGCGTCTGACTTACCCAATGCTAAATCTGACTTCATTGATCTCGCAAAGAATAAGCATGATCTAAATGTTCGTTATGTTACGTATTATAAAGGGTTTTTTGTTCACCATTTGCCCCACTGATATTAGCTTTATATGTATCACAGCGTAAACAGGTATCTTTTTAAGGATTTTTGAATTTAAGATTGAAATCTTTCATGAAGCAAAGTTAAACTTACTGCATCATTGGCCTTCTCCTCGTATTTTTTATATATAAAATGGTTAAATTAAGATTTGGAGCTAAATAATTTGAAGTTCTGCTATTTCTGTAGTAATGTGACACATATCTCGGCAAAAAATCTATGAAATCTCTCATTTGTGGTAGTTGAGTGGAATTTATTTTCACCCCCAGAATTAACTCATATTTTATAATTCAAATTCTCATTGTTTCGGTTTTCATTAATGTGCTATCAATTCTTGCTTGACTTATAGACAAGGTGTTCAAAAATGTTTTTTTGCATACTTCTAAGTCCTGTGCATAATATTTCCTTGTGAAAGTTATTCTTGAGTTAAGTGAATAAGACCTTATTTTGTTAGTTTCTTTAACATAACCTTCTTGTAAGGCACAACGTCCAGAATCCACGTCCAGAACTTGACAAATTCAGCTTTACGATTATCTGCACTTAGCTTTCACGTGCATTTTTTGGGACAGAGACAGTGAAAATTATTTCCTGAGAATGTTATTGAGTTTGAATGAATTTGAATTGAATTTGAATAATCCTCGTTCGTATTCGTTTTTTTCTTTCTATTTTCTCTATATTTGATCTGCACTTATTTTTTTGCGTCCTCTGCTTGGTCTTCTTTCTGTGTTATCAAATTTAGTTCCCGAATCAAATTCGGCTGGAATTAAATCTACGTCTTCAAAAGTATTGTTTACATCATCAACTGTTTTTTCTTGTTCTTCTTCTGGTATATTTTTATCCAAAGTTATATCGATATCCTGTATTCTTGAAATATTTATATTTTCTTCTATGGGTCTAACTTCAATATTGTCAAAATTTTTGCTTGTGATATCTGTTTTATTCATATTAGCTATCATTACAATAATGGTTTCTTCTAATAAATAATTTCTTTGGTTTTTTTAATATATTTTTCTTCCTCAGACTGTTTTAAATCTTGATACACTGGTACACTGTCATCTACAATTATATTATTTTCTTCAATACTTGAAATATTAGGTTCATTTTCAATCGATTGCAATGCTACGATTTCAAAATTTTTGCTTGAATTTTCTTATTTTATCTCTTCTTTTTCAGGTGCATCTTTGCCTAAGTTTATGTAATTTTCTTTGGTACTTAGAGTGTTTTTTTCGCAGACGGTTGGTAAGAAATTTGTAGGAACTATGTTCTCTTTACAAACAACCTCGGAGATCTTGGCGCTACTTTTGACTGTATTGTTAGATAATAATTTCTTTTGGGAGCTGGAATGCACCATGGCCGTAGTAATTACTTTAACATGCCCCAAAGTTTCACTATCAGGACTTTTACTTCTACTGCCAGCATAGTCATCTAACTGTTGGATATCAACATTGTTTAAAATTGGTATTGATTCTTTACAAAAAACTATTTTTTCCTCAACCAGACCGTCAACTGAACAATCTACCAAAAGTGTGTCTGGTATTCCAAAGCTGTTATCATTAGCTATCGTCTAAATGGCCATATTAAGTTCTTCATCGGTTATTGATGGAATTGTTATATCAGGTGGATCAAAACCCTATGTGTTGGAAAATTGATCTGTTGTTTCGACCTCAATAGGCAAATTGTTGCTCCGTTTTGTCTTGTCTCTGAATATCTTCTCTCGTTTAATAACATCTTCTTTTAAACTAGATTTGACCAGGTCTGTTGGATCGATATTATGTCGGCATGACTGTTTGGGCTTAATGATTTTATCTTGTTTAATGCCTTCATCTATCAAACTAGTTTTGACTAGGTTCTTATTTTCGTTATGCCGACTTGGCTGGTATTTGAGATCTTGTTTCGCTTACTTTATTTCCTTACACAATAATTCACCAGTTTTCTAGCTCGTTTACGTTGTCCTGCAGACATCTGCAATTAAATATAAATACTGTCCTTACTAATCTTAGATTTACTTTTAAAACAAAAAAACAAACAAAATCAGTACATTTACAAACAGAATACACATAAGAAGTACCTATCATTATAATACACAAAACAACGTGGATAAATGGCGTGGGCACAGCGAATTGCTGATTTTAAGCCCACCCAAAGTCAGACGGCTACCGAACACGAGAAAAAATATATATATAAAGGCGTATCAGAAGGGTCGTCAGAATCATTCATGATGATCAACTACTTGTTATGGACACAGCACAACAGATAAAAACAGTTATCAAGAATCAACAGTTGTTTAATTTTAAAGAGACACTTCTTTCGAGATAAATCACAAAATTAATGCACTAGCACATCAGCAAACACTTTTACTGTCCTTTACGATTATAATTAATTCGAAAAAGGTCTTGATTCCGCGAAACAGAAACGATTCGTCGCATACGACCTTATTCTCCTTCGCGGCGGCGATCAACATGGCCGCGGCGACCAGAGACACCCACTTTGTTTGTTTTTAAAGACGGCGTTTGGATACGCGCCGTCACGGCCGGACTGACCCGCGACCGTCCTCGGGCGCTCCAGTTTGCAGTCCTGTAACAATCACACAAGAAAAATAGTATCGTTACGTTACTTGTTGATCGACCAGCTCGTCCAACCTGACAAAGCGTGAACTGTCGTTGCGTATCACCTTCATTCTAACAACCATTACCAAACCAGCTGTTTCAACGTAAGCAGTATGTCCTATCGACCAACCTCTAAGGTCTGGCCCGGACGATACTGGCATACTTTTCGTCAAATCGACACACATTTCTTTTAAAACACACTGGACCGGACGCGTATCTCCTTTCGACCAGCAAGCATCTGTGTCCTGGTCCTGGACGATACGGTCCCTTCGACCAGTAAACAAATAAGGCCCGGATGAATGTGTCCTTTCAACCAGCCGCGTGAACGCTGCATGGCCCGGTACGACATTATCCTCTCGACCATTAACACAAACACAGTTAGACCGGACGAATGTGTCCTTTCGACCAACCGCTTATAGCTGTATGGACCGGCACGACATTGTCCCTTCGACTAACTTTACACCATCCGAGAAATCCCTTTGAATAACAAAGCATTAAACTTAGATGAGTACCCAGCACATCTGTTGCACATACATACGTACCTAAATTTTACTGACTATCCTGCTCTGCGTGAATTTCGACTTCATACTCAAAATCCGGGACTTCATACTCAAAATCCGGGACTTCACCCAACTTATCTGATCCTGCTGTAAGTGTCTCAGAGTCTGCGGTAAGTGTCTCAGATCCTATGGCTATAGTATCAGAGCTTGCATTTGAGGTATCACAATTATCTATTATGTCGAGCCGATCATTATTAAGTTCTATGTTTTCCGGCGCCGTCACGGTATCATCCTCATTCATCAAACTTGTAGAAATTTCAATTAAACCATCATGACCGCGAGGTACTGGACGCAAATTCTCATGTGCATATTTAAAGGTACGATGTGAGCCAGACATACTTCTTAACTCATAACGGTCATTATCTAAAACTGCGGTTATTATAAATGGACCCCTAAATTTTCTATCTAGTTTAGTTTGATTCCGTTCGCTGCTTTTAATAAAAACGAAATCACCTTTTGAGAACGGCTTGATAGTTGCGCGCCCTTGATTAAAACGTTTAGCATCCGACGCAGCTGCATTTTTTATGTTATTGGATGCATCTTCCCTAGCAGAATCTAAATCAATTCTGTTTTCATTTTCTGGTCCAGATGGTCTTATTTTTGACATTCCTAACGATTGTGATCGAATACCAAACATAAGTTCCGTTGGCGTATATTTTGTGACTGTGGATTTGGTACTATTCAACGCTAACTGTACATTTCCTAATTCGTCACGCCATGTTTTGTTTGGGTCATTTTCGATAATCGTTAGTAAGCTTTTTAGGGTACGCATGACACGTTCTACCTGGCCGTTTGCCCTGCTAGAGCCCGTTGCTATAAAATGTAGTTCAATATTATGTTCAGAGCAAAAGTTTTTAAATTCCTGGCTGATGTAACACCTGCCCTGATCAGCAATTATGCGCTTCGGTGCTCGAAAAAGACTAACAGCGTTTTTAAGAGCCCGAGTTGCACTAGCTGCGTCTATTAATAATGTATGCTCCAGCAGAACGTATTTAGTGAACGCATCAATTATTACAGAGCAATATTCCTTACGATCACTTTTACCGCTAAGCTTGCCGGTGAAATCTATATGAATCGTGTGCCACGGTTCTGACACTTTGGGAATGGAGTGTAATTGTACAGGTTGAGCACCTGAGATACCTTTAGAGGCTTTGCAAACTATGCAAGAGTCTATGAACTTCCTGACACACTTTGCCATCTGAGGAAACCAGAATTGTTCATATAGTTTGTCCAATGTTTTGTCACTTCCTAGATGTTGCAACTCATTGTGAACGTGATTGATCAAAGTCCAGATTAGGGAACGAGGGATGACTGGTAACCAGGAAATTACCTTATTTCTTGCAATCTTCCTGTAGAGAATTCCATCCCTAACGTCATAGGTTTGAGCTACCGTTTCAGGAAAATCATTGTTATTGTGCTTGTTGATCAAATCCTGAATTTCGGGGTCGCGTTTTTGTTCTACAGATATCCAACCTTGATGTAGTTCTACAAAATGTACCGTCTTAGTCTCAGGTCTGGTTTGCGAAGTGGAAGCCGAATCGTTGGAGTCTGGCAATGGATTTCTGGAAAGATAATCCGCATGTTCCATTGATTTCCCTTCACGATATACGATATCAAAATCGAAGGCTTGTAAAAATGCCCACCAGCGATGGACACGTGGGGTCAGATCAATTTTTGATTTTGATGCTTTGAGCGAATTACAGTCCGTAAGAACTTTGAAACGCCTACCATAAAGATAATGGCGGAAATGCTCAACCGCTCGTACCACAGCTAGCGTTTCTAGTTCGTACGAGTGATAGCGAGACTCTACTTCGGTTGTTCGTTTGCTGAAGTATTCTACTACATGAGGAAGGTCGTTTTTCTTTTGTATGAGTATCGCCCCATACCCCTCCGAACTGGCGTCACAATGCAATTCAACGGGTAGTGCCGGATCGAAGATAGTCAAAACTGGCTCAGACGTAAGTATCCCTACAATGGTAGTGCGAATGTTTTCATGTTTTTCAGACCATTTTATTTGCCCTTTCAGTTTGGTAAGAGGATATAACGGGCTAACGATGTTTGTAAACACGGGAATAAATTTTCGGAAGTAAGACGCAAGGCCTAAAAATTGACGCACCTGCGTTGCTGTTTTGGGCTGAGGGGAGTTTAATAGAGCCTTTATTTTACGTGAATTTGGTCTCACCTCACCACACTGCAGAGAGTATCCCAGAAAGTCAATTTGCTTTTTCATAAATTTACATTTTTTAAGGTTGAACGAGAACCCAGCCATAGATAGAGCACGTAATACCTCATCAAGTCGTTTTAGACCTTCAGCTATTTCTGCGGAATAGCATAAAACGTCGTCCATATAAATCAGGGGTTTATCTTTAAGCTGATGTACAGCTTTAGTGATACACCTTTGGTAAACAGATGGAGCATTACGCAGTCCAAAGGGCATCGCAAGATATTCGTATTGACCTTCAGGCGTCACAAATGCTGTCTTTTCTACCGAATCGGGGTGAATGGGAATTTGGTGAAATCCTGAAGCCATATCTAATGACGAAAAATAATGGGCTCCACTAAGCTGATCAATTTGTTCGTCGATACGGGGAAGGGGGTAATGTTCAGGTTGTGTATTAGAGTTAAGCTCTCGATAATCAACACACATTCTATCGGTATTATCTTTTTTCTTCACCAGTAGTATGGGACTCGCAAACGGTGATGAGCTCTCTCGAATGACGCCTGCGTCCAGTAACTCTTGAACTTTTTCTCTAACAATTTGTTTTTCAACAGGAGCTAACCTATAAGGACGCCTTTGAACTGTTTTGTGTGGCTCTACTAATTGAATTTCTAACTCTCCTGTTTTCACGCGTTTATTAGAAACGCCCTCTATGAAACAATCGGCATAGCGATTTAATAATTGAATGAGGGCATCTCTATCATTACCTGTCAAATCTGTATCTACCTGGGTAAAATCTGGCTTATTAGAATGCAATTCACAATTATTAGCTTGGTTTTTGTTATAAAATGTCACATTATCGTCCTCCATATTTACACCTACGCCATTACTTAAAATTTCTTTACCTACTGTAAGCGGTTCTTTAATTAAAGTACAAGAGTCTGGTATAACATGAAATGTTAAGGTTCGAGAAATGTCTCCAAATGATACATGACTCTCAATTTCAGATGTGCTAAGTACCTCACTTTTTCCAATACCACTAAGATAAACGAGATTTTTGCGCACAGTACCAGGTAGTTTACTAGAAAAACTTTCTTTTACTAAAGAGCAAGAGGATCCACTATCAAAATAAAAAGGGGCAGGCTCACCGGAAGACATCCTCAAGATACCACTCGACACACGTTGCTCGCAGAAATTGACCTCTTTTCTAGGAATAGCCTTTTTTTCTGGGCAGTTTGTTGCTACATGTCCAGGATTACCGCAGATATAGCAGGTTACATTAAAATTCCTCTCAGCAGTATGTGATGACGATGAAGTCGAAGAGCCCTGTTGTTGCGGTACCTTAGTAGAATTTTCTCTCCGTTTCCTGCATTCAGACCAACGATGTCCGGATATTCCACACCCATGACATTTGCCTTGGAACTTGGTATCTGCCATTCGGGGTCGTTTGAAACTAACTTCTTGATTTTCAGTTGCATCCATATGTCGCTTTAAAGTAATTCCATTTAGTATTCTAAATAACTGAGCCTTGGTAGTTATAGCATGAGCACTTAGTTCACGACGCACCAAGTTATTCTTTTGGCATAATACTGATATAACAAAACCTGTTATAACCTCTTCTGGCATCTGAGTCTTAGGTATACGTTCAATCATATTCCATAAACGTAGACCAGCTTCTGTAGCAGTTTCCTTGGCTCCAACTTGAAAATGTAAAACCTTATCAAAATAGTCTTGAAACAATTTTGGTTGACAAAAATGGGCCATCAAATTTTGTTTTACAGCATCCCATGTTAACTCATTCAAATTCAATTTAGTCAAACAAGTGGCTGCACGTCCCTTTAGAGCGCCAGTAAGGGCCACAAGCAAATCAACACCTGCAAGGTGCTTGCTTTTAACTATTAGCTCCGTAACCTTGCACCAACCTTCTATGTCCGCATCATTATCTTCTGGATCGAACTGTAGCAGTTTCACTGAATTAGACTGGGCGTTCAGGGCGTTAGAGTTTGCCGCCAGTGGTTGTGAAGTTGCTAAGACTCGAGTAAGAAGCGCTTCCATGTTACTTATCAACTTCATGGCACTGTTTTCTTCAGGTGATGATTTCTGTCCTGGCGGCGGCTCATTTGATCCCACTTCTGATAAAGGCGTATCAGAAGGGTCGTCAGAATCATTCATGATGATCAACTACTTGTTATGGACACAGCACAACAGATAAAAACAGTTATCAAGAATCAACAGTTGTTTAATTTTAAAGAGACACTTCTTTCGAGATAAATCACAAAATTAATGCACTAGCACATCAGCAAACACTTTTACTGTCCTTTACGATTATAATTAATTCGAAAAAGGTCTTGATTCCGCGAAACAGAAACGATTCGTCGCATACGACCTTATTCTCCTTCGCGGCGGCGATCAACATGGCCGCGGCGACCAGAGACACCCACTTTGTTTGTTTTTAAAGACGGCGTTTGGATACGCGCCGTCATATATAAACAGAAAGGCAAACAATATAACAACATTCTTAATGGGACAACGCATGTTTTCAAACTCTTTTTGGAGGCAGAAAAGAAATCTTTATAGTTTCATTTTAAATTGATGAAACGTATTGCTACTTCGTATGGGTTCGTAAGGGTGGTAGAACATCATTCCATAATTTTGCTGCGGCAATGCGAAAGAAGCCTCGCGATGCAGCGGTGCGGTGAGATGGCACCAGCAGCTGCAAGGCGTTGACGGCGCGCTGGCGGCCGCCATACATTGCAGATTTAATCACCTGATTGACCGAAAAGAACAAGGATTCTGTGCTTCGGAGGGCACGTAAACGTAAACTTGGGCCGCTGGTCCCAGTCACTGTCTTTCATAGTGGTCGTCGTTACTCAAACCATGTCAGAGGCCTAATAGCTGAGCTGCTAGGCGGTTTGAAATCTCTGACATCAGGGTTCAGCAGGTCGTTATTCGACTTGAGAATCCACTAGCTAAGAAGAAGAAGTTAAACGTTTATCGAAGTCATGTACCTATTTTATTTTCAAAAATATACTAAAGTGCATGATTCGAAAATTTAATCTAATCATGACTTAAATATTTTTGCAACTTTCCGAGATCCGGGTGGTTACCACTGATTCAACATTTTACAAAATTATCAAGTTTATTTAGAAACATCTTCTAAACTTTATAAATGATAATTCTATCACATAAATAAATAATGTTCTGTGTTTTATATAAACAACTATTGCATATTTAATACTTAATGACCCAAAATATTGGAAAAATATAACCTCTCAAATAGAAGAGACAGATTACTGATAAAATATATAAAAACACTTACCTTGCATAAGAAATGGTGTTTTGCGATGAAAGTAATGAAGTGTTAGTAAAATACACACATAATTTGTAGTAAAACCTAATATTTATCGTATAAAATCAATTAAATTCGTAACGTGCACCGATACTTTGAAATTAAAACAATTTGCAATAACGTGTTAAGCGTCTTGAGTTGCAATTGAAAAATAACAGATGGCGCTAAGTATCTAACAGAGTAGTTTAATGAACTTAACTTATTATGACAGAAATATTTATCGTGCTCTATGAATTCGAAGTTATATGACTTAAACCATTATAGTTAAATGTTCTTCAACCCAAAATGTTCAACAAACGAATGCTATACAGAGCTACTTTTTTTCAGATTTGTGGGTTGACATGTTATTATATTGATTAAAGACGGGAAATTTAACGTGGTTTTCCATTTCTGTATGAGTGTCCGATATTTCAACGCAGTTTCATGCGTTATGATCACGGAGCGACTGAGAAACTGCTTAGGGACAAACTTTAATCATTACCTATATTATAATTTTATAACCGTGAGAGTAAAATGACATGTTATTGCTTATTTGCGTCCAGATATACCTAGAGTGCCAATCAATGTCGCGAGGTCATCGCTCTGTGGCAAAGAAAAAAAAAAGCCATACTGAGTGTTAGCCATTTGCTACAGTGGCAAATCTCTTCTTTTTCCATTTTGAATGCTGTGCAGAATCCACTCCAACTTTTTGTGTAATTTATATTTTTTACGATTATTTCGTTACGATGTCATAGAAGAAGGCATTGTTAGCTTTTTACGTTGTTTTTTATTCTGCTCCGTAAGTGCGCTGAAATGATACGTTACATACCAAGAGCCGTAAAAGTAAATTATTATTTTAGTGGGACCAATGCTTTTTTCCTCTTGAGTGGCATTTTTTTTATGATCTATGGAACTATAACTTCTGTGTCAGAACTGTGAAATATTTTATTAGGTACCTAGGTAGAGCTAGAGCCCATCGCCTAAGTTACGTTGTTCCATGCTGGCCTGGGAGTGAGAGAAGTCATAGTATGTGCTAGCTACATTTCCTCCCGGGCATGCTGTAAAAACCAGCTGAGGGATCTGAAGGTTCCTCTATATTGCAATTTAGGCGATGGGCTGACAACCTCCTGTCGCTACAGAAATATATCTATAAATCTATTTTAAATAACCCTCAACACTTTGTCAGACGTGGCGGAACCGTTATTTACGCTCTGCTTACCCGGCGTGAATATATGTATATATATATTATAATTGCGTTAAGAGCAGCAGAATTTTACATTCAGGTTACCGGGGCCATTTAAGAAAGGACCATGTACTTCTGTAGGACCAAGTTGTCAACATAGACCATAATTGCAGTATACAGACCAAAATAGAATAATATAAAACGTATCTAGAATGTGTGAGCGGCTCCTAGTTCAATGGCAGCATCATCTTGTTTTTTTTTTCCCTAATAATACTCCATCCAAGAAAATTATTCAGTATAATTTTGCTTCCATGCTGGACTGGGAGCTAGAGAAAAACATAGAATATGCTAGTTACATTTCCTCTCGGGATGCTGTTAAAAAAAGGTAAGGGATCCGAGGGTTTCAGTATATTGCAATTTAGGCAATGGACTTACAACCTGTCACTACAGCAATATACCTACAAAAAAGCATCTTAAATACACATCAAAACTTTGTCAGACGTGGCGGACCGACCTTTGTTTAGGTCGTTTACGCTCTGCCCACTATATAAGAGATAAAGGCGTGATTACATGTATGTATGTATGTATTATTTTGAAATTTGGTAAATAGCATTTTCTTTTTAATGCACAATTATTATTTTTATTAAATAATCTGAATCTCAGAAGTTTCAATGTAGACAAAAAGTTATAGGTTTAGGTCATCTAATAGAAAAGCTTAAACATGTACTTGTCACTTACCTACCATACCAAACTGTCCTCTATAAATCCTCCCCTCTGCGCTCCGGTCACGCAGGTGGTCGGTCACGGTCTTTGCACACCGGCTTGCTCGTAACAGCCCCAATTTCGGTTACGTCAACTATACATTTACATATTTTTATAATTTTAGAAGTATGTGTATCGGGCGTTGGCCTACATTTCATTGCACCTTAGAATTTGCGTGTAGAGTCATATTAGTAGATTTATTTATTTCAGAGAAGTTTTATTTGACCCTTCATATTCAGCCCACCCCGTAAAGGATGTAAGTGTGATTTAATTTTTGTCCAAATAAATGCTTAATTTTTTTTTATCTTGATCAAACGTTAATAATATTTTAAATACCATACGATACCTACGACGCTACGCTTGGCATTTTGATAGATAGTAGATTTAGTTTATTAAACTTTTTCTATGCATTATTTTTTCACACATGAGCAGGAGTAATTTATCATCTGTCTTATACCTCTATCTCCAAAGAATGTGCCATTAGCTATTCTCAGTGTGTTACTGTATATTTATTCGATATAAATGTTATTTGTAATCTTCTTCTGTCGAGTGGGTATCGAGTCTATTTGTAATGTGTACCTATCTTTTATATGACATACTCGTACATACATATAATCAAGCCTTTATCCCTAAAGGGGTAGGAATAGCGTAAAAGACCTAAGCGAATAGACCAAATAACTCCCAGCTCTATTATATATATATTATATTAAATAGCTCCCAGTCAAGCATGTAAAATAATTTCAGCAATTGAGATTTGCTCTATAATTTTTAGTAGGCACTTAAACATTGCATACGGCACGCCGACCAAAATTACGATGTTTTGATAGAAGAGTGGTATGTATTTATTTATTAGAACTTGATGTACAACATTTGCTTGTACTGTAACAACTCGTTCTGTTAGTTTGTACAGTTGGTATTCAAATAAATAGCACGAAAAAATCGAAATTGCTTCACTGTTTTAGAAACTTGATTAACCTGATCAAGATCGGAGCACGGATTTTTTTTCAGTAAACACGTCTTCGTCAAGAGTCTCTGGTTTGATTTTACCTAGGTATCTTTTGGATAATATTTTCTAGTGCTTGTGTATGCATATAGTTAAGATGGACAATAGTTGTGAATGAACCTTATTTTGTGATAATATTATGTAATGCTACAGCCGGGAAAACATTTATACACTTATTTTTCTGAGCCATTCTAATTTTGAGACAAATATATTTTATTCCTTTGCAAGTCAATTTTACCCTTGAAGCCAGTTCTATACTTGAGGCAGGTTAACCTAGTGGTCCTACATAAATTGGAGACTAATAAATATTCAATAAACATTAGCTGGTTTGAGTTGTTGTTCCACTTCATTAGTAGAACGACCAGATTCCGACAAATATTCGTGTTTTTGGCAAATACTCGGCGACGGATTCAAAAACAGCGATGACCGATCACTTCAATGTCAAGCAAAAGATAATCTAATAATTAAGATTTTCATTCCAATAACCTCAATTATGACTAGCATTATCAAAAGTACTTTATTTGATTGCTGAATAAAATTACTCGTCCCATTTAATTAACCTACCTTTGAATCAAAGTCAATTTATTACTTGAACTTGTTTTGATCGTCTTTAATTGAAAGAAAACATCGTTAAAATTTTATTTGCTTCAACTTTTTTTAGTCCAGTTGTTATTATTTATTAATAAGATTTTATTTAACAGATAAGTTTGATTGTGATAAATAAAAATACAATTTATTTTTAATCATTATATGATTTATTTCCATCGAAAATGTTCCTCACTACAGACGTTATAATGACCTGGACACAGAGGCGATACATATGGAATGTGTAAGTACCTACAAACCTTCCAAAGGTGATACTACTGATGTATATAAACTATTACAAAACGTAATACAATATGTAGATACAACAAACAATACGTTTGGTCATCCAAGTAAATATAACCGCTATACAAATAAAAATCTCATAGAAAGCCATCTAAATAGAGACAGTTTTATAAACTTAAATTACACTATGTACAAGAAACTATAAGAAATAATACGTCAACTGGATCAAGTACTACGGTACCCTGTTATTTACAAAATAATAATATACAAATAGTCTATTCACATTTATTTAGCTACTATAATGTGCATTGATGTGGCCTACCCGGAGGTCAAGATGAAACTACAGATGCAAGTGATGACTTAAACCATGATAGTGTTACCGATGACACTTTCTTTGCCATTTTCAACAAGTTCAGAATATCCAGACTCATCGCTGCATGCGCTGTCATTGTCACCTCCATTTTTAAAGACCTCAGTCTCAGTGCTAGAATTTAAACTGTCGACATCCGTCAAATTATCGATGAGAGATTCAAATTTACTTTCAAAGTTCGACAAGACGTCTGTCCTTAAAGGTGGATACGTCGATCGTCGACGGAAGCCATTCTTCTCTCCGATAGGTACGTGATTCACTTCCTCAGTAGCACATTCAGATCCATCGCTAATAGAGTTGGGGTAACTTCTATTATCTTGAGAGTCTATCATAGAGATTTGATCCTCGTCTTCTTCTTTGAGTATCTCTTCGGGTGGGAAGTGCGAGGGGAGGGAGGAGGGCTCTGCGTCGGACGAGGTGACGGTGCTCGCGGTCTCGCAGCCAGAGGACACTGATCCGTCGTCGCTGTCCGTGACGAGGAAGTTACTCTGCATTTGCTTCCCGCCCTCACACTCGGTCAATTCGTTCGATTCCGCGATCGATTCTAACGTTAGCCTTTCTTTCTCTTCTTGACTAGTTTCGTTCTTCCTGCTTGCCTTCACAAGAATGTTCAGTATCTCGTCCGATGCTCCCTCAGAACTGTCAGAACTGGTTCTTATTCTACCCATGATTCCCTCTGGGCAAGACATTTTGCGTGGGGACTTCATTTCTGGTCGTCGCCTGTCGAGAGTCTGTGATAAGTAATCGTCATCTGTCCATGAGTTGCACATGATTTGAGTCGATTTCATTTCTTGTTCCTCTTCATCTTCCTCCGAGCATAATTCCTCGATAGCACCAAGTTTGGGAGCTGATTTTGACCTTTCTAATGGTGGCCTGTAGTTCATGGCACCGACGCTAAGTAGGATTTTACGGCGAGGCATGCTCGGGTTGTCATACACGCTGTTAGCAAGGCTAAGTCTCGCGTTCTGTTTCGAGATCCTGTCCTTTTTGAACTCGACCAGCGCCTGCTTCAATTTAACCTGTAGTTCTTCAGTGATCTTTTTGGACATTGATTCTTTGGTGCAGAGGACAGCATGGCATCGAAGTTCGTGTTTGAGTTTCTTGCCCTCGTGGCGGTAGACCCAGCAGAAGAGCTTGGGGTAGTGTGGGGGACTGGCGCAGTAGGTGATGCGGTGCGACCAGTACTCGGTTAGGCCGTGCTCCTTGGTGAACCCCTTGAGGCCGGAGTTGGTGACAGACAGCTTCATCACTACATCGGGCTTGGTGGATTGCTGGTAGTTACGCCAGAGTGTCGCAAGTGGCTTCTCGATGCAGCTTTCACCTGGAACCAAATAGAAAAGTAACCGTTATTTTCTTATATTCATCTTCTTCTTAGGGCTTTACAACTCGAAAAATTACCCAATACACCGAGAGAGAGGAGTCAGAGTTTTTCAAACCGACTAATGAAAATTCTGATAGTCCTCTGACATTTCTTGTGATCTATACCTATTCTATTGAAATAGTTTATCTCTACAGTCAATTTCATTTGGTGGTCCGGTGTAATGTTCCTGAAATAGTTCACCTCTAGTTCGGAGCGGTCATAAACCAACATTGCGGCTATAAACGTCACACATTCATCTTTCTAATGTTCTTTCGTGTTATGTGTTAGTTTTACAACTTCCAGATTTCCTAGCAACAACAAAACATACTCAGTTTTCTTTTTTATAATACTGACACTATACAATTTTTCTTCCATGCTGGCCTGGGAACAAGAGAATAACATAGAATGGCCAGCTGCATTTCCTCCCGGGTATGCTGTAAAAATCAGCTAAGGGATTCAAGGGTTTCTGTGTATTGCAATTAAGGCGATGAGCTGACAACCTGTCACTACAGCAATATACTTACAAATCTATCTTAAATATCTCTCAAAATTTTGTCAGACGTGACGGAATGACCATTGATTAGGTCGTTTACGCTCTGCCTACCCATTAGGGATAAAGGCGTGATTGTACAATTTTGCGTTTCGGTCTGCGTAAATAGACAGGAAGTTTGATAATAATTACAACTGTAAAATAATAAATAACTAGCGTTGAAATTAAACACTTCAATGTCTATTTACTTAAACATAAACACTTCGATATTTTAAAGGCTGTTCGACTTTGCACCATGATTGATTTCTCCGTAAAATTAAAAACAATGCAATGATTCTTGGTAGAATTACTCATGAACACAAAATCAAACTTGCTCATTTTATTTTGCATGTTTGGGAATTGCGGTCATTCGGAAGCAGATCGTCAGTTCCACTCTTTTTGTTATTAGTATCCTATATACTACAGTATGACATCATATAACACACATGCTGGGCTGGGAGCGAGAGTAAAACATAGAATGTGCCAGCTGTATTGCCTCCCGGGCATGCTGTAAAAACCAGCTAAGGGATCCGAGGGTTTTTGTACATTGCAATTTAGGCGATAAGCTGATAACCTGTCCCAGCCAGCAAAATACCTAAAATAAATTGTCAGACGTGGCGGAAAGACCTTTGTTTACGTCTGCTCTGCCTACCCCATTACAGATAAAGGCGTGATATGTATGTATGTAACACCCAATATGTGTAGGTATTGTATTATGTCACAAACCACCTGTATGGTGAACTAGTGTGCTAATGAGCGAGGCTAACCACCTATTGCTGGAGATAATCTCATTATAAACGTAACTTATGTCTCTATATATAGGCAAGAATATGATACCTCATCATCTTCCTAGCCTTATCACGTATCTCAAGGGGCTGCTACTTTATCTAGGGGATTGAATGAGGGACTGCCATCTGACCTCAGCAAACCCAGAAGGGAAACCAGACCCAATCCTAGATTAGGTCAGA
Organism: Scrobipalpa costella; assembly: GCA_949820665.1. Lineage (NCBI taxonomy): Eukaryota > Metazoa > Arthropoda > Insecta > Lepidoptera > Gelechiidae > Scrobipalpa > Scrobipalpa costella. Next base: position 25,440,263 of record OX463297.1, read on the forward strand.
GTTTCAAGCCGCCAATGCTTAGCATTGATTGGCCTCTGACATGACTTAACGACTAATATCTACGGTATTAAACGATATAAACCGGGACCAATGCATCCTTTCCGAAGCACGAAAAAGAGCCGAATGAACGTAGGTACATAAGAAATTCGAAAACCGTAAAACACATTGGTACGTGGTGGGATTCGAACCACGAGGCAGCGGCCCAGGAGGCAGCGGCCCAGGAGGCAGCGGCCCTATCCACTACACCACCGGGCTCTAAGAATCATAATGATAGCTACAGCCGTTCTATAGAGGAAGCGCATTTCTTGAATTACAAAACATATATAATACTTTTCCGTAATTAGTTACTATTAAAGTTTATGTATTGTTAAGAAACAGTCATAAGTCAGCGTTCAGTTGTTAATGTTTAGCTAGTCAAACCGCGGTCACCATAAAATTTCTATGATACTCTTGTCTTGTTCAAAACAAAACGTCTATAACGTTGAGATTTAGCATGAGTTCGTTTTGAACAACCTGTTATTTCTCATGGTAAATGTCTATACGGGGTGTAAGGGACAGCGTCCCGCAAACTGATAGGGGTTGCTCAGTCAACGGAACTGATTAAATATAAGCAGGATTGTTTTTCAGGAAATTTATTAAAAATGATTTTCCACACAAATTCAGGTACTTTTTTATTACTTCCTGGAAAAATACTCGTAAGTTGTTCAGTGTCGTTGACTGAGCAACCCCTATCAGTTTGCGGGACGCTGTCCCTTACACCCGGTATTATAAGCCTAAATCAAAACGTCTTTACCTCATTGGGCTGTTCCTAACTCACACAAAACAGAGCGAATATTCTAATGCAGTCAAAGTTGGCGCAAGGGTCAATGTTATGGTTCGCTGGTCCTGAACGACAGGAAGAAGTCCACTCCTGCGCAATGACCCGTGGGACCAGAGACCACAAAGCTTTACTTACAAAGGACATAATAGGAGCTTGACTTAGGACATGCTATACTTTTAACCCTTTCTTTATAGCCAAAAAATCGTTTCTGGACTATCAACATACACACATGTGTATCTATTTGGAAAAGCAGTGTCACCATTCGCGTGATTGTATGTATGTACATATAATCACGCTTTTATTCCTAATGGGGTAGGCAGAGTGTAAACAACCTAAAAAAAGATCGTTCCGCCACGTCTGACAAAGTTTTGAGGGTTAATAAAGATAGATTTCTAGGTATATTGCTGTAGTAGCAGGCTGTCAGCCCATCGACTAAATGGCGATATACAGAAACCCTCGGATCCCTTAGTGATTACACCATGCCCGGGAGGAAATGCTCGGTCCCAGTTTAGTATGGAAGAAATTTGAAATGTTTTTTCAATGAAGTTAAAATCTTTTAAAGCCTAGTTAAATCTCCGCAGTGTTTAATTTTCTATGAATACTTATGGGCATCCTCATGTTATAAAATAACAAAAATGTGTAATTAAAAACACAAAAAAAAGCATTTTCAACATTATGCGAACATTTTGTCAACTAATTATCACATAACAAGTGTTTTCTATGACAAACAGATATTGCGCATAAACATTCTTGTATACGATGATCACTGATTTCATTATCTGTACTACGTCAAGGATTGAAATGGACGTGCAGAAAAAAAAATATAGCCAACTACGCCATTTTTAACTGCCTCTGTGGTCTAGTAGTTGTTCCATGCTGGACTGGGAGCGAGAGAAAAACATAGAATGCGCCAGCTACATTTCCTTCCGGGCATGCTGTAGAAAACAGCTAAGGGATCCGAGGGCTTCTGTACATTTCAATTTTGGCGATAGGCTGACAACTATTCACTACAGCAATATACCTACATTCTATATTAAATAACCCTCAAATATTTTTCGGATGTGGCGGATCGACCTATGTTTGGGACGCTTACGCTCTGCCTACCCCGTTAGGGATACGGACGAGGTTATATGTATGTATGTGATCTAGTGGTCAGAGCCATGGGCGGTACGAATCCTAGTGTGGGGGACACAAAGTTGATATTTGTCTATTTATCACTTTGTGAGGTTTTCCCCAGTTTGGTTAGGACAATGCAGGATGAATCCACCTGATTGTCGGGAAGAAAACGAATTCCGTGCTTTGGAGGGCACGTTAAGTCGTCGGTCCCGATCGCTGTCTTTGAATGTGGTCGCTACACAAACCATGTCGTAGCTGTGCTTTTAGGCGGCTTAAATACTCGGACACCAGGATTCATCGGGTCGATCGTCTCGATCCCCACACGACAGAAGAAGTACGCCATGTTCGATAGTTCTCTCTATATACAGCGCCCTAGCACACATTCATTTGAAGCCTTGACTTACAGTATAGTTTTATTTATTGTTAAAAGATTCCATGATGATGGTATGCAAACAATATCTGCGAATAATAAAGTATTGTATGAGTGTGAATACTAAGCACACTACACGAGGCGACGGTCAGAAAGAGAATCTTGAATAAACCTATTTAAGTTTATTTTTAAACTTTCCTTATCCACAGAATAGATAATAATAGTCTTATCTTTCATCAAAAGTCTAGCTTTTTGATAATATTACATTTTTTTTTTATAAATCTATAAATACTACCTGGCTGTTTTGACAAAGTTAACAAAATATACGAGCCGGTTTTCCGATAATATTCAAATTATTGTATTCAACAACGAATTTACGTAAATGCGCATATAAAATATTGATAAGTGTTTCTTTGGCGCAAATAATCAACTAGGTACATAATTTAAGAATAAAATAGCAAACTAAACGTGTATTTAAAAAAAATATGACGTCCTAGCAACACTCTTGACACATTAAGTTCAAACTGCTAATAATAAAGTCGTTTGAACTAGGACAACTACAAACAAAATCTTGTATACTTTTAATTACTGTACACACTTTCATGTTTACACTGGACGGACGGTAATAGCGCAGTTAAGTAAATGATAGTTCTATGTTTAAACTAGCTAGTCCATCACTATGTCTGTGTACACGTGGCTGTGAAAAAATGCTGTTGAGTCCATTAATTTAGTCATAAAGTCAAACGCCCATCATCTGAGTCAACAAATCGTATAAACTTCAAAATCGATTCAGTCGCTTTTTGAACTAATAGGCGAGAAAGTACTCAAAGCATAAGAAATCTTTCGGTTCCGCATGATATTTTGTTGGTTCTAAACGTGTACACACGAACTTCTGATAGTTTTATGTAGTCAGTGCATCGATATGACCATGACGAGTCCAAGGCGAAGGGCGATCCTCGGGTTTTACGAGCGAGGAGTTTATGTGTACAGGCGCGACTGGGTGTCTTCTCTAGTTATATTACTCAGTGATGTCATAGCTCTACGAAGATATGCATTTGAATTCCTTGTTCTTTACTAAGGTTAAAGCTCTATCCTAGGTCCTTTATCTTATAAGATTGATAGCGTTTTCTTAAACTAATCGAGTTTTATGAATGCTATACTGAACTTGACATTTTTAATTTCTTTATTTATTGACTTTATTTGAGTAGTCTTTGTATACATTATGTGTTGTACATGTACATAGTATATATAAATAGTACTATTATTAGAATCATTTAAATTTTCCTTATTAGTCTCATCTCGTAAACATAAATCTAACTAAGTACCTAAATATCCGTTTAATTAAATAAATGCCAAAGAGATGAACCATTAATAGCATTTACCTTATTAGCATTAAAGCAAAGATCTAATAGAAAAGATATTGTTTTTATATTGTGGTAGATAAATTCCTGTCTAATGATTTCCATTTAAAACTCAACTAATAAGATTCATAAGAATCAAGTTACACAGAATAAAGGAATCAAACATAATGAGAGCCGGGTTCGTAGGGTCGTTCGACTCGAGAATCAAGAGGAAGAAGAAGAACAAGAGCTGCATTTATAATTGCAGCGTAAGACTAATTATGAACGATCTTAAGTATGTATTAGATGTCTGTGCGTAACATGCCAAAATTGTAAGTAACCTGTGTAACTTAATTATATATATTTTTTTAGACAATTTAATTATTTTTTGTTGAACTTTCTACATTGTATTGTGAATGCTGTGTACAATTTTAAAAGGATCTCAGATTTATAGTGCTATCCTGTTACTAATTTAAGTATAAAATCTGTTGTCTGTCTATTGTACCTTTTTGGATAAAATAAAATATAAATAGATGGGAAGTTTTGTCCTGAAATGTAGGTAATTTTAAATGCGAACCACTCCAGGCTATTTACCCAAGTATGCAGTCATGTCATTTAGTAAGCAGGTAGTTAACTGCCTCCGGAGGTCCTGGGTTCGATTCCCAGGGGGAAACACAAAGTTGATATTTGAGAATTTATCACTTTATGAATTTTTCCCCAGTTTGGTTAGGACATTGCAGGCTGAATCACCTAATTGCCCGAAAATAAAAAGATTTCGTGCTTCGGAGGGTACGTTAAGCCGTCGGTCCCGGTTGCTGTCTTTGATAGTGGTCGTTACTCAAACCATGTCAGAGGCCTGATAGTTGTGCTACTAGGCGGTTTAAAAACTCTGACACCAGGGTTCATCGGGTCCATAGACTCGATACCCACTCGACAGAAGAAGAAGCAGGTAGTTATTATAGTAGTCAGAACAACAGCTAAAAAAGCGTCTTTAACATCAAATCAGTTTCACCAATCGCTTACAAGCTCTCTGATTGGGAAATCCCTTACATCATAGGTGGCGCTGTGCGGTGTGTATTGCATTCGGTCGGTCCAGTCCAGCCTCACCGGCCCAAGTGTTGAGCAATACTGGTTACGAGAGGATGGAAATCCGAGTTCTTAGTGACCAAATGCATGTTTGCTTTGGTAAATTGGTTACGGGGAAGACAGAACGTCAACAAAAAAATACATTTGCCAACTTTTTTGCTATTGCTACAATGCTATTTATTATGACCATTGCAGATAAGAAAAGTAACTCTTCCATTCTATTAATTGGCTTATAAAAACATTTTATCCACAAGTCTTAAAAGAATGGCTTGATGAAAACGGTTCTAGTGTACACGGTCAACATGCGTTAAATATACCTATTTCAAAGTTCTAAAAGACGATTCCTGGAGCAGACCATATGATTTCTTATTTTCTGGTTCGCAAAGAGAAGCTGTATCGTAAGTAAGGTACCCCATCACACCGTATGAAACATGTCTTTCAAAAACTTTGTGCAACTATTTGAGTTCCATTTGCCCAATCTAACACTGGGCTCGATTCTATACTTTACGGCTAAAACTAAAATCTATTTGTCACTTTCAGACTAAAAACCTTAGAAAAGGACAGGAGATCTATTCTCCTCGGTTTTTGATTTGTCGGTGGTTTTATGCGTTATCTGTCATTTTTATTCACCGTCATATGACATGGGGGATAAAATTGTCAGAAATACTGGGGAAACGTGTAAAACCATAGAGTATAAATCGCCTGTCTTTTTGCAATTTTGTTATTTTTAGAGTGACAGATAGATTTTATTTTTAGTTTTAGCCGGTGGTATCTAGAATCGAGCCCACTGTCCATCTCATCAATCTTAAGGAGGTCACATTGCGCAATTACTTTACTTATATTGACTGAGCAACTCCTATCAGTTTGCGGGACGCTGTCCCTTACACCTGGTATGTATGTATGTATGTCCATCTCAAAGAGGTCACGTTACACAATTACATTCGCACTAAGAGTTACCGAATCAGAAGTATGCTCGTGCTATTACCAGTGAGGTTGATGACCTGTCAGCCGTCGGCGTCGGGCAGCGCCGGCGCAGTGAAAGTGCAAGTTTCAGACACCCGTGAGGAGATGAGGACAGATCGATTGGTGTCAACATACTCCGTGGTGTCAACCGAACAGTGACATATATTTATATAGTTAGTTCTTAGGAAGAATGAAAGGAGAAGAGAGAGGCTCTTGCCCAGCGGTGGGATCATTAAACGGCTAGATAGGAAGTAGAAGTTCTTTAAATACTTTATCCGTGTTTATTAGATAGGCAGTTCTCTACAAAAAATACATACATAAAATCATGCCTTTATCCCTAATGGGGTAGGCAGAGAGAAAGCGACCCAAACAAAAATCGTTCCGCCACGTCTGACAAGTTTTGAGGGTTATTTAAGATAGATTTGTCGGGCCCCGACGAAATAACAAAAATGAAAGTAGCGGGGACAAATTAGAATAAGAAGGATTTTAGACACACAATGCTTTATTTGATTCCCAGGGACGTTTTCTATGCGGGATTCGATTATATGGCCCACACACTTTTATATACAAAAGATACTTGCACTTATTTAAAAAGGAGACAATGATAACAATTAATAAATATGGTAGTAAACTGATGATGTACTTCTTTGGAACTTGTTATTCAACTGACTAGGGTGACGGGTGAAAAAGGCTGGAATGATATGAATGATTCTGAATTTGAATTGTGTTCTGGGAATGGTGGCCATTGTGAAAGATGAGGTGTGTGGAGGACGTAACGTATCGTTACAGATTTGTCTATATGTTGCTGTAGGTACCGGGATAAAGGCGTGATTATATGTATTTATTTAGTAGATAGTTCATATGAAACGCGAGAATCTTCTTGTTTAAATATGCGTGCAATTCCAACAAGGCTCTCATCCTATTATTAAATATTTGCAGAATTATCCTTGTGCTTTATTAACTACTTTGCAAGGGTAAATAAGTTATGAAGATCTTGTAAGTAGGAATATTAATTATATTTAAACTGATGAGAACATCTTTTAATGGTTTTAAGTGTAACTACAATGATGAAATAAAATTAACTTTTTATAAAATAAATGATTTTTAACCTTATTTATAATTAACAGTAGGTAATACATTATGTTATACTCTGCTTGAATACCTAATACGTACGTACTGAGTTCCTGAATGTATTTTACTTTAAATAATAATATATTTTCAATAGGTAGATAATTTTCTACCGTTTCAATTCTTCTATTGACCTCGTCGGGTTCATCAAACAAACGGATTACCCCTTGTGTCAGAGTTTAAAAACCGCCTAATAAATATGTCTCTGAAGTGGTTCATAGAGTCCTGAAGTTCCGATTTTAAGTATTCAATTGAGTACTGTAACAATAATACCTACTCCATTAGAGGAAGTAAATATTAGCTCTAACAAAGTCAGCCTCGTGCCTACAACCAGTTACAACCAGTTTGTCAAAGTTGATACCTAGTTAATATTCCTCAGGCATAACGTTCCTTCCGGAATCGATATCTACTGACTTCCGATTGGTCTGCTCTTAAAATAACTACTTAGATGGATAATATTATTGATATTTTACGATTGTGCGTTTTATTAACTGTAACCTATTTTATTGATTCATCGGATGTTATGATCTTTTTTGCAATCCTATAACCTGTAACAAAACGTTTTTATTTATGTAGCTTGATTGTTAAAATGCAGCTTTTCCGTAGAAAATTTTGGGAAACTATATGTCATTATATTTTACAAAATATCATCATCAGTATCAAGTAAACTTGGTAGCTTTGTTTTTATCTACCTAGATATTTGAAAAATATTTCCCGTTCAATCCCTTAGATTAGATAACTGACCTAGTAAGATACGGGATAAGGCTATCCCTAGCTCAGCTATGTTATCTAGGGGATTGATTTAACGGGGAATATTTTTCAAATATCTAAGTAGATAAAAACAAAGCTACCAAGTTGACTATATACTAACCCATGCTATAACGTTGACTGTATCGAAAGCACTAGAAGCTATTCCTAAGCCCGTGAGTGGCCGGTGATCTCGTCTGAGTCAGTTCCGGATCATTTGCGCATTCAGCTCCCGCGCCGCTCTGCGCTCGCGCATCTCAATCCGACCGGATCGAGGAAACACATTTACATTTGTTTACGCGCACTGGAATACATATATAGTACCTAGAGTACTCTAAGTCGCTGTGTGTGATGACGGGCTAATGTGACAAATGGAGGAAAGCGTGTCGGAGTATATTAGAGACGGGTCGGGCACGTGGTTGAACAAGCCGATGGCAGGTCCTTCAAAACTATAAGGGCTAATCAATCTTAGTACGGACGGACAAGGTCCCTCGTCTCTCAGTCAATACATGGCTCGAAAGAATCTGGACAAAACTAGCCCATAATAAACATTTACGGCAATAGAGACAGAGGGTTATGTTCTGCAGTTGGTGGTGCTTGGAATGATAGTGATGACTCTTCTTTTACTCTTTAATTTCTGGTAGGTCGTAAGAAAGTTAGTGAGTTTCTTGAAGCTGGATATGAATAAAGCAATACGTATCTTCCATGCTGGACTGAGAGCGAGAGAACAACATAGAATGTGCCAGCTGCATTTCCCCTCGGGCATGCTGTAAAAACCAGCTAAGGGATCCGAGGGTTTCTGTATATTGCAATTTGGGCGATAAGCTGACAACCTGTCACTACAGCAATGTACCTACAAATCTATCTTAAATAACCCTCAAAACTTTGTCAGACGTGGCGGAACGACCAATCTTTTTAGATTGTTTACGCTCTGCCTAGCCCATTAGGGATAAAGGCATGATTATATGTATGTATGAATATGAATATGCACTCTTCCGTTGCAACATTAAACTAATGTAAAGTTAATTAAAGTTAGTTTTATTGATATCCTATTGAGGTTGTTTACTAGTACTATCTATATCGACGTTTTATATATGATATGGTACCTTCTTATAGCAATATAACCTGAAACGGTATTTTCTGGGTCAACGATTCATACAGCCTTCATATGCGTTGGAATTTATTTTGCATGTAGCTTAAGGGTCTGGCAAGCGGTGGTCAGAAGAGGTAAGTAGGTCTGCGTTTGCATCGCTTTCACTGCACCGGCGGTTTAAAAATACGAGTTGAGGGGAGGGGCGCCACTAGTGGGATCCAAGGACATGAATTTGGAGGACTTCCATAACAATAAAGTTATAGCCAAATTTTGACTATGAATATTTTTTTTATTTTTTATTTGATAGCTTATAAATTGTCCCACTGCTGGACAAAGGCCTCCCTTTCATCTCTCCAGGCGTCTCTGTTCACAGCTTCTGTCGGCCACTGTTCGCAATAACCATCCAATAACAGAAGTTTAAATCAGAATAATTAATTTCTCTTTTTTTTCGACAGACGTAGGTAGAGAGGACTGTTTTGCTGTGCGTTTTACAGAAGTTTTTGGAAGCGCTAAAATGTATTGGCGTGATCTAAACTCAAAAATATCTTTGGAAATCAGGAACTAGGTACTTGTTACATGAAGTATTTAAATAAAAACCAGCTGAACTGGGAGCGAGAGAAAAACATAGAATGTGCCAGCTGCATTTCCTCCCGGGCATGCTGTTAAAACTAACTAAGGGATCCGAGGGTTTCTGTATATTGCAATTTAGGCGATAGGCTGACAATCTGTCACTACTGCAACCTACAAATCTATCTTAAATAACCCTCAAAACGTTGTCAGTCGTGTCGGAACGACCTTAGTTTACGTCGTTAACGCTCTGCCTACCATATTTGAGGGATAAGGGCGTGATTATGTATATGTATGTATTAAAACCAGGCGAATGAACGTGTTAGTAGGAAGTAGGGCACAATTTTCTTTCATAACCGTAACTTATTTTACATTTTCCGTTGCTCTTTCGTCAAAATACAATCAACAAAAGTTTTAATTTTAGCAGCAATGGACGAGCAACTTTTCGTAGTAATTTAGTGATTAATTCACATTATAATAGCACTATTGTTCTAACTGTAGCTCTATATTATAATAGTCGGTAATTTTAGTAAAGATGCGCCAAAGATTAGGTATACTACTTCTAAACACCATTGTGTTCTTCTAAAGAATTATAGTGATTCTGTATGTTTTAAACTTTATTTTTCATTCAAATTACCTTACATATCTAATACACCTATTAAGCACAATGTAATTCACGTGAATTGCAGCGACATACACTTTTTATCGAGCGACAAAACTGAAACTATCCCTGTCAGTTCTTGAAATAGAAAACAAACACGAAAAAGTTGTAACACGTGTATGGTTCCAGGGTTCCGTACTCAAAGGGTGCTGTATCGAACCTAACTACTTAGTGTGTCCGTTTTTCTGTCTTTTTATTGACTAGACTTATTATAAGTTATGAGACTTTCGCGGTTGTTCATTACAATAAGATTATTATTTTGAACGGGATTACTACCACGATTATATTTATTGTTACCTCGATATTTCATCGCAGTTTTATGCGATTATTACAGTTTATCTAAAAAATCATTAAAAATCGTCAAACAAACACGTAACAAAATAATTTATTAACTTTTAATAAAATTCCTATACTTATCTTATACGCACACATTTACATAACGCTATAAGAAGATATACGTATATATAGATCATTACTATGTATTACTTACGTGCAATGGAGGTGTTAAATGCAACAAGCTATTAAGAAACAACTACTTTACATAAACAACTAGAAGTAAACTACCTTAACAACCTTTCAGAGGAACACTTATGGCTTATTCCAAAGGTTTAAATGTCAAACTAACTTATACTTATAGAGGATTTCTAGCGATTGTTATTTTGAATAAGTAATTACTAGTTTTGCTAGTTTCTTTGGTAGAAAAATAATAATATTAAAGCATGGCAATAAAACTAAACCTGTTACATTTGTTTCGCTTTAAGAACGAGGAAAAAAAATTGCAAAAATAGATTTAATCGTTTTTTTTTAAAACTATTTGAATTGCAAGTTTATACATACATACATACATACATAAAATCACGCCTTTATCCCTAATGGGCATAAGGCAGAGCGAAAACAACCTAAACAAAGGTCGTTCCGCCACGTTTGACAAGTTATGAGGGTTATTTTATTACAAAAGATTATGATGTACGTATATTGCTATAGTGACAGGTTGTCAGCCCATCGCCTAAATTGCAATATACTGAAACCCTCGGATCCCTTAGCTGGTTTTTACAGCATGCCCGGGAGGAAATGCAGCTGGCACATTCTATGTTTTTCTCTCGCTCCCAGTCCAGCATGGAAGTATATGCGGTATCAAAATATCTGTACATGTTTTTGAATTCGCTTTATGGTTATTTAAGATTAAACTTTTTTACTAACATTAGTTGATGACGCAAATCTGCGCGTAAAATTTAATTTTTATCTTGGGATTTTGATAAACTAGTCATTTTGCAAAGTATGCCGACACTTGACGTGCTGTCATCACCTGAGTCTTACGAGCAGTACTGAGTGAGTCTTAGCTACTAATATGGTCAGCCTCTGGCAGCTACCAGACGCAAGAATTCAATTGTAGCTACAGTGGTCAGATGGACTGCATTATTGGAATGCGATGGTAGTTATTTCTAAACAGTTCAGAGAATGCATTAAGTAAAGTTTTCGAATTGATCATTCTTCTGAGAATGAACAAGCGCTATTTGACTTCAAGATTTTTGTTCAAGATTCGTATTTCTTCCATGCTGGACTGAGAGCGAGAGAAAAACATAGAATGTATCAGCTGAATTTCCTCCCGGGCATACTGTAAAAACCAGCTAAAGGATCCGGGGGTACCTGTATATTGCAATTTAGGCGATAGGCTCACAACCTGTCACTACAGCAATATACTTACAAATCGATCTTAAATAACTCTCAAAACTTTGTCAGACGTGGCGGAACGACCTTTGATTAGGTCGTTCACGCCCTGCCTACCCCATTAGGGATAAAGGCGTTACTTTAAGTATCAATAGTTTTGTGATATAAGTAAAGGCTGGTTATGTAAGTACTTATAATATGGATATGGGATACTTTATGTTTTAATAATGTATAAGGCAGCCATAAATTTACGAAAAATTACTGTCCAAGGAAGTTCGTCAGCTTCATAGAAATCATCCAACTTTTTAAACTTGCTAAGCTTCCCAACCAGAGCCGTAAAATATGAACAATGTTTTTGTTCCCGTAACTTTTGGAAGGTGTCTTTTGTTCTGTGAAATTTCAGCGAAATAACTCTGATCCAGAAAGTTACAGTTTGTTTCGCTTATTTAGAAATGTGTACTATCCAGCTTTTTCTGAAAGTATTGACTTTTGAAATAGGTTCCATAGTTTTCTATTATAGTTAATTTTATCCGATTACTTCGTTCAAAGCTAAACTTGATCTACAATATATTGAGCTATATATTTTAACCAATTTGTCTATGATGATTTCAGTGTCAGACAATATCGACCGCAGTTTATGGAACTAAAACATATTAGCTATGATTATTATAAGATATCTTCTGGCAATAGTCCTAAGCCTCCATATTGGGTTGTATATCATAAAGTTTATTGCACTGGATTCAAAGTAGTATAATATTGATAGCAATATTGGCATGAAAAGCAATACCACAATGAGAGCCGCCAATCCAGTATAATGTGTTTGCGATCAAACAACCGCGCGTGTTCTCCTCCCGTGTCAATATCGACCCAGATTCCATATTGTTTTTCAGCGTTTAATAAGGTTTCATATTTAATTGAGTGGCAAGATTTAGGTACTCGTATGTTGTGAAATTGATTGTGGGATCTATTAGTTAATTTGTGTTTTATTAGTTATTTTGTTGACATGAAAACACAATAATTTGTTTTACGCATTCTCCAATGCTCGTTCTTTGTACTTGTATTTTTTTTTTGTTATGTTAATCAAACATTTGTTTATTATAAGCACAGAGTGACAATTTCTGAACACCTACTACCACAGACTTCAGGGTTACTATTGGTTGTAAGACTTTGTACATGATAAAAATAAAAATTATTATTACTACCTTGAACATCGCTTTATGATCTACGTGAAACTACTGTTTTTTATTAATAAAATCAAAGTGAAACAACTGATCCATACTATATGCCATTCGCAATTATCAAGTACGTCACAATCATCTCATACGTAGCTGGGTTCAAGGTCCTCTACCACACGTTATGCAAATACAACCAGATATACAAACAGTTTACCTGATGTAGTTACTTCTTATTTTCTTGATGGGTTCAAGTCTCGTGTACACACGATATGCACCATGTGATCTATAATGGCCAATAAAACACTTGTATTGAAGCTATCGATGGATTAAGTCTAGATTTTTGATGTTATTTTGTTTTTTTTTTTAAATCTATTGTTAAAAGCTAATTTAACCCTTATGTCGAACTTTTGATTTTTGTAAGGCCGCTACGATGTAATTTCTCGTGTTCCATCGACACGCTAAGAGGAAGAATATTTGTAAGGAAATAAAATAGACTGGATACATTTAGTTAGTATGTACCTCTAGCCTCAAACCTAATACAGCTCTTCACAAGTCTAAGTGTGTGTACCTATATGGCAAAACTATAATGACTTAAGTTCCAGTGAATTAAAACTTAATATCAAATTGCAGTTCGCTAAACCTATAAAAGTATGGTATCAATCCAAATCATTAGTTTATGTGAGTTCAAAGTTCTTTTAATGTTTATTTGTCTTTCTACGCATGGCGGCCGTGGTCATATAGAGTTTATTGGTCCATCGAACCAAAATTTATGGCTGGAGAGATTGCAAAAGATTTATTGGTAATGCGTTCTCTTTTAATAATATTTTAAGTAAATTTATTAACAAGTAATTGTAATAATGGAATATCAAATTTCAAGGAGATACCTTAAGTAAATTCAGACCTGGCAAATATATGATTAGAACAAACTGCTGTTTTCTCATAGTACTTTAAAGTCATGTAATAATTGTTTTGAAAAATATAGAGTTTATTGGTCAATCGAACCAAAATGTATGGTTGGAGAGATAGTAAAAGAATTATTGGCAATCTGTTCTCTTTAAATAATACTTTAAGTAAATTTATTTACAAGTAATTGTAAGAATAGGCTATTTAATACTAAGAGGTAGGTACCTAAAGCAAATTCTAATTAACTAATTGCTGTTTTCCCATAGTACTGTAAAGTCATGTAATAATTGATTTGAAATAAATTCTATCATAGCAGGTATGGTCTGCAACATTAGTTACTATTGTTCTGTGTGTCCTCGATACATACTTGTAGTATATAATGCTAACTAGGAACCTCTATTCCCAATTAATTTTCTGACAATTAAAAACATAAATCTGAAGAAGGTTTGTATTTCTCAAGTTCCAATTAAAAGTTGACAAATACAAAGCTTCTTCTCTTTACGAAATTGTAACCTTAAAAGACGTAAACATTTCATACAAAAGCATCAGGCCTATGACGCGCACTGTAGACTTCGTTTTGTCTACACATTAACTCTTTCGTTGCGCACTTCACAACAGAAAATGACAGGCATTAACCATGGTGAAGTATGCAGCACGTGAAGACCAATTGAAGTCTGTGCGCATCATAGTCCTGCAGAACTCTCGTAGTTGAAGCTAGCTTTGTCTCTAGCTGGAGTGGTCCCATCTACAGTGCTCTAAAGTGCGGCTTGACCTCTTAGTGACCGGCGACCTTTACTTAGTAGATATTCAAACACGTGCTTCAATTGTTTTAGGCTAGTTTTAAAAGACAGACGAAAGTTTCATGTATAACTTTATTTTGTTTTGCGATGTTTTACAAAGTTCGATATTATAGATGAATTATTTATTGAATTTATAATTTGTTGTAGCTTGCGATTTAAATCAATGCAGGTGTGGTTTTGATATCTGTGGCTTGGCTTGGTATACAGACAAATTAGAGATGTGCAGATAAACCGTCCACATTTAATTTTAACATATCCTTACTACATACATACATAACTCGCCTTTATCCCTAATGGGGTAGGCAGAGGGTAAACGACCCAAATAAAGGTCGCTCCGCCATGTCTGACAAATATCCTTACTAATGGGCTAATATGTATAAGAGTTGTAATAATTGTGTCCGCCTATAAATCCAGAGCTGTTCAATTATAACAAACAAATATTTTCTCTATAAATGAGACACGTTACTTTACTACTGATGTTCCGAAATTTCAGTTTCACACAGTACAACCAAGGAATGCGGTACGTCGGTAATGGTGGCCGGAACGGAATCGATTCGCGACCAGTCGACCACCGACCACCTACCACTGCCGCTGTCGCAACGCCACTGAATACATACAGGATGTTAGTGCTACAATATTAAATGTTTCTGGCATTTGAGATATTTTTAGGAACCTTAAAATCAAAAACTAAAAAAGTATGTTTTTTGAAACGATGGTTGTAAAAATAAAATTTATCTTTATTACATAAAAATAATATAGGCAAAGTTAGTCCAATACAATTTACGTGGTGATACCAATTGGAAACACAAAAAAAGATCACAGAATCATAACCCTCTTACACCCTGTATGTTAGGTGAGGTTAGTACGAAAAGTGCGCAAGCGCAAGTGCAGCGTTCCCACGCAGGCGTCGCGCGTAGATCCTAACCTGACTGGGGAATGCCCATCTGGAAGGCATTTCAGATTTAGAATGCAATTTATGGCGGAGTAAAACGGTCGAAACGTGCGTAGATTGCGTACACCAGCTCAACTAGATTTTGAAACTATTGGTACTACTCTGGAATTTTGAATTATTTTATCAGATAATATTCTTCGCTTCAACTAACTAGTTACAATAACCCTATTATTTTGAATCTAAATCAAAATAGGGCGAAACAAAGATAAAATTACAGTCAACGTTAAATATACCAGGTGTAAGAGACACTGATAGGGGTTGCTCAGTCAACGACACTGAACAATTATCAGCAGGTTATTTTGTTAAGGAAATGAAAAAAAAATAGTTTTTCCATTCAAATGGTCTGATTGAGGTGAACATGAAATTATTAAAGAATTTCCTGGTGGCAGTTGTTCAGTGTCGTTGACTGAACAACCCCTATGAGTTCGCGGGACGCTATGCCTTACACCTGGTATTAGCGAAATCTGAGAACAAGATGCAACATCCTATTAGGATATACTTTTGTCAATTGTCTTGCGATACCGATTCACAAAATCTCAAGCCAAATCCAAGTCGTCGCCTACTCGTGAGAAAACGCGTTGAAATATACGCGTTGACGTAATTTGTCTAAGAAATACACGCGCTGACGCGAATAGGCGCGCATTCTCCTCGCGTTTAGTGCTCATAACTCTTCTGCGGCAGACCAGCAACGCTGATTGCAGCCGTTTTGTGAGAACAGTGACAGCTTTGAAACTGCAGGAACTGCAATATGAATTAGATTTTGGAATGCTTGTATGTCAATGAAATGGCAAGTTGTGGTGCTAAATAATGAGAACCATTTTTACGGTGTGTCGAATGGTAAGTACTTAATAGTCATTTTGCCAAGGGACAATCTGCGATGTAAAAAATATCCTCTAGATATGAATTCGACAGCGTTTAGTCGTTGACCATGAGATTGAACTCTGAGCTAAATTGTGTCATTAATATTGCTGACACCCTCGCCTCCTATGTCTTTTTATGGACAGATCTTTTTTAAGTTAAACCAATTCATGAAGCTAAAAAGGTAACTTTTATATTTAAACAATGTACATAGCGTAATTTGGACAATAATTATTATTACTTGTAGATATAAACATTTATAACCTACATTACACAATGAAATAGTACCTACTTAGTAAATAATAGCTTTTTCTGGTATTTTTTCTGTCTCTGTAAACACTACTCCAAGTGTCACCGCGTGTGGTATGTCATTGACATCAGCTGTCACGCCCCGGGAGGTGCCCGCGCAGCTAATGTGGGACTTTCCATGAAAGTTTTAACTATTGTTTATTAAGTTGTTCCATTTTTAAATGAATGACTGAACTGGCAAATACGAAGAGTAAATTGTATTATCATGAGAAACTTTATCAAATGCCTCTATTGCCTCTTGTAATCTGATTGAGTGATGCTTCACATAAACAAAAAGATTTCCTAAACGACAAGGAATAAATAAGGAAAACGAAAGTAACTTCTTCATTAGATGAATGTAGATTGTTGAAGATTAGATCGTTGGCATTCTCATCTTGTTATGAATTTCATGTCTAATTTGATTTTGTTTTTAAATAAATACCTAATTAAAATTACGCACATTTAGACTGGGAGCGAAAGAAAAACATGGAATAGGCCAGCTGCTTTTCCTCCCGGGCATGCTGTAAAAACCAGCTAAGTGATCCGACGGTTTCAGTTTATGGGCTGACAACCTGTTTCTACAGATATACGTTATACCTACAAATCTATCTTAAATAACCCTCAAAACTTTGTCTTAGGTGGCTAGGTGGCGGAACGACCTTTATTTGTTTCATGAATATGTATGTGTATGTACATTTAAAAAAAAACTTGTTAATTATCTAATGTATCTAATGTAATGTTAACACCTAGCTACTAAACAGTATTTATCTCGTGAGCAATGGCTATGATCTACCTAGTTTTATTAAAACGGTTATGCACTCAGGTTAACTGTCTCTTACATTAATACGATACTGTCACATTCTTAACAGTTCGCGTCGTCAATTCGTATGCTCTGACTGCGTTGATGTACTGTTCATTAATTAATTGGTTATAATTATCATAGAATGTTCGAGCGATTTTACCGCATGTCTCGTAAAGTTAATCGAAGCGAAATAAGTGGCGGTAATGGTTCAGAATATGAGTGCGCTAATAATAGGAACCTTATTAATGTTTACAGCTCGTGACTCGTGAACGTCACGAAAAGGAAAGTATTATTCATATAAGTACAATATTTATCGATAAATAATATCAGGCAATATTAAATGCTTTATTTAATTAAATTCTTCCATGCTGGGCGTGAGAGAAAAACATAGAATGTGCCAGCTGCATTTCCTCCCGGGCATGCTGTAAAAACCAGCTAAGGGATCCGAGGGTTTCAGTATATTGCAATTAAGGCGATGGGCTGACAACCAATCACTACAGCAATGTACCTACAAATCTATCTTAAATAGCCCTCAAAACTTTGTCAGACGTGGCGGAACGACCTTTGTTTAGGTCGTTTACGCTCTGCCTACCCCATTAGGGATAAAGGCGTGACTATATGTATGTATGTTTAATTAAATAAACAGATTGATAGGGCAAATATCATAACCTCTAGTTTAAAATTTAAATATCTAACATCTCAGTTCAGAGATCTTAGTTCTACGACGTCCTATAAATGTTAAAATAAAAAACTATTTACTTTATTTGGCAAATGAGTATTTATCTAATCACAACTCATAATTTAGTTATACATGACAATCCTTACGTAAGTTTCCTTACAAAAACCTCCTAACCTCCCTTAAGCCCCTGGTAATATAATTAACTAAACTCTCGGCCCTTTGCCCTAAACAAAGAAAAAGGTTAGTTGTCTGACCTTTCGTGTCTTAACTCTTTAGTGGAGAAAGAAGTAAGCCTCTTCTAATAGGACGGATCGCCTTTTACAAAGCTTCTTAAGTCCTTTTACTATTAACTTAACTATGGTGGTTCTTGATAGATAAATATGTTAGATGTTGTTTGGGGAAAGTTGTTTGTTATCATGACATACCTATCTGAAAGTAGCATAAAGTACCTACTCTTAAGGCAGGAAAATATCTTATTCACACGGTAAAAACCGCGGTTGGCGCCGTGGGCCAAAAATCAAGCATTTTATTATGAATGATTAAAACATACTCTATTATATGATAAAAAAATAATTTCGGTATATATTTTACTTGTAGAAACGTATAAATACCTGTTGAAAATATAAAAGTATACTGAAAACTAAACTCCTACTAAAATAAATTAATGTCAAAACCCGAAAAGGACACAGCCGTGCCATGTCAAAGCTAATTTATTCAATCAAGCTTAAACGGGTACAACACAAAGCCAAAATTGATATCGGTATTAGCTCGTAATCTCCCAAAAGAGGTCAATTTGGATACAGCCTTGTGAGGCTAAACCGATCGCTTCATGGTCGCTTTTCGCTAATATAGGGTGTGAAGAGGGTTCATGGATATTTCACCTTCATAGTACATATATAATCATATTACATACATATAATCACGCCTTTATCCCTAATGGGGTAGGCAGAGCGTAAACGACCCAAACAAAGGTCATTCCGCACGTCTGACAAAGTTTTGAGGGTTATTTAAGATAGATTTGTAAGTATATTGCTGTAGTGACAGGTTGTCAGCCCATCGCCTAAATTACAATATACTGAAACCCTCGGATCCCTTAGCTGGTTTTTACAGCATGCCCGAGAGGAAATGCAGCTGGCACATTCTATGTTTTTCTCTCGCTCCCAGGCCAGCATGGAAGAACCTTAATAGTAGGGCTAGTAAACTGATCAAGATAGATAAAGAAAAATAATAGACAGGGGAGAGATACGAGGCAAAGGTCAAATCAGTAGGCGATGGACTGACAACCATTTACTAAATTATTTGGCAAATGTATTTTATCTAAAGACCCTCAAATAAATGATGTCAGAGATGGCGAGAATGCATTATCATGAAGTTCTTATCGCTCTGTCTACCGCGTAAGGGATATATAGGTGTGATTATATATGGATATAGAATAGAATATGCTTTATTGCGCACTAAATAAATCATATACAGAAACAACAAACAAGGAATATAAGTTTACATATAGGCGGCCTTATTGCTAAGTGGCAATCTCTTCCAGGCAACTTAGGTACAAGAAATGGTTTATGGAGCTGCGTTAGAAGTGCAAAACTAAACTTAGCTAAAATACTTATTAATCTAGTACAACAGGTAACTAAAATGAAAAAAAATATGAGAGGCTTTACATACATATTACGTAAGTATGTATATTGTATATCTACTGCGAATAATGGTTATGGCGTTACACCGAATTCATCGGATCTCCATAATTATGTGGTTGCATGCTCGATGCTCGCCAAGTATGGAAGCGGTCCTTATTTATACGAGCCGACTACGTAATGTACGCCTACATTAACAGGTTTAAGTATATCAAGGTTTACTGAACTGTTCATTGATACTTTAATAAACCTAAGTAAATATTGAGTACCTTTGTACAAGAGTGGTTTGTGCTTAAAGATCTCAATCCGAAAATAAGATTATTTTATGCTGGCTGAGTTAACCAATTAGCCTCGCTCGCTATCGGTCGTATGTTTTTGTAATCCTAATATCTTAAATAACAGAATTGTTTAAAAAAAACTAAAATATCAATGCCAAAAACACTAAAAAACTCTCTTGTAAAATTTGCATAAGTATTGAGAGCTCTGTCGTTATAATACTAGATGCCCGATGTGTCTACAAAGTCTTTTGTTTTGAAACATGTGGAAAATTTGAAATTTCCCTCCTGGCAGACGAAAGGATTAGCGGATAATGGAGCTTATGTGTTCGTAATGGGCGGAAAATGTGTCTGAGAATTGGTAATAGCTTGTGGTCATAGAAAATGGAAATCAATTTTCAGCTAGCAACTGAATTTCTTGATGTATGGTTAATTGAAGTGAATTATTTCAAAAAGTAGTCTTATAATGTATTTACATAAGAATTGCTTAAGTTTGTTAATATAAGTTAATTTATTTACTGTACCTATAGAAGCGGAATGATGTGTCGTTGACAAACCCTATCGGGTTTAACGACACGATTATCATATATATATATTTATTTTATGCAACTAAATAAATAAATAATTGAATTGAAAATTGTCGCTAGACTCTAGAAATTGTTAAGTATCTCAAGTGAGAAAAAGATAATAAATAAAAAGAAATACGCTAGCTTATTATATTAAATCTATATTTTCTTACACTTGTTCGCCATTATTATACGTTTCTGTTTCAGTTTAACAGTTCATCTGATGATATTTACCTGCAACAAAGAAACATACTCATTAATAAAGTTAGTAATTCAAAAAGAATGGAAGCGGCAGTTAATTCTTCATTAAATAAATATCTGTTGATTTCGATGATAAACATTACACGTATCATAATATTGTATATATTCCTATAAGATTTTGTATCATGCTGCCTATAAGCAGTGATAACAATTAAGAGAGTCATTTATAATCAGCACAAAATCTTATAAGAACAGAATCGCTATAAACCCATTTTAATTGATTTTATTTTCTCATTTATCTTCATCCAATAAATTGTATCTGATTTAAATATGACATAATCTTTATACATGACAGAATACACGTTAGAGTAAGCTTGCTCAGTAGAATCATGATGTAATATCAATGGAACAGAGCACGCTGCTGCAGTGTCGCTAGATTTCAGTATAGGTAGTTCTTTAAATTATCAAGAATATTATCACATTCCTAATTAACCTGTTATTCAAAAATCACAGCATTTCAACACGGTTGTCTTTAATTAGAATATAAAATTAATATAGAGTCGGGAATAAGGTTGCGAAATCGGAAGCAGTGCTTTCCGCCGCGCATGAGCTCTTAATTAGTAGGTACCACTAATTTAACCTGGCGGCCATTACACAATATTCTGCCAGTTTCCAGAAAATTACATGCCACTTCTTGGAAAGTTAATGCTAGCGCAAGCTCAGTGAACTACATGTGAGAGCTATGCCATGCTTGATTGAATCTGTGATTATTTATGCACAAAAATAATATTTGTCAATTTCTGATTACCTGATATGGTGCAATTAATAAAACACTATTTACGAGTACACTAGTTCCACTAATATATTTTTTTTATTTGTTGTTACAAAACCGGTAGCAAAGTTAAATAAAATATTAGTGGAACTACTGTGAATAATGTTTTATTAATAGCATAATATGGAGTTCTATCAAGAAGTTAACAATACAAAGTGTAACAAGTTATAAATATCAACATCTAAACTATGTACAAACAAATATTTTTGCTAGTTTAAATATTTAAAAAAAATATTTCCTTCAATAATCATTTGCCAATCCAATTCATTCTGTCTATTTTTCAGTTCAAAGAAAAAAGTATAGATTCTAACCATTTTTTATCTTGAGATATTAAAAAGATGGCCAGAATACCAAAAACTAGTTGAACGAACTTGTTTGGTGTAATGTGCACAGAATAACAATCAAAGAAATAGACACTATATAACGCCTAGAAATAAAAGCTCATCCATCAGTCACGCTTAGCTTGCAGATCTGTCCCTTTGACAAATTACTTCTAGCCCATTGACCTTAGTGAACCTACTTTATCTACACAGGGCAAAGCCCTTTTCAGATGCTACAGACTCAGGCCCGTATTTATATCATTTAGTCAGCTTTTGAGACTGACAGCAAGTTCAGTATCAGAAATGTCATTTTAATACAAAACAATCTGTGAAATCCACACTTCAAATTGATCTCAATCTTTAGATCGCTTTATAAATACGTCCCTTAATCAACATGATCTAATTAAAAAAAGGTATAATTTGAGAATAAAATACGAAAACTACAATTATCGAAGTGAATCTGAGAATTGAAGGATTTTAAGTCTGTTTGTATTGTACTGTTCATTTTGTTACTTTTAATTCGGTTTCATGAAACTCATGTGTTTCGTTGTGTAATAAAGTTATTTTTTTATAACGTTTCTCACTTTAAATAGAACATTAGTTTAAATAATACCTACCTACTTTTATAATCGTCTGCATAATAACGGTACAAATATAATTCAATGCTAATTACCCATATTGTTACCACATTGTCGCTGAAAATACAGTTATGAATTTAGAAATTTGCAATTACTCATTCTGTAGATATGCACACAGTTTGAGTAGGTAGGTAAGAATATAGGCAATTGACAAAAATATGGTTAGTTTATTTAAGTTCATGTGACACACATAAGTTGACTCATTTTGTGGTATTTTTAAGACCTGCTAGCAACTGTGTTTACTTC
Organism: Scrobipalpa costella; assembly: GCA_949820665.1. NCBI lineage: Eukaryota > Metazoa > Arthropoda > Insecta > Lepidoptera > Gelechiidae > Scrobipalpa > Scrobipalpa costella. Next base: position 25,462,994 of record OX463297.1, read on the forward strand.
TATTTTAATTCACTGCCTGTCAATAGTTTTGCTTTTTAATGACTTAGGGCAGCAACATACATACGTTACTTACTGCGCACAAGGGTGCACGCAACACGCTGTTAATGCTTTTTGCATTACCTACAACACACATGCGTCACCTTACGCTCTACACGCGTGTACTGGCAGAGGGATGCGTCGGCATAGAGTTTATCAACTTAATGCGATGCATGTGTGTTGTAGGCAATGCAAAAGGCATTGACAGAGCGTTGAGCGCAACCTTGCGCGCAGTAAGTTACGCCTGCTGCCCTTACTAGATTAGATGACATACCTACCCATTTCTCCATTTGTGTCGGTATACGACTAAGCATAATCTCTCTTAGCCGTTGACTCGTGTTTCTGCTCTAGATTCATATCCTATTAGATATCAGCTTATCATTAACGTGCTAAATCTGGTATTCGCAAATTAATGTACATATTTTGAATGTAGGTTATCTTAATTTTTTTTTATTTCAAGATTTTAATAGAACAATACGAATCGATTGAAAACGTTACTTACACCCCAGGATAGACAATTATCTAATGAGTCTTGATGAGATCTTTTTTGTAAAAAAAAGGACCAGCCTGACTAACTGAACCTAAACACTAGCCATGCCAGATAGGTACTTTAATAAAAACAAAAGTAGGTATACTAAATTGAAGCATCATGGTGATGATCAGCCTGTGTTAGGCCACTGTTAGACATAGACCTCTGAGCTCGGTCTTCAGCCGATTTTCATCTTCCTTACACGAACATCATCGCTCTACCAATTTTCAGAATGCCTTTAATACATAATACATTATGGTTTCCACTCTACAACCTACTTCAAAAACGGAATATGTTTGCAAATATGCGTCTCAGCTCCGGGGGCAAGTATCCGGAACTGTCCTTGACTTCTCCAAGCTGCCAGCTCCAGACAATACATTGCGTCAGACTCAAGCGGCGTCAAAGACAGACTCGAGTCTCGTCGCGACTATATGACGACACGAGAGTGCTCGTGCTAAACGAATACTCAAGTGCAATGCTAATATGAGAAATGTGAAAACAAGCTACATAGCTCATGAATCTTTAGTTTTGTTTGAGGATGAAGTTACTTAAAACTTTTTCTAAGTACTTCTTTTAATTTTCTTCCATGCTGGACTGGGAGCGAGAGAAAAACATAGAATGTGCCAGCTGCATTTCCTCGCGGGCATGCCGTAAAAACCAGCTAAGGGATCCGAGGGGTTCTGTGTATTGCAATAAATTGAATAAAGGCCTAAAGGCGATGGGCTGACAACCTGTCACTACAGCAATAAACCTACCAATCTATCTTAAATAACTCTCAGAACTTTTTCAGACGTGGCGGAACGACCTTTGTTTAGGTCGTTTATGCTCTGCCTACGTCTGCTCTGTATTCTTTTAACATGACATCAATTTCATTTCATTCACATATATAGGTAAAAGATTATACAGACATATAGTGTTATCTATATACAGGCATTATTTTTGTCACATAATTTGCTCATTGACCCCTCAGCCTTGATGCCTAAAACAGTGTTTCACAGTTTAGTCGGCGGTGCCAACGAGGCGGCGTCGCCTTTTACACGTAGGTATTAGTTATATAAAATACGTAGACTCTTTTGAACCATAGGGGGGTAAGCAGAATATCGTCAGTCTATAATAAAAGCCATATATTTATCACATTCTGAAATTTATAATACTGTAAACAAGAAGTTATCTCAAGGGGGCAAGACCATAAATTCCTACTGAAATTGTTTCATAATGTTATTTTTAATAGTTTGTTGGTAATATTTGTCAAAAAGTTCAATAAAGGTCAAAACTCAGAACACGAAACTGCGGGAGCGAAAAAAAAACCATTGAAAATAAAAAGATAACAAAAGATATTTGGGTAATTTTCTGCTTCATTAAAACAGTTGAGCCCACCTTTGGAGAGTCAATAACATTTGCTGAGGAGCTTTTTGGTCATTACGAATAAGGAAAGTCGAAAGGTCAACGAATTCCATACACCCAAGTAAAGTAATACCTTGATTTGAGGGCAATTCGATGTTGCAAATGACACGACTTAAATTATTATGTAAGGAAGGAAAATTATAAAAAGTGTAACGGTATCTTTCATTGACTTATGAACCTGTAATTCCATTCCTGTATTTCTCTATCATGAGATTCATGAGATTTTAGTTAAGATTTAGTTAAATCGTGTTCTTTGAGAATTACCCTCAGTATCATCCACTATGTAAATTTCTTCATAATTATTAATGTTTATTAAGTCAGACGACTTCCTACACTGTTTCCCACACTAATGGATTTAATGGGATCAGTAACTAAATCTTCGTTTCAGATATTTTTGTAAGGTCTCGTTTAAAATTTACATATTAAAGTTCAAATTTAATATTCAGTTTAGTTAAGACTCATAATTTACAGATGTGCAAAAAAATTCATTAAAACCAGACAAAAACGTAGGCAGTATTTCTTGAATTTGAAATGTAGGATGTTTAGAAATATTAAGTAATAACTACCTACCCATCTAACCCACTTTATTTAATTAGTTTCGATTGAAAAGGTGCTAAAAATATTATGATTACTAAACCATCAGCAATAATCAAACATTACATCACTTGTGTAAAAGCTATGGACGTAAAAGTAAATATTATACAATACGATGTCGAAATGGTGTCCCTGCGGTTTTCAGTTCGTTGAAGAATGTTATCGCAATATTTAATTTACGCACTTATCGTTATATAACGAAAAGGATATAATTTCTGCGTCAACAACGAACACCATTAGTAGAGCAAAAGGTGACACGGGTTGACTAAACCATCGTGAAAATTTATCATCTTAGAATAGACTGGAAAATGGTTTTAAGATACTTGGTACACTCACTATACGCACTGCAAAAAGGCTGACTGATAAGGTGGTCTGTTTATGAGATACAGCTTTCCGAAAAGTTAATTTTGCCTTTTTGTTACGTAACCACGTGTTGAAATATATATTTGGGACGTATATTTTTGGAATCGGCTCATTGAGCTCTTTTATCTGATACCCTACTCAACAGGTTCCTGAAAAGCACCATGGCAGCAGACCAACACCATCCAATGCGCATAAGTGTCTATATGCTCCAAACACGGACTCAGCCATGGTTTAGTCAACCCGTGTCACCTCTTATACTATAGGGACAGCTAGCTTTTTATCACGTGGTTACATAAGTTTTACAGTAGTAGTGAAACATGTTTTCCCGCTTTCAAGAAGTTAAAAATAGCTTAAAACGCTAGTGGACAATGTAGCTATCATTATACTTAATCAGAGCATACTTTAATTCAATCTATGGGTTTTTTTTATCTGCTTGATATGCAAAAGAATAACAGGTCCCTTAATGGATTCACTCAGTAAAAAAATACTGTGTCACACCACCATTTTCGAAAAGTCAAACGCGATTATTTTCCATTATATTATTCTTCCATCACACGTGCATACATGCCTGGGCAAATGTTATACGATCCGTTAAATCCATTATTTGTAGAATAGAATAGATTTATTGAGTATAGAATCCAGGTAACATTATTGCAGATTTTATACATTAAATGGTCTAAAGACTGCCTTTATAAGCGTATACACAATATTATTTTTAAATCCAAACATAAAATGAACTATCAAACTTAAAACCTGTATTTCCATCTAGTATTTATTTTATTAACACTTATTTTTATGATTTACTCTTCCTGCTATTGTTAAATTACAAAAATTACGAGAATGAATAAAATGAAGTAATTACAGTGATTTGGTTACTATTATCATTAAACCACACACAACACACTCGCAATTTATTTACGAGTATTACTATCTAAAGGCGCCGCAATTTCATTCGCGATTTAGATAAGTAAGTTTTCGTGCAATAGCAAATTATTATTTTATCTCGAGGTAAAAAGTAGCCTTTGCTACGTCTAAATCATACAGCTGATAAGGGTCTGCCGTCGTAGTGAAATCCCATTTAAACGTAGTTTTGCTTTTATTTCTAAATAGCAAAACTTACCTTAACCAAACTCCGTACACGTGACCAAATGCATCATATCTATGCTTCTATTTAGGTTTGGTTTGAAAATAACAAAAATTGTATTATCGGTCTTATTTTGTTTAATAAGCTTAATATTTTTAAACCAAACCTAATTAAAAGTATTTGGTTATGTGTACCAAGTTTGGTTACGTTTCGTTTCACTACTCCGGCAGATCTTAAAATGGTAATACAATTTTAAAAATAGTTTTAAAGTTTCTCTAATACAAACAAATAACATTCGTTTCAAAAATAATAGTAGGTACCTATAGACGTGTGTCGTGCGTTGCGTGATGGTAAGACCGGCGTTTAAGACAAATTGTCTTCTGAACGCGTGCCCACAGACTGACCACAGACTTAATTAAATAAGCCACGTGAGTCAGATACCGAACGGATACATGTTTAATTATGCAGTATATTAGTATTTTATTCTTTAAACCGTTTATAAATATTAATAGTCCTCCCGCCGATTTTCGGTGATGGCGGCCAATCTCCCAGAGATCGGCCCTCTGCGCAGGCGTAGTCGAATCGAATGATTAAAGAATTTATTTTAGAACCAAGAACAATTTCAAAAATACGTTTATTTAGGTAAGTAAGGATTGTAAGTATTGTTACGAGAAAAGAAAAGTACGTTTCTATTGTATTAATTTATATAGGTTCTATTACATTAATTTTCAAAGTGGTTTTGATACAAACATAATAAGTATCAGTCTGTATTATTATAGTTCGTTGGAAACAAAATACTCTCTTAGACAAACAAACAACCTGACACCCTCAGTAGATATTTGCAATGTAAATGTTTAACCTTGTTGAGGGAAAATAGTTCTTATTGTTAAAAGGATAAGAGCTTAAGAAAAGTGAATTCTATGCTGCGAGGTTATATGCATTGTTGTGACGAGAAAAATACTTTGAAATACCTACTTATAAGTACACGATGAAATCAATAATAACCACCTTAACTTCAGCTTTCGTCTAAAACTAAGAGCAAATGCAATATTTTCTGTTTTCGTTTGTTGCGTTTTATTAAGCTTAGGTAAGTTAAAAAAGACGATGTCCTTATGAAACATATTCATTTATTTATCATTAATTTAACAGTTTACAGTACACAGTAAACTACAAAGGCCATATACGTATAGAACAAAGACACAACTGGCACAGCTTATTCTTATATTTCCTGGATATCTACAATATTTTTTGAATTCGGAACGTGCATTCTCTACTCGAATGAGGATGAAATTTTTTACAAATCCAAATATGTACCTACTAGAAAGTCAGGAATAATTATGATTCATTCCACAATTGAAACAGCTGACAACAATACAAAAGAAAAGGTTTTGACAACCGACAAAACAGTACATTGAACACATGTAATCGCACTATAACCATCAGATAGCACAGTGCAAAATATGTATCTGTATCACATGTATAACGGGTGTAAGGGACAGCGTCCCGCTAATTGATAGGGGGTTGCTTAGTCAATAAAACTGAACAAATCCCAGCAGTTTTTTACAAATTGCCTGATCGAGGTGGACATTTTTATGGGAAGTTAACATTTTTTTTAATCTCCTAAAAAAATGCTGGTTTCAGTTGTTTAGTTTTGTTGTCTGAACAATCCCTAACAGTTTGCGAGACGCCGTCCGTTACACCCGGTATTATAATTGATCCAACCCACGGGAGCATGACGCATACTCCACTTGACTCAGTTGTAGAGCGAATTCGCGAACCAACTTCCATCCATGCTGGACTGGGAGAGACAAAACTTAGAATCTTCCAGACGCTTCTCGTCTACGGTATATTGTCGGATTCAGTAGAGGGAGACAAGAGTTGCGACGAAAGGCTGACAGCCTATCGCTTATTCGCTATAGCGAATTAGCAATGCACAGTTTGTTATTTCTGAAATGACCCTCATACCTCGCCGCCCTATCATGACATTGATGCTCTACCTAGGTACCCCTTAAGGAATACAAGTGTGACTATATGTATGTATGTATGTTATGTTATAATTGATCCAACCCACGGGAGCATGACGCATATTCCACTTGACTCAGTTGTAGAGCGGAAAGTGAGTCAGCTACCGTTTGAGCTAGACTCACTTGAGGTAGGTCGACCTTTATAAGAAAAAAAGGTATTCGACACGCAAAAGATTAGATTAGAAGAAAATAATTTCACGAATAAGTGATTTTGGGGTCACATTCTACTAAAGCAAATAAAACCTGCCTGGGTCTTTAAACTTGCAATTTTGCTTACATTTAGGTCAAGTCTTTTTACCTTGAGGTTTACCAGGTGAGCCAGCGAAGTAGTAGTAGAGGTTTACAACCTATTTTTATCTGTAGCAATTTCCTGACTACTCAAAGAGCGATCTGTAAGTTTCTGAGAGGCTCTATCCGGGCATATCTCGTTCAGTAAAACGTCAGCGGCGCCATATTGACAAAGTTTAATGCCAACTTCTCGCTACTCTGAACTTTTACTTCAGCTAGCTTCAGCTGCCCAACGTACAACAATAATATCCCCCTACAATAGTAATAGTCTTTATCGATAACTATCTACAGTACGATTGTCTCTACAAAGTGTTTGGCTACGATTTTCTTACACGTGTGTGTATCTATTGGTAAACTAAACATGTTTTGTTTTGGTCAAAATATTTTAAATAGATTCGTTAGGACTGAGCGAGAGATACTGTAAAATTTTGACAATACAAGTTTGTTTTTTGACATCCCAACTGCACAAATAAATATGTTTTTCCTACTGACCTAAAAAATATTTTAAAAATTCGTATGAAATCCGCTTGGTTCTCAAATAAATCCTAACCTAATTGTGTATCCTTGTAATTTCTTATAAATGCCTTATTTGAAGCGTAACATGAATCATCAAATCATGGCGTCTACTTGTGCTAATAATCCAATTACTGAGAATTGCAGGCAAACAGCCAGACCCAATTAAAAGGTCGGGGATTAATGATGAATTAACTGAGAGGGATTTTGCAATGGATAAGGTCTGGGTTAAGCAGAGCCTGGTATGTAGGTTCAATAAGTTGAACAATATTTCAAACTATTTGCAACAGTAAAAGACATTGAGAACACTTGACGACTTGATGTTGGTTTTGTGGACAACGTAGTTTATTTAAAATGGCATAATATAATTATTGAGTATCAAAAACATAACTGGATTAAATATTGCCCGCGGCAAAATTATACTAAATAACGTAATGATCGAATACTACACGCAGTTGGTTAACTTTTTTTCTAATCCAAGTTATTTTTAGACAGTGCTTGTTTACAAATAAAACAATATCAAATAACTATAATACTGTCCTTAAACAAAACATACTAAATTTATACAATGATAAATGGACACAATGAAAATACAACAAATAAGTTGTAATACTAAGGGCCGTATTTATATTCAGCTATCATGAGTGACAGCGAGTTTTAGTTCGTACCAGCAATGTTATTTCAGTACAAACTGGCCTGTCAAATCCATACTTAATATAACTCTCAAGTTTGATATCGCTTTATAAATACGAACCTAAATCTTAAATTACAGGAAAATTTATTAACTACTGAATATTAATCACCAATATCAATTGAAAGAAATATTGTGCTTGATTTTTTAATCAATAAAAAGTAATGTCTTTAGATAATCCTGCAACCACCACTTTACTGTCAATTGAATAATCCTTGTCGTGATTGAGATCACCGCATTTAATCAATTAGTTCGCTAAATCTTCTCAATCAGTGATTTCTTCAACAGTGTCTCGAGTGAGTTCGATTTCCATTACATCGTCAGAAATTTTAATTGCATCTAGATGATCGTTCAGAAATGTAGAGATTACCAAGAATTGCGTTTTAGAATTCGGTTAATCAGATTCATCCATCGGTTTTTCACTATTTGCTCTGGAAATAACATTGGCTGGCATGGCCTTGAATGTGTTATTTTAATAGAGAAAGTCTACAGGTTTTTTCTATTCGTCTTGCATGGTATTAGTCCAATTTAAGTGATGCCATCAAAGTTTAAGCAAGTTTGCACGGGACCGAATCCTCCTACACACAGCATATTATTTTTCATTTATCACTATCTTCTAATTTCTTGTGTCTATTATGTTCCACCTATTTTGCTTTTAAATTTATTTATTAAACATTCTTCACTTTTCTTGTACACCATACATTTTATTACTGAAGCAACTTCTTTCTATTCTTACTGGTTTATCTTTTCACAAGCATCGATGATCACTAAACTAACCAATTCTATTTTAATCTTCACCGTGAAAGAGTTCTTTCGGCGAACAGTCGTGACTCTAATTACGCAAGCTAATTTATTATCTCAGATGATAATAATAAGAGTGCCTTTTGTTTGGAGACGTCTTCAGATTACGCAATGAATAGCAGGAATATCCATCCAGTTACTAATTATTTTTTATTTGTTGGTTATTTGGAACTAAGTTTGTAATCAGATAGGACCAAATTTGGTAAACCAAATACCGAGAATCTGTAGAACTAATTATTTCGAAGTAGGTCTTCTACCTCATCTTTAATTACATTCCTCTCATTGACAGGTAATGGGAGCTTTTTTTTGTTTCACACAAAAAAACTGAAATATTCGTTTCCAAAAATGCAATAATTATCAACAAATAGTCGTTATTTTGCATAAATTATACACAAAAAAAAAACCGTTGACCAAATTTAAAAATGACCAGACATTCCAGTTAATGTATACTTACTAAACCCTCGTTACAGCTACCAACAAAAAATGGTCAGTAAATAAGAAACTCATTAATCATTTTGTTTGTATACAGGAATATAAAGAGAAATATGTAAATTATATGACAATTTTTATATAAAAGAATCTAATCCTTTTTTTAGATTCCACATACATACATACATATAATCAAGCCTTTGTCCCTAATGGTGCAAAGGTCGTTCGCGTCTGACAAAGTGGGTTGAGGGTTATTTAAGATAGATTTGTAGGTATATCGCTGTAGCGACAGGTTGTCAGCCCATGGCCTTAATTACAATATACTGAATCCCTCGGATCCCTTAGCTGGTTTTTACAGCAGATAGACTCGATACCCAGCATGCCCGGGAGGAAATGCAGCTGACACATTCTATGTTTTTCTTTCGCTCCCAAGACAGCATGGAAGTATAAGTGTATTTTCATATACATGTAACAAAAAAATACCTGCCTTCGTGGTCTAGCGGTCTGAGCCATAGGCTCTCGACCCGAAGGTCCCGGGGTCGATTCCCGGCGGGGGACAATAACTTTGAGTTGTTGTTTCTAGTTTGGTTAGGACATCGTAGGCTGATCACCTGATTGTCCGAAAAGTATGATAATCCATGCTATCGGATGGGCATGTAAATAGTTCCTGCGCCTGATTTCTCTCTGGTCGTGGCAGTCAATCTCTCCCATCAAAATAAGAGATTGAAGGAAAAGAGAATGCACTTGTGTGTTGCGCAAACTCTTGGTTACTAAAAACTAGTCCTGCGCAGTTGGCCGATCTCTGGGAGATTGGCCGCCATCACCGAAAATCGGTGGGGGACTATTATTTTTATTAACAAATAAATCTTAATTATTTTAAGAACATAGTCTAGTTGATAGTGCATCTGCATGGCACCCCGATACAGAGAATCCTAGTGGGGGGTTATGAGTGTGATCGTGTCTCGTGTCTTAACACAAAACTGATCAACTGGACTTTCTGTAAGTATCTGAACTTAATGATTACAAGATAATATCTACAGCCAATTTCTATTTCAGTAGTATATTACATTTGCTCTGAACAAACAAAACACGTAAAAATCTGCCAACATGACAAAAATATCTTGTCAGAACCACGTTTCCACGGTCGTGCGCTAAAGTAAATTGGAAGCAACGTGACTGAAAATTGCGAGTATTGTAAACTGAAGGGTAATGGAATATAATGACATGGCGTGGAGAATATCCGTGACGACAGTACTGCGCAGTATGGTGTAGGTTTTAATATAATAAGAGGTGTTGTTACTGAGATTGGAATGGAAAAAACTAACAATAAGACCACACGTAGACCGTCTGCTGCCAAGTCAATAACAACACTCCATCTCCATCTTTTCTCGAGGATAACGTAAATTTTAACATGAAAAACAATGTAATATCTTGTACAGTGTTTCAAAGTTGGGTTGGTGTGACAAATACAAAAACCCGCCAATTAGGGATAAGTTTTTTTAGTGAATATGAACAATTGGTGGCTGTTATTGTAGTAAACCTCTACTCTTTTTGAGTAACTTGAATATAACATAAAATACTATTATTATTTTCCAGTAATTTGTATAAATCTAGAATGTATTGTTTTCTGTTCATACGAGTACATTTTTCTCTCACAGCATTGTTATCACTTGGTGTACATAATACGTGAACCTAATGCATTCGTTCTTCTCAAAGGAATGCGGTATTATTGTATTTGAAGTCTAAACAAAGAGGAAATAATAATGGTTGAACTGAATACCAACATGTAAGAAACTCAGTAAATTGATTGTTTAAATAGTGATTTAATATAGTTTATTTACTACGCCATTTCGAAGACTGAAATAATCAAGTGCAACTGTATTCGTAACAGTAAAAATGTGTTTGCGTAGTTTAACGTACATATAGCAAAAATATCATGATATATCTAAAACATAAAGTAAAGATCAACATTTTTAAGTAGTAATGTATGACAAACAATTTAAAAAATAGATGAAAACTCTTATATTGAAATAAATATTACAAAATGTAACCACGATTATATCAAAGACAGCAAACACAATGTTCTACCACATGTCAAAGACACCACATTAAGTCTTAATTAATTACTAGCCACAAAAACATCTCAGGCATGTCTATTAATAGGTAATGGCATATTTTTCCTCACAATATAAACTTACAAACAAGCGATAATTAATTAATACTATTGTTATGACATTTATACAATACATCGATCTGACAATAGGAAACAAATTACTGGAGGGAATCATTCCCTAAGATCACAGTAGCGTTTATGCAATAACATGTCCAGCTGACCAAGACCCTTTCTCATATATACTTTTATATATGAGTGAGGGTTTGTAACAAGTGGTCATGGAGTAGAAACAATAGGGATTGTATTAGTGTACTGCCAGCGCCAATAAGCTAATAATAGGAGAAGGAAAATTGTAAACAATCTTGTTTTCCGGTAACGTGATCGCGGCTCGTCATTCGTCGGAAGAAGTGTAAAACCTTGAAGGGTATTGTCCGTCTGAATGTGATACCTGATATTATGTTATCTATGTTTACAAGAACATCATTTGTATAGGTGGCGATGGTTCATTGACTGGTAAAATGAAGTTGATTTTATTTGTATAAGCTAACGGTTGTAAACATTCTTCAGATTTCACAGATGCTTTTGTGGTTGAAATCTTCGTTTGAAGAATTAACTGTGATCCGAAATGACCTTGTAAAAAGTTTGTGTTCATAACAAGTATGACAAGTTATATACTCTTTCAGTTGCTTTGCTTATGTAAATTGTATAAACACGGTCATCATTAAATTTCATTCACGAAAGTGCCCGTTAGCCTTAACTTACTCATTTGCTACATAATTGAAGACTAGTAATAAATTACCAGTCTTGGTTTGAGTGTAACAGCTTAACAAGTTCAAATCAAGCCATTCCAACAGAACAATTTGTAATCCAAAATTATCCCCTGAAGCCAAATCATGAGATAGTATCAAGATCAAGTGGTTGTTATGTGTAAGCTCTCGCATCTCTAATCTGTAATCAAATACTTCGTCATCATCTCCAATAACTGTCTGCGTGGTCTAGTGGTGTGAGCCGTAGGCTTCCGAACCATAGGTCCTGGGTTCGATTCCCACGGGGGGAATACAAAGATGATATTTGTTAAGAGATTTTCCCCAGTTTGGTTAGAACATTGCAAGCTGAATCACATGATTATCTGTAAGAAAAAAGGTTCCGTGCTTGGAAGCACCCTTTAAGCTATCGGTTCCAGTCGCTATCTTTGATAGTGGTCGTTATACAAAAACATGTCAGAGGCTTGTTGGCTGTGTCGTAAGGCGGTTTAAAAACTCTGACACCAGGGTTCAACGAGATGAGTGTCTTGAAATCCAAACGACTAGAAGCCTATCTCTAATCTGTAATCAAATACTTCGCCATGCTCTCCAGTGTCGCCGGTTTCGCCGCGGGTCATCGTATCATCAACATATCATCGACCAGGTGGCCGAGATGTTCTACCTTTTAAAAAAACTCGGTTAACAACTGTAACGCTATTAACACGGTGAGTGTAACAGAGATTGCAAGGTTATGGTGTTTGAGACAGCGGATAGCGAAAATTGAGAATTTATTATCACTTTTTTTAGCATTCGTTCGTTGAATAGAAACATATTTTATCATAATCTCTGACGCAAATACAATATCTTTAGAAGTGAACTAGCAAGGGCAAATTAACCTAAATATTTTAAAAACTCAAATCACTCAGGTTAATCAATTTCCAGTTTTACATTTGTGTGATTTATTCCATGTAAATAACCTATGTTTTATATTGCTTCACTTGGCACGTTGACTTTGCTTTCATCTTTACGCTATTTCAGTGTCCGCAGCCTTAACAGGTCGGTTTTTGACCCCGATCCGCGGCTTTCTACTGGCGATTCGATCTATTATGCCACCGCCTCTTGTCTCTCGTTGCTCTTGAGTTGTATAACCTGCCTTATAAGGTGGTGTTGAATAGTCTCTGTTTTTGTTATGGCGCGTGCTTTTTATTTACTTGTTGATAAGTGCTGTTGTTCTTTTTTGTTTGTCATTTCTAGATCTCACCTTGTCTATTTATTTTGGCTATCTTAGTTGTTATCTTTTGTCCTTCTATATCCAAATCTCATCTTATCTCAATAACATTCCCTATAAGCAAATTACTAGCTACCTTACCATATAAATGTTTGCATTTCATCACCTCGGGCTTACCGGGCGACCGTGCGTTTGTTCCACCAGCAACACTGTCAAATATTGTTTGCATAGCGTGAAGGCTAGTGGACTTCATTTTGATGACAGCACAAACAGTAAGTACTGACAGGGACAATAATACCAATTTGTTGCTTTGAGCGATGCAAGTGTTTGATTGTTGAACGATTTGACATTGATTCAACTTAAACTTTGTTTTGTGGGTGTGGTAAAATTGCATTTACATATATTAATCGTAATGGAAATCAATTTAAGAACAATATAAGCACATACAATAGAAATCTTAGTGATAAAGAACTTTGGGCTTAATATTTTACCTTGCGGAACTCCAAGCGTTACAGCAGATTACAAGCCTTATTTGCTCTTAAATTTTATGCTAATTAGATATTAGCGATTTATTATACCAATTTGAATCAATTATGGATCGAAATTGCTAGAATATTTTGTTAGCTATTAGGATAGAGGTACTCGAAAGGCTAACGGAAGTCACGTTGACAAGATGACTCCGGCCGCTTCCGGTTTGGCGCGTGAGTACTACTCACGACCATTTTAGGGTCATTGCTGTTATTTTATACTTCAATTTTCAACTCATTTACATATAACTAAATGCAGGGCAAATTATAGGAAAGTTACAGTTCAAATTACCTTTTGAAATCTCATGGTATTTTTGGATGAATAAATAGGTTTTATCATAAATGTTTTGATTATTCATTGAGCCATAAACGACCTTATTACGCTGCGATGCTCCGCTGAGAGGGTCAAGGGTGTTGCTATGTTGCAAGAGATGGTTCTGTTTAATGATCACATGAAATAACGGCTCGGTAAAAAGAGTGAGGAAAAATAAAGGCTTTTAAAGAACCTACAAAATGGTCACTCTTTCGGAATTTATTATTGGTACTCATCTAGGTAAATGCTCAATTTCCAAACAAGAAACAGCTGGTGCAATATTTATCAACTCAAAACCGACCTGTAAATGTTCCTGTTTTATTTAAAGAGTTTAAATGAAGATGAATAAACTAATTTACCCTTTCTAGATCTGACGTCTGGAAGCAATCTATCCAACTCGTGTCTAATGTTCTTTTAACAGAATTCCAAGAAAACTCGCCTGATTGTTGGATGATGGATTAAAATAACGTGAAGCAATAGTTCTAATGACTCCCTCACTTGCGTCAGTCAACATTAATTAAAGTTGTATTAATTATTAACGATTTAGTAAGTGCGTTTCGAAATTTGTTTGTTTTCAATTTGAGGTTAAACAAGCGAGTGTCAAGTGGTTGTAGTTAGGAGTCATTAGCCTATTTTTGATTTGTTGATAGGTAAATAAAAAGAACATTTTTATGGTAACCGCAAATTATTGTCTGTGATCCAAATCGGCCAAATATTTGCATTTATTAATCTTTCAGGAAATCAGTTTTCTAAAAAAGGCTTTCAAATTCTTTCAATAAAGAGATACGAGTGTCTCTGTAGAAAATTCTCGATTAAACTTACAGCTGTATATAGTATTTTCCTCTACTTGGTACCAAATATGTATGTTATTATTGACCATGACATCAGGATACTAAATATAATATGCACAAACAGTCACTAATTTGAGGTTTGTTTGTGTAAACAGAAGATGTTTGAGTTTCGCAAAATTTTCGCAGTATTTTAAAATTACTTGATGATGATATGATAAATATTATCATTAGATGGTGACGATAGTTCAAATTGATACGATGCTGTTATGGTGGTATTATATATATATATATATGTTTTTTTTAAATAAAAAATCATCCACCAAAAAACATTGTGAGATGACGGATAGAAAATTACTTCCAAGAACTAACAAATCCGTGTTCAAAAAACGAGAAAAGGTGTACTATCTTTCTCTTCCAAGTTAAATTGTAACCGACATATTTTTATAAATTTCCTAGTTATTTGCTATTTATATCAATTATGTATTATTATTTTTGTATTATACATTATTTATTTATAACTTTATGTATTTATTTAACATTTATATAGGTATATATATGTATTATTATATGTATTTATTGTATTTTATGATATTGGGTTTGAATCGTATTTAATGTAATTTTGCCTATATTTTAAATTGTATACGCCTTATCTGCCTCACTTATGCACTCACACTACCATAGGTCAGCTGGAAGAGATTTCTTTTTAGAGATAAGCTGTACCTGTTGTGCGAATGATTTTATGTTTGTGTCCTCTGTATGATCATGTGTGCGAAAACAGAACAGCAATGCAGATTTTCCATGAAATCTTTGCAATAACACGGCGATAAATTTGCCAAGCCAACGGGAAACTGCGGGCAAAATACATGCAGCTATAGCCACAAAATATACCTGAGTGCGTTATACAGGGTGTAAGAGGCGATGGCCCAAAACTGAAAGAGTTCCTCAGTCCACGAAACTGAACAACTTTCAGTAAGTTATAATTAAAACCTCTTGAATTTTTGGCCACCCCATTTAAATTTATCTCAATAAATTAGTTATTTTGTATGAAGAAGAAGAAGTATTTTTATTTTATTTCCCCGAAGTATTTCATTGCTAATAATGATTATATTCTTATTGTCTGAGCAAATCCTTTCAGTTTTGATCCTTTGCCTTACACCCTTTATGTAACCAGATGCGAATTTGACTTTGGCAACCACACAAACGGTAGCAATCGCAAAGATATCTTTCTACAGTCCGACTAATGCATTGCTGTTTATATATCGTGTTGTTTATTTGTTCATGAAATAAGTAAATATCGTTTGAGTACTAAAGAACAGAGGATAGCAAATGAGCATGTAAATATCTGCAAGTGGCAATTTGGATATCATTCAACAAATATAAGTTATTTACAACGAATTCAACAGTACAAATTTCTTTACAAAAAGTAACAATGTTAAAAGAACCGACTTTTTAAATGGGTCGACGTCAAACCCAATTATGAGCTTTATGTAAGAGTGGCTGGCTAGCATTTCAGAAGAGGAATAAAATTAAAAATAAATATAAATTAACGGACTGCTGGATGACATTAACAATAAAGATTTTCAAATGCAAACAATAATGGAGTGAAAAGTTATAATTGTAAGTTTACACGTTTTGATAATGTAACAATACAACGACTGGTATAATACTTTATAAGATTTACTGGTTTAAAGTACCTCATTTTCTACCCAAAAATATTCTGTAACCCTAGTAACATGATCGCAAATCGTAATTGAAAATCAGTTTGGCAAGCATTCAAGGTAGTGTGATGATAATCTTTAGTGCTAAATTCAGACAATGCGAATGCGAGATGAGCACTCTCGAATTTACGATATACTGAAATATTTTGTAATGCATATTACACTTGATGGAGTAGTAAGAATTTAAAGTGTGTATCAAGGGCATAGGTGTGATGTTCTTGCTATGTTATTACATTTCTATTTATGCAGCGTCTAACAAATTTGTGGATTCAGACTGTTCGTTGTATTCTTATCGCTTAAAATTGTATCTCACAGAATACTCCCAGACTTCTTTTCTAGCTTTTATAGTACAACCAGGAAAAGAATCAGCTGCTACATTCTACGTATATCCCTTTCGTATCTATTATTTTTAAAGTACCTAGTAGAAACAACACAAAAATATAAATATTATCAAAATATTTCCCGGTAGTCATGTAAACATCTCATTCATATGCCAATTACGATCCAAATATTACGCAGAAACCTGCAAATATTTCCGTTAACATGTTAATTTTGTTTACAATACGCCGAAGTATTGAAGTATTAATTGCGGTATCGGCGGCGAGGGAATCCGGGTTCACATCGTAAATTATCAACATAAATATACATTTCCGGGAACGGCTTGTACATTTCCAGGGAAATACCGAGTGTAAGGGACACCTTCCCGTAAACTGATATGCTTAGGCCCGTATTAATAATCAGCACTTGAGAGTGAGAGCGAGTTTGAATTCGTATCAGAAATGTAATTTCAGTATAATATGGCCTGTCAAATACATACTTAATATCGCTCTTATTTTTGAGATCGCTTTATAAATACGAGCCTCAATCAACGAAAATGAATAAATTTCACTAGGAAATTATATCAGGAAACGCCGTTTTTATTTTTATACTTTACCATTCAAAACTACCACAGCAATCAGACAATTGGTAATTGGGAGGTAATTTTTTTTTAAATAATTTCTTAATAAAGTTGTTAAGCTTTATTTAATGGACAACCTCTATCAACCTTACATCCCGTATATACGCAGAATTTATTTGGAAAGTTTCCTATGAAAAATTTGGTTCATTAGTAAAACATTCGTCAGAACAATTTGTAAACATCAAATAAATTATATTCAAAGATGAACTTTAGTATCTCTTCAGTTTCTTTTAAGACAAAGAATAAATAATATCAGTAATGTTGAATTGAGTATTTACCTATTCTTCCAAGAAATTCCTTAATTTGTAATTCTCAAAGCCACATGTTCAGCAAATTGACTTATTGCAAGATTTGTTCATTGAAATAAAGGAAAGGGAAGGAAGATTTGTGATAAAGGGCATTGAACTCCTCTAAGGGCCTGAGAATAGTATTTCCTCAACGCTACTGGTTTTTTTGCCTAGCAAATAGCTCTATTTCCGCCCCATCATTAGACATTCCGACTGAAATGTTTTTGTTCCACAGTGAAATATACCGACCGGGCATATCTACCAAGAGGATTTTTTTTGTCTCGGTGCCAAAAATCAAAAGGAGCAGATAAGTAAAGTAGTTATTGCAAAATTAACTCACATAGTAAATGACTGATGCATCACATGCCTGATCAATTTATGTCAGTCACCATTTTGAATCAAAAATCTTCATAGAACATTCGCGATAACTAATACCATCAATTACATAATTGCTAATAAATAGTCAGATGGTCAATAAAAACAGTAATCATCTACTCGTAAGACAACATACAAAATAGTTACAAAGAAGAATTTGATTCTTTGTTTATCTACTGAGCTAAAATTAATTGCGTATGTGTTCAGTAGTTCGTTTGCAGAAAGTATGTTAATCGAAATTTGATGGAGGGACCATACATTTGGGTCACACGTTTCTAGACTGAATATTGTATGTACAATTAATACCTCTCCATCCTATACAAGTAAATTTTGTTTATTTGTTGGACAAATAGGAGTTAGGGCAAATTGAATACGTAAACAACCCTCCTAATTTAGTTAGTTGGCACTCCGGAGAAAGACCAGACGAGTTCATTTCAAAATAGAGTATGAGGAAACAAATTATGTAGAAGGAAAATAGGTTTATGTGTGTTTCTTCCATGCTGGACTGGGAGCGAGAGAAATACGTAGAATGTGCAAGCTGCATTTCCTCCCGGGCATGCTGTAAATACCAGCTAAAAGTACCGAATGTTTCTGTATATTGGAATTTAGGCGATAGGCTGACAACCAGTCACTACAGTGATATACAATACAATACAAAATTCTTTATTGCACAAAGAAACACATACAACAGAAATAAAATGGAACAAACGTGACAGTACAATATAGGCGGCCTTATTGCTAATGCGGCAATTTCTACCAGGAAACCTTTGGATATAGAAATTGTACAAGCAGAAAGCGGGATAGTGCATATTACTACATATAATACTAATATACCTACCAATCTATCTTAAATAACCCTCAATATATATATATGTATATTTATCTGACTCGTGTAATAAACAAAGGGATACACCACACAACATAGAAAAATATTAAGCTACTCCCACACAAGTAGTAGTGATGGTAAAATTATGCAATTAGCTAAGTGAACGTTTTTTTCTATTAGCGATGGATTTGCTCTTGACTCTAGTCCAAGCCAGAGGTGACAAGGGCAAATTCGACGATGAAGCAAGACATCATAAAGTTCAGCCCATTCTTATATTCTGGTGGAACTCAGCAAGCTGCTTAGCATCGGTCTCCGATGCCGCCATCAAATCATCCGATGTTTTACCAAAGATGGTTCCGACGAAAAGAATGTGTCTAAAGACGTCAATATCTCAGACGTCATCCATCCACCTTCAGATCTACTATTTCTGATCTACGACAATGCTCTGTCTGTTTACAAGAATGCACATCAAACTGGCAAGTTCATGATCACAGCTACTGATCTGCCTACACATCTGCCTGTCTTCTAGGCAACGTAAGACATGTAGAAATAGACATCTATCATAAACATTGTAACTGGAAATAGAACTACTTCAAAGATAGAATGTGATAGTTTGATTATTCGAGATATTATCGTATTTATGTTATCAAATAAATAATGTCGTTTTTGTTATTATCTTGATGATTTTACATGGCAACTGTTTTCGTTGTCTTGGGATTACTCGTATCTTAGAGAACATAATACCACCGTCTCCCTAGCTTTATTCCGTATCTCACGGGGTCAGCTACTAAGTCTAGGCGATTGAACGAGAGTACTGATAAAAACCAGTGTAAAAACACAGAGCGACCTCCGCAACCCAGAAAACCAGACCCAATCGTAGATTAGGTCAGAGTTTTCAAACCGCCAATGCTTAGCATTGTCCTGTGATATGGCTTAACGACTAATATCTACGGTTTTGAACGATATTAACCGGGACCACCGGCTTAACGTGCCTTCCGAAGCAAGGAACCATCATATTTTCTTAATAATTGACAATAATATCTTCATCATCACTATGCTGGCAGTCTTATGTAAATCTACCCAAGGTTTTGTCTACAATCAGTTTAATGTAGTCAATGTGTCAAATTTCACTGAACATGAAGAAAATTCCTACTTTTGACACAAACCTACGAATTATATACAATTGTCTGTGAAACTACTCAGGCGCAGATGCAAGTGAAAGTCACAGGACAAATTACAAGACGAATGGAGTGTACTCTCTCGATGTGTACCGGGAAGTCACCAAATGATCGCCAAGTGTAAGAGACAGCGTCCCGCAAACTGATAGGAGTTGCTCATTCAACGACACTGAACAACTTCCACCAGGTTGTTTCTTCTGGAAGTGAATAAAAAAATACTTTTCCATACAACATGTTCACCTCGATCAGATAATTTGTATGGAAAAAACAAACTTTACTTTTTACTTCCTGAAATAATTTCTTTGTGGAAGTTGTTCAGTGTCGTTGGCTGAGCAACGCCTATCAGATTGCGGGACGCTGTCTCTTACACCCTCTAGTGTACTCTCTAGACGTACCTACCGGGATGTCACCAATTGATCGCCAAGTATACTATAGAGTATACTCTCTAGATGTACCGGGAAGTCAGAAAATGAGTGTATAGAGTGTACTCTCTAGATGTCTAAGCACCGGGAACTTGTGGTGAGTTGACTGATGTGTGGGCGCTTCGGTGCTTCAGACGTAAGTACCGAAGTGCACGCTTCATCGACAACCTACCGGGTTGAAGACCACACACACCACCAAGTATATTTTAGGATCGTGCTCATATTTTACAGAAATTAAGTTTAATAGTCAGTGGGCATAAAAGCTTGCTAGTTGGTGTTGAGATGAGCCAGTGTTTTGTTTGCTTTGCCATGGAATTTGTCTCGGTCACATCTAGCCTAAACTAGAGTCAACCAACTTCACTCCAAATAAAAAAATATACAAAGTTTCGTAAAGTTTCAGCAAAACCGGAATTCCAGTAGCTGACTCGCAATTACAAAACATTGCACGAATTTGTATGCAAGTCGGGTTTCGAGAGTAGTTCACTTTATTTTTTCGCGATTTGCCACAGAGTACAAAGCGGACGTGGAAAGAGTACAGTTGCAAAGTAAATTTTATATGGATTGGGTGGCAGAATTGTTTTGACAACGTGAGCTCGGTACAGGCACTATTGTTTTACAAAGCTTTTATGTAAATACATACATACATACATATATTCACGCCTGTATCCCTAATGGGGTAGGCAGAGCGTAAACGACCTAAACAAAGGTGTCCCGCCAAGTCTGACAAAGTTTTGAGGGTAATTTAAGATAGAATTCTAGGTATATTGCTGTAGTGACAGGTTGTCAGCCCATCGCCTAAATTACAATATACTGAAACCCTCGGATCCCTTAGCTGGATTTTACAGCATGCCCGGGAGGAAATGCAGCTGGCACATTCTATGTTTTTCTCTCGCTCCCAGACCAGCATGGAAGTAAATACCTATACAGTTATCTCTTTTGATTTTGAAATTTGAGTACCAATTATCTAAATATATTTTTTTTCGCTGACGACACTAAACCAGCACTTTTTTATCATGATTTAAATACTTATATCTCAATAGTCAACATACAATGTAGCAATTTTGGTGTCAATATCACGGTCATCATGAGGCCCGTAAAATCATCACAGCCATCATTGTCACGGGTCACGGCTTCAGGAGACGCGACAACTGATTATGACCACTAATGAGTCTGTTTACAATGACGAATGGTCTATAATCTTCCAACTTTAGCTTGGGTTGTATTGCTATTGTATTATTTTTTTTTGCTGCTTCAAGACAATATACTTTGGCCACCCGCAGTAGAAGTATTGCGAGCGTGAATTCACGAGGGACAGTTGACTCACGGCTTAGTGAATTTAGTGATGAATTTCAATGGGGTTTGTTTAAAAACCCTAGCAAAACTACAAGTAAAATTATTTCATTTTTCTAAATATATGATTTGGTAGGGCTTAACAGCGAAATCAAATGTACTGGTAAATTTGATGCTTATAATACCTACAATTTTTTGTCATTTGCCTATGTCTCGTATCAAATGTTCATTAAGTTCCAAGATTATTAGTATCCAATATAGTCTTTATCCTGTTTATAACATAACAGTTGATTCAGGATAAGAATCTCAAAGCACAGTTACAATCAGAGCACCAGGCGCCTATAACTCCTCAGAGCTATCGTTTTACCAGCCTAGAATTTAGGGGCGGCACCCCCAGTGCAGCTCACCCACAGAATAGCTGCCCGCGTACTGCGCACCGCTAGAAGGTAACGGGATCGCATTCCTACCGCTATTTATAGGAGCCTATTAGCCGGCTCTGACTGCCTGGTACTCCGCAGGGACTAGTAATTCAATATTGGTAGGCTTAGAAGAAACTAGATAAGTGAAAAGTATTGGTAAGCATTTTCGTATGTAGAATCCTATAGTGATAATCGCTTACCCTTATCCCATTTATTTGGGGTCGCCGATTTATCACTGTCGGCCGTCAAATCGACATTCATATCCGAGTATCCTCTATCTATGAGTGATATGAAGTATGTTATACAAAAACATAGTATTTACTTACATAACAAGAAGATAATATTAATATTGATGAATGTTCTCGCTTACCTGAAACAATAGAAGACATTACATTAGCATTTCAGTTCAATAATATTGTTTATTTTTAGATAATTCAAAATACCTAAATTTGATAAGATTATCTGCTAATTGAGACCACAACTCTTATAAAAGTGCCACACAAGTACAAATGTTTTGAACTAAGCTTATTTATTATTCTTGTCGTTAATTAAAGTATAAATAATACTCGTATTTGTTCTTCGACGCAACTGTATTTTTTTATAGTGTTAACTTATCATTGGGATAAAGGCGTGATTTATGTATGTATGTAACTTATCATTATTAGAATTACAATTAGTCAAATTAATACTAATTATTTGACTATTGATTTTTATTCCAAAATAGAAACAAAAGTCGAAACAAGTTAAACTCAGTCACACTAAGAGTGATTACGATTAAAATCTTATGGATAGAAATGGGTAATCAACTAACACGAAATGGTAATAAAGATGATGATAATAAAATATCAACAGCTATCTCAAAAAAAAGCATCAATTTGTGCCAGGGTAGGCAGAGCGTAAAAGACCTAAACAAAGGTCGTTCCGCCACGTCTGAGAAACTTTTGAGGGTTATTTAAGATATATTTATGGGTGTAGTGACAGGATGTAATCCCATCGCTCAAACCCTCGGATCCCTTAACTGGTTTTTATAGCATGCTCGGGAGGAAATGCAGCTGGCACATTCTATGTTCTCACACTCCCAGGTCGGCATGGAAGAATCATCAGCATCAAATCATCTCGCAACATACTCTATCACTGCTCTGGCTGCTATGCTCATATTACGATGTACAAAACCGGATATGTTTAACGTAAGGCAATTTATTTGTAATCAGCGCTTCGATAATCATAGCTAACCCGAAAATAACAGCGTGATCATAATTATAGAGACAAAAAAAGTTGGTATACATGTTGCCTGAAGACAACACGTCTTGTATGTAAAGTAAATATTGCTTCTAATGTTACCGACATAAGATTGATTTTCGGAAGGAATTAAAGTGTAAATAAAACAATATCAATAAATGTAGAAGTAAGTAACACCGCTTGAAAGATAGATGAAAATAAAACTTAAAAGGTGTTGGGTTGCAAAATAACAGAAAATAAACTTAGTGTCGTGCTAGTGAAAATGGGCATTTGTTTTCGGTCTTTCACATTGTACATCACTACATAGTAAACAAAGTTGCTTTCTCTGTCCCTATATCCCTTTGTATGCATAAATCTTTGAAACTACGCAACGGATTTTGATGCGGTTTCTTTTAATGGATAGAATGATTCAAGAGGAAGGTTTATATGTATACTACATGCATAATTTAGTAGAGAAACACTGATAATTTCCGTCGCTAGTACATACATATAATAACGCCTTTATCTTTAATAGGCAGAGCGTAAGCGACCTAAACAAAGTCGTTCCGCCACGTCTGACGAAGTTTTGAGGGTTATTTAAGATAGTTTTCAGCAAATCGCCTAAATTATAATACACTGAAATCCTCGGAGCCCTTAGCTGGTTTATTCAGCACGCCCGGGAGGAAATGCAGTTGGCACATTCTATGTTTTTCTCTCGCTCCCAGGCCAGCATGGAAGTTTCACATTGTGATTATCATAAGTTTTTTCTTAAAACCATCAATGTTGTAAATTTAAACTATTCTCTCAGACCAAGCCCAAGGCTATGAATAACTCAGTTTCTCTAAATCGGTGGTACGAATAAGGATTTAAAGGAAACACTGCACTGCCGCAACCAGTTCGCTCTTCGCTTGGCAAGTGCAGGTAATCGGCTTATTAGCGGCAAAGTTCAAGAACAGTAAACGACTCCAAGAATTTTCGAGAAACATATCAGTTTAAGCAGGTACAGAGTTGGTTGGAAACAAGTTGATGGAAGAAATCAGAAAAGAAAGCATAATTTAAATGACTAAGTATGAGCGAGTAGATTAGATTAGATTCATTTATTTCACATTATCAATTTCATAATTACATTGCAAAAATAATAAAATTGTCAGAGAATAATATGATCGTCAAAAAAATACAAATTACACATAAAATAAACCAAAAATGTCAAAACAAAAATTACAATCATACAAATTTACTCTAACAGATGTCTGAATAATTTAAAATAAGTCAATCTGTAAAATGAAATTTAAAAACGTATTTACAGCACGACGAAATAACGATAATTGTCAAGGTAACGAATCTGCAAAAGAAAATTTTATAAAACTACTCTCTAAAGTACAGGAAACTATAACAAAACACAGAGCAACGATCGTCGAGGTGAAAATTCCAACAACAAGATTTCACAAAATTATCTACGATCTAAATCACAGCAAAGCGCAGCTTTAAGTCCATTAGCACAATACAATGAAACTTGCCACTTGAACTCTAACGCTAGTGTTTAGGAAGCCACTGCCTTTGTCCCTTTGTGAGCACTTGAGCAGTCAGCCAGTCACTGCCCTCAGTAATCTCGCGTATCCTCTCAATTATTGTTATGTTGTTTTATTTGCAAGGGACACTTTTAGTTTATTTTTTATAATCTGCGAGATAAGAGCGTTGACCATTAACAAAATATTTTGATTCTATATTTTTCCAGGAACCAGTTTTGTTTTGGATTAACGAGAATAAATTAGTTGTTTTGTTGTTTACGATTCCAACTGGTAGCTAATTTTGTTCGGGAGGAAAACGTTCTCCTTGCGGAGTTGTATTTGATAGCGATAAATCTGCCAAAAGTCTAATTTATTAAAAAAACACTGAATTTATTCTTTTGAGATGTTTTCAGTAAATTGCAAAGTTTATTGCCCTTAAGTAGCGAGGTAAAATCATTTTGTTGTGGGATAAAATATCCCTTATTTGCTCTTAGTTAATTTCTATTCAGTATGATCACAGTTTAATTTTTTTCTCAAAAGGATTGCGGTAGTCAGTTGTCAGCTCAGTTGACAAAGCGATGGGACCGTATCCCAGATGCACCGATATTTTAATTGTTACTTCTCATAAATTATCCTTAACTAGTCACGTTCCCCACAAGGTGGCAAGTCAGCAGTAGATAGTATTGAGTATGCGTAGTTGATGCAGTCGGGCGTACAACTGGAGCAATAGTAAGTCCACGGCGGATATTGCCAATCGCGACAGATTGCCAACTCTAACAACAAATACTACGTTGGTACAAGTATACTATACTATACAGGGTCTAAGGAAAAGTGCCAACTTCCCACCACATATTCTACTCAAGATAACATTTTTGTAATATTTTTAAGCAAATACCTTGCATCCTCTAGCTAGTTCTCTACCTCACTATATATGTGGGTTCATGATCATCAAATGGTTTAATATTATGAGTACTTTCTTTTGTATAGACTATTTTGTAGCTGCAATTCATATTATTTATTTGGAAAAGTTGTTTGTCATCAAGCGTTGAACATGTAATTAATATGTAAGTAGCACTTTTCCTCACACCCAGTATAAATTCCTCCGCCAACTGAACCATTACCTCCTGGCAGGCAGGATGTGGCGATTATTCCTCCCCTCGCTCCAGTAGGTACTACTTCTATTGCTAAAGTGCAGGATCCTATTTGTCCATGTCACTCATCGTGGAGTATGTTGACGACTTCTTCGTCGCATGTTTTTGATGTCACTGTAACGTCATTATGTTGTTTGGGTATTTTTATTCGCAAATGACAATCGAAATAGAATTGGGGTGATTTGTTGAGATTAAACCGGGCAACAGGATGTTTCTAAGAACAAACTAGAAATGCATGATTTAGGTCTTTAATGAGAAGCTGAAATTATTTAGATAGTTTGACGTGCATTATAAAACGAGATTGATAAATATTTTATAAGAAATCGTGATTTATAATTTTGTAAATAAATAAATGGTCATGATTTAGCACCATAATTTACGACGGGCAGTCAGAACACGTACATATTAATGATCATTATTAATAATAATTACATATGTATCATTTAACTGCTAAAATAAATCAATCAATTTCCTGATGTCTATACAGCACATTGGCACAAAAACTGGCAAATGTGTTTCAAAGCGGAATATCAAATGCGAGAGACCTTGTGCGACCGGCGAGAAACCTGTTCCAAACAGACTAGCCGTTGAGCGGAGAATTCAAGGAATTTACACCAAATTCAATTAACTACAGAGGATTGAATTAGGAAACAGGGCTCTAAACTAGGGAGGTATGTACTTAACTTGTGATTTTGTTTGGAGAAGCATAGATGATCATTTTTTTTCAGTAGCTATTATGTTTCGTCTTTTGTCAAAGCGTCAGCTCTATTATGGAGATTCTATACTTAAAATTTGTCTTTATATCTTCATTGAGGTTTAGTTAGACAAAACATATTGCAGTTATTTGACCATAAGAAGTCTTAAGATACTCAAGACCAAATCGATGGCAAAATACATCTTTGAAATGTAAAGTAAAGATCTAGCAGATTGTTCAGTTTAAGAGAATACGCAATACAGTCTTAAAAATAATTGGCACTCATTAAAGTTCAGTAGACTCATTATGCTTCTAGATGACGAAAGGCGGAAGGAAGCCGAAACCCAACCCATTCAAAAAGGTTACCTCATTTTTATGAATAACGCAACCATAGCACTTCCGATATTCTCTTTATTCGCTTATTATGATAATCTGCAACAATAGAGTACTGAGTTTATCTGCCGTATCGAACATGCGAAAATTTGTATGGAAATTGCAGATAAAACTGAATAATGAAATGATTATGAGTTACATTAAACGGTAGTTGCGAATGAAAAATTGTGAAAGTGCTGGTTTGTTTTACATTCGTATTTTTTTTAGAGACAATGTTTACGATATAGTGAACCCGAAAAAGCGTGTCATTACACTACAGAGATTTGGATCGAAAGATTGAATCAATCTAGTCCCGTGAATCTTATAGTTTGCTCTTTCAGGTGATAAGCAAAGAGTCTTTGCGTTTTAGATTTAGATCGCATTACGTCTTCTAGGGTTAGGTTTCTAAGATCTTTTAATTAACTTCTTTGTAATAAACCAATTTACTCAAGAGCTAGGTAAAAAGCTTGTACGCGAAAAAAGGCAAGCCGAAGTAATTTCAAAACTTTGTTTTTTTGGCAATTTCATTTTCCAAAGAAAACTCCGCGAGAATAAAAGTTACAAAATATACAAGTAGTTTTCGTCGTATGTATTTTTAGTGTTCTTTAGAAAATCTATATTGTTCTATTGAGTTTCCACGATATTATATCAACGTAGCTTGCATTAAATTCGTAATAACTTTGGAATTTCGATTTGTACCAGAGAAATATACATATATTTTCGCATTATGACGGTGTATATGGACGTTGGACACATTCGTTTTGAGACTTCGATCTGATCTCGTTCCAGCGTCAGCTTTACCACTCTAGATAATAACTTTGTGAATCGGATTCCTCTGGGAATCGGACCCAGTACCTTCAGATCGTAAGCCCATGGTTCTGACGACTAGACAACGGAGGTAGTTCGGCTATCAGAAATAATGATCGACAGGTACATAGATAGCTCGTTGACTGGTGAGCGAGCAGTTCTATCGCTCGGTATGTGTGCCGACGACCGTGGCAAGGACACCGGCGCCCGCGCACACTCCACGCAACCATACAATATCCTATTCAATGCAAGTCATTTTGAAATAAGAACTAAGGGGATTGTATAAACGTATAGTACTGCTGATATTTGAGACTTCTAATTGTCAGAATTTGATAGTCACAGTGTTAATGTTTTAATAAACATGAAAAGACGTCTCAAAGAAGTTGCTGGTTTCCCCAGGTCGGATAAAACACTCGGTGGTTCAGGTTGGTGAGTGTCGGCATGGTACGCCGAAGGTCGTGGATTCAAATCCCAGCTGAGTAAAACTGTCAACCTCTTTATTTTTATCTGTTAAACACATAAGATAATTATCAGTTCACTCTCAATGATAATAACTAGAAACATGTCAAAAGTTTTCCATGCTGGACTGGGAGTGAGAGAAAAACATAGAATGTGCCAGCTGCATGTCTTTTCGGGCATGCTGTAAAAACCAGCTGAGGGATCAGAGGGTTTCAGTATATTGTAATTTAAGCGATGGGCTGACAACCTGACACTACAGCAATATACCTACAAGTCTTATTTGAATAACCCTCAAAACTTAGTCGGACGTGGCGGAATGACCTTTGTTTGGGTCATTTACGCTCCGCCTACCCCATTGGGAATAAAGGCGTAATTATAAGTCGTGTCAAAAAATCTATAACTACGTAAGAGTAGTTTGTTAAGCCAAGCTAACCCAAAAAGAAGAAAAATTTTAGATCGCCAAACCTGATTAAAAATAAGTTCGTATTTAATATTTATACTGGTCGTTTTTGACTCAATACATAAATCGAAAAATACTGGTTTTGAAGAGGAGTTGATTGGAAAAAAAAATCTGAGTTTTAATACTTTAAATACGTATTTAGAATCGAACTCAGACCTTTATTTTGCGACGCCACTGGACAGGTTTCCAAGATTCACATAAATAGTAATAAGAATTACAATCATCAAAGAAATATACTCCTACATCAGATGATATTAAAGCTCTAAATGCAGTAAAAACTTCGATGAATTTAAATATGTTTAAAACGGGATTATAAGCCGACCGGTTCCTAAATTATTTTTATTGGTTTGCAAAAACAAGATGTTTTGATTTGTTTTTTTGTTCTTTTTTGGTGTATAAATAGTTTTGATCGATAATTAACCATGATCCTTTTTATGGTGTCTGTGTATACTCACAATTTTATGAGAGTGGAATAAGGCACAAGTCATTGAAAAATATTGTATTTCGTTTAGGATATTTTGCAAACCTCAACTCTTCAAAGTTAAAGTGAACATACATCTGCTCGATGAGCTCGCTCCATCGTCAAATCTGTCTCTATCGTCCCTGACCTAGACTAGAGTCAAAATAGGCAACCCATATAACAATAGAAAAAAGTTTAATGCCATGATAATACTTCAAAATTATCAATAATGTTGCTATAATATTCCTTGCACGCTGGACTGGAAGCGATACAAAAACATAGAATGTTCCAGCTGCATCTCCTCCCGGGCATGTTATAAAAAACAGCTAAAGGATTTGAGGGTTTTAGTATATTGTAAAATTACAATATTACATCTCCTAAATAGGCGATGGGCTGACAACCTCACGACAGCAATATACAAATCTTCAAAACTTGTTAGACGTGGTGAAATGACCTTTGCTTAGGTTTTTGACGCTCTGCCTACCCCATTAGGGATAAAGGCGATATGTATGTATGCTGCTATAGGTACATCTCTAAAGCCTTACAAACTTTGTATAATATAAATCCAAGTAAGATGACTGAATGCCCTACCGTCCTTAACCAAGGTCAACGCGCCACTGAAATAATTGATCAATTTTATGATTCTGCATTTTATACAGCTTGATCAAATGATACAGCGGGTCTTAATGAAAAATAAAACCCGTGAATGAAATAGTGCACAACATCTTCACAATGTAAATGAATTTAATTACCTACGTAAATCTTAGCGATAGACTTCATCACTTAAGGTGGTAGCAGTGCATAGGTAATAGTAATAAATTAATTGTGTCTAAATTACAAACATTTCCAGACATATTTTACATTTGATAGCCAATTTGCCATACATAGCTTTTATTGCAAATTGACCATCCATTGGAATTATAATATTATAGATTATAAAAAATTTAGAATTAGTTGCGATTGTCGCAAAACGTAAAATATTCATGAGAATGTTTGTATTTCGGGCAAAATTCAATTAAAACGGATGGCTCCATTTTTTTTGTTATAGTAATCTGTCTAATACCTGTTACGTCCACTGTCGCTAGCACACAGCAGTTGACCAATCTTGAACACAGTAGATGTCATTCTCCTCTAACCAAAGGTTGTCTGGAAGAGATCGCTTCCAGCGGTAAGAAGACCGCCTTTGTGCACATTTAAGTTTATTTTTGTATTTCTTGTCTTTTGTGTACAATAAAGTACTAGAAGTCTTACTTACTTACTAGGTGTATATTATATTTAGCATAAACAGTTTGTAAGGCTTGGTATGACATCCATAAATTGAATACGAGAGGAGTGATGTTGGTCATCCCGGTCTACCCTTGGCCTTTCTGCCGCCCTGGTAGTGGGTCAATCAGATGTCAAGTGGCAAGCCGGCCTCGTCACCAGCGGACCACGCTGCTACTTGGTGACATGGCTTGAGAGCCTATGTAGGGTATTTATACCTAACCTAGCATGCACTGCCTCCGTGGTCTACTGGTCAGAATCATGGGCTTATGATCTGGAGGTCCTGGGTTCGATTACCAAAGTTGATATTTGTCAATTTATCACTTTGTGAGGTTTTCCCCAGTTTGGTGAATCACCTGATTGTCCGAAAAGAAAAGGGGTTCCGTGCTTCGTATGGCACGTTAAGCCGTCGGTCCCGGTAGCTATTTTTGATAGTGGTCGTTACTCAAACCATGTCAGTGGCCTAAAAAGCTGTGCTAATAGGCGGTTTGAAATCTCCGACACCAGGGTTCATTGGGTCTTTCTACTCGAGAATCCACTCGCTAAGAAGAATACTAGCATGTACTACTAGGTAATCTGTGGGACTTTAGGTCTGTGTAGCTATGATTTTATTTAATTCGTAGGACCATAAAAGAGTATTTTTTTAAAAGTGACCAATACTTTTTATATCAATGAAAAATACAAAATTCATATTCAAAAGACAAAATTGTGCTAATGATGACAAGTTTTAAAAAAACACGCAACATGTTGACTCTTTATTTGAATAAACCTGCAAATTTTCCTCCCAAATGAATATGTTTTTTTTTTATTTACCTAACTCATTATCTTATTGCAAAATTTACAAAACAAAACAAAATTTGAATATGTTTTCAAAAGTCGCATAGTGTCGAGAGGAAAACATAAGAGTTAAAAACTTGGTTTTTTTTTATTTGACACAGCGTAAATTAATTTTACAAACAGCGTCTCCTTTTGAGATTATCAACAAAAAGATTAAAGTGCCAATTATACTAAACAAAATAAAGATAAAGCCATTATTACATATTTTTCACGCTGGAATGCTAAATATTGATATTTTGGTATATTTGTATATTTATTTATCGTCTTCAATGCTGCAATGGGAGCGAGAGAAAAACATACAATGTGCCAGGTGAATTTCCTCCCGGACATACTGTGAAAACTAACTAAGGGATCCGAGTGTTTCAGTATACTGCAATTTAGGCGATGGGCTGACAACCTTTCGCTACAGCAATATACCTACAAAGCTATCTTAAATGGCCCTCAAAACTTTTCAGACGTGGCGGAACGACCTTTGTTTAGGTCATTTAGGTACGTTCTGCCTAACCCATTAGGGAAAAAAAAGCGTGACTATACGTATATATATGTATTAAAATATCATTCTTTATACACACAGTCAGAGCTTTTAGGGAAGGAGGACAAAATTAGTGGCTATTTTAATATTTAAATAGAAATTTATATTTAATATTTAAATAGAGAATTCGGTGAACTTGAAAATGCCTGAAAGCGATGTATAGCGTCAACAGTGGCATTGTACATTTAGTTCATTGTCGGCGTGAGGATGTAGCTATTGTAGCTAAGTAAAAGATATGAGTAAATACAATACTCTGTTGTTTATTTACTCAATCCGTAGGTAAGAAAATAACCATTGTCCTGTGGAAATACAGATTCTTGGATAGGCATTGTTATTATGTCAACAAATACGATTGTAAATACATGAATGATGAAAAAACAATTTAGCTAAGTAAATAGTAATATCAAGTTTTTCTACTTGATATTTTTCTCATAAAAGTAGAAAATAGTGTTACGTATTAAAACGCAGTTATTACCAGAGAATGTAGGAAGGTATAATTATAATACGAACCATGTTTGTTTAGTATAGTTTGACTAGCAAAATCTAGAACCGCAATTTTTTCGCGTACCACATTGTTCACTGTTTAAATAACTCGATCGAGTCTTGCTTGTCTAATTATCGCGCGCATGTCTAAGAGTGCGCGGCGCGGGCGCCACCCCGCTATGCGCGCACAATTACCCGCACGAGACGCGGCTTGCGCGCATTTTCCTTTACTTCGGGAAATTTTCCCTAATTTAGGGGGATTTTTCTCACGTAGGAGATTTTGTACGAGACAAAAACCAATTTAGGGGAGTGTTAAAAATATTAAATAAGCAATTTTTCAAAAATTTTGATGATGTGATTCTCGAAATAATGTTGTAAAACGTAAGGTATTTTAGTGGATTTTAATTTATTATAATGGTTAGAGTACTTTTTACAAAACCACTTTTTACAAATATTTTTTTAAGCAGTCAGGGAAAATTTGCAGACAAAGTATGGCAAGGCTGGCGCAGGCGCAACAAGACCAGTATTGTAAACGAGCGGCTAACGGGAACCAGAACGATCCAGTTCATTCATAATTTTACACGCCTCGATAGGTAATAAATACAAGATACTAGATTGCACTCAGGCTTAGACTGTAACTAGGACTTGGGGCTATCTGCACGCGAGTTGTATCCTATATCGCTCTACATCATAACATTTATGTGAAGAGAATAGGTAGTCATTATGACACTCTGCAAATCACAGAATTCAACTGCGGATCAATGAGCTTTTCCATAGATTTCAATTTGACCCGCGGTTAAAAACAGTAGCTACCATGCTGGATTGGGTGCGAAAGCAAAACATAGAATGTGCCATCTGCATTTCCTTCCGGGCATGCTGTAAAATCCAGCTACGAGATCCGAGGGATTCTGCTAAAATAAATGTATATTCTATTCTATTCTATATTGTGATTTAGGCGATGGGCTGACAACCTGTCACTACAGCAATATACCTATAAATTTATCTCAAATAACCCTCAAAACTTTGTCAGGCGTGGCGGAACGACCTTTCTTTAGGTGGTTTACGCTCTGCCTACCCTAAGTGCCTACCCTATTAGGGATAAAGGCGTGATTTAATGTATGTGTGTGTATGCATCATAACATTTATGTGACGAGTAGATAATAGTCATTATGACACTCTAGTCAAATCACAATTTTATAACAGCGGGTTAATCAACTTTCCCGTAGATAAAAAAATTTGTTCCGCGGTAAAAAAACAGATTAAATGTTATTTTTCGTTGCAATGCAATTTTTAATGATCGAAGACTTTTTCAATCGGTAAGGGTGCTTTTTGGTCTGTTCATTACAAACAAAGTTACCTAGGGTCGTATTTATGAAGCGATATCAAACTTGAGAGCAATATTAAGTATGGATTTGACAGGCTACTTTGTACTGAAATGACATTTCTGATACGAACTCAAACTCGCTGTCACTGTGTGACACAGAGCTGATTACAAATACGGCCCTTTATCTTCTCGCAAAATATAACAGTGTTGATAGTCTTGTATAGATTTCGAGCTTCTAGGATTCCTTATGTGACTAATCCCTGAATAAATATGACCTTACCCCGGAACTTCCTTTGTCTCATTAGAATATCTGCAACGTAAACATAGTTGTACCGAGACAAGAGGCTTAACTCGTCGACCTACTTCGCTAGTTCGTACATCTATCAAGATGATAGCAAACGATGTGACCCGTGCTATCCTACTTTATGTTGGCTATATTTGTCACATCTGTTTAGCTTGATGTGGTAAATGGGGCCAGGATTGTAATTACCAGGTTGCTTGGAACGTGTGATGAAAAAAAATATAAATTATTTTCAGTGTTATATCTGCCTCCGTGGTCTAGTGGCTAGTGCCATGGACTCCCGATCCGGAGGTCCTGGGTTCGATTCCCCGGGGGAAACACAAAGTTGATATTTGAGAATTTATCACTTTGTGATTTCTTCCCCAGTTTGGTTAAGACATTGCAGGCTGAATCACCTGATTGTCCGAAAAGAAAAAGATTTCGTGCTTTGGAGGGCACGTTCAACCGTCGGTCCCGGTCGCTGTCTTTGATAGTGGTCGTTACTCAAACTATGTCAGAGGCCTGATAGTTGTGCTACTAGGCGGTTTAAAAACTCTGACTCCAGGGTTCATCGGCTCCATAGACTCGGACCCACTCGACAGAAGAAGATGTGTTATGTAGGTGTGTAGCATCCCCATCATAAACTGCATGGCTACGAAACTATGTAGCTAGAGTCTAGATCAAGTTATCGAAACTATGTAGCTAGAGTCTAGATCAAGTTATCGAAACTATGTAGCTAGAGTCTAGATCAAGTTATCGAAACTATGTAGCTAGAGTCTAGATCAAGTTATCGAAACTATGTAGCTAGAGTCTAGATCAAGTTATCGAAACTATGTAGCTAGAGTCTAGATCAAGTTATCGAAACTATGTAGCTAGAGTCTAGATCAAGTTATCGAAACTATGTAGCTAGAGTCTAGATCAAGTTATCGAAACTATGTAGCTAGAGTCTAGATCAAGTTATCGAAACTATGTAGCTAGAGTCTAGATCAAGTTATCGAAACTATGTAGCTAGAGTCTAGATCAAGTTATCGAAACTATGTAGCTAGAGTCTAGATCAAGTTATCGAAACTATGTAGCTAGAGTCTAGATCAAGTTATCGAAACTATGTAGCTAGAGTCTAGATCAAGTTATCGAAACTATGTAGCTAGAGTCTAGATCAAGTTATCGAAACTATGTAGCTAGAGTCTAGATCAAGTTATCGAAAAAAAGTTATCTTATATACGGGATGTAAGGGACAGCGTCCCGCAAAGTGATAGGGGTTGCTCAGTCAACGGAACTGAATAACTGTCAGCAAGCTATTTGATTTTCCATACTAAGTGCCTAATGTGGTAATTTTGTATGGGAAGTACATTTTTTTTCATTTCCGGAAAGAAATTCCTGGTGATAGTTGTTCAGATTCGTTGACTGAGCAACCCCTATCAGTTTGCGTGACGCTGTCTCTTACACCCGTTATAGATATAGTCAAGTACAAAGTAATAAGCCTACAAAATTTTATATGACGGGTGTACCTATGATAAGACTTCAATAGCAATCTAAAAATATGGTCCAGATAAAAGAGCATTTAGTGTTTTGATATGTAACGCAACCCTGACATAATTTCTTCATGATATAATAAATATTAGTGAGGAAATGACAATGTTGTCTTTTCCGTGTAAATAAGAGAAAGGTCAAATGATTTACAAGCTTATGTACTTATTCTCAGCAATTTTTTTGAAACACTACTAAAAATAGCTAAGCTTTATTATAAACAAAATCGATATTATTTTTCAAAGGAAACTTGATCCAAAAACATAAACAGGAAAACAAAATTGAAATATGAACCACATACGTAACTTTAGCAAAAAACGGTAGCTTTGTCACATGTATTACGTAGTAGGACCTACCAAAATAATTTGTGTGTAAAGTATTATGAAAAAAAACTTACCCTATAAAAAGAAATAGATTGACTATGGTTCTCTGATTAGAAATTGATTTATTTTTTGTTGAAGAAGTTTTTACCATGTAAAACATAAATTAAGTTTTTCAATGTGACTGCAAAGTAAACAAACTATGTAACTAGCTTTTAAAATGCAGTACATCAAATTGCTAAATCTTAATTTGAATGTTTTTGTATGTAATTGCATTATTCATACGATGCAATGCAAGCACATCAATTATTTACATTCTAACTAAGTAACAACCGTTTTGATTTCAGTTAAGATTAAAAATACACATACGAAATTAATTCATGATAATTTAGACGTAGGTATTTTGTTTCTTTTTTATCTTTATACTATCGAGTGTATATTGTACAAGTAGACAATAAAATATGACAGTATATCCAGATACTTTGATAAATTTTAAACCTTTATCCAATTTATTCAAGACTTTGTTTTTCTATAAGGAACATTGCTACTTACTTAAATATACAATGAAACGAACGAAGCATTGGTTTCACATAAGTATTAAGGAAAAAAGCTAGCATAAAAGATTATTAATAAATAATATACAATTTAATCAAGCTGCATGATCTCTAAGATGATGCATTTAAGTGCTTGATCGTACAGGTCATCTCGTGTATAATCGTGTATCAACACGTGATGTCTGAGTGGATCTCATTACTCACATAGCTCCCAACATGTGGAATTTATATTATGTGTTACTTTTTTATTGATATAAGAATTCAATAGACGTGAATTGAGGAAATCAACGTACTGCAATTCATACTGACAGACTTAGGTACCGAACAAAAATACAATATTTGACCGCTAAATATGTAATTTTGTAAAATTGAAAATAAAAAATTATGTTTTATGCAGTTTTCTTCTAAATTAAAAATATTTTAATTTAATTACTCTATGGGCATTCCTTTTATCGGTTTTCAATTGTCTTTGAATTTACTCAATAACCCAGCACGCTTTACACGTGCTTTACCTCGTACTCCTCCGATTGAAATAAGAGGAAATATTTATACTTTTGACTTTTTTGTCATCATGGTATTCTCGTTTACAGCTGTATAGCTCTTTTTTAAATATGTATATTAGATACTACAGCTGGTTTCCAATTTATTGAAATATAAGAATATGCCAAATCAGCTTGTTCTCCTAAAATTTGCATTTCAAATTAAGATATTATGATACGAAAAGCTTCCACTGATAAACGAGCTACGAGTAAATATGTCCAGTTTTGTAGGAAAACTTGTTCAAAAGAACATACGTTTATATCTGATGTAATAAATAATATCAGATCAGAATGTCAAGGGGAAATTGAAATTAAAATTGTCTTAATTTTTTTTTTAGAAAGATAAACTCATAAAATATGTTAATTTTAGAACAGTTTTTTGTTCCTATGAAATTGAACAACCCATTCTAATTTTTCTTCTTACAATAAAGAAACACAAATCTTTGTTAAGAAGTCGAGAGAACTAGTATCGCTTTGTTACTGGAATGAATGAGACAGAAT
Source organism: Scrobipalpa costella (assembly GCA_949820665.1). NCBI lineage: Eukaryota > Metazoa > Arthropoda > Insecta > Lepidoptera > Gelechiidae > Scrobipalpa > Scrobipalpa costella. The sequence continues at coordinate 25,500,227 of OX463297.1, forward strand.
AAGTTCAATCCTTAGACCAAAGTAACAATAAGTATAAAATGGAGCGCGTAGGGTATAAGCATAAACTGGACTCACTCAGAGAGATAAAGAACTCAAGTTGATGGACCATCCGTGATATTGTTTAATCTGTGGTTTGTAACACAGAAAAAAAACAATTTTAAATCATTAACAAATCTTATTGAACTCCCCATTTTATCAAAACTATTTATTTATTTACTTCCATGCTGGTCTGGGAGCGAGAGAAAAACATAGAATGTGCCAGCTGCATTTCCTCCCGGGCATGCTGTAAAATCCAGCTAAGGGATCCGACGGTTTCAGTAGATTGTAATTTAGGTGATGGGCTGACAACCTGTCACTACAGCAATATACCTAGAATTATATCTTAAATAACCCTCAAAACTTTGTCAGACGTGGACACCTTTGTTTAGGTCGTTTACGCTCTGCCTACCCCATTAGGGATACAGGCGTGAATATATGTATGTATGTTTTATCAAAAGCGTATAGAACCTTACGGTAGTTGCTTGAAAACTAACATTTTGTAGTATATAAATACTTTAGGTATATTTTAGCAGCACCACGCGCTCCAAATACAGTTTCCTTCTTGTCCAAACACGGAGCAAGTTTTCTGAAGGAAACTCGTAACGAGATGAAAAATTCATCGGTTCTCTCTCACCAACCCTCGTAAATCTTGGACAGTATGAAGTGCAGTCGCAAGCGGAAAATGTAGGAATTAATCTTGCTGAACTACATAACGTTAACGAACAAAACTCTAGAGGAAGAGAATTTCTTCAAGGATTTTGTAAATAGTTGTTTGGGACTTGAAGATAAATCTAAATAGAAAATAGTTTTGATTCAAAAGCTGAAGTGAAATTTTAATGAGGAAGCTGTGTAGGTAACATAAGTGGATGTTACAGCTACTGCTTTGTCATAGCCAATTTTAAAGATACTGTGAGAGCTGAAGAAGCATAGACAAATTGGCGAGAAAACGCGGAACAGACGAATTAAAACAACCGTCGGAAGAAGCTGTGCGTCTCAATCGAGATTACTTAATTATAATGTGAGAACTTCCATACAATCCTACAACAATCCCAGCGATGTGCGGACAATGGTGTTATCGTAATAGTACTATTTTAAATTATTTGATACGTGCGAAATTGCAAATTATATTCTCAGACAGATGTAAACTGTGTTGGGAATGTTGAGACATTCTTCGTCATTGCTTTTATGGTTTTGTGGGATTATAAACATCCCAATATCAGCCCACCATTCAGATGTCTGTCATACTTGAACAAATGGGTGGATAGCGTCATTTGCTTTCGTCATTTACTTACTATTTCTATTTTTGTAATTACATGTCTTGCATATAGTAACATACTCGGGCTTTTTAGATGTATTCTACTTCAAAGATGTATTATGTCATGTTCTAAAGACGTAACCACAATTTATAGGAGACTAGCAAAAACGTTTTGCGTAAGTACCTTTTCGAAATAGAGTTAATTTTTTTTTACTGTTTGTACAAGTAGTTAGATGTCAATGACATTTGGTTTCTTATGTCACCAATATAGTGAAATCAAATCACTCCTACTTTGAATACTATAACGTGTACACTTGTTGTCTCGTGCATTGTCGGCCCGGGCGCAGGCGCACGCGCAGGCGCAGGCGCAGGCGGCGGCGCCACGCAACACTGCACTCGAGAAAGCGAGCGGCCGGCGTGAAGGTCGCCAGACGCAATACTAGTAACAATCAGATGGTGAGTACCACGAAACACACGCACTGAATAGGCTCTAAGGCATTGAGGGGTTTGAGAGGTGAATATTTTGTATGCAGCCATCAGTATCTCATTGGCATTACAAGACTCACGGGACTGCACTGTAAACGCACCACAAGTAACAATTTATTAATTGTTACTTGAGTACCACGAAACACACGCACTGAATAATACTCGGTAATATTATAGAGAAGGTAAAACACTAAGATATTGAGAAGGAGTTTGGAATATTTATGAGTTTTATGTAATTTCAATAGATTACCTTTCGGAATGAACACGAAAAAAAATGATTGCCTGGCAGAAATTGCTACCTTAGCATTAAGGCCGCCAGTGTTGTACTTTTGTGCAATAAAGTATTTTGTATTGAATTGAAGAAAAACAGTAATTTTACATTCACGGAAAAGAAACAAAAAGTCATTCTGCAATGAAAAAGAAGGCAAAAACAGAAAGTAATCTAATCTATGGTAGTTTAAGAGGAAAAAGTAGTGAAGATAAGGAAAAAGTCTGTACAGAAACGATTAGAACTTTGACGGCAATTTTCCTATTCCACAAGGCGTTCTTTTTTCAAGGCAACCGATATTTTTCCTCACGTCAAATCGTAAAAAGTTTTGTTAGTTTTTTCTGCTGCTTCCTCAAGTCTGTACGGTACTTGCTTGTAATAGATATTAACCGAAACCACACCATAAACATCTGTTCAAAGTTTATGTATTTCGTGTAAAATTCCATACATTACGTAAGTAAACAAAGCTAGTGAGTACATTTGCACTGGCTTTACGACAGTATACTGTTTATTATTTTAATGGTTCTCAAGTGGTTTAATATAACTAAGAATTGTTCTTGTAAATCATTTACTGCGTCTGTCTATGTATTTAGATTTCTGAGAACTTATCCATTAGGTAATATACGGCACCATGCAAAGTAACATAAGTACTAAGAATTCTAACTGTACAGATAGATTCATCGTTCCTATCTTGATGTTGATTAAACAAACATATTTTAAACATTCTATCGCAATTCCTGCTAAATGGAATGGAATGTGGACCTATTGGTCGATGGTGTAGTTGACAGAGAAAATAGAATATAATTTGATTTGTATAATACTTCTTCAAGCACGCATACAAATATATTTATTTCTATCATGATGTGTTTTACCAATATTACGACTATTCAAAAACAACTGTTACTAACGTAGTTAAAGAAGTTTATTTCCAAACTGAATCGAGATGAATGAACTGATAAAGCTGCAGTTTTCATGAGCGTAGTAAAACAACTCTTAATTTAACGGCTATTAGAAAATAAGGTTTGCTACACGGTTTTATGTCTGACATCACATTAAAAGTTTTAATTATCTAAGATTTGATAATGGTAATTAAAAGTTCTCGTATTTATTAAGTAGATATTTTATGATATTACAGCACAGTACAAAATTTCCAATAATCCTAACAAATTGTATTACTCAATCTACAGCTACAATCTATGATGAGTGATACTCGTATGTAGTATTTGGTTATGCTGGACTGGGAACGAGAGAGAAACATACAATGCACCAGCTGCATTTCCTCCTGGGCATGCTGTAAATACCAGCTAAGGGATTCGATGGTTTCTGTATATTGCAATTTAGGCGATAGGCTGTCCACCTATCTACTGCAATATACCTACAAATCTATCTTAAATAACCCTCAAAACTTTGTCAGACGTGGCAGAACGACCTTTGTTTAGGTAGTTTACGCTCTGCATACCCCGTTAGCGATAAAGGCGTGATTAATATGTAAATATTTGTAATAGCCGAGGTTGATGAATTTTAGTATTGTTCTGTGAAAACTCATTGTAGTTCTAATAAAGATAACGTTTATATGAACTATTTTTAATAAGACAACAAACAACAAAACTCAGGCACAACAATCAGCTTCTTTGAAGTAAGCCGCAAGTTTGTTTTAAAGCAGATCTCACGGACAAACGATCAGAAATAATTGAGTTCAGCCAAATACCAATTGTGTTTAAAATTTCAATGCAATTAATGATCAAATAGATAAAATTTACGAAACGATTAATAAAGAAAATACATTATTTAGTTACAATATTTCTCAAAATTATAACAAACAAAACGAAAGAGAAAGGATAGCAATAAAATATAATAGACAATTTCTTAAACTGACGCCACCGGGTAATAGATACTCGTACTCAATAAAACCTGACCAGCAATGAACGGTCACGGACAAACTAAATTTAAACCAATAACAGTCTAAAAGAGCTATTACCTCCAATCAAAACGATATATACCAAGAAATTTAATTAAAGAACGAATTAACTGACCGAAAGTGAAAGAATAAATATATAGTTATACAACTATGCGAACGACCCGAATTGAAAACAAAGATAGCGAGACATAGACAAAACAACAGAAATAGACTTCGCTATCCGCATGCTGGCTGATAGGAAACAAAAATAATAATACGTGTAATATTCATATCAATGCTACATTCCCTAATAAGGTACACAAATGAAAGCACAAATTCCTCATTAATATTTACATTGATATCGATTCGTAGAGCGCATAACTTAACTAAATCTTGACTAAAATTATTGGCGTCCCTTTTTGTTCTCTCATGACAGATATAAACTTATATTAGGTATGTCGTGATTTTAGCAACTACTAATTGGTACTTATGTGGGCTTAATTTGGCGCAACTCTACATTTCAATTTTGTTTTTGTGCCATGTTGGTTCAATTTATTTAAGTAGGTAAGCTTGCTCAACTTCCTCCCTATGCCTTAATTTGGTTGTTCGCTCGGTTGACTGACTAAATTGTTACCTTCTACATGGTGAGTAGAGTCAACCAATATGTCGTCTGTGTAGACAACAGACGTTAGACGTTGCAATCTTACGTCTAGCGTAATTTAGGAACATTGGAGTCGAAAGCGAAGTCGTAATGGCGGAGGTCGGTTGAAAAATTGCAGACATCACTTTTGGTGGAATACAATCAGTATGTCATTTGTCTAGTACATATTTCTTGACATATATGGACGATTGTGAAACGTTATTATTGCATTCTTACGTATAATGCTTCGTACAGTTTAAATTGGTATTTCAGATAACAGGAAAACCACATTACTTGGCTTTATTTAAAGTTGCAAATAATTTACGGTATATACATATATAATCACACCTTTATCCCTAATGGGGTAGGCAGAGCGTAAACGACCTAAACAACGGTCGTTCGCCACGCTAATATACAGTGGTATTATTAATTTATTTAAATTTTATTCTTTTAGAACTTATCAAAATTAAAAACACAATTATAATTCTATGTTGGGGGAAATCTTAATTTTAATTTGCAATGCCCTAGAATCTGTAATACAGGAATCAATGCCATGGCAAGATTTTTTGCGACGGACTAACTTCGGACCCCTATTGCTACCAACGTTATCGTCTCTCCCGCCACGACACTTGCCACTCGGCTCACCCGGTATCACCTGAGTGGCAAGTGGGTTAACAACTGCGATAACCGCTAGAGACCCGCCGCATGCGCACACGCACAATATAGCGATACCACTACCTACTACACCGGGTGTAAGGGACAGGTACTGCAAACTGATAGGAGTTGCTCAGTTAATTAAACTGAACTATCAAATTCTTTTAGGAAAACAATGTTTTTTTTTTGCTTTCACATACAAATTCGCTGATTGAAGTGGTCATTTGGTACGAAAATGTAGTTTATTTTTTCTTTCCGTACATGAATTCACCGGTGAAATTTATACAGTTTCATTGACCGAGGTTATCAGTTTGCAATACGCTGTCCCTTACACCCAGTATGCCACTACCACACGACGACACCCGTACCAAGACACCGCGTATATCGCTAGTACCGTAACCAAGAACGCGGATAAAAGATACACAGGTTAACTGCTCTACTAATTTATTCAGTTATTGTAGGCAGGAAGAAGACGTGACCAGGCATCGCTTAAAACATTACTACTATTTTCATAATGAAGACAATCATGAGTAAGTGTGAATAAACAGAATGAGTATGTATTTTATGACGCTTGATTATGAGCGACGACCATAAATAACAAAATTGAATGATAGCAAAATTTTGTTAGAGAAAATTTAGTTTACGTTAGTTTGGATCACGATGAAGAAGAAGAATCTGGAAGCAGAAGCTGTTGTATGAAGTCCCATCTCAATCAAAGACACATTTATTAATTTCATGTCCTTTGTTACCCATCACGTGTTTAAGGGAGAGCAAATTAAATTGCGATAGTGAATGCTAAATTAGGTATTATTGGCAAAGGAATTTAGTTTAATGTCAATTGAGACCATTGACATGATAATGAAGAAGACAGGTGACGTGAGATGTTAATACTTCAGAGTACAAGACATTCCTGACACTAAACTCATTGACCCTTCTAACGATCTCTGATAACGTTAACTAAACGACAAAAGTAATTAACAGGTGTTGAACATTTACAACGTGTTTCATATAGATTTAAGAATTGATAGGTTTCTTTAAAAATATTCAAGTTACTTATTTAAAATTTTATAAGTGTATAACACAGTATTTAAATACTTTGGATATTCCAATAAGAGTCAATTGATAGGTCAATTGACGTTATCAGACTTGTTAAGCAACTGATTTATTCCCTGCTATACCAATTCAAATTTTGTGTAAACGTAAACCAAAAGGAATAAAAAAAGTTTTTTCTATAGTCTGCAGAATCTTGCTACAAGTGGGTATATTAAAGTGTTTTAAGTTCGTCAGAAAACTCAAACCATGTTTATTTGAAACATAGCGCATGCAAAAGGCATGTAGCGGTTTTAATTCACTTTATCAAGAAATTGTTTATGCTTGACGGGCATGTTGACGAAATAAATCAAATTGATTGTGGCTACAATGAAATTCGAACTTAAATTAAGATACATGAATGTGAAAAATACCAACTGCTTTTGTAAAGTAGTATTTTTTCCAAACAACCTAAAGTATAACAAATAAAAAAACATGTAAATTAGTAATTTTCTAAAAGAAAAAAAATAAACGTTTAAATTACAACTCAGAGCAATAATTACTAATTACAGTTGCGAGCACAATAATTAATTTACAAGTTATAACTTATATTCCACGGCGCCAGAGAATAATATTTACAACTAGCTCTTTGCGCCACAGATTCATCCGCGACTTAATGAGTTTTCCCATGCAAAGCAAATATTTTCCCGAGGTAACAGTAATCTACGTTACTCAAAGTAAACTTAGCTTTCTACTGGAAAAGATATGTTAAAATCGGTCCAGTAGTTTTTGAGTTTGTTTGCTACAAACATACATACAAATATTTTTTTCTTTGTAATATTAGTATGAAGTATTTAATAGGTACTCCAACCGGTTCACGACAGTTCGCCTAGTGACATAACTCGTCTGCCAGGATTCGTGATCTTCAGTAATTTAACCAATTAATGTAAGTGACGTCAATGGAGACGATAAAACCGACGAAGAGGAGTATAAAGAGTTCGTTAAAGTTGAAATCCGTTTCCCCTTCCGCGGAGATTTGGCATTGAACCAATGTTTCTCGCTCACACTTGCCGTAATTGAGTTTAAAGGTGACAACATGTACTTATCGGAACGATCACTACTTTATGATAGGTTTTTTTACTTACAACTTGATGATTATGAATGTATTTAAATACTTCTTAATATTGAGCCATCTCTCATCAAACGAGTCCTAGTAATAAAATAAATACATTAAAGAAAATCGTAAAATTTTAAGCCTTAGTAAATCCATTAAACTGACGCGTAAGGTACAGAGTACGAAATGCTGACAAATGCTACAAAACCAGTAGTTGTGACACCGAAAATAGATACAGTTGATGTTAAAGAGTTTGAACCCAAATCGAAAGGCAATAAGGACGGTTTGGGCGGCAAAATAGAATATGTAGTATCAGACACGCTCCTATTCACACAGGAAGAAGAAGTTTAAACTCTTATCAATGAAGATAAAGTTGATATCGCAGGTGCAGCGGCGGCGTGGTCTGTGGGAGCGGGCAGACAATGCCGCGTGGAATGCGAGACAAAAACGCGTGCGAGAGGGACGGAGGAAAGAATCCTGTTGAGCTTCCTGTTGTGGCTTGTGGGAGCCCGTAGAAGTACTCGCCGGTGAAAGTGTAGAGATCGTTCATTATACCCGATATGAAAGGTTTCCTTATAGGATTACTGTTTTATGGCTGCAAATGAATGATAAAGCCCTACTGCGCTGAAACGGGAACTTATCAAAAGCTTTTAAGAGGTCTTTACAGTTTGTTATTATTATTTTACAAAGGACTCTTTATTCTAGTTAGATTATTACTGGATACTCATTTATGCTATATACTAGACAAAGCTGTTTAGTCTGTGTGCCTTCGCATTACCGCATTTGTTTGTCAAGCTTAGCTCTAAATCTTTGACGTCAGTCTGTTAATCTTCCTTGCGATTAGCTTCATCGTCATAACAATGAGTAAGGCCTTGATCTTCACTCTTCTTGTTGGCTCGTAGTTTATCTTATACACCATAAATCAGAATATCTAGACAATTACCCTGCAGTTTGCACAGTCACGACCTATTATAAAAGGTGACAATGTTGTGTTGTCTCCTTACAATGCAATCACAAAAATAAATGCTCAGCAGAAAGTTTATTATTTTTTCTAACATTTCAAATTTTGTTTACTAGTTCACGTTTCAAATTATTACCTAACTTGCCACGACAATTGAAGAAAGCGATTGCAAAGCTACAGTCGAGTTGAAAAATAAAACAGACAAAGTGGTGTCTCGATTATGTACGGGTATGACAGACTTTCACTATCTGGGAAACGAGGCACGCTTGACCCAACTTGACTCCGGGTCTTATTACGACTGATGACCAACTGAACTATTGAATCACTCCTTTCAAGTCTTTATAAAGTCTGACTGATACCACAAATGCTTAGTCATAGTTCATCCATACAAACAAATGTTATGTAAATAAATGTCAGATAAGCTGCTTGCGATGTAGAATTGTACAATTTACGGAAGTGTTTGTCTCGTTAAAACGTATCTCTTTACTAAATTATATTTATGTTATGTTCCATCGCTATTTATATTAGTAAAAAGTATAGTTTTTTCATGTTTTGGTATTTCCTTTTAAACCGTTTTGTAACAATAAGGTCCTTACATGTTTGATTGAATGGCTATCTAGAATGATTATGTAAATGCATTTATACTTTACTTTACTATCTTTTGACAGGTCTAATTGGGTACAAAGTTTTAAATTAATTTATGATAGAACAAATAAGAAAAGCATAGATGATACATCTGATAACAAAGTAACATATATAAAACATAATATCACGTTTAAAGGACAATAGAGACAAACAAATTAATTATTATAGCTCAACATAAAATACAAACTTGACTTGAACTTAGATAAACGTGATCGCAAATTACACTAATTAAATTGATAGCTTACAAACTGCCATTAGCAAGTAGTTAATGTTAAATAAGGGTTAGTAATAAATAATGAAGCAAAATAAACAACCAATTACAGGTTCGCAGGTAAAAAAAGTTTACGTCATTTATTTGTTTTCCTCTATAAATAATACCATCAGGTGCAGGAATATTTTTAAATATTGAATAATTTATTTACTTATATGCTAAGTCTTTAAAACTTGATGTGCTTGCCTGGTATGTTTTTTCCCATAGATAGAATGTTTTTCTTACAAGTAGAAAGCAAAAATAAAGGCATTTAAATTTTAGGGACATTCTCTAAAGTAAAATAACTGGAAATGATGTCAGTATGTTTGTATGCTAAATAAATAAGTTTACGAACATGTCTGAGTTGTTTTAAGCGGATTACATAATATTTGTACCTTACTTTGAAATTGAAATAATGAGTGAAACGAACAAAAAGCCCTCTCTCGTTTAAGCTCAAAACAAACGCGAAGGAATTTCTATCGCTTCTAATCCAATTATCTCTGGCTTTCTCCACGTAGTACAAAACGAACGTGCCTCACTCTAGTTCATACCAGCTTTTCCATTATCAAATATTTTTGAATTTCACTGCTGAATCATTGGGAACTACAATTATTTAGTTTTCTTATACATTGGCAGCATTGTTCGGCTTTACTGAGATGAATTCAATGCGACCATTATGCGGGACTACGGACCATGTCATTAGATGCAAGAATAACGAAAGTTTTGAATTCTTCATTGGGATCGCATTCTTCACTTGATTATTCAAAACGAATAAAGAAAGGATAGATCATTTCTTTAAAAGACGCGAAGTGCTAGTGAAAGCAATGTTACTAATAATAGTGTACAAAAATGTGTAATGTCCGTCATGTTTCATTAAATACATCAAGCTATTAGATCATCGCGCGACCATTAAATAAAAATGGATTAAATACCTAGTTAATTTTTAAATTAATTTACGATTACTGCCAACCGAAGCTATTAAATCGTGGATTAAATAAATTCCATCACGAGAGTTTTCAACACAAATACATACCAAACAGTCATTCAGTCTGATATGGAATTAAAAGAATTTGGATATCTAATTGTAGGATGAGCTACCTTGAACTACTTTGATTGCCTTGTATGCAGTTATGATATTTAAAAATTTTGCTTTGAACATTGTACTTATTAAGACTTCGTGTTTACTGAATAATTCTTCCTCAAACAGAACTATTATTACAGTATTTAAATAGAGATCAAATAATTATGAATCATTGTTTACAAAGATAGTATTATCTGATGCGTTTGATAGCCTAAATCAACAATAATGTTATCATTGAATCAGGTTAATCGTGTTAGTGCACGTATTTAGTGTTACTAGACTATTCAGAACGTGAATTTATGTCGAAATATGCCGACTGCCGAGTCTATTGTTTACAAACCACAGCGTAACAACAGGTGTGCCGCAAGGGCCTTTCTTTGAACCAATGTTTTAAATCCCCGTCAATATTATGATAATGGAATCCGACTAGAATCACTAATAACATAATAACGCAATCAATGGAGTAACAGCTGCGGTTAGTATATGCAACTTTTGGAACAGTTGCGCATGATAAAATTGAGGTAACATTTGATTGAATCCTTAAGAATGGCTGACATGTAGAAAGAGGTCATAAAGAAGCAATTATACTTATTTCTACAATAGTAATTGCTATAATTAATCTTACCTCTAGCCCAGCCCGTGAGAACATTTCCAAGATAGGCCACCTTGTACACAGGATCTGGCTCGCTGATGCGCACACTGTTGGTGCGTCTCAGCAGCCGACCAAGACCTCGAGAGAGTCTCCCAATGGTGCGTGCCGTGAAGTCCTTGCCACCAGTAGAATCAGCCAAGCATACTTCGTTTGGAAGAATTGACTTTGTTTGCCCATTTTCATGCACCTTATGTCCAATCAATCGCGGAATCGTCAAAGGCAAAGACTTCCTTCTTTCAGGAGTCAATGTTTTTGCTTGATTCACGCTGTAAACATTGCAATTCTTTTTGTAACTCTGGCCAAGCGCATCTTTGGTCTGCTCTGTCTCAGTCTTTTCCGGCTTATCGAATTCACTGATCTTGAGAATCGAAACCTTGCCGTTCAGGTTTTCGCTCATCGAGTTATTGTTTAGGTTATCGGTATGGCCATCGCTGAATCGGCGATCACAGCTTGATCGCCTTTTCATCAGAGACGGATTTCTTAGCATGATGCTCGTTTCGCTCGAGCTCCTGTTCTTAAGAATGTGTATCTTCTTGACGTGACGTGAGACGGCATAGTCAACCTCGTCAGCGCTGACGGTGCGCTCGGTCTTCCCTTCCTCGTCCAGGAAGCGGACCCGCAGCCCGTTAGGCTTGCAGTCTCCATTCAGACTTTTTTCTGCATCTTGAAGCCGGTCGGTTTGGCTTTTTGCGCCGGCATCGAGGCAATAGCGCTCGTTTTCACTCAGAGCTCCGCGAGCCATTTTTCTCTTGAATAGGCTCAGCTTTTTGCTAGTGCCCTATTACATTCTGGAAAAAATCTTAACGGGCAAAATCTTCACACGATTTCAGTTCACCACTTTGTTGCGTTTTTGTGTCACAGAAGCTGCACTAGAACCAGTCACTTCCCTCGCTAACTATAAAACACTAACAGAGTAGTACACACCTCGTCCATTAAAGAACGACACCGGTTTGGAATGTAGCCTTCTCTACACTTACTCAATGCACTTGTCCAGTGGAGAAAACGACAAAACGTTCACTATACGGTTGTTAATTAAAATTTTATTGTGTTCACTTGTTGTAGTTTTGATTGGAAACTCCGAGTAGTGATGGAAAGAATGCGGTGTTAGTCACTTGGGAGCACAGTTTCGAAAAGTAGCCGTTATCGCGTGCGTTCGCGTGCGCGTCTCGCGGCGGGTGGCGGCGGAGTGGCGCGCGGCGGTCGGTGCGGCGGCGATCGGCGGTCGGCCGGTCTCAAAACCCGCGCCCGCGCTGCTTGGTCACTTAATCCCTCGCTTCTAATGGTCCAACTGGTGGTATTATCATACAGGTCTAATGCGTCGTCGTGTACACCTGCAACAAAACACATAATTTAGAAACGATAGAGCACGGGACGGCTATTATGCTCACATGTGATGTGACATCAGAATGAAATAATTAATTGAGTAGATAGAGTCGACGTCAAACTCTAATCAAAGCAATTAACATCACATAATATGTAAGGAATTCTTATGAAAATATCACAGTCTCGAGTTCAAAGGTCTACTTTTTATGTGGGTGAAATTCTTGACACGAGCACACCCATTGTAGTTGATGCACACAAAAAAACTTGGAAGATGGAAATAATGTGAATTTAAGAGGTCGTGCTAAGTGTCAACGTGTGAATGGTCTCTAGGTTCCGAAAATCGACGCAACAGAAGTCGCGATGGCACTCTCCAAAAAAAGCAAATTGTAGAGTTACTGATAGCCCAACCTTTTTAACCTGTTTTCGTAACACAAACGATAATTTGCAAACCATGAAGAAAAATATATTTAAACAAAAGATGGTTAGCTAACTATGTTGATGATCGTTTTTCTTCAGTTTTTTACCTAGACCTTTATTCCGGTGTAATGGTTATTTGTGAACTTTGACGACGTTATAATGTGTCACATTAGCAGCAATTTAGACGCAAATTGTTTGCAATGATATTAAACGGTAAGGTATAAAAAGTATGCAAATATACTATGGATAATACTGTCATAAACCATAAGTACAGATTTCATATTATCAAATTTATTGTATCCAAGTTATGATTTGCTAATTTTACTCCTGATACATGCGTATGTTTCTGGAATTTCACATTGCAAGATCGACAATGTTAAACAAATGAAATAGAGAATTGGGGAAAATTAATGACGTTTCGTAAATCATAATTTTAAATATCTACTGTGGGCTAAAATATATATTTGGTTTGAAAACATCTACAGATTGATCTTATGTCGGTCATTTAATTAATCCAAACCAAGATACAAACAAAAAACACAATGATAGAGGTCGAACTTTCGCACAAAAACTTAAAGAATCGTGAAATCAACGATTTTAGTAATTGTTATGGTATTTCCAAGGTCGAAGGAGCAGTTTTCCGGTTCGTCCTTTTTATTTGTCGGAGGAGTATTAAAACGTTTTTATAACTGTTTTAAAATAATCATAAAATAATAGAGACAATTTTTTTCATTATATTATTTATGATGTTTTTATACAAAGCAAATCCTAATAAGAAAAACAATCAGAAGCTCTACCGGGTTTATTCACAGTAGAATAAACTTTTCTTCCTGGGATAAATAACACACGTGTTTTAGAATCCTTCCCTAAACTCATACATACATACATAAAATCACGTATTTAACCCTAATAGGCTAGGCAGAGCGCAAACGACCTAAACAAAGGTCGTTTCACCACGTCTGACAAAATTTTGAGAGATTTGTTCCTTAATTCACCGATAAATTATATATATATATATGTATTAATTATATTATTTATATATTCTTTATTGCATACATTTCAATACATTGGTTAAATTTTAAAATTTAAGCAAAGGCGAGCTTATCTCTATAAGAGATCTCTTCCAGCCAACCTAGTGGGGATTAAAGATGAAATTATCTCTATAGAAACAAGAAGCGCTCCTTGATCTCTGAAAATAAATTGTATGATGTAATTACTCTACATTTAATTACCCTCATATTCTGCAACTTAGGAACATCATATCAAACAATGTGCATCATACACAAACATCGCAGTCGTAAAAGCGGTTGTAAAGTTTATTTCCGCTTTACGACCCTCCTACAACTAGCATTCTATCTAGAATTCTAGATGATTATTAACGGAGAGAAAGAGATAATACTTCTGCCACGTGCCGATACTGATAGGTTCCTATTAGTTATAAGCTCTGTCTTGCTTTATTTTTTATTTCCTACTAGTTCGTAATAAAAAATAATTCGTAATCTTTAACTATTAATAGTTATATAACAATATGATATTAATATAATATTATATATTGAGTTAATTTATTTATTCTTCCATGGTGGACTGGAAGCGAGAGAAAAACATAGAATGTGTCAGTTGCATTTCCTCCCGGGCATGCTGTAATAACCAGCTAAGGGATCCGAGGGCTTCATGATATTGCAATTTAGGCGATGTGCTGAAAATCTGTCAAAACTTTGTCAGACGTGGCGGAACGACCTTTGTTTAGGTCGTTTATGCTCTGCCTACCCCATTAGGGATAAATGCGTGACTATATGTATGTATGTAATTTATTTGTTATTTTATTAGTTATGAAATAATGAAATAATAATTTATTTGCAAGAACATAGTAAAATAATTGTTAGTACATGGGTATATTTGTATCATATGTCCTACCGTCAAGGCATGCAAATTTTACATTACTTTAAATTACATTTGACATTGGCATACTCTATTATTTATTTTTGTCATTGAAGTATTCATTGAGAGAGTAATAACATTTTTCTAAGAGCTATTCAGTGATTTTTGTCTTAAACAATGGGAGAGGAATACTTTTTACATGCTTCGGAAGGGAGTTATAAACAAGTATCGCCATATAATAAGCATTTCTCTTAAACAACTCCAGTCGTGGTCGCGGCTGGTACAGTTGATGACAGCAGTACAACCATGGCAAATTAAAAAGTCCTAACCCTCTATTACCCACTCTCCGGCATAAGACCTAAAGGAGAAAGGGGTGACTGAAGACCAGCGCTACCTAGTGTCGTGCAGCGACTCTACGCATGAATAAAGCTGAGTCACTTCCTTTTCCCTGATTTCCTAGTTTTGAGTTAGGTTAAGTCTGAAATTTTTTTTTTTTTTTACATACATACATAAAATCACGCCTTAGTCCCTTACGGGGTAGGCAGAGCGTCAAACTCCTCGTAAAAGGCGCTTTCGCCACATACATACATATAATCACGCCTTTATCCCTAATAGGGTAGGCAGAGCGGCAACGACCTAAACAAAGGTCGTTCCGCCACGTCTGACAAAGTTTTGAGGATTGTTTAAGATATATTTGTAGGTATATTGCTGTAGTGACAAGTTGTCAGCCTGTCGCCTAAATTGCAATATACAGAAACCCTCGGATCCCTTAGCTGGTTTTTACAGCCTGCCCGGGAGGAAATGCAGCTGGCACATTCTATATTTTTCTCTCGCTCCCAGTCCAGCATGGAAGTAACATTAAAACTAACTAAGTAAGCTTTCGCCACGTCTGACAAAAATTGAGGGCAATTTTAGATTGTAATGTGTATTACTATAGTGACAGGTTGTCAGTCTATCGCCTAAATTGCAATATACAGAAACCCTCGGATCCCTTAGCTGGTTTTTTCCAGCATGCCTGGGAGGAAATGCAGCTGGCATATTCTATCCGAGGGTTTATGTACGTATATTGCAATTTAGGCGATGGGCTGACGACCTGTCACTACAGCAATATACCTACAAATCTATCTGAATTAAACCTCAAAACATTTGTAGACGTGGCGGAACGACCTTTGTTTAGGCTGTTACACTCTTCCTACCCCATTAGGAATAAAGGCGTGATTATATGTACGCATGTATGTACTCATTCAAATATTTCAACTGCACTAAGCCGTGTACACGAGGCAAAAGATCTACCATCCTAGATAAATTGAGGAAAAGTTTGACATCTGAATACACAATTTATTTTAATATCACTTTCCTTATCAATATTTTTTCACAGCAGAACACGTTTGCAATACTTGTCAGTTTCACGTGTATCAATTGAATTGAACAAACAAAGCAATCATAAAGAACCCCATCACAAGGTGATCTTAGGTCGGGGGCATCAGGTTGCATCGTCGACAGCCAGGGGGCATCATGCTGTAATCAGGGGGCATCATGCGGGTCAAGGTCATGGGCCCCGGTCACTCGTGCGTGACCTTCATTGTTCTGTAATCAGCCGCATTTTATGCACCTTTTTTGCGAACCTTTTTATTTTGCTGAGGTAAATCGATGGCAAATCTGGATAATGTTTTTGTGTCTTTATCACAACTTTTTTTTTCTTAATGCTGAACAAGGTAGACAGCCATATTTTTATTGAAGCTGTCCAAATTTTGCAGCATTAGCAAATGACTTTGGAGCTCAGCTAGAAATGTTACATTGCCGTATGCAGGTTATGAACCTATAGTACCTACAAACTGCAATACTATAAAATTCTCGGTTCCATCTATTGGTCTTTACGACCCGGGATGATAAAGCATTTAATTGTTTCATTATTAATTTTAAACAAAAATCACGAACTGTCTCCGTGGTCTAATGGTCAAAGCTATGCGCTTACGATCCGGAGGTTCTGGGTTTGATTCCCAGGGGTGGAATACAAAGTTGGTATTTGTCAATTATCACTTTGTGAGGTTTCCCCAGTTTGGTTAGGACATTGCAGGCGGAATCACCTGATTGTCCGAATAAAAAAAGGATTCCTTGCTTCGGAAGGCATGTTAAGTCATCGTTCCCGGTCGCTGTCTGTGAGGTCGTTACTCAAACCATGTCACAGACAGAGACCATGTAATAGCTGAGCTACTAGGCGGTTTGAAAACTCTCGCACCAAGGTTCATCGGGTCGTTTAACTCGAGAATCTACTCGCTAAGAAGAAGAACAAAAACCACGGACATGAAAGGTTATTTTTGCGCATTAAACGTGTTGACTGACACTTATTATATCCTTACCCCGCATTTGCATCTGATCACGTGGATCAACACATGATATTATTGTTAAGCCATGTCTAATACACGCAAAACCACTTACTGCAAAACATATAAAGTATGTTCATGCCAAACGTCATTCAAGCAGGTATGTTTAATCTGAACAAAAATTACACAACAAATTTCGGGCGTATGTACCTACAAGTCATGCAAGAATTTAAGGTTGGAAACCTTGAGGGGTTAAGCCACATGGTATACTGGAAGAGGTTGAGGTGGCAGCGAACATATTTTCTTTAGTTTAATTCCATGCTGGAGTGAGAGAAAACACAGAATGTGCCAGCTGCATTTCTCACGAGCATGCTGTAAAAACCAGCTAAGGGATCCGAGGGTTTCAGTATATAGTAATTTAGGCGATGGGCTGACAACCTGCCACTACAGTAATATTCCTACAAATATATCTTAAATAACCCTCAAAACTTTGTCACACGTAGCAAAACGACCTTCGTTTAGGTCAATTACGCTCTGCCTACACCATTAGGGATAAAGGCGTGATTAAATCTGCAGTTGTCGCGGTGACTAGATAGAAAATCTTTCAGTCGCTGCCTCGACTCTTCCAATATTCTACGCGCCTGTATATAGGTAGAAATAGTACATTGTACATGAATCTACAAATCAATATTATTGTTTCGATAATGTTCGTACTTTTACGAGTAAAAATATATTGTTCAATTTGATGTTACCTATTAAATCGTATCGTTTCCCGGTAGTCTGGTTAAAATTTATAAACATCCCTAATTCGACCTCGTTCGTTTGTCTTCAATGGTTTTCCTTATGGGAATTACCGACAAAATGAAAACCCACCACGTGCCAAGCCTTCTTACTACCTATATTATACCAGCTTTTACCTATAAGTATACATTGGGCTCGATTCAAGATTTGCCGGCTAAAACTAAAATTAAAATCTATGTGTCACTTCCAGACTAAAATATTGCAAAAGGACAGGAGATTTATTCTCTCCGATTTATAATTTATAGTTGGTGGTTTTATGCATTATCTGTCAATTTTATCCGCCATCTCGTATGACGACAAATAGATTTGAATTATAGTTTTAGCCGGCAAATCTTGATTCTTGATTCGCCGTCATACGATATGGCGGATAAAATTCACAGAAATACTGGGGAAACGTTCAAAAGCGCGTCAAAATCTACCGGACAAAGTGTAAAACCATATATTTTTCCCGTTTACGAAAAGATGTTACTGACAATGATATTAAAGACTACATAATAGATAAGGGTTTGCAATGTTTATCCACTGCTAAATTGCACCAAAAATATGAGACAAATTTTGCTTCCTTCAAAGTCGCAGTATTAAGAAGAGAGTTAGAAAATGTCCTATGTAGCGACTTTTGGCCGGTTGGTGTCAAGTTCAGAATGTACCGTGATCGCACTGCGAAAGTTGAGACTACTAACAGCTAAATATGGATAGTCGGTCACTAAATAATGTAAATATGATTTCGTATAACTGCCAAAATATAAAAAGATCTGTCAAATATGTAAGGGACTTAATCATGAAGTCGGATATCTTAGTGTTGCAAGAAACCTGGCTTTTGCCGCACGACCTGGATTTCATACACGAAATAAATGATGACTTCTGTGGGATAGCTACTTCTTCCGTGGATACTTCAGTAGGTGTCTTACGTGGGAGACCCTATGGTGGTTTAGGTATCCTATGGAGAAAGGCTACATTTCCTGATGTATCTATTATAAACTGCGGGAGTGATAGAATTGCCGGAATAAAAGTTACTCTGAAAGAAATGTCATTTCTAGTGCTTTGCGTGTATTTACCTACAGATAAGCTTATACATCTCGTAGACTTCACTACATGCTTAGCAAAAGTTAGCGCTATAATTGAGGACTCTGACGTTCAATGTGTTTATGTCCTGGGGGACTTTAATGCGCAACCTGGTGCTGATTTTGGTAAAGAACTAGATCGATTTAGTATTGAAAATAATTTAATCTGCGCAGACATTTTAAAATTAGGTTTAGACTCGGGTACATATACCTACATCAGCGATGCACATGGTTGCCGCAGGTGGTTGGATCACTGCCTGGTTTCAAGTGCAGCGTGGAGTACTGTTAACTCTGTTGAAGTTGTTACTGACGTTCAGTGGTCCGACCACTTTCCACTCGTAGTAAAATGTAATATAAATAAAGACACGGTTACCCCGGCGGTTTCATCCCCGTGCGGCGGTTTGGAAAAGGTGACTGATAGAAATAAGATTGTATGGGGTACCAGAAGCTGTTCTCAAATAGACGTTTATACTAATTACTGTGATATTAATCTTAAGGCTTTAGACGATACTAAAATGTGTGATTTTTGTAAGACAAACTCAAATTGTAAATATTTAAAGAGTCATCTTGAATCTATTGATAATTATTATTGCCAAACTGTTACTATATTGCAAAATGGTGCTTCTTTGAGTGCGCGTTTGCCGTCTCGCCAGAGGAAACCTAAACAATTAAAGGTGGTAGGTTGGAACATGCATGTTGAAAACTCCCACCAAGCGGCTAGATTGAGTTTCAGATGCTGGGTGTGCGCGGGTAGCCCTTCCACCGGACCAATCTATGAACAAATGAGAGTAGATCGTAGACATTTTAAGAACAAATTGAAATGGTGCCAACAAAATGAAGAGAAAATAAAGCTTGATATTTTAGCAATGCAGAGAAAGGAGAAGAGTTTTATAAAATTTTGGAAATCAGTCAAAAGCCAGAGAAGTTCTAAAAAACGACCAGTTTCGGTGGAAGGGTTACAGGATAATGGGGAGATCGCGGACATGTTTGCGCGGGGATTCAAGGTCCATCCATTACCGGTAGAGAGTGTGCCCAAGCTCGACACGAGTGTAAATATAGAAAATTTCCTTACATTTAATGGGGAAGATGTCAGTAAAGTTTTAAAAAATATGAGACGTGGCAAGTCTCCTGGTGAAGATGGACTTAGTATTGAGCACATTCTCTTCGCGGGGCCTACGATAGTTACTAGACTGTGCAATCTGTTTAATATGTGTATTCGGTATAGTTATATTCCGGCTACACTTATGAAGACGGTTGTAGTACCGATCGTCAAAAATAAGACTGGAGATCTTGGATCTGCGAGCAACTATCGTCCGATATCTCTGGGATCAGTGATAGGGAAGATATTTGAGAGACTGCTGCAACCTGCGATACAGGAGTGAATTAATATTGACGACGCACAGTTTGGTTTCCGTCCCGGACTCTCGACGGATTCGGCAATACTGAGTTTAAAACACACGGTAAATTATTATAATTGCCGGGAAACATCTATCTACGCATGTTTTCTAGATCTAAGTAAAGCCTTCGATCTCGTAAACTACGAGGTACTATGGAAAAAGCTATCTGAGACGAACGTTCCAACCGAGGTCGTTAATCTGTTGAGATTCTGGTACGGAAACCAAACGAATTGCGTAAAATGGGGCGACTCGACTTCTAGCGATTATAGGTTAGAATGCGGTGTCCGCCAAGGAGGGCTGACCTCTCCGGACCTTTTTAACTTATACGTGAACGAACTGATAGGGGGACTGAGGAGCACCAAGACTGGATGCCATATAGGTGACGTATGTGTCAACAGTCTTAGCTACGCTGATGATATGGTGCTGCTCAGCCCTTCTATCAGAGGTCTAAGAAAGCTACTCTCATGCTGTGAAGCTTATGCAAGTGCTCACGGTATGAAATATAATGCTTTGAAAACAGAGATGCTTGTGTTCAAGACTGGGAGGGGTCCGGAGAGGATTCCTGAGGTTATTTTAAACGGAATGCCTGTGTCCAGAGTGCGGCAATTCAAATATCTGGGGCACATTCTCACAGAGAATTTAAATGATGACCCGGATATAGAAAGGGAGAGAAGAGCTTTATCAATAAGGTGTAACATGCTCGCGCGGAGGTTCGGCAAGTGCTCTGATGATGTCAAGGTGACACTTTTCCGAGCATTTTGCCAGAACTTCTATACGAGTCAACTCTGGGTCAACTTCACCAGAAAAGCTATTAACACCATGCGAGTACAATATAATGACGCTTTTCGCATTCTGATGAAGTTGCCCAGATGGTGTAGCGCATCGAGCATGTTCGCTGAAGCTCGAGTACCAGATTTCTTCGCAGTAATCAGATCTCGCGTAGCTTCCTTTTGGGAAAGGCTACGTAGCACTGGAAACTCAATTCTAGCTGCAATTAGTGACGACCGTCAAGGATATATTTTTAAGTACTGGCTGACTTTACATCGGGAAGCAAATCGCAAGTGACTAAAGATATTGATTATTGGCTTTACTTTAATTTTAGTATAGGCAATACCATTTGGTTAAACTTGGTTTAACTTTTATTTGAAATGTTTTATTTTATTTATTTTTATAATTATATTGTAAAAAGTATGGGTTACTTGCCTGAAATAAAGATCTTTATTATTATTATTATTATTATTATTATATATATCGCTTGTCCTTTTTCAATGTAATTATTTTAAAAGTGACAGATAGATTTTAATTTTAGATTTAGCCGGTGGAATCTAGAATCGAACCCATTATGCCTGTGTGCTGTATACGGTCTATGTATCTCCGTGAGAGTCGTACCTTGGTAAGACATCCAAGTTGTGTTCAAAACTCCAAATTCACGCTATTAATAAACGCTATTCAAAATACCTGCAATGTTTTGCTCATACTTTGCCCAGCACTTCAATCATGTACCAGGCCACTCAGAAAGTATTGCGATAAATAGTTTTTATATATGGCAGACTGGCCGGTTAGAATCTTTTTTGAAAATATGATTACTTGTAAGTAAAAATATGTGTGTTCCATTTTCAAAATTTCCCTCATTTTTTGCGAGCCAATTCAAAGTATCGTGTCTTACTGAAAAATGGATCTGCGCCGGGAACATTTTAGAGCTATGATTTTTTACGATTTCAAGTGTCGCCTGAAACCGGATGAATCGTTCGATAGACTTCAAATGGCATTTATGGATGAAAGCCCTTCCAAGGCAACCGTGTATCGTTGGTATAACGAATTTAGGCGCGGTCGACCAACCTTGGGGGATGAAGAAAGAAGCGGTCGCCCTTTGACGGCTATTACGGAAGAAAACGTGCTAGCAGTGAAAAATTTAATCCAAGATAATAGGCGAATTACATATCAGGAGATTCAGCACATATTAAAGATTGGATCGGGAAGCGTTCACGAGATTCTACAAGGGCATCTTCGCGTGAGGAGGATAGTATCGCGCTGGGTGCCGCACTACCTCACCGACGCTCTGAAGCAGGCCCGGGTGGAATGGTGCCGTGATATGCTGAACAAATTTGAAGCAGGCTCGTCTCGGCGTGTTTACGACATCGTAACAGGTGATGAGTCCTGGATTTATCAATACGATCCAGAAACCAAGCGCCAGTCGACAGTTTGGGTGTTTCAAAATGAACCAACGCCTACTAAAGTGAAGCGATCTCGAAGCGGGGGGAAGATTTTAATCGCCAGCTTTTTTAATTTGACTGGCCACTTGGCCTCAATTTCCTTACGAGATCAAAGAAGCATTAACGCCGAATGGTATACTACCAAATGTTTACCAGAAGATTTTTTCTGTTGTGAGCAACAAGCGACCAAACACAGGGCTCCGCGGACTACTGCTCCACCACGACAATGCGCCTGCACACACCGCGCTCAAAACGAGGGACTTCCTGGACAGCACACCAGTCAAACTTCTGGGTCACCCTCCTTACAGCCCTGATCTAGCACCGTGTGACTTCTTTTTATTTCCAAAAATAAAAAATCAGCTCAAGGGGATACAATTTTCGTCGCCGGAAGATGCGCTGGCTGCGTTCGAGCAGGCTGTAAACGAGGTGTCTACGGCGGACTGGAAAAAGTGTTTTGAAAACTGGTTCAGACGCATGAATCTTTGTATAGAGGCTGGTGGAGAGTACTTTGAAAAGATTTAATAAAAATATATGTACCTGTAGAACAATTTTTTTTAGTGTCGCAAATCTTTCTGAGTGTCCCACGTATAAAGTAATAGAAACAGCTTAAATTTTAATGTTGGTATATGAATCCTAAACACACATCACGGTTGAAATTAAATCAGAAACATTCTGTACTCAAATAAGCTTATCGCCGAAACTTCCAGCGTTCCCCGAGTAAGGAACTCCACCAAACTCCACGGAATCAATGGCCGTATTCGCAGGTCCGCGCGCATTGTATGCGAACTGCGCACGACCATGTGCGCAGGTTACCTAGTATACAATACAGGGTGTTAATTTAAAATCATAGCTGGGCATGTTTCAATAACAGCCAAGGAGCATAAATAATATTTAAAAAGAGCTTTTTTAATATTGTTTCATCTCCCTAGCCTTATAAAAACTTAAAAATCAAAGTGGTAATTTTGTATGGCATGCCCGAAAAATCTGAGTTGTTTTTTTTCTATTTCGGATTTTTATCGTAACTGAATCACCCCTTAAGCTCTGGCATGTAATTATATTAACACCCTGTGTAAAAGTCACTGCGCACGAGCATGCGCGTTGGTATTCGACGCACGGAATACAGCGTAAGCGCGCCATTGTGTAATGGCGGCAGCTTGTTGGAAATGTGGATTTTTGTCAGTCTGTCCTTCGAATACTACATTACGTCGAAGCTTTGAATGAACGTGGCCAAAAAAGGAACTAACGTCGCCAACATGGCCCTTTGACAGTTCTCCCTACATGCAGCGCCCTCGCCCACATTCATTAAAACTTGGACGTGTACTTACTTAGAGAGGATGTTCTGTTGTTAGTGATTTTTTTGATTGACAAGCGGAAAGCCAATTGAGATGACAGTGATACCGCATTGAGGAAAACTAGTAAACAAATAGAGGCAAATGTTTTTGATGACAAACCTTTAATCTTTTGAGTTCAATCCCATCTCAAAGCTGATTAAAATCAAACCCCTATCACTAGCAATGACCTTTGTTGTTTGAGGAAAGTCATGAGGAAACTTGTGATAAAAAACAAAACATTTGATTTTACCTTGTATCTGTACAATAAACATAAACAAAACAACTACAATAAAATCAATATTCAGTGATATACCGAAGAACAGTCAGATGTTTGGCAATTAGGTACTCAACCGACAAGTACCTACTTAGCAATTAAATTTACCATAGCAATATTTTCATAGCTCTCTCTAGCTTCCATGTACTGGAAAACGAAGTTTACCGCGATAGGTACTCGACAAATGACTGAATGATGAATGCACACGGTCCGTGATAGTTCTTCTGTCGCTGTCTTTAGGAAGAGAGTAAAAGAGCATTACCTTTCACTTTCCGTAT
This sequence comes from Scrobipalpa costella, assembly GCA_949820665.1. Lineage (NCBI taxonomy): Eukaryota > Metazoa > Arthropoda > Insecta > Lepidoptera > Gelechiidae > Scrobipalpa > Scrobipalpa costella. The sequence goes on from OX463297.1 coordinate 25,524,495, forward strand.
AGTATTAGTTATATATATATATATGTATTTATATATATTCATGTATATATAGTTATTATGATTTTAAGTATTTATATAATTAGTTATTTATGTAATTTATAATTTTCTGGTATTATTTTTATATTATGCTTTATTTGTTCACGCCTAATTTGCCTCTCATTTTAAGTCTCACTTCCGTAGGTCAGCTGGAAGAAATTTCTTAGTAGAAATAAGCTGTACCTGTTGTGTCGGTATTCCTTGTGTATTGTCTTTCTCATGTTACTTGTGTACAATAAACAGTAAATAAATAAATAGACTCAGTTCGCTTCCACCATACCTCTGTCACCTCTATCCTGGAGTCATATTTTTAAAACAACTTTCGCATGCCATGTTGCACGAAAATCGCATGCGAACTTTACTCTTTCGTATGCCCATTAGCCTTCGAGCGGATCAAAAATACAGCTCCTGGACTAGTCTAGTCTGGAGTCGAGACATACATACTTTGCTATAATCACGCCTTTATCCTAATGTCGTAGGCAGAGCGTAAACGACCTAAAAAAAGGTCGTTCCGCCACATCTGACAATGTTTTGAGGGTTATTTAGATAGATTTATAGGTATATTGCTGTAGTGACAGATTGTCAACTCATCGCCAAAATTGCAATATACAGAAACCCTCGAATTACTTACCTGGTTTTTACAGCATGCCCGGGAGGAAATGTAGTTGGCCCATTCTATGTTTTTCTCTCGCTCCCAAACCAGCATGGAAGCCACTCGAGACCACTTCAAATAAAAGGCACTCTTATATCCAATGCGAGCCCGAATGTCCCGCGGGTTGACAAACGTGCCTCAGAGTATCTTGTATCAACTCGTGGCGGCAGAACACGCGCCTCACCGCATGGAATCAATACTCCTCACCGCAACAATACACTCAATACATAATAATAAAATAACACTGATTGATTGTAGTATCTTCCGTGCTGGACTGGGAGCGAGAGAAAAACATAGAATGTGCCAGCTGCATTTCCACCCGGGCATGCTATAAAAACCAGCTAATCCAAGGGTTCTAGCATATTGCAGTTTAGGCGATAGGCTGACAACCTGTTACTACAGCAATATACCCACAAATATATCTTGAATAACCCTCAAAACTTTGTCAGACGTGGCGAAACGACCTTTGTTTAGATCGTTTACGCTCTACATACCCCATTAGGGATAAAGGCGTGATTATATGTATGAAACTGTTTTGAAAATGCTGGACTGGGAGCGAGAGAAAAAGTTAGAATGTACCAGCTGCATTTCTTCCCGGGCATGCTGTAAAAACCAGCTAATGTCATTTACGCTCTGCCTACCCCATTGGGGATAAAGGCGAGTCATATGTATGTAGAGAAATGTCAATAACAAATCGATATTCTTTCAATTCCTGAGTCATTCATAATGCACTATACGACTCTCAGATCAATACTTCCTCCCGTCAACTTCCTTTACAATAAATCATGTGGAGATAATGTACAAACGAACAAAGGGATTGTATACAATATGTAATACAATGGCAGACAAAAGGTTTTCAGGAAACCACATACCTTGTACCGAATACCTATCAGTGACAAGACAGAAACAGACAGAATCTAAGTAAGTACTAACAATATGAACAACCATGAAATAAAGAAATTGATGGTTACCTGAATTGAAACAATAGTAAACAGTTGTTGACTTTTACAAGATAATTAAGTTTACTAATTTATGCCATGACGTCAACAATTGGAGCCAAAAAGGAGACGTGGTTTTACTACCGCATGACAAGATTGGAACAAATGAAGTGAAAAATTCAAATCAAGAAAAGAATAGGAAGAAACACTTACACTTGTCTTCCCTTATAATCAGTCACAAGTGTCATAAAAAATCTCATTCTGAAATCTTTCAAACTATAATTATACTTCTTTGGATGTTTTTAAGAGAAGAGTGAAGGAGCATTTCTTTTCCTCATAAATGTATTCATATGTCGTATTATTTTTACTATATATAAGTGTGTATAATATATATTTATTTATATTCCACGTATTGTATGTACTAATATTATTTATATAATTATTTGGTTAGTATTTATACTTATGTATGTAAGGATATTTATATGTAGCTTATTGTAGTCTTTGCGTACACTCTTGCCTGCTGTTATCTATATTTTTTTCCTCTCACACGGTAAGCTGGAAGACAACTCAAATATTTTGAGTTAAGCTCGCCTTTGTACATAATGTATCTAGATTAAGTTAATTTTAAGAATATCTGTGTGTACAATAAAGAATAAAGATAATTTGCCCTGGCGATACAGCCTTTCATTATTAAGGTGACGATACGAGCCAAGTGCCGCCCCTATTAATCAAAAATCATAATTCACTAAAAACGCAGTTAATCGAAAAACGGGTCCAACAGAATCAAGTTATAAGAATTAAGATAATTTAGAAAGGAAAGGTGGCGTTGCAGGTCGGTATTCGCAATTTTTCTTCCTGTTACTACAACGAACTTTGAATCGCTTATTTATAAGGTTCTAAATTATCTTAATTACTATAACTTATTCTGTTGGACTGGTTTTTCGATTCACTGCGTTTTTAGTAAATAATGTTTTTTTTACTAGTGGGGGCGCCACGTGGCTCGTATCGGTCACCTTAAAAGTTGTATTGAATAACCTTCTATCTTGATAGTACCAACAAAAATTAATCAAAAATATCTGCCATCATGTCGTCAATGTATGATTCGTTGCGAGTTAAATATATCTTGCAGAATTTCCTCGATGTATGTTTGGCAAAGTTTGCACTCACATCAACAACACAATAAGCCAGGAGGGCCCGGTAAGCCCGCATGGATCAGCATTCGCCAAATTGCGGTCGTCAACAGTACGTGATGGGACTCTTTATTCGCTGATTGTGGACCAATGACTACTGTGTCCACCTGCACAAATACTGATTGAGTAAGTATCGGACAACAGTGTAAACATACGGGGTGTATTTGATAGAGGTTGCTGAGTCAACGAAACTGAACAACTTTCACCAGAATTCTTAAAGAATCATATCTTTTCAATATAAAAGTATCACATCGATCAGACAATTTTTATGGTAAAGCATTTCTTTTTTAATTTTCTGAACGAATTTCCTGGTAAGTGTAAGTGGCTCAGTTTCGTTGACTGAGCTCACCCTATTATTTCGTTTGTAATATATTTTTCATAGGTAACTTCATGTAAGTAAGTAGGATTTAGCAACTTACGTGATAATGAGCTCGATTCTAGATTTGCTGGCTAAAACTAAAATCTAAATCTATTTGTCACAGTTTTAGCAGGTGGTATCTAGAATCCAGCCCAATGCAACTACAAAATTATGTAAGTAGCTTTGCTGTGCAACATAAGTAGCTTAATCGTGTGCCTGCCTTCTACATGAAAGAATCTGAGATAAATCCAATATACCTACGGCTTTGCACGAGGACTTATAATATGTACCAGGTGTAAAAAAAAATGATGACCAAAGCGTTAAGTTGAAATTGAACAACTTTCCGCTTGGACAATACATAACATTAATCTCCCATACAAAATGACTTATTTTTATTTTTTTATGGACCTATTTGCACCATACTACAAAGTGTATATAATTTTTCACCGGTCATAGCCATTGGCTACCGTACAAAATGACTCGAGCCGCTGAAACATTTATGAACGTTCCCGTAAAACAACGATATGGTGGCATAAACCGTTTCCAAATGCATTATGTGATTCTAGAAGATGTTTGCAGATGAATTGACAAATGTAGTGTGTAAATTCCCATTAAACTATGCATTAATAATACCTTATATGCTATTATTAAATTTAATATTAACTGTCATAACCTCAGAGCTATGTATTCTAGGTACCACTCGCATATAATGAAATACCGTGGCTTAATTAAAATACCATTGTTAGCTCATCAGCAGCCAGTCGCCTCTACATCATAATTACAGTATTCCTGTCACAGACATGATGGTAATTTCCCGAGGGAATAACGTTATTGCGAAACTAATAGAGACAAGCTTCAACTGTGTTGAATAAGAATACGTTTTTTTCAGCGCTGAATTAAAATATAGAAGCCGAACAAATGCCAAGCCGAAACTGATAGTAAAATAATTAAAGACATAAGTAACTTTTAATAGTGAATTTCGCATCAATTAGGTTTATTTACTGTAAATTAGAGTGGGTTTATTTTAGGTAAGCTAATTAATAACGATAATAGATTTAATTAACAAATGAAAACTATTTTGAGCTTGCGTGGGCTTTTGTTTTGTCGAAAATTTATCAGTGGCAATAGATAGATAGAATACATAGGTAGGTGGCAATGATAACAATTCGTAGTTGATGCCATACACCATCATCTATACATCACAAAGATTAACTAAGAAATTAGGTACTTACGTGACGAAACGCTTATTCTGGGTCAAAAAAATATTTTGGTGGGAAATACTTAGAACTGAGCGCACTTTTGTCTATGCTAACTGTTAGCGTGTGACTGACGGGTGCGGGGAGGGGACACGCAAATATTCAGTGTTTCGTTTTAAAGGTAGGAGGTCCGGCCGTTTAACGCGACAGATAAATTAGAGATTTTCTTAGGACGAAATTCTTCGCTTTATATCTCTATATAGAAATATTTAATTATTACCAAATCTCAATCATTCTCTAACGTAACTATCGATGTTTTGATATATCTTATTAATATTCCCAAAATTACGATTTATTACTGTATTTAAACCATTTTAGAAAAGGACTACCGAAAAGGACGCTACAAAGAAATTAGGAGAACCATGTTTAACGCAATAATTCAAAGTGTTGTAATACGATTTTAACCTTTATTATTGGTGCATCTATAGCTACCTAGGTCACAGATGCAGATAAAAAAGTGGCCTTGTACCTATAGGCTAAGATATGTTATAAAGCGTGGACGCAACAAAATCACCTATTTTGAGAAACACCCACTAACTACCTGTCATTTTCTTTCTTGAGAGTCCAGAAAGAGACGGCTGTGATTTTAGTCAAGATTTAGTTAAGTCGTGCCCTCAAAGAATCGATAAAAAATATTAATAAAATTTATTGAAATCATCAATTAATTTCACGAAACCTTTGGTACATAAATTTCCAGTAAAATAATACAGAGTGTTGTCAACAGCTATCCAATTACAAGAGTCATTCAAAGATTGTTGAAAACATCCGAAGAACGTCAAGAGAAAATGTTCGTCTGAGTTAAATTAATCTTGTTGTCTAAACTTGATTTATTTTTGTTTGTCGTTTCGTTACTAAATGTTACATACCAATAATTTTACAAATTTAATTAAATCAGAATGAATAAATCCAATTTATAAAAACAAGATCAACGGGTAAAGCAAACATTGCGCTTGATTCAAGTGCATATTAATACGGGCTAAAAGTAAAATTAAAATATAAATGTCACTTAAAAAATAATAAAATTGAAAAAGGACAGGCGATTTATACTCTATGTGTTTTACACTGTTTCCGCTAAATTCCCCAGTATTTAGCTCAATTTTATACGCCATATCGTATGACAGCAGATAAAAATGACAGCATAAAACCACCGACTATGAATCTAAAACCGGAAAAAATAGATTTCCTGTCCTTTTCCAATGTTTTTAGTCTGAAAGTGACAATTAGATTTTAATTTTAGCCGAAAAATCTATAATCAAGCCCTTACTTTGTTATTTCGAGCCCCATCTCAAGAGTTTTCATCACCTACATGTTAGCATTTCCACCATTTTTACAAGTAACTAGGTATAGTCGACTGAAACTTGATATACGATAGTAACACCTAAACAAATATTATGTTAGCTTAACGGTAACTCTTGACAAACATGATTAATTTTACCGTAAAGAATATTCATGAAAATGGATTAAGTATTTGGTGAATAAGGTAGGTACTAGTTTGTATTGTACACGAACGCCAACTGTTAAGGAGTTGAAGCAGTCGCCGTGGCAGAAATCGGTCTGGGGCAATATACATATATATATAGTTTGTATTGTAACACTCAATATTGCAGTTTAAGTCTCCATCTTTCGAACCATAAAGCGAAAGAACGAAGATTCATGACTTTATTGTTAAAATGCTGTTTTTATCACCAACTTCGCTGTAACAAGCCCAATATCACAGCATATTGTCCAGCCCATGTAAACAAGCCAAGAATTTAATCTTCTCTACACGAGACCAATAAAGCTAGCTAACCAAAGCACCACTTCAAAGAGCGCTGAGGTCGTAAAAACTAGACTTATTGCAACTGGGTAGGACCTCAGAAATAGGTGACGGAAATCTCATCTGACGAGATTATATTAGGTTAGATGAAAATGTCACTAAGCAATACATATACTGCCAGCCATCTACAGTGCACTGAAATCTAAAGTCCCAGTCCAACTTATTTAAGTACGTACAAACTCCAACAAGAATTTAGAATGGAGATTTAAATTTATTTTCTTTGGTCCATTTTGTAGGAGAACAGTACTGTTCAGTATATTTCATTATAGGTTGTTCGAACAGCAAACTGTCGAATTCTCCCACATTAAGCCAGTGTATGTTTGGGTGCGACCGTGAATCACATACCTGCACGCGTGACCTCACCATCATGGCACCCTTGCAGTAATGGAGGTACTACCATAAGTGGTGTACAGATGCTATTACAGCTGCCAAAATAGCGGGGAAATTAACAGACAGTTGGAGAAAAGAAAAATGCTATTATAAATAATGAGAACACTTTCTTCGCGTTCTTAGCAGTGTGATATGCGTATTTGTTAGTTAATTTGTTTTAATCCAAATTGTATGATACTGAGTAAAGTGGTATTTTGTTATATATTATAAACTTAATTATATTTGGTACATTCCAAACTCGAAAAAAAATTAATAACTGTCACATGAGAAGATTGATGAATGTAGATGAAGCGAAAGAAGTTTGCAAGGATCGTAGCAAATGGAAGGATGTGATCTCTGCCCTCCGGGAAAGAGGCGTGACGTTATGTATGTATGTAACTGATATATTCATATTTAAGAAGCAACTGAAACAAATTATTTTTATCTTTGTAGAATTATTATAATAACGTATTAATGAAAAATTCCAGCACATATTATTTGTGTATTTGAATCAATAAACAAATAGGTTATTCCCATCACACTTCTATGTTTGATTCAGTTCCAATAAGGCACCAGATCATATCATCAGATCCTGCGTCTGGCATACTAAACGCAACACGGCAGACTCTTACGTCATTACTTGAATAAGTTCAAATCTCTTGTGTTTTGGGAAGTGACTGGTTTAGAGCCCAGGGAGTTAAAACACAAAGACTTCAATTTAGTAAGCAAATGTTGTTTTGAATAATAAATACATACACATACATATAATCACGCCTTTATCCCTAATGGGGTAGCCAGAGCGTAAACGACCTAAACAAAGATCGTTCGCCACGTCTGACAAAGTTTTGAGCGTTATTTTGGTATATTGCTTTAGTGAAAGGTTGTCAGCCCATCGCCTAAATTGCAATAATAAATACTTCAGGATAAATCACGCATGCATGTAGACAATCACGGCTTTAATCCTAAAGGGGTATGCAGATCGTCAACGACCTAAACATAAGTCGTTCCCCCACGTCTGACAAGTTTTGAGGGTTATTTCAGAGGGTTTTATATATAGATTAATCTAAATAACTGAAATATCTAAAGTACATTATTTTACAATACAAATATGTGATGAAGCAAGAGATAAAACAAGAGATAAAGTGAGACAACGATAGATCATATTCTTTTTCTAATCGGGTGAACTTTTCGAGTCGACGTAAATGTAAGAAAACTTGGAGAATCTAAATAACCAAACTACAGCAACGTTATAAAATCATCCAACTCTTTGTTAATGTCTTGAACCAGCTACACAGACTTAATTGGTTTCATTTCGTTTGAATTTCCATGAAGCGATTCCTTTATTAAAATGAATATTCACGAAATACCAATTAAAAGTTTTCGAGTCGAACCACCGCCGCGTGTATGAGACAGCCAGACAGTTATAACACTACTTTCAACATCACTTTGTGTACATTTTCTTTAGAAGTATGTAAATCCTTATATACCTACTTCTTCTTCTTCTGCCTGGCCAGCGTTTTCCCGGCCTGATGCTGGGGCTCGCATTCCGGCTTTTTCTGCTTCACTTTGCCCGGTCTTCGGCATCCACTGGTGTGAGATCGTTCTCTTCCATGTCCGCTTTCACGACGTCTAGATAGCGTTTCTTTGGTTTGGCGCGTGACCTTATATACGTATTTTCCTACTTACTCATATATATAAAGATATCATAAGGCTGAGAATTGAAATGGGTTACTATTTACTACTTCTTATTCTTATCGAGTGAATTCTCGAGTCGAACTCCTAGAAAATAACCATGCTGGTCACCTACGTATACTCTGCCTACCCTGTAAGCGATAAAGGCGTGACTTATTATATAGGTTGGGTACCTACCCCTGAAAACGTTAGATAAAAATTATGCTTACGCGTAGAAGAACCTATATGTCACAACATTTTATCATTTTAATTTTTCATTTAGTAGGATAAGATAATATCAATCAAACCAACACTCATTTATATTTAGTTCCCTTAAAAAACTGAACTCGTTACTATGTTAGGTAACTGGTTATGTCACCTGTCGTGACCACATATAATTGAATAATTAATATGTACCTATTTACTAGCTTTTCGTCCCACGGTTTTACGGAGTATATAAACTTACAGTAGGACCACGCTTTGAATGAAAGTGGCGAAAAAAGAAACTCCGAGATCATCTGAGATTTGATATTCTTCTTCTTAGCGAGTGGATTCTCGAGTCGAACAACGACCTGAAGATCCCTGGTGTCATAGTTTTCAAACCGTCTAGTAGCACAGCTATTAGGCTTCTGGCATAGTTTGAGTAACGACCAGTATCAAAGACAGCGACCGGGTCCAACGGCTTAACGTGTCCGAAGCACGGAATCCTTTTCGGACAATCAGGTGATTCAGCCCGCAATGTTCTAACCAAACTGAGGAAAATCCCACAAAGTAATAAATTAACAAATATCAACTTTGCGTTTCCCCCCTGGGAATCGAACCCAGGGCCTCCGGATCGTATGCCCACCACTAGACCACGGAGGCAGTTATTATAATATTTATATTTGACTAGTGACCCGCTCCGGCTTCGCACGGAAATCATCAGTGTTTCTCTACTATATTATGCATGTAATATACATATAAACCTTCCTCTTGAATCACTCTATCCATTAAAAGGAACCGCATCAAAATCCGTTGCGTAGTTTTAAAGAACTAAGCATACATAGGTATATATGGAGAGACAAAGCGACTTTGTTTTATACTATGTAGTGATATTAATTTAACAGTTTTGAGCGCCCCCAACCACTTTCATTGAGAACTGCGTCGCACAGTAAATGAGTAAGTATTTACCGGCGGTAAAAACAATAAAGTTATCTTCCACGGAATTTGAATTAATAGGCATTTGGGGTTTCTGCGATACTAGACTGTAATACTCTTAAGCTTAGCGATAGAAACACGAACAAGGTGTTGCTAACAGGAAAATCCTTGCAAAATGTAATCATATTTATCCCAGAATGATGGAAAATCGATGATGGAATTTGAAATTCCAATTACAATACATACATACATATAATCACGCTTTTATCCCTAATGGGGTAGGCAGGGCGTAAACGATATAAACAATGGTCGTTCCGCCACGTCTGACAAAGTTTTGAGGGTTATTTAAGATAGATTTATAGTGACAGGTTGTCAGGCCATCGTCTTAATTGCAATATATTGAAACCCTCGGATCCCTTAGCTGGTTTTTACAGCATACCCGGGAGGAAATGCAGCTGGCACATTCTAAGTTTTTCTCTCGCTCCCAGTCAAGCATGGAAGAAAATACAAAAACAAAAATCAGACAATGCGAAACACGCTACCGCGCGCGGGTTAGCAAGTCCCGCACCTACGCGCGGAGAAGCGTTTTCAGTATGTTCGACACTGCGTGTTTTCCATACAGTCGCGGGCACAGCTAGTATATATATATATCATTTCATTACAATAACAGCCTACAAAACAGCATCAAACCACTAACTTTACAATATAATTACAACACTCAAAGATAGTCATTACGCAATTCCCAGCGCGTACGACCAGGAGACGTATTTCTGAACCGCTCGTATGAAAACTAAAATACGCATACGAAAATCATTCGTGTACGAAATCAAATTCTATCACACACGATTTTACGTATTTTTGAAGCAGTAGAAATCTGTATTGCCAATAAAGTCTAATCCCATAAATTGTTTTCGTTCTACGCAGAAATACACCTACTATACCACCACTATCACTAACGAAAATCGTTGATTTGAAAAACCGGAAATGAATCGCAGAGAAACGGATCGTAAATTCAAGTAAATTAAAAAGTCAAAGTGTCACTTGTCAAATGATTGTCTGTGTCACTGACATGATCATAGACTACTTAGGTTTTGAGTAGTAGAAAAGAAAACGAGTGGTTTAGAGCACTCGTTGCAGAGTCGCATACGTATGAGTATACAAAAATAGTGATTTTGGGATTTCGTATGCGAATGTTGCATTTTCGTATGCGAATTCAGATACGAGCGGTTCAGAAATACGACTCCTGGGCAATTGGCTCTTGTTTAGTATGGATTCCGGGAAGCAACTGCAGCTACGTTCCTTCGTGAGTTGACGTGCGTGAGGTGCAGGCAGGACCGGCCAGCTACATACACTAATATACCTACGTGTACGTATCCTATAGGTATAGTTATAGATAGAATAGGCAAATTTTCTAAACATATAGTCATGCCTTTATCCCTACTGGGGTAGGCAGAGCGTAAACGACCTAAACAAAGGTCGTTTCGCCACGTCTGACAAAGTTAAGAGTGTTATTTAAGACAGATATATAGGTATTGCTGTAGTGACAGTTTGCAGTCCATCGCCAAAATTTCAATATTATACCGAAACCCTCGGATCTCTTAGCTGATTTTAACAGCATGCCCGGGAGGTAATGCAGCTGGCACATTCTATGTTTTACTCTCGCTCCCAGTCTAGCATTTAAGATTTTTTTAAGACTACTAATATTATAAATGTGAAAGTGTGAATGCTTGTTACTCATAATGCTGTTATTAATAACACTTGTACTTGTTTCACTTAATATAATTTAATCCTACCGGTTTCGCTAACTTATAGCATCATCAGGGATTTTATACACATCATACATAACACATAAAACCTTTTAAATAAAGCGAAAAAAAAACATATTTAGCGGACGAAGCAATTGACAAGTACAAGTGTTTTTAATAACAACATTATAAATATGGAGTTTTACCAAGTGCCGACAATCGCAAGTATAAATTGCTTGTAACTCAATTACGCTTCAACCACTGGACGAATCGGGAATAAAGTTTGGTCGTGAAATAGAGCATAAGTTAGTTTTGACCGCGAGAAAACCTTTTATTTTTAAGGGAAAACTCATTTAACGAGGGTGAAATCGCGAATGCTACTTGAAAAATAAGTAGGTAATTTATTTTACACAATAAAAGATATGAAAATAACACAAACAAATACAAAAGACACAATAGGCACTGCTTATTTCTATTGAAGAAATTTCTTACAGCAGAACTAGTTTACGCTCTGCCTACCCCCTTAGGGATAAAGTATATATAATCACGCCTTCTATGTATGATTCTATGTATGTAGAACTAGTTTGCAGTCAAGCAATTCAGCCAGTGTCAACTATCACATAAGGTGTAAAGATAACTCTGGATTTCTTCGTCTCAATTTAGTGCTGCAGGGAGAATACAAAGGAAGCTAGAATACACAAAGATAGGTCGTTATAATTTTTCTCTTTATCTACCTAAATAGGTTTCTAGAAGACAACGAGTTTGAGATGGTACTGTGATTACCTATTCTCGTATTTTCTTTAATGCCCCGTTTGTGTTCCCTATTGATAAGATTTTTTTTTTTTAAATAAGTACTTTTAATCAATAATATTGTGTTGCTACGTTGTAATTCAAATAACTAAAAAATAGAAACTTCTTACATGCTGGATTGGAGCGTTAGAAAAACATAGAATGTTCCCGTTGCATCTGCTCTCAAAATCGGTTAAAGTATTCGAGGGTTTCAGTATATTTTTTATTCAGGCGATAGGCTGACAACCTGTTACTACAGCAATACACACCTATCTTAAACATCCCTCAAAAATTGTCAGACGTGGCGAAATGATTTTATTTCGGTTGGTGACGTTCTGCCTAACCAATGAGGTAGGCCCATTACATACAACACGCCTTTATCATAAAGGCGTTTTTTATGTATGTAAAAAGTAAAAATCACTGCCATTTTGAATATTTCGACCGTCCATTCTAATGAATATTTTCCAGTTTTACACGACATTTGTTTTAATCATAGTGGTAGGTTTTCACTATCCGTCACCTTATACACGACAATTTTAAAGCGCAATATCAATTATATTTGCATAATAAACATCTGGGATTTACCTTTGGGGAGTCACCCATCTCAGATAATACAAGGAAGAGTAAAGAGATTAAGGTAATCGCTCTACCAACAAGAAATTGTTTAAAAAAGATTACGTTGTTCAATTTATAGTCTTGATGATGACATTTTGAACTTTGGGTAATCCCAAGACAACTTGCAAATGGGTTTTCCTTAAAAGAACAGATAAATTTTCTGCATACATAATACCTGTAATATTGATATAAACTTTCCTTAAGGATATCACAAGATAATCCAAAATCCCATTGATTCGCTCTTGGTTATCTTTTTAAGGACAACGTTGTCTTGTCAACAATTATAAAATACCCTATATTATAATCGATTAAACAAATAAATAACTTTTAATATTAACTTTTTCAATGACTAGTAATGACAAGATAATTTTAGATTAAGTTAACGTTTTTTGTTTGTATGACCACGCTTAATAAGATAAACAAGCCAGTTTATATTTTGTTAAAACAAAACAGTAAAATAAAAATATTTAGGTATATACAATAATTACAAGTAATACATTTTATAACTGGAAATTTAAATATGATTTTAATAAATTATCCGACGTAATTAACGTATAATACTATTTTTATACTAATTTCGTCTTGTGTTCACTACGTCATAGACAAATACTGTTTATACACATTACGGGTAGAAAAAAATAAAACTAAGGTACAAGATAATGAAACTACATCAAATTAAATGATGTTTGACGTACCTATGTATAAGTTAATACGTAATAATACATAATAGATTTTTTTCATGTATTTGAAAGGTTATATTTGTCGCACGATTATGATGAAATCGGTATTTTGATCAAATAACTAGGATTTTGATTAAAACCCGGACTTTGACAAAATACTGGTCATAATCCAGAGAATAGTCTAGTATTTAGTCAAAGTCCGATTCTTGATCAAAAATCAAGAATTTTGTCAAAGACCGGGTTTTGATCAATTGGTTTTTTATTTCAAAATAATAATCTTATTGTAATGAATAACCGCGAAAGTCTCAAAACTTATAAAACAAGTGTTAACTTTAAGTGTTTCACCTTCGGCAATTATTATTAAGTATTATAAACTCTTGAATGTATAATAACTTTAATTTATTTAACGTAATTGTTTTGATCCTTTTAATAACAGCCTCGGATCATAGAATTTTATAATAATGAAATTAATTGTGTAGGTTGATTATAGAGATCAACTTTAAAACCAGATTTAAAGCATATAAACTTTCTTTCATGCTGGAGTGGGAGCGAGAGAATAACATAGAATGTGCCAGCTGCATTTTTTCCCGGGCACGCTGTAAAAACTAACTAAAGGATCCGAGCGTTTCAGTATATTACAATTTAGGCGATGGACCTGTCACAACAGCAATATACCTACAGATCTATCTTAAAAAACTCTCAAAACTTTGACTCAGTCGTGGCAGAACGACCTTGTTTTGGTTATTAGGGATACAGGCGTGATTATATGTTTGTACTTATGGTTATAGTAACCTAATTTAATCCGTGCTCCGTTGCGAGTGTACTCGCAAGCCAGGTGGTCCCTTACAAAATCCGTATTCCGCTTTTGCTTAGGCATATTGTTTACAGAAAAGATTTTATTTTGTCCGGGGTGGACCAACAAGAGGTAGATTCCATATACTGGGGCATACACGGGGTCGTTGGGCACGTTACGTATGTATTTTTTGATAATATTATATTGTTACATTTGTTATGTTATACATTTTCATACAATAAACGACTTTGAATTTGGATTGCTTTTTTTCGTAATACGTATTATAAATTCCGACAATTGTACTACTTTTCTTTTTAACAATTTGTAATTTTTGTGTTTTTGTGCAATAAAGTATATTGTATTGTATTATAGTTGGCAGACTATAAAGAGATACCTATGATATAAAAACGGCGTAACGTGCCCGATTTTATCGAGGCCCCACTTAGGTAGAATAGAACATCACAGCACAGTATATTTGCAGCGTACCCACAAACTGCTTTGACAAGTCGTGCATGGTGTGGTGTGTGCAATTTCTGCTCGGCGTGTGTGCTCGTGAGATCACACGACTCGGACGCATCGAGCTTAGTGGGATGCGAGTAATCCTGAGTTATTAAATTGCAATAATATCATCAACGAGTTCAAAAGATTATTACTTCTGTAGGTCTACTGAAGAAATTTCGTTTTAGAAATAAGCAGTGCCTGTTGTGTCTTTGTTTGTTATTTCCTGTTTTTATGACGTTTTTGTGTACACAAAATTGTTGAAGAAATAAATAGATATACCAGTGTGTTTTTACCTACTTACTGGTAACTAAATTTATTATTTATTTTAAAAAATGGATAAAATGTTCCTAAGCAGCCATCACTTCTTCTTCTGTCGAGTGGGTATCGAGTCTGTCAACCCCATCACTAAAATAATGATACTAACACAATTTATATCACAATTTATGTTAGTATTATTTACACTAACATAATTTGAAATAGGTGGTCCTAAGTGGTAAATAATATAATCTATTCTTCTTCTGTCGAGTGGGTATCGAGTCTATGGACCCGATGAACCCTGGTGTCAGAGTTTTTAAACCGCCTAGTAGCACAACTATCAGGCCTCTGACATGGTTTTATCTAACGACCACTATCAAAGACAGCGACCGGGACCAACGGCTTAACGTGCCCTCCGAAGCACGAAATCTTTTTCTTTTCGGACAATCAGGTGATTCAGCCTGCAATGTCCTAACCCAAACTGGGGAAAAATTCACAAAGTGATAAATTCTCAAGTATCAACTTTTTGTTTTACCCCCTGGGAATCGAACCCAGGACCTCCGGATCGGGAGCCCATGGCACTAGCCACTAGACTACGGAGGCAGTTAAGGCAGTTAAGCAATAATCTATTGAAATCTATCTATTCTGTAAGCGTAATTTTCGTAGTTTTACTCTTATATATTCGTGGACTATTTCAACAGAACTGCAAGCATTACAATTTAAATCTATTACTTTTTGTGATGCAATGCAATCATGCATGATGCATTCTATTTTAAACAATGTTTTTTGATACAGAAATCGCTCCAATGAAAAATTGGTATGCTACAGTCATGCTACAATATTCGATGTAGCGATAAGGCTTAATTGAAAATTGAATTGCATATGGATTCAGTGCTAATCTACTTTTATGTTAAATATTGCAAGACTACTAGTAGGATCAAAGATTTTTTTAAATTATTTCATATGGAATTACCTACCTGCGAATAAAATACAGAAAAGAAAATTTGCAATTAAAAGATACTTTATCAAAAAGCACTTTTCTTGTTAGCGAATGAATACTCGAGTTAAACGACCTGATAAACCCTGGTGTCAGAGTTTTCAAACCGCCTAGTAGCACAGCTATTAGGTCTCTGACATGGTTTGAGTAACGACCACTATCAAAGACAGCGACCGCCGAAGACGGAATCCTTTTTCTTATCGGACAATCAGGTGATTCAGCCTGCAATGTCCTAACCAAACTGGGGAAAACCTCACAAAGTAATACATTAACAAATATCAGCTTTGTGTTCCCCCTTAGGAATCGAACCCTAGACCTCTGGATCGCAATCCCTTGGCTCTGACCGCTAGACCACAGAGGCAGTTGGTAGCTTACACTACACTTACCTAAGAACATCTTACTTCGGAAAAATATATTTTTCCTACGGGAAAACTCGTTAAACCGCAGGTATCACCATGGGACTCATACATTTTATACTTAGTAGCAATTTGTATGTGATGCGGATGATTCATATCAAACATACAGTCATTAAGATATTTTCATCCAGTAGTAAAAAAAGTTTGTAGCTGTTATTAAATCTACCATGCTGGCCTGGGAGCGAGAGGAAAACATAGAATGTGCCAGCTGCATTTCCTTCCGAGCATGCTGTGAAAACCAGCTAAGGGATCCGAGGGTTTCAGTTATTGTAATTTAAGCGATGGGCTGACAACCTGTCACTAAAGCAATATACATAAAAATCTATCTTAAACATCCCTCAAAACTTTGTCAGATGTGGCGGAACGACCTTTGTTTAGGTAGTTGACGCTCTGCCTACCCCATTAGGGATAAAGGCGTGATTATATGTATGTATATAAAAAAATCTGTAAAACTAATTACACAATTTTAATACGTTTAAACATACAGATTACAAAGGGTAGGTCTGTACTTTTATTGCAGAATAAAAGTTTGTGCATATATACTTATTTTATGGAACAATGCACAGAGCAGACTGGGTATAATTTAAGCAATTAAAAGAACGTTGGGAGTACTATAAACTTTGATTTCATTTAAACAATGCAATTAAAAATTATTTCGTTAGTTTTTTTGCCTCCATGTTTGTTTGGGGGCGACAAGTGCGTATAATGTTATGTATTATTATATTTCTTGTTGTACATTCTTTAAATAAAAAAAATATTTTTTTTATCTTATCTTATGTGCCAGCTGCTTCTCTTCCCGGACATATATTTATTACTAGTGGTTGCGTAGTGCGCGGGCTGCTAAAGCAGCCCGCGGTATTTTGTTGGGCTCTTGTATGTTTGGCGGCGCAAGTTTTAAATTTTATATTGTTCTGGCCTAAACAATTTTTTTTTGTATGGCGGCCATCTTGAAAATACTTGAAATCTAAAAATCAACTTAATATTTGAGGTCAGTATCCCAAAGAACCCTCAGATGTCAATTTTGAGTCCAATCAGAGCAAGTTTTGTATTTAACAGCCGCCATCTTGAAAATTCTCAAAATCCAAAAATCAGCAAAATCTATAATCCGCAACCCATAAAACCCATAAGTTACGATTTCTAGCCAGATCGGAGCATTTTGTTTTTCTATGATATGTCAAAATTGCTGGTGAGGTGGGTGGTGCGCGGGCAGTTAAAGCAGCGCGTGCCGGTTTCCAGTTAGGGTGTGGCGTGCGCGGGCAGCTAAAGCAGCCCGCGTGCCGTTTTCCAGTTCAGGGTGCGGCGTGCGCGGGCAGCTAAAGCAGCCCACGTGCCGGTGTCCTGGTAGGGTGCGGGGTGCGCGGGCAGCTACAGCAGCCCGCGTGCCGATATGCCAGTGAGGGGCAGGTTGCGCGGGCAGCTAAAGCGGCCCGCGTGCCGTTGTCCAGGTAGAGTGTGGGGTGCGCGGGCAGCTAAAGCAGCCCGCGTGCCTTTGTCCAGGTGACGTGTGTGGTGCGCGGGCAGCTAAAGTAGCCCGCGTGCCGGATGTGACTTTTATATTGCGGCGCAAGTCTTTAATTATAATTTGATTCGGGCCCTTTCAATTTGATGTTGTATGGCGGCCATCTTGAAAAATCACAAATAGTCAAAAACAATCTCAAACCTGAAATCAGAAACCCTAAACACCCCCAGATGTCAATTTTGAGTCCAATCAGAGCAAGTTGTGTTTTTCAGCCGCCATCTTGAAAACTGTCAAAATCCAAAATCTAACCAAACTCTATGGTAAGCTACCCCAAAAACAGATCGAAGCAAGATAAATTTCAGCAGCATCTTAAATCCACCATTTTGTTTTTATAATAGCATGTCAGAATTGCTGGTGGGGTGAGTTGTGCGCGGGCAGCTAAAGCAGCCCGCGTGGCGATATGCCAGTGAGGTGCAGGGTGCGCGGGCAGCTAAAGCAGCCCGCGAGCCGGATGTGACTTTTGTATGGCGGCCATCTTGAAAATTCACGTTGTCACAAAAACAACTTCAGATCTATAATCAGCGACCCCGGCAACAACCAGATATCGATTTTCAGCCGGATCAGAGCAACTTGACACCCGGCCGCCATCTGGGATCCGCCATATTGAATTTTTGATGAACACATTTTTTTGTCCTAATACATACCTACCATATTTCCTAAGAAACTACCAACCTACCTGCGAAAATGTCCGCGATAAAATCAAATACATAATTCACCTACAAAATTTTGTATGGCGGCCATCTTGAAAAATGGCAAAATCACAAAACAAACCACAAAAATAAATTCACTGACCCCGGAAACCCCCAGATATCGATTTTGAGCCGGATCGGAGCAAATTGCCTCCCGGCCGCCATTTTGATTCCGCCATTTTGAATTTTGACTTATACTAAACGTTGCCTACCCCGGAGTAGAACAATACATAGTATGACGACCCCCCACCTCGGGGACACCGTTTCTACTTATAATTTGATTCGGGCCCTTTCAATTTGATGTTGTATGGCGGCCATCTTGAAAATTCACGGAGTCACAAAAAAAACTATAGATCTATAATCAGCGACCCCGACAACCACCAGATATCGATTTTCAGCCGGATCAGAGCAACTTGACACCCGGCCGCCATCTTGGATCCGCCATATTGTATTTTTGACGAACACAATTTTTTGTCCTAATACATACCTACCATATTTCCAAAGAAACTACCAACCTACCTGCATTAAATTCCGCGATGCAATGAAATACATGATTTACCTACAAAATTTGGTATGGCGGCCATCTTGAAAAATGGCAAAAACACAAAACAAACCTCAAAAATAAAAACACTGACCCCGGAAACCCCCAGATATCGATTTTGAGCCGGATCGGAGCAAATTGCCTCCCGGCCGCCATTTTGATTCCGCCATTTTGAATTTTGACATATACCAAAAGTTGCCTACCCCGGAGTAGAACAATACATAGTATGGCGACCCCCCACCTCGGGGACACCGTTTCCACGCCAGAGCCAAAAAAAGCTCCCCATACAAAATACCCTTGTATGGCGGCCATCTTGAAAAATGAAAAAAACGAAAAACAAACAAAAAATATCAAATAAGCTCCCCGAGGACCACCCGCATGCAAAATTTCATCCCGATCGGAGCAAGTTTTTTTTCGGCCGCCATTTTGGATCCGCCATCTTGGATTTTCGTGACCACTGGCACTTGACCCCCACCGCCCTCTATGACATTTGGTCGAACACCCCCCCTCTATCTCTAACCGTTTCCGAGATATTCAACTTTTTATTTTGTATGGCAGCCATCTTGTTTTCCGCCATTTTGGATTTTTTTCACCAAAATCGGAAATTGCCCAGGGTGTGCTACAAAATTAGTTTGAGAACCACCCCCCTACCTATTATAGTTTAGCCAGGCCGCAGGGTCACTCCATGATGAGGAGCAATTTTCCAAGATTTCGGAATTTTCCCATACTCACCAAAACCACCTCCACACTTTTCCCATACACGACTTTCACCCCCCGACCCTCCTTCTGGGAGAACAATTATGTCAGTCAGTGAGTGAGTGAGTGAGTGAGTGGGTTTCCAGCTATATATATAGTAACTAGTGGTTGCGTAGTGCGCGGGCTGCTTAAGCAGCCCGCGGTGTTTTGTTGGGCAGTTGTATGTTTGGCGGCGCAAGTTTTTAATTTTAAATTGTTCTGGCCTAAACATGTTTTTTTTTGTATGGCGGCCATCTTGAGAATGCTAGAAATCTAAAAATTAACTTAATAATCGAAGTCAGTATCCCAAATAACCCTTAGATGTCAATTTTGAGTCCAATCAGAGCAAGTTCTGTTTTTAACAGCCGCCATATTGAAAATTCTCAAATTCTAAAAATCAACCAAAAAACTTTGATGAGCTACCCCTAAAACCCGTAAGTTACGATTTCGAGTCAGATTGAAGCAAGTTTAGTTTTTGCCGCCATCTTAAATCCGCCATTTTGTTTTTCTATAAAACGTCAAAATAGCTGGTGAGGTCAGTGGTGCGCGGGCAGCTAAAGCAGCCCGCGAGCCGGTATCCAGGTAGGGCGCGGGGTGCACGTGCAGCTACAGCAGTCCGCGAGCCGGTGTGCGGATGAAGTGCGGGGTGCGCAAGCAGCTAAAGCAGCCCGCGTGCCAGTGTGCTGGTGACGTGCGTGGTGCGCGGGCAGCTAAAGCAGCCCGCGTGCCGGATGTGACATTTGTATGGCGGCCATCTTGAAATTTACACAGTCACAAAAAATACTTCAGATCTATAATCAGCGACCCCGACAGCCCCCAGATATCGATTTTCAGCCGTATCAGAGGAACTTGACTTCCGGCCACCATCTTGGTTCCGCCATTTTTGATTTTTGACAAACACATTTTTTTGTCCTAATGCATACACGCCCTGTCAATTTGATTTTGTATGGCAGCCATCTTGAAATTTTTTGAAATCTACAATTCAGCGTAATATCCAAGGTCAGTAACCCAAAATAGCCCCAGATGTAAATTTTGAGTCCAATCAGAGCAAGTTTTGTTTTTATCAGCCGCCATCATGAAAATTCTCAAAATCCAAAAATCAACCAAAATCTATGATCAGCCACCCCAAAAACATCTTGTCTTCTATTTCAAGTCGTATCGGAGCAAGATAAGTTTTAGTCGCCATCTTGAATCCGCCATTTTGTTTTTCTATAACATGTCAAAATTGCTGGTGAGGAAAGTGGTGCGTGGCGAGCTGGTGCAATTAATCCCGCGATACAATCAAATACATGATGCACCTACGAAATTTTGTATGGCGGCCATCTTGATTAATGGCAGTCACAAAAAAAAACATCGTAATAAAATCATTGACCCCAAAAACCCCCTGATATCGATTTTTAGACGGATTGGAGCAATTTTACTCCCGGCCGCCATCTTGAATCCGCCATATTGGATTTTTGACACGCACATATTTTTGTCCTTATACATACCTACCATAATTCCAAAGCATCTACCAATCGACCTGCAATAATTTCCGCGATACAATGAAATACATGATTTACCTACAAAATATTGTATAGCGGCCATCTTGAAAATTCACGCAGTCACTATAAAAGATCAAATCTGTAATCCACGAACCCAAAATCCCCCAGATATCGATTTTCAGCCCGATCAGAGCAACTTGATACCCAGCCGTCATATTGGATCCGCCATATTGGATTTTTGACAAAATTAATTTAATGTCCTATTACATACCTACCATATCTCCAAACAAACTACCAACCTACCTGCAATCAATTCCGCGATAAAATCAAATACATAATTCACCTAAAAAAAATTGTATGGCGGCCATCTTGAAAAATGGCCAAATCACAAAACAAACCAGAAAAATAAAAACACTGACCCCGAAAACCCCCAGATATCGATTTTGAGCCGGATCGCAGCAAATTGACTCCCGTCCGCCATCTTGAATCCGCCATATTGGATTTTGACATTTACCAAAACATGCCTACCCCGGAGAGGAACAATACAAAGTATGGCGACCCCCCACCTCGGGGACACCGTTTCCGCGTCAGAGCCAAAAAAAGCTCCCCATACAAAATACCCTTGTATGGCGGTCATGTTGAAAAATAAAAAATTCAAAAAACGAACCTAAAATTTTAAATAAGCTCCCCGAGGACTACCCGCATGCAAAATTTCATCCCGATCAGAGCAACTTTTTTTTCGGCCGCCATTTTGGATCCGCCATCTTGGATTTTCGTGACCACCGGCACTTGACCCCCTCCGCCCTCTATGACATTTGGTCGAACACCCCCCCTCTATCTCCAACCGTTTCAGAGATATTGAACTATTTATTTTGTATGGCAGCCATCTTGTTTTCCGCCATTTTGGATTTTTTTCACCAAAATCTGAAATTGCCCAGGGTGTCCTCCAAAATTAGTTTGAGAACCACCCGCCTACCTCTTATAGTTTAGCCAGGCCGCAGGGTCACTCCATGATGAGGAGCAATTTTCCAAGATTTCGGAATTTTCCCATACTCACCAAAGCCACCTCCACACTTTTTCCATACACGACTTTCACCCCCTGACCCTCCTTCTGGGAGAACAATTATGTCAGTCAGTGAGTGAGTGAGTGAGTGGGTTTCCAGCTATATATATAGTAACTAGTGGTTGCGTAGTGCGCGGGCTGCTAAAGCAGCCCGCGGTCGTTGTGCCTGCGGTGTTTTGTTGGGCGGCGCAAGTTATTTTATTTAAATACTGTTCTGACCTAAACATGTTCCTTTTGTATAGCGGCCATCTTGAAAATACTTGAAATCTACAAATCAACCTAATATCCAAGGTCAGTAACCCAAGAAACCCCCAAATGTCAATTTTGAGTCCAATCAGAGCAAGTTTTGTATTTAACAGCCGCCATCTTGAAAATTCTCAAAATCCATAAATCAGCAAAATCTATGATCAGCAACCCATAAAACCCGTAAGTTGCGATTTCTAGCCAGATCGGAGCAAGATTAGTTTTAGCTGCCATTTTAAATACGCCATTTTGTTTTTCTATGATATGTCAAATTTGCTGGTGAGGTGGGTGGTGCGCGGGCAGTTAAAGCAGCGCGTGCCGGTTTCCAGTTAGGGTGTGGCGTGCGCGGGCAGCTAAAGCAGCCCGCGTGCCGTTTTCCAGGTCAGGGTGCGGCGTGCGCGGGCAGCTAAAGCAGCCCACGTGCCGGTGTCCTGGTAGGGTGCGGAGTGCGCGGGCAGATAAAGCAGCCCGCGTGCCGGTGTCCTGGTAGGGTGCGGGGTGCGCGGGCAGCTAAAGCAGCCCGCGTGTCGGTGTGCAGGTGAGGCGCGTGGTGCGCGGGCAGCTAAAAGCTAAAGCAGCCCGCGTGCCAAATGTGACTTTAGTATGGCGGCCATCTTGAAAATTTTTAAAATCTACAAATCAACCTAATATCCAAGGTCAGTAACCCAAGAAACCCCTAAATGTCAATTTTGAGTTCAATCAGAGCAAGTTTTGTTTTTATTAGCCGCCATCTTGTAAATTCTCAAAATCCAACAAACAACAAAATCTATGATCAGCTACCCCTAATACCTGTAACTTATGATTTCTAGCCAAATCGGAGCAAGATTCGTTTCAGCCGCCATTTTGTTTTTCTATAACATGTCAAAATTGCTGGTGAGGAAAGTGGTGCGCGGGCAGCTAAAGCAGCCCGCGAGCTGGTGTGCGGGTGGGGTGCGAGGTGCGTGGGCAGCTAAAGCAGCCCGCGTGCCGGTGTCCAGATAGAGTGCGGGGTGCTTTAGCTGCCCGCGAGCCGGTGTGCGGGTGGGGTGCGGGGTGCGCGGGCAGCTAGAGCAGCCCGCGGAGTTTTGTTGGGCTGTTGTTTGTTTGGCGGCGCAAGTCTTTAATTATAATTTGATTCGGGCCCTTTCAATTTGATGTTGTATGGCGGCCATCTTGAAAAATTACAAATAGTCAAAAACAATTTCAAACCTGAAATCAGAAACCTTAAACACCCCCAGATGTCAATTTTGAGTCCAATCAGAGCAAGTTGTGTTTTTATCAGCCGCCATCTTTAAAACTGTCAAAATCCTAAATCTAACCAAACTCTATGATAAGCTACCCCAAAAACCCCTTGACTACGTTTTCAAGCCAGATCGAAGCAAGATAAATTTCAGCCGCCATCTTAAATCCACCATTTTGTTTTTATAATATCATGTCAAAATTGCTGGTGAGGTGAGTTGTGCGCGGGCAGCTAAAGCAGCCCGCGTGCCGATATGCCAGTGAGGTGCAGGGTGCGCGGGCAGTGACTTTTGTATGGCGGCCATCTTGAAAATTCACGTAGTCACAAAAACAACTTCAGATCTATAATCAGCGACCCCGGCAACAACCAGATATCGATTTTCAGCCGGTTCAGAGCAACTTGACACCCGGCCGCCATCTGGGATCCGCCATATTGAATTTTTGACGAACACATTTTTTTGTCCTAATACATACCTAACATATTTAGTAAGAAACTACCAACCTACCTGCAAAAATGTCCGCGATACAATAAAATACATGATTTACCTACAAAATGTTGTATGGCGGCCATCTTGAAAAATGACAAAAACACAAAACAAACCATAAAAATAAATTCCTTGAACCCGATAACTTCCAGATATCAATTTTGAGACGGATCGGAGCAAATTGACTCCCGACCGCCATCTTTGATCCGCCATATTGGATTTTTGACGAACACAATTTTTTGTCCTCATACATACCTACCATATTTTCTAAGAATTTACCAACCCACCTGCAAAAATTTCCACGATACAATGAAATACATGCTTTACCTACAAAATTTTGTATGGCGGCCATCTTGAAAAATTGCGAAATCACAAAACAAACCATAAAAATAAAATCACTGACCCCGAAAACCCCCAGATATCGATTTTGAGCCGGATCGGAGCAAATTGCCTCCCGGCCGCCATCTTGAATCCGCCATATTGAATATTGACATTTGCCAAAACTTGCCTACCCCGGAGAGGAACAATACAAAGTATGGCGACCGCACACCTCGGGGACACCGTTTCCGCGTCAGAGCCAAAAAAAGCTCCCCATACAAAATACCCTTGTATGGCGGCCATCTTTAAAAATGGCATAATCAAAAAACAAACCAAAAATATCAAATAAGCTCCCCGAGGACCACCCGCTTGCAAAATTTCATCCCGATCCGAGCAACTTTTTTTTCGGCCGCCATTTTGGATCCGCCATCTTGGATTTTCGTGACGACGGGCACTTGACCCCCACCGCCCTCTATGACATTTGGTCGAACACCCCCCCTCTATCTCTAACCGTTTCCGAGATATTCAACTTTATATTTTGTATGGCGGCCATCTTGTTTTCCGCCATTTTGGTTTTTTTTTACCAAAAGCTGAAACTGCCCAGGGTGTGCTCCAAAATTAGTTTGAGATCCACCCCCCTACCTCTTATAGTTTAGCCAGGCTGCAGGGTCACTCCATGATGAGGAGCAGTTTTCCAAGATTTCGGAATTTTCCCATACTCACCAAAATCACCTCCACACTTTTCCCATACACGACTTTTACCCCCCGACCCTCCTTCTGGGAGAACAATTATGTCAGTCAGTGAGTGAGTGGGTTCAGCTATATATATATTAACTAGTGGTTGCGTAGTGCGCGGGCTGCTAAAGCAGCCCGCGGTCGTTGTGCCTGCGGTGTTTTGTTGGGTGGCGCAAGTGTTTAATTTTATATTGTTCTAGCCTAAACATTTTATTTTCGTATGGCGGCCATCTTGAAAAATCATAAATTTTCAAAATCAATCTCAAACCTGAACTCAGAAACCCAAAAAACCCACATTTGTCAATTTTGAGTCCAATCAGAGCAAGTCTTGTTTTTAACATTCGCCATCTTGAAAATTCTCAAAATTCAAAAATCAACCAAAAATTTCTGATGTGTTAAACCCGTAAGTTACGATTTCTAGTCAGATCGGAGCAAGATAAGTTTTAGCCGCCATCTTAAATTCGCCATTTTGTTTTTCTATGTATGGTGGGTGGTGCGCGAGCAGCTAAAGCAGCCCGCGTGCCGGTGTGCAGGTGAGGTGCGTGGTGCGCGGGCAGCTAAAGCAGCCCGCGTGCCGGTGTCCAGGTAGGGCGCGAAGTGCGCGGGCAGCTAAAGCAGCCCGCGTGCCGGTGTGCAGATGAGGTGCGTGGTGCGCGGGCAGCTAAAGCAGCCCGCGTGCCGGTGTGCAGATGAGGTGCGTGGTGCGCGGGCAGCTAAAGCAGCCCGCGTGCCGGTGTCCTGGTAGGGTGCGGGGTGCGCGGGCAGCTAAAGCAGCCCTCGTTCCGGTGTCCAGGTAGGGCGCGGGGTGCGCGGGCAGCTAAGGCAGCCCGCGTGCCGGTGTCCTGGTAGGGTGCGGGGTGCGCGGGCAGCTAAAGCAGCCCGCGTGCCGGTGTCCAGGTGACGTGTGTGGTGCGCGGGCAGCTAAAGCAGCCCGCGTGCCGGATGTGACTTTTATATGGCGGCCATCTTGAAAATTCACGTAGTCATAAAAAAAAACTTCAGATCTATAATCAGCGACCCCAAAAACCCCCAGATACCGAATTTAAGCCGGATGACAACATGACTCCTGACCACCATCTTGGATCCGCCATATTGTATTTTTGACAAACTTAATTTAATGTTCTATTACATAGCTACCATATCTCCAAACAAACTACTAACACACCAGCAATAAATTCCGCGATACAATTAAATACGTAATTCACCTACAAAATTTTGTATGGCGGCCATCTTGAAAAATGGTAAAGTCACAAAACAAACCTCAAAAATAAAAACACTGACCCCGGAAACCCCCAGATATCGATTTTGAGCCGGATCGGAGCAAATTGACTTCCGGCCGCCATCTTGTATCCGCCATATTGATTTTTAAACGAACACAATTTTTTGTCCTCATACATACCTACCGTATTTCCAAAGAAACTACCAACCTACCTGCAATCAATTCCGCGATACAATGAAATACATGATTTACCTACAAAATTTTGTATGGCGGCCATCTTGAAAAATGGTAGAGTCACAAAACAAACCACCAAAATAAAAACACTGACCCCGGAAACTCCCAGATATCGATTTTGAGCCAGATCGGAGCAAATTGACTCCCTGCCGCCATCTTGAATCCGCCATATTGGATTTTGACATTTACCAAAACATGCCTACCCCAAAGAGGAACAATACAAAGTATGACGACCCCCCACCTCGGGGACACCGTTTCCGCGCCAGAGCCAAAAAAAGCTCCCCATACAAAATACCCTTGTATGGCGGCCATCTTAAAAAATGAAAAATTCAAAAAACTAACTTAAAATATCAAATAAGCTCCCCAAGGACTACCCGCATGCCAAATTTCATCCCGATCAGAGCATTTTTTTTTTCGGCTGCCATTTTGGATCCGCCATCTTGGATTTTCGTGACCACTGGCACTTGACCCCCACCGCCCTCTATGACATTTGGTCGAACACCCCCCATCTATCTCTAACAGTTTCCGAGATATTCAACTTTTTATTTTGTATGGCAGCCATCTTGTTTTTCGCCATTTTGGATTTTTTACACAAAAATCTGAAATTGCCCAGGGTGTGCTCCAAAATTAGTTTGAGAACCACCCCCCTACCTCTTATAGTTTAGCCAGGCCGCAGGGTCACTCCATGATGGGGAGCAGTTTTCCAAGATTTCGGAATTTTCCCATACTCACCAAAAACACCTCCACACTTTTCCCATACACGACTTTCACCCCCCGACCCTCCTTCTGGGAGAACAATTATGTCAGTCAGTGAGTGAGTGAGTGAGTGAGTGGGTTTCCAGCTATATATATAGTAACTAGTGGTTGCGTAGTGCGCGGGCTGCTAAAGCAGCCCGCGGTGTTTTGTTGGGCTGTTGTGTGTTTGGCGGCGCAAGTTTTTAATTTTATATTGTTCTGGCCTAAACATGTTTTTTTTTTTATGGCGGCCATCTTGAGAATGCTTGAAATCTAAAAATCAACTTAATAATCGAGGTCAGTATCCCAAATAACCCTAAGATGTCAATTTTGAGTCCAATCAGAGCAAGTTCTGTTTTTAAAAGCCGCCATCTTGAAAATTCCCAATATCCAAAAATCAGCAAAATCTATGATCAGTAACCCATAAAACCCGTTAGTTACGATTTCTAGCCAGATCGCAGCAAGATTAGTTTTAGCCGCCATCTTGAATCCGCCATTTTGTTTTTTTATGACATATCAAAATAGCTGGTGAGGTGTGTGGTGCGCGGGCAGCTAAAGCAGCCCGCGTGCCAGTTCCCAGGTAGGGTGCGGCGGGCGCGGGCAGCTAAAGCAGCCCGCGTGCCGGTGTGCGGGTAGGGTGCGGGGTGCGCGGGCAGCTAAAGCAGCCCGCGTGCCGGTACCCAGGTAGGGCACGGGGTGCGCGGGCAGCTAAAGCAGCCCGCGTTCCCGTGTCCAGGTAGGGCGCAGGGTGCGCGGGCAGCTAAAGCAGCCCGCGTGCCGGTGTCCTGGTAGGGTGCGGGGTGCGCGGGCAGCTAAAGCAGCCCGCGTTCCGGTGTCCAAGTAGGGCGCGGGGTGCGCGGGCAGCTAAAGCAGCCCGCGTGCCGGTGTCCTGGTAGGGTGCGGGGTGCGCGGGCAGCTAAAGCAGCCCGCGTGCCGGTGTCCAGGTAGAGCGCGGGATGCGCGGGCAACTAAAGCAGCCCGCGTGCCGGTGTCCTGGTAGGGTGCGGGGTGCGCGGGCAGCTAAAGCAGCCCGCGTGCCGGTGTCCAGGTAGGGCGCGGAGTGCGCGGGCAGCTAAAGCAGCCCGCGTGCCGGATGTGACTTTTGTTTGGCGGCCATCTTTAAAATTCACGCAGTCACAAAAAAATAATCATGTTTATAATCAGTAACCCTGATATCCCCCAGATATCGATTTTGACCCGGATCAGAGCAACTTGACACCCGGCCGCCATTTTTAAAATATAAAAAAAAGAATTAGTCCAAATACATACCTACTATATTTCCAAAGAAACTACCAACCGACCTGCAATTAATCCCGCGATACAATGAAATACATGATTCACCTACAAAATTTTGTATGGCGGCCATCTTGAAAATTTACACAGTCACAAAAAATACTTCAGATCTATAATCAGCGACCCCGACAACCCCCAGATATCGATTTTCAGCCGTATCAGAGCAACTTGACTTCCAGCCGCCATCTTGGTTCCGCCATTTTAATTTTTTGACAAACACAATTTTTTGTCCTAATACAAACCTACCGTATTTCCAAAGAAACTACCAACCTACCTGCATTAAATTCCGCGATACAATGAAATACATGATTTACCTACAAAATTTTGTATGGCGGCCATCTTGAAAAATGGTAGATTCACAAAACAAACCTCCAAAATAAAATCTTTGACCCCGAAAACCCCCCAGATATCGATTTTGAGCCGGATCGGAGCAAATTGACTCCCGGCCGCCATCTTGAAACCGCCATATTGAATTTTGACATTTACCAAAAGTTGCCTACCCCGGAGAGGAACAATACAAAGTATGGCGACCCCCCACCTCGGGGACACCGTTTCCGCGTCAGAGCCAAAAAATTCGCCCCATACAAAATACCCTTGTATGGCGGCCATCTTGAAAAATTAAAAATTCTAAAAACTAACCTAAAATATCAAATAAGCTCCCCAAGGACTACCCGCATGCAAAATTTCATCCCGATCGGTGCAACTTTTTTTTTGGCCGCCATTTTGGATCCGCCATCTTGGATTTTCGTGACCACCAGCACTTGACCCCCACCGCCCTCTATGACATTTGGTCGAACACCCCCCATCTATCTGCAACCGTTTCCGAGATTTTCAACTTTTTATTTTGTATGGCGGCCATCTTGTTTTCCGCCATTTTGTTTTTTTTTCACCAAAAACTGAAATTGCCCAGGGTGTGCTCCAAAATTAGTTTGAGAACCACCCGCCTACCTCTTATAGTTTAGCCAGGCCGCAGGGTCACTCCATGATGAGGAGCAGTTTTCCAAGATTTCGGAATTTTCCCATACTCACCAAAGCCATCTTCACACTTATTCCATACACGACTTTCACCCCCCGACCCTCCTTCTGGGAGAACAATTATGTCAGTCAGTGAGTGAGTGGGTTTCCAGCTATATATATATTACTAGTGGTTGCGTAGTGCGCGGGCTGCTAAAGCAGCCCGCGGTGTTTTGTTTGGCTGTTGTGTGTTTGGCGGCGCAAGTCTTTAAATATAATTTAATTCGGGCACTTTCTTTTTTATTTTGTTTAGCGGCCATCTTGAAAATTTTCGAAATCTAAAAATCAACCTTATACCCAAGGTCAGTAGCCCAAGAAACCCCAAAACGTCAATTTTGAGTCCAATCAGAGCAAGTTTTGTATTTAACAGCCGCCATCTTGAAAATTCACAAAACCCAAAAATCAGCAAAATCTATGATCAGCAACCCGTTAGTTACGATTTCTAGCCAGATCGGAGCAAGATTAGTTTTAACCGCCATCTTCTTTTTCTATGACATCTCGAAATTGCTGGTGAGGTGTGTGGTGCGCGGGCACCTAAGGCAGCCCTCGTGTCGGTGTCCAGGTAGGGTGCGGCGTGCGCGGGCAGCTAAAGCAGCCCGCGAGCCCTTGTGCGGGTGGGGTGCGAGGTGCGCGGGCAGCTAAAGCAGCCCGCGAGCCGGTGTGCGGGTGGGGTGCGAGGTGCGTGGGCAGCTAAAGCAGCCCGCGAGCCGGTGTGCGGGTGGGGTGCGAGGTGCGCGGGCAGCTAAAGCAGCCCGCGAGCCGGTGTGCGGGTGGGGAGCGATGTGCGCGGGCAGCTAAAGCAGCCCGCGATTAGGTGTTCGGGTGGGGTGCGGGGTGCGCGGGCAGCTAAAGCAGCCTGCGAGCCGGTGTATGGGTGGGGTGCTGGGTGCGCGGGCAGCGAAAGCATCCCGCGTGCCGCATGTGACTTTTGTATGGCGGCCATCTTAAAATCCACGAAGTCACCAAAAAAACTTTAGATCTATAATCAGCCCCGACAACCACCAGATATCGATTTTCAGCCGGATCAGAGCAACTTGACACCCGGCTGCCATCTTAGATCCGCCATATTGTATTTTTAACGAACACAATTTTTTGTCCTAATACATACCTACCATATTTCCAAAGAAACTATCGACCTACCTGCAATCAATTCCGCGATAAAATCAAATACATAATTCACCTACAAAATTTTGTATGGCGGCCATCTTGAAAAATGGTACAGTCGCAAAACAAACCATCAAAATATAATTATTGACCCCGAGAACCACCAGATATCGATTTTGAGCCGGATCGGAGCAACTTGATAAAAGGCCGCCATCTTTGATCCGCCATATTGGTTTTTAAAAGAACACATTTTTTTGTCCTAATACATACCTACCATATTTCCAAAGAAACTACCAACCCACCTGCAATAAATACCGCTACACAATGAAATACATGATTTACCTGTAACATTTTGTATGGCGGCCATCTTTAAAAATGGCAAAATCACAAAACCAACCAAAAAAATAAAAACTCTGACCCCGAAAACCCCTAGATATCGATTTTGAGCCGGATCAGAGCAACTTGACAACCGGCCGCCATCTTGGATCCGCCATATTGGATTTTGACATTTACCAAAACATGCCTACCCCGGAGAGGAACAATACAAAGTATGGCGACCCCCCACCTCGGGGACACCGTTTCCGCGCCAGAGCCAAAAAAAGCTCCCCATACAAAATACCCCTGTATGGCGGCCATCTTGAAAAATGAAAAAAACAAAAAACAAACCAAAAATATCAAATAAGCTCCCCGAGGACCACCCGCATGCAAAATTTCATCCCGATCAGAGCAACTTTTTTTTCGGCCGCCATTTTGGATCCGCCATCTTGGATTTTCGTGACCACCGGCACTTGACCCCCACCGCCCTCTATGACATTTGGTCGAACACCCCCCCTCTATCTCCAACCGTTTCCGAGATATTCAACTTTTTATTTTGTATGGCAGCCATCTTGTTTTCCGCCATTTTGGATTTTTTTCACCAAAAACTGAAACTGCCCAGGGTGTGCTCAAAAATTAGTTTGAGAACCACCCCCCTTCCTCTTATAGTTTAGCCAGGCCGTAGGGTCACTCCATGATGAGGAGCAGTTTTCCAAGATTTCGGAATTTTCCCATACTCACCAAAACCACCTCCACACTTTTCCTATACATCACTTTCACCCCCCGGACCTCCTTCTGGGAGAACAATTCTGTCAGTGAGTCAGTGAGTCAGTGGGTCTGCAGCTTTATATATATAGACTAGTGGTTGCGTAGTGCGCGGGCTGCTAAAGCAGCCCGCGGTGTTTTGTTGTGCTGTTGTTTGTTTGCCGGCGCAAGTTTTAAGTTATAATTTAATTCGGGCACTTTCTATTTTATTTTGTATGGCGGCCATCTTGAACAGTCACAAAAAATACTTCAGATATATAATCAGCGACCTTGACTACCCCCAGATATCGATTTTCAGCCGTATCAGAGCAACATGACTTCCGGCCGCCATCTTGGTTCCGCCATTTTTTAATTTTTGACAAACACAACTTTTTACCCTAATACATACCTACCATATTTCCAAAGAAAGTACCATCCTACCTGCAATAAATACCGCGATAAAATGAAATACATGATTGACCTGTAACATTTTGTATGGCAGCCATCTTGAAAAATGGCAAAATCACAAAACAAACCAGAAAAATAAACCTAGTGGTTGCGTAGTGCGCGGGCTGCTAAAGCAGCCCGCGGTCGTTGTGCCTGCGGTGTTTTGTTGGGCGGCGCAAGTGTTTAATTTAATTTTTATATTGTTCTAGCCTAAACATTTTATTTTTGTATGGCGGCCATCTTGAAAAATCATAAATTTTCAAAAGCAATCTCAAACCTGAAATCGGAAATTCGAGAAACCCCCAGGTATCAGTTTTGAGTCCAATCAGAGCAAGTTTTGTATTTATCAGCCGCCATCTTGAAAATTGTCAAAATCTAAAAATTAACCAAAATTTATGATCAGCTACACCAAAAACTCCTTGTCTACGATTTCAAAACAGATCGGAGCAATATTAGTTTTAGCCGCCATCTTGAATCCGCCATTTTTTGTTTTTTTATAACATGTCAAAATTGCTGGTGAGCTAAAGCAGCCCGCGTGCCGGTGTCTAGGTAGAGCGCGGGGTGCGCGGGCAGCTAAAGCAGCCCGCGTGCCGGTGTCCAGGTAGAGCGCGGGGTGCGCGGGCAGCTAAAGCAGCCCGCGTGCCGGTGTCCAGGTAGTGCGCGGGCAGCTAATGCAGCCCGCGTGCCGGTGTCCAGGTAGAGCGCGGAGTGCGCGGGCAGCTAAAGCAGCCCGCGTGCCGGTGTCCAGGTAGAGCGCGGGGTGCGCGGGCAGCTAAAGCAGCCCGCGTGCCGGTGTCCAGGTAGGGCGCGAGGTGCGCGGGCAGCTAAAGCAGCCCGCGTGCCGGTGTTCAGGTAGGGTGCTGGGTGCGCGGGCAGCTAAAGCAGCCCGCGTGCGGATGTGACTTTTGTATGGCGGCCATATTGAAAATTCACGTAGTCACAAAAAAACTTCAGATCTGTAATCAGCGACTCCGGCAACAACCAGATATCGATTTTCAGCCGGATTAGAGCAACTTGACACCCGGCCGCCATCTTGGATCCACCATATTGGATTTTTGACGTACACAATTTTTTATACTTATACATACCAACAATATTTCCTAAGAAACAACCAACCTACCTGCAAAAATTTCCGCGATGCAATGAACTTAATGATTTACCTACAAAATGTTGTATGGCGGCCATCTTGAAAAAAGGAAACATCACAAAACAAAACATAAAAATAAAAACAGTGACCCCGAAAATCCCCAGATATCGATTTTCAGCCGGATCAGAGCAAATTGACACCCGGCCGCCATCTTGGTTCCACCATATTGGATTTTTGACGAACAAAATTTTTTGTCCTAATACATACCTACTATATTTCCAAAGAAACTACCAACTTACCTGCACTGAATTCCGCGATACAATGAAGTTCATGATTTACCTACAAAATTTTGTATGGCGGCCATCTTGAAAAATGGCAGAGTCACAAAACAGACCATCAAAATAAAATCAGTGACCCTGAAAACCCCCAGATATCGAATTTGAACCGGATCGGAGCAAATTGACTCCCGGCCGCCATCTTGAATCCGCCATATTGGATTTTGACATGTACCAAAACATGCCTACCCCGGAGAGGAACAATACAAAGTAGGGCGACCCCCCACCTCGGGGACACCGTTTCCGCGCCAGAGCCAAAAAAAGCTCCCCATACAAAATACCCTTGTATGGCGGCCATCTTGAAAAATGGAAAAATCAAAAAACGAACCAAAAATATCAAATAAGCTCCACGAGGACTACCTACATGCAAAATTTCATCCCGATCCGAGCAACTTTTTTTTCTGTCGCCATTTTGGATCCGCCATCTTGGATTTCTGTGACAACTGGCACTTGACCCCCACCGCCCTCTATGACATTTGGTTGAACACCCCCACTCTATCTCAAACTGTTTCCGAGATATTCAACTTTATATTTTGTATGGCAGCCATCTTGTTTTCCGCCATTTTGAATTTTTTACACCAAAATCTGAAATGGCCCAGGGTGTGCTCCAAAATTAGTTTGAGAACCACCCGCCTACCTCTTATAGTTTAGCCAGGCCGCAGGGTCACTCCATGATGAGGAGCAGTTTTCCAAGATTTCGGAATTTTCCCATACTCACCAAAGCCACCTTCACACTTATCCCATACACGACTTTCACCCCCCGACCCTCCTTCTGGGAGAACAATTATGTCAGTCAGTGAGTGAGTGGGTTTCCAGCTATATATATATTAACTAGTGGTTGCGTAGTGCGCGGGCTGCTAAAGCAGCCCGCGGTGTTTTGTTGGGCTGTTGTATGTTTGGTTTCGCAAGTTTTTAATTTTATATTATTCTGGCCTAAACATGTTTTTTTGTATGGCGGCCATCTTGAAAATTTTCGAAATCTACAAATCAACCTAATATCCAAGGTCAGTAACCCAAGAAAACCCCAAATGTCAATTTTGAGTGCAATCAGAGCAACTTTTGTTTTTAACAGCCGCCATCTTGAAAATTCTCAATATCCAAAAATCAGCAAAATCTATGATCAGTAACCCATAAAACCCGTTAGTTACGATTTCTAGCCAGATCGCAGCAAGATTAGTTTTAGCCGCCATCTTGAATCCGCCATTTTGTTTTTTTATGACATGTCAAAATAGCTGGTGAGGTGTGTGGTGCGTGCCAGTTTCCAGGTAGGGTGCGGGGTGCGCGGGCAGCTAAAGCAGCCCGCGAGCCGGATGTGATTTTTGTATGGCGGCCATTTTGAAAATGCACAAAGTCACAAAAAAAACTTCAGATCTGTAATCAGCGACCCCGACAACCATCAGATATCGATTTTCAGCCGGATCAGAGCAACTTGACACCCGGCCGCCATCTTGAATCCGCCATTTTGTTTTTCATGACATGTCAAAATAGCTGGTGAGGTGTGTGGTGCGCGGGCAGCTAAAGCAGCCCACGTGCCGGTGTCCTGATAGGGTGCGGGGTGCGCGGGCAGCTAAAGCAGCCCGCGTGCCGGTGTCCTGGTAGGGTGCGGGGTGCGCGGGCAGCTAAAGCAGCCCGCGTGCCGGTGTGCAGGTGAGGCGCGTGGTGCGCGGGCAGCTAAAGCAGCCCGCGTGCCGATATGTCAGTGAGGGGCAGGGTGCGCGGGCAGCTAAAGCAGCCCGCGTGCCGGTGTCCAGGTGACGTGTGTGGCGCGGATGTGACTTTTATATGGCGGCCATCTTGAAAATTCACGTAGTCATAAAAAAACTTCAGATCTATAATCAGCGACCCCAAAAACCCCCAGATACCGATTTTAAGCCGGATCAGAGAAACATGACACCCAGCCGCAATTTTGGATCCATACATGCATACATATAATCACGCCTTTATCCGTAATGGGGTAGGCAGAGCGTAAACGACCAAAACAAAGGTCTTTCCGCCACGTCTGACAAAGTTTTGAGGGTTATTTAAGATAGATGTAAGTAATTTCTATACCCAAAGGTTGCCTGGTAGAAATTGCTGCTTTAGCAATAAGGCCGCCTATATTGTACTGTCACGTTTGTTCCTTTTTATTTCTGTTGTATGTGTTTCTTTGTGCAATAAAGAATTTTGTATTGTATTGTATTGTATATTGCTGTAGCGCCATTTTTAATTTTTGACAAACTCAATTTTTTTTCCTCATACATACCTACCATATTTCCAAAGAAACTAAGAACCTACCTACACTAAATTCCGCGATACAATGAAATACATGATTTACCTACAAAATTTTGTGTGGCAGCCATCTTGAAAAATGGCACAGTCGCAAAACAAACCATCAAAATATAATTATTGACCCCGACAACCACCAGATATCGATTTTGAGCCGGATCGGAGCAACTTGACAACTGGCCGCCATCTTGGATCCGCCATATTGGTTTTTAAACGAACACAATTTTTTGTTCTCATACATACCTACCGTATTTCCAAAGAAA
Organism: Scrobipalpa costella; assembly: GCA_949820665.1. Lineage (NCBI taxonomy): Eukaryota > Metazoa > Arthropoda > Insecta > Lepidoptera > Gelechiidae > Scrobipalpa > Scrobipalpa costella. Next base: position 25,560,794 of record OX463297.1, read on the forward strand.
CTACCAACCTACCTGCATTAAATTCCGCGATGCAATGAAATACATGATTTACCTACAAAATTTGGTATGGCGGCCATCTTGAAAAATGGCAAAATCACAAAACAAACCTCAAAAATAAAAACACTGACACCGGAAACCCCCAGATATCGATTTTGAGCCGGATCGGAGCAAATTTACTCCCGGCCGCCATCTTGAATCCGCCATATTGGATTTTGACATTTACCAAAAATTGCCTACCCCGGAGAGGAACAATACAAAGTGTGGCAACCCCCCACCTCGGGGACACCGTTTCCGCGCCAGAGCCAAAAAAAGCTCCCCATACACAAAATACCCTTGTATGGCGGCCATCTTGAAAAATGAAAAATTCAAAGAACGAACCTAAAATATCAAATAAGCTCCCTGAGGACTACCCGCATGCAAAATTTCATTCCGATCAGAGCAACTTTTATTTCGGCCGCCATTTTGATTCCGCCATTTTGAATTTTGACTTATACTAAACGTTGCCTACCCCGGAGTAGAACAATACATAGTATGACGACCCCCCACCTCGGGGACACCGTTTCTACTTATAATTTGATTCGGGCCCTTTCAATTTGATGTTGTATGGCGGCCATCTTAAAAATTCACGGAGTCACAAAAAAAACTATAGATCTATAATCAGCGACCCCGACAACCACCAGATATCGATTTTCAGCCAGATCAGAGCAACCTGACACCCGGCCGCCATCTTGGATCCGCCATATTGTATTTTTGACGAACACAATTTTTTGTCCTAATACATACCTACCATATTTCCAAAGAAACTACCAACCTACCTGCATTAAATTCCGCGATGCAATGAAATACATGATTTACCTACAAAATTTGGTATGGCGGCCATCTTGAAAAATGGCAAAAACACAAAACAAACCTCAAAAATAAAAACACTGACCCCGGAAACCCCCAGATATCGATTTTGAGCCGGATCGGAGCAAATTGCCTCCCGGCCGCCATTTTGATTCCAAAATTTTGAATTTTGACATATACCAAAAGTTGCCTACCCCGGAGTAGAACAATACATAGTATGGCGACCCCCCACCTCGGGGACACCGTTTCCACGCCAGAGCCAAAAAAAGCTCCCCATACAAAATACCCTTGTATGGCGGCCATCTTGAAAAATGAAAAAAACGAAAAACAAACAATAAATATCAAATAAGCTCCCCGAGGACCACCCGCATGCAAAATTTCATCCCGATCAGAGCATTTTTTTTTTCAGCCGCCATTTTGGATCCGCCATCTTGGATTTTCATGACTACCAGCACTTGACCCCCACCGCCCTCTATGACATTTGGTCGAACACCCCCCCTCTATCTCTAACCGTTTTCGAGATATTCAACTTTTTATTTTGTATGGCAGCCATCTTGATTTCCGCCATTTTGTATTTTTTTCATAAAATATAAAAACTGCCAAGGGTGTGCTCCAAAATTAGTTTGAGAACCACCCCCCTTCCTCTTATAGTTTAGCCAGGCCGCAGGGTCACTCCATGATGAGGAGCAGTTTTCCAAGATTTCGGAATTTTCCCATACTCACCAAAACCAAAAATGTCCGCGATACAATAAAATACATGATTTACCTACAAAATGTTGTATGGCGGCCATCTTGAAAAATGACAAAAACACAAAACAAACTATAAAAATAAATTCCTTGAACCCGATAACCTCCAGATATCAATTTTCAGACGGATCGGAGCAAATTGACTCCCGGCCGCCATCTTTGATCCGCCATATTGGATTTTTGACGAACACAATTTTTTTTCCTCATACATACCTACCATATTTTCTAAGAATTTACAAACCCACCTGCAAAAATTTCCACGATACAATGAAATACATGCTTTACCTACAAAATTTTGTATGGCGGCCATCTTGAAAAATGGTAGAGTCACAAAACAAACCACCAAAATAAAATCATTGACACCGAAAACCCCCAGATATCGATTTTGAGCCGGATCGCAGCAAATTGACTCCGGCCGCCATCTTGAATCGGCCATATTGGATTTTGACATTTACCAAAAGTTGCCTACCCCGGAGAGGAACAATAGAAAGTATGGCGACCCCCCACCTTGGGGACACCGTTTACGCGCCAGAGCCAAAAAAAGCTCCCCATACAAAATACCCTCGTATGGCGGCCATCTTGAAAAATGAAAAATTCAAAAAACTAACCTAAAATATCAAATAAGCTTCCCGAGGACTACCCGCATGCAAAATTTCATCCCGATCAGAGCAACTTTTTTTTCGGCCGCCATTTTGGATCCGCCATTTTGGATTTTCGTGACCACTGGCACTTGACCCCCACCGCCCTCTATGACATTTGGTCGAGAACCCCCCATCTATCTCCAATCGTTTCCGAGATATTCAACTTTTTATTTTGTATGGCAGCCATCTTGTTTTCCGCCATATTGGATTTTTTTCAACAAAATCTGAAATTGCCCAAAGTGTGCTCCAAAATTAGTTTGAGATCCACCCCCCTATCTCTTATAGTTTAGCCAGGCCGCAGAGTCACTCCATGATGAAGAGCAGTTTTCCAAGAATTCGGAATTTTCCCATACTCACCAAAATCACCTCCACACTTTTCCCATACACGACTTTCACCCCCCGACCCTCCTTCTGGGAGAACAATTATGTCAGTCAGTGAGTGAGTGAGTGAGTGAGTGGGTTTCCAGCTATATTTTCCAAGAATTCGGAATTTTCCCATACTCACCAAAATCACCTCCACACTTTTCCCATACACGACTTTCACCCCCCGACCCTCCTTCTGGGAGAACAATTATGTCAGTCAGTGAGTGAGTGAGTGAGTGAGTGGGTTTCCAGCTATATATATAGTAATATAGTAACTAGTGGTTGCGTAGTGCGCGGGCTGCTAAAGCAGCCCGCGGTCGTTGTGCCTGCGGTGTTTTGTTGGGTGGCGCAAGTGTTTAATTTTATATTGTTCTAGCCTAAACATTTTATTTTCGTATGGCGGCCATCTTGAAAAATCATAAATTTTCAAAATCAATCTCAAACCTGAACTCAGAAACCCAAAAAACCCACATTTGTCAATTTTGAGTCCAATCAGAGCAAGTCTTGTTTTTAACATTCGCCATCTTGAAAATTCTCAAAATTCAAAAATCAACCAAAAATTTCTGATGTGTTAAACCCGTAAGTTACGATTTCTAGTCAGATCGGAGCAAGATAAGTTTTAGCCGCCATCTTAAATTCGCCATTTTGTTTTTCTATGTATGGTGGGTGGTGCGCGAGCAGCTAAAGCAGCCCGCGTGCCGGTGTGCAGGTGAGGTGCGTGGTGCGCGGGCAGCTAAAGCAGCCCGCGTGCCGGTGTCCAGGTAGGGCGCGAAGTGCGCGGGCAGCTAAAGCAGCCCGCGTGCCGGTGTGCAGATGAGGTGCGTGGTGCGCGGGCAGCTAAAGCAGCCCGCGTGCCGGTGTGCAGATGAGGTGCGTGGTGCGCGGGCAGCTAAAGCAGCCCGCGTGCCGGTGTCCTGGTAGGGTGCGGGGTGCGCGGGCAGCTAAAGCAGCCCTCGTTCCGGTGTCCAGGTAGGGCGCGGGGTGCGCGGGCAGCTAAGGCAGCCCGCGTGCCGGTGTCCTGGTAGGGTGCGGGGTGCGCGGGCAGCTAAAGCAGCCCGCGTGCCGGTGTCCAGGTGACGTGTGTGGTGCGCGGGCAGCTAAAGCAGCCCGCGTGCCGGATGTGACTTTTATATGGCGGCCATCTTGAAAATTCACGTAGTCATAAAAAAAAACTTCAGATCTATAATCAGCGACCCCAAAAACCCCCAGATACCGAATTTAAGCCGGATGACAACATGACTCCTGACCACCATCTTGGATCCGCCATATTGTATTTTTGACAAACTTAATTTAATGTTCTATTACATAGCTACCATATCTCCAAACAAACTACTAACACACCAGCAATAAATTCCGCGATACAATTAAATACGTAATTCACCTACAAAATTTTGTATGGCGGCCATCTTGAAAAATGGTAAAGTCACAAAACAAACCTCAAAAATAAAAACACTGACCCCGGAAACCCCCAGATATCGATTTTGAGCCGGATCGGAGCAAATTGACTTCCGGCCGCCATCTTGTATCCGCCATATTGATTTTTAAACGAACACAATTTTTTGTCCTCATACATACCTACCGTATTTCCAAAGAAACTACCAACCTACCTGCAATCAATTCCGCGATACAATGAAATACATGATTTACCTACAAAATTTTGTATGGCGGCCATCTTGAAAAATGGTAGAGTCACAAAACAAACCACCAAAATAAAAACACTGACCCCGGAAACTCCCAGATATCGATTTTGAGCCAGATCGGAGCAAATTGACTCCCTGCCGCCATCTTGAATCCGCCATATTGGATTTTGACATTTACCAAAACATGCCTACCCCAAAGAGGAACAATACAAAGTATGACGACCCCCCACCTCGGGGACACCGTTTCCGCGCCAGAGCCAAAAAAAGCTCCCCATACAAAATACCCTTGTATGGCGGCCATCTTAAAAAATGAAAAATTCAAAAAACTAACTTAAAATATCAAATAAGCTCCCCAAGGACTACCCGCATGCCAAATTTCATCCCGATCAGAGCATTTTTTTTTTCGGCTGCCATTTTGGATCCGCCATCTTGGATTTTCGTGACCACTGGCACTTGACCCCCACCGCCCTCTATGACATTTGGTCGAACACCCCCCATCTATCTCTAACAGTTTCCGAGATATTCAACTTTTTATTTTGTATGGCAGCCATCTTGTTTTTCGCCATTTTGGATTTTTTACACAAAAATCTGAAATTGCCCAGGGTGTGCTCCAAAATTAGTTTGAGAACCACCCCCCTACCTCTTATAGTTTAGCCAGGCCGCAGGGTCACTCCATGATGGGGAGCAGTTTTCCAAGATTTCGGAATTTTCCCATACTCACCAAAAACACCTCCACACTTTTCCCATACACGACTTTCACCCCCCGACCCTCCTTCTGGGAGAACAATTATGTCAGTCAGTGAGTGAGTGAGTGAGTGAGTGGGTTTCCAGCTATATATATAGTAACTAGTGGTTGCGTAGTGCGCGGGCTGCTAAAGCAGCCCGCGGTCGTTGTGCCTGCGGTGTTTTGTTGGGTGGCGCAAGTGTTTAATTTTATATTGTTCTAGCCTAAACATTTTATTTTTGTATGGTGGCCATCTTGAAAAATCATAAATTTTAAAAAGCAATCTCAAACCTGAACTCAGAAACCCAAAAAACCCACATTTGTAAATTTTGAGTCCAATCAGAGCAAGTCTTGTTTTTAACAGCCGCCATCTTGAAAATTCTCAAAATCCAAAAATCAAAACAAATATCCCCCTAAAACCCGTAAGTTACGATTTCTAGTTAGATCGGAGCATGATTAGTTTTAAATTCTAAATTTAAATCCGCCTTTTGTTTTTCTATAACATGTCAAAATAGCTGATGAGGTGAGTTGTGCGCGGGCAGCTAAAGCAGCCCGCGAGCCGGTATGCGGGTGGTGTGCGGGGTGCACGGGCAGTTAAAGCAGCCCTCATGCCGGTGTCCAGATGGGGCGCGGGGTGCGCGGGCAGCTAAAGCAGCCCGCGTTCCGGTGTCCAGGTAGGGCGCGTGGTGCGCGGGCAGCTAAAGCAGCCCGCGTGCCGGTGTCCACGTAGGGCGCTGGGTGCGCGGGCAGCTAAAGCAGCCCGCGTGCCGGTGTCCAGGTAGGGTGCGAGGTGCGCGGGCAGCTAAAACAGCCCGCATGCCGGATGTGACTTTTGTTTGGCGGCCATCTTTAAAATTCACGCAGTCACAAAAAAATAATCATTTTATAATCAGTAACCCTGATATCCCCCAGATATCGATTTTGACCCGAATCAGAGCAACTTGACACCCGGCCGCCATTTTTAAAAGATAAAAAAAAATTTGTCTAAATTCATACCTACCATGTTTCCAAAGAAACTACCAACCGACCTGCAATTAATCCCGCGATACAATGAAATACATGATTCACCTACAAAATTTTGTATGGCGGCCATCTTGATTAATGGCAGTCACAAAATAAAAACCATCGAAATTAAATCAGTAACCCCAAAAACCCCCTGATATCGATTTTGAGACGGATCGGAGCAATTTTACTCCCGGCCGCCATCTTGAATCCGCCATATTTGATTTTTGACGAACCCCATTTTTTGTCCTTATACATACCTACCATAATTCCAAAGAAACTACTAACGTACCTGCAATAAAGTCCGCGATACAATGAAATGCATGATTTACCTATAAAATGGTGTATGGCGGCCATCTTGAAAAATGGTAAAATTACAAAACAAACCTCAAAAATAAAAACACTGACCCCGAAAACCCCCAGATATCGATTTTGAGCCGGATCGGAGCAAATTGACTCCCAGCCGCCATCTTGAATCCGCCATATTGGATTTTGACATTTATCAAAAGTTGCCTACCCCGGAGAGGAACAATATAAAGTATGACGACCCCCCACCTCGGGGACACCGTTTCCGCGCCAGAGCCAAAAAAAGCTCCCCATACAAAATACCCTTGTATGGCGGCCATCTTGAAAAATGGCAAAATAACAAAACAAACCATAAAAATAAAAACACTGACCCCGACAACCACCAGATATTAATTTTGAGCCGGATCGGAGCAACTTGACAACCGGCCGCCATCTTGGATCCGCCATATTGGTTTTTAAACGAACACAATTTTTTGTCGTCTTACATACCTACCGTATTTCCAAAGAAACTACCAACCTACCTGCATTAAATTCCGCGATACAATGAAATACATGATTCACCTACAAAATTTTGTATGGCGGCCATCTTGAAAAATTGCGAAATCACAAAACAAACTATAAAAATAAAAACACTGACCCCAATAACCACCAGATATCGATTTTGAGCCGGATCGGAGCAAATTGACTCCCGGCCGCCATCTTGAATCCACCATATTGGATTTTGACATATTCCAAAAGTTGCCTACCCTGTAGAGGAACAATACAAAGTATGGCGACCCCCTACCTCCGGGACACCGTTTCCGCCCCAGAGCCAAAAAAAGCTCCCCATACAAAATACCCTTGTATGGCGGCCATCTTGAAAAATGGAATAATCAAAGAACGAAACACAAATATCAAATAAGCTTACCTAGGACCACCCGCATGCAAAATTTTATCCCGATCCGAGCAACTTTTTTTTCGGCCGCCATTTTGGATCCGCCATCTTGGATTTTCGTGACCACTGGCACTTGACCCCTACCGCCCTCTATGACATTTGGTCGAACACCCCCCCTCTATCTCTAACCGTTTCCGAGATATTCAACTTTTTATTTTGTATGGCAGCCATCTTGTTTTCCGCCATTTTGGATTTTTTTCATCAAATATTTAAACTGCCCAGGGTGTGCTCCAAAGTTAGTTTGAGAACCACCCGCCTACCTCTTATAGTTTAGCCAGGCCGCAGGGTCTATCCATGATGAGGAGCAGTTTTTCAAGATTTCGGAATTTTCCCATACTCACCAAAACCACCTCCACACTTTTCCCATACACAACTTTCACCCCCCGACCCTCCTTCTGGGAGAACAATTATGTCAGTCAGTGAGTGAGTGAGTGAGTGAGTGGGTTTCCAGCTATATATATATAAACTAGTGGTTGCGTAGTGCGCGGGCTGCTAAAGCAGCCCGCGGTCGTTGTGCCTGCGGTGTTTTGTTGGGCGGCGCAAGTATTTAATTTAATATAGTTCTGTCCTAAACTTTAAAAGTCAACTTAATATTTGACGTCAGTATTCACGAAAACCCTCAAATTTCAGTTTTGTGTCCAATCTGAGCAAGTATTTTTTCTATCAGCCGCCATCTTGAAAATTCTCGAATTCCAAAAATTTTACAAAAATATATGATCAGCCACCCCAAAAACCCAAAAGCTACGGTTTTTAGCCAGATCGAAGCAAGATTAGTTATAGCCGCCATCTTGAACCCCCCATTTTGTTTTTTTTTAATATAAAATTCATTCAAAATGGCTGGTGAGGTGCAGGGTGCGCGGGCTGCTAAAGCGGTGTTTTGTTGGGCTGTTGAATGTTTGGCGGCGCAAATTTTTAATTTTATATTGTTCTGGCCTAAACATGTTTTTTTTTGTATGGCGGCCATCTTGAAAATTTTTGAAATCTACAAATCAACCTAATATCCAAGGTCAGTAACCCAAGAAAACCCCAAATGTCAATTTTCAGTGCAATCAGAGCAACTTTTGTTTTTAACAGCCGCCATCTTGAAAATTCTCAAAATCCAAAAATCAGCAAAATCTACGATCAGCAACCCATAAAACCCGTAAGTTACGATTTCTAGCCAGATCGGAGCAAGTTTAGTTTTAGCCGCCATTTTAAATACGCCATTTTGTTTTTCTATGATATGTCAAAATTGCTGGTGAGGTGGGTGGTGCGCGGGCAGATAAAGCAGCGCGTGCCGGTTTCCAGTTAGGGTGTGGCGTGCGTGCCGTTTTCCAGGTCAGGGTGCGGCGTGCGCGGGCAGCTAAAGCAGCACACGTGCCGGTGTCCTGGTAGGGTGCGGGGTGCGCGGGCAGCTAAAGCAGCCCGCGTGCCGATATGCCAGTGAGGGGCAGGGTGCGCGGGCAGCTAAAGCAGCCCGCGTGCCGTTGTTCAGATAGAGCGCGGTGTGCGCGGGCAGCTAAAGCAGCCGGCGGGTCGTTGTCTAGGTGACGTGTGTGGTGCACGGGCAGCTAAAGCAGCCCACGTGCCGGATGTGACTTTTGTATGGCGGCCATCTTGAAATTTCACGCAGTCATAAAAAATAATCATATCTATAATCAGTTACCCCGATATCCCCCAGATATCGATTTTGATCCGGATCAGAGCAACTTGACACCCGGCCGCCATTTTTAATAAATAAAAAAAAAAATGTCCAAATACATGCCTACCATATTTCCAAAGAAACTACCTACCGACCTGCAATAAATCCCGAGTTACAATGAAATACATGATTCACCTACAAAATTTTGTATGGCGGCCATCTTGAAAAATGGCATGGTCACCAAACAAACCATAAAAATATAAACGCTGACCCCGAAAACCCCCAGATATCGATTTTCAGCCGGATCAGAGCAACTTGACGCCCGGCCGCCATCTTGGATCCGCCATATTGGATTTTCGCGGAACACAATTTTTTGTCCTAATACATACCTACCATATTTCCACAGAAACTACAAACCTACCTGCAATAAATACCGCGATTCAATGAAATACATGATTTACCTGTAACGTTTTGTATGGCGGCCATCTTGAAAATTGGCAAAATCACAAAACAAACCATAAATATAAAAACACTGACCCCGGAAACCCCCACATATCGATTTTGAGCCGGATCCGAGCAAATTGACTCCCGGCCGCCATCTTGAATCGGCCATATTGGATTTTGACATATACCAAAAATTGCCTACCCCGGAGAGGAACAATACAAAGTATGGCAACCCCCCATCTCCGGGACACCGTTTCCGCGCCAGAGCCAAAAAAAGCTCTCCATACAAAATACCCTTGTATGGCGGCCATCTTAAAAAATGGAAAAATTAAAAAACAAACCTAAAATATCAAATAAGCTCCCCGAGGACTAACCGCATGCAAAATTTTATCCCGATCAGAGCAAATTTTTTTTCGGCTGCCATTTTGGATCCGCCATCTTGGATTTTCGAGACCACCGGCACTTGACCCCCACCGCCTTCTATGACATTTGGTCGAACGCCCCCCTCTATCTCTAACCGTTACCAAAATATTCAACTCCACCAGCAATAAATTTCGCGATACAATGAAATACATAATTACCCTACAAAATTTTGTATGGCGGCCATCTTGAAAAATTGTACAGTCACAAAACAAACCTCTAAAATAAAAACACTGACCCCGGAAACCATCAGATATCGATTTTGAGCCGGATCGGAGCAAATTGACTTCCAGCCGCCATCTTGGATCCGCCATATTGATTTTTGAACGAACACAACTTTTTATCCTCATACATACCTACCGTATTTCCAAAGAAACTACCAACGTACCTGCAATAAATTCCACGATACAATGAAATACATGATTTACCTACAAAATGTTGTATGGCGGCCATCTTGAAAAAGGGGAAAATCACAAAACAAACCATAAAAATAAAAACACTGCCCCAAGAAACCCCCAGATATCGATTTTGAGCCGGATCGGAGCAAATTGACTCCCGGCCGCCATCTTGAATCCGCCATATTGGATTTTAACATTTGCCAAAAGTTGCCTATCCCGAAGAGGAACAATACAAAGTATGGCGACCCCCCACCTCGGGGACACCGATTCAGCGTCAGAGCCAAAAAAAACTCCCCATACAAAATACCCTTGTATGGCGGCCATCTTGAAAAATGGAAAAATCAAAAAACGAATGAGAAATATCAAATAAGCTCCCTAAAGACTACCCACATGCAAAATTTCATCCCGATCAGAGCAAGTTTTTTTTCGGCCGCCATTTTGGATCCGCCATCTTGGATTTTCGTGACCACTGGCACTTGACACCCACCGCCCTCTATGACATTTGGTTGAACACCCCCACTCTATTTCTAACCGTTTCCGAGATATTCAACTTTTTATTTTGTATGGCAGCCATCTTGTTTTCCGCCATTTTGGTTTTTTTACACAAAAAACTGAAACTGCCCAGGGTGTGCTCCAATATTAGTTTGAGAACCATGCCCCTACCTCTAATTGTTTGGACAGGCCGTGGGGTCACTCCATGATGAGGAGCAGTTTTCCAAGATTTCGGAATTTTCCCATACTCACCTAAATTACCTCCACATTTTGTTTTACTATGACATATCAAAATTGCTGGTGAGGTGGGTGGTGCGCGAGCAGCTAAAGCAGCCCGCGTGCCGGTGTGCAGGTGAGGTGCATGGTGCGCGGGCAGCTAAAGCAGCCCGCGAGCCGGTGTCCAGGTAGGGCGCGGGGTGCGCGGGCAGCTAAAGCAGCCCGCGAGCCGGTGTCCAGGTAGGTCACGGGGTGCGCGGGCAGCTAAAGCAGCCCGCGTGCCGGTGTCCTGGTATGGTGCGGGGTGCGCGGGCAGCTAAAGCAGCCCGCGTGCCGGTGTCCTTGTAGGTTGCTAGGTGCGCGGGCAGCTAAAGCAGCCCGCCTGCCGATGTCCAGGTAGTGTGCGGGTTGCGCGGGCAGCAAACCAGCCCGCGTGCCGGATGTGACTTTTGTTTGACGGCCATCTTTAAAATTCACGCAGTCACAAAAAAATAATCATGTTTATAATCAGTAACCCTGATATCCCCCAGATATCGATTTTGACCCGGATCAGAGCAACTTGACACCCAGCCGCCATTTTTAAAATATAAAAAAAAAAAACCAAATACATACCTACCATATTTCCAAAGAAACTACCAACCGACCTGCAATTAATCCCGCGATACAATGAAATACATGATTCACCTACAAAATTTTGTATGGCGGCCATCTTGATTAATGGCAGTCACAAAAAAAAAACCATCGAAATTAAATCATTGACCCCAAAACCCCCTGATATCGATTTTGAGACGGATCGGAGAAATTTTACTCCCGGCCGCCATCTTGAATCCGCCATATTGGATTTTAGACACGCACAATTTTTTGTCCTTATACATACCTACCATAGTTCCAAAGCATCTACCAATCGACCTGCAATAAATTCCGCGATACAATGAAATACATGATTTACCTACAAAATTTTGTATGGCGGCCATCTTGATAATTCAGGCAGTCACAAAAAAAAGATCAAATCTGTAATCCACGAACCCAAAACACCCCAGATATCGATTTTCAGCCCGATCAGAGCAACTTGACACCCGGCCGTCATCTTGGATCCGCCATATTGGATTTTTGACAAAATTAATTTAATGTCCTATTACATACCTACCATATCTCCAAACAAACTACTAACCCACTTGCGATAAATTTCGCGATACAGTGAAATACATAAGTAACCTACAAAATTTTGTATGGCGGCCATCTTGAAAAATGGCAAAGTCAAAAAACAAACCTCAAAAATAAAAACATTGACCCCGGAAACCTCCAGATATCGATTTTGAGCCGGATCGGAGCAAATTGACTGCCGGCCGCCATCTTGAATCCGCCATATTGGATTTTGACATTTACCAAAAGTTGCCTACCCCGGATTAGAACAATACATAGTATAACGACCCCCCACCTCGGGGACACCGTTTCCACGCCAGAGCCAAAAATAGCTCCCCATACAAAAAACCCTTGTATGGCGGCCATCTTGAAAAATGAAAAAAACAAAAAACAAACAATAAATATCAAATAAGCTCCCCGAGGACCACCCGCATGCAAAATTTTACCCCGATCCGAGCAACTTTTTTTTCGGCCGCCATTTTGGATCCGCCATCTTGGATTTTCGTGACCACCGGCACTTGACCCCCACCGCCCTCTATGACATTTGGTCGAACGCCCCCCCTCTATCTCTAACCGTTTCCGAGGTATTCAACTTTCTATTTTGTATGGCAGCCATCTTGTTTTCCGCCATTTTGGATTTTTTTCACCAAAAACTGAAACTGCCCAGGGTGTGCTCCAAAATTAGTTTGAGAACCACCCTCCTACCTCTAACAGTTTAGCCAGGCCGCAGGGTCACTCCATGATGAGGAGCAGTTTTCCAAGATTTCGGAATTTTTCCATACTCACCAAAACCACCTCCACACTTTTCCCATACACGACTTTCGCCCCCCGACCCTCCTTCTGGGAGAACAATTATGTCAGTCAGTGAGTGAGTGGGTTTCCAGCTATATATATAGTAACTAGTGGTTGCGTAGTGCGCGGGCTGCTAAAGCAGCCCGCGGTAGTTGTGCCTGCGGTGTTTTGTTGGGTGGCGCAAGTGTTTAATTTTATATTGTTCTAGCCTTAACATTTTATTTTTGTATGGCGGCCATCTTGAAAAATCATAAATTTTCAAAGCTATCTCAAACCTGAACTCAGAAACCCAAAAAACCCACATTTGTAATTTTTTTAAGTCCAATCAGAGCAAGTCTTGTTTTTAACAGCCGCCATCTTGAAAATTCTCAAAATCCAAAAATCAAAACAAATATCCCCCTAAAACCCGTAAGTTACGATTTCTAGTTAGATCGGAGCATGATTAGTTTTTCTATAACATGTCAAAATAGCTGATGAGGTGAGTTGTGCGCGGGCAGCTAAAGCAGCCCGCGAGCCGGTATGCGGGTGGTGTGCGGGGTGCACGGGCAGTTAAAGCAGCCCTCATGCCGGTGTCCAGATAGGGCGCGGGGTGCGCGGGCAGCTAAAGCAGCCCGCGTTCCGATGTCCAGGTAGGGCGCGGGGTGCGCGGGCAGCTAAAGCAGCCCGCGTGCCGGTGTCCACGTAGGGCGCTGGGTGCGCGGGCAGCTAAAGCAGCCCGCGTTCCGTTGTCCTGGTAGGGTGCGAGGTGCGCGGGCAGCTAAAACAGCCCGCATGCCAGATGTGGCTTTTGTTTGGCGGCCATCTTTAAAATTCACGCAGTCACAAAAAAATAATCATTTTATAATCAGTAACCCTGATATCCCCCAGATATCGATTTTGACCCGAATCAGAGCAACTTGACACCCGGCCGCCATTTTTAAAAGATAAAAAAAAAAATTGTCTAAATACATACCTACCATGTTTCCAAAGAAACTACTAACCGACCTGCAATTCATCCCGCGATACAATGAAATACATGATTCACCTACAAAATTTTGTATGGCGGCCATCTTGATTAATGGCAGTCACAAAATAAAAACCATCGAAATTAAATCATTAACCCCAAAAACCCCCTGATATCGATTTTGAGACGGATCGGAGCAATTTTACTCCCGGCCGCCATCTTGAATCCGCCATATTGGATTTTCGACACGCACAATTTTTTGTCCTTATACATACCTACCATAATTCCAAAGCATCTACCAATCGACCTGCAATAAATTCCGCGATACAATGAAATACATGATTTACCTACAAAATATTGTATGGCGGCCATCTTGAAAATTCACGCAGTCACAAAAAATTATCAAATCTGTAATCCACGAACCCAAAAACCCCCAGATATCGATTTTCAGCCGGATCAGAGCAAATTGACACCCAGCCGCCATCTTTGTTCCGCCATATTGGATTTTTGACGAACACAATTTTTTGTCCTAATACATACCTACCATATTTCCAAAGAAAGTACCAACCTACCTGCAATAAATACCGCGATAAAATGAAATACATGATTGACTTGTAACATTTTGTATGGCGGCCATCTTGAAAAATAGCAAAATCACAAAACAAACCTAAAAAATAAAAACACTGACCCCGGAAACCCCCAGATATCGATTTTGAGACGGATCGGAGCAAATTGACTCCAGGCCGCCATCTTGAATCCGCCATATTGGATTTTGACATTTACCAAAAGTTGCCTACCCCGGAGAGGAACAATACATAGTATGGCGACCCCCCACCTCAGGGACACCGTTTCCGCGCCAGAGCCAAAAAAAGATCCCCATACAAAATACCCTTGTATGGCGGCCATCTTGAAAAATAGAAAAATCAAAAAAAGAATGAGAAATATCAAATAAGCTCCCTAAAGACTATCCGCATGCAAAATTTTATCCCGATCAGAGCAACTTTTTTTTCGGCCGCCATTTTGATTCCGCCATTTTGAATTTTGACATATACCAAAAGTTGCCTACCCCGGAGTAGAACAATACATAGTACAACGACCCCCCACCTAGGGGACACCGATTCCGCGCCAGAGCCAAAAAAAGGTCCCCATACAAAATACCCTTGTATGGCGGCCATCTTGAAAAATGAAAAATTCAAAAAATTAACCAAAAATATCAAATAAGCTCCCCGAGGACTACCCGCATGCAAAATTTCATCCCGATCCGAGCATATTTTTTTTCGGCCGCCATTTTGGATCCGCCATCTTGGATTTTCGTGACCACCGGCACTTGACCCCCACCGCCCTCTATGACATTTGGTCGAACACCCCCCCTCTATCTCCAACCGTTTCCGAGATATTCAACTTTTCATTTTGTATGGCAGCCATCTTGTTTTCCGCCATTTTGGATTTTTTTCACCAAAAACTGAAATTGCCCAGGGTGTGCTCCAATATTAGTTTGAGAACCATCCCCCTACCTCTAATAGTTTGGCCAGGCCGTAGGGTCTCTCCATGTAGAGGAGCAGTTTTCCAAGATTTCGGAATTTTCCCATACTCACCAAAACCACCTCCACACTTTTCCCATACACGACTTTCACCCCCCGACCCTCCTTCTGGGAGAACAATTATGTCAGTCAGTGAGTGAGTGAGTGAGTGAGTGGGTTTCCAGCTATATATATAGTAACTAGTGGTTGCGTAGTGCGCGGGCTGCTAAAGCAGCCCGCGGTGTTTTGTTGAGCTGTTGTTTGTTTGGCGGCGCAAGTTTTTAATTTTATATTGTTCTGGCTTAAACAATTTTTTTTTGTATGGCGGGCATCTTGAAAATACTTGAAATCTAAAAATCAACTTAATATTTGAGGTCAGTATCCCAAAGAACCCTCAGATGTCAATTTTGAGTCCAATCAGAGCAAGTTTTGTATTTAACAGCCGCCATCTTGAAAATTCTCAAAATCCAAAAATCAGCAAAATCTATAATCCGCAACCCATAAAACCCATAAGTTACGATTTCTAGCCAGATCGGAGCATTTTGTTTTTCTATGATATGTCAAAATTGCTGGTGAGGTGGGTGGTGCGCGGGCAGTTAAAGCAGCGCGTGCCGGTTTCCAGTTAGGGTGTGGCGTTTTCCAGTTCAGGGTTCAGCGTGCGCGGGCAGCTAAAGCAGCCCACGTGCCGGTGTCCTGGTAGGGTGCGGGGTGCGCGGGCAGCTACAGCAGCCCGCGTGCCGATATGCCAGTGAGGGGCAGGTTGCGCGGGCAGCTAAAGCGGCCCGCGTGCCGTTGTCCAGGTAGAGTGCGGGGTGCGCGGGCAGCTAAAGCAGCCCGCGTGCCTTTGTCCAGGTGACGTGTGTGGTGCGCGGGCAGCTAAAGTAGCCCGCGTGCCGGATGTGACTTTTATATTGCGGCGCAAGTCTTTAATTATAATTTGATTCGGGCCCTTTCAATTTGATGTTGTATGGCGGCCATCTTGAAAAATCACAAATAGTCAAAAACAATCTCAAACCTGAAATCAGAAACCCTAAACACCCCCAGATGTCAATTTTGAGTCCAATCAGAGCAAGTTGTGTTTTTATCAGCCGCCATCTTGAAAACTGTCAAAATCCAAAATCTAACCAAACTCTATGATAAGCTACCCCAAAAACCCCTAGTCTACGTTTTCAAGCCAGATCGAAGCAAGATAAATTTCAGCAGCATCTTAAATCCACCATTTTGTTTTTATAATAGCATGTCAGAATTGCTGGTGGGGTGAGTTGTGCGCGGGCAGCTAAAGCAGCCCGCGTGGCGATATGCCAGTGAGGTGTAGGGTGCGCGGGCAGCTAAAGCAGCCCGCGAGCCGGATGTGACTTTTGTATGGCGGCCATCTTGAAAATTCACGTTGTCACAAAAACAACTTCAGATCTATAATCAGCGACCCCGGCAACAACCAGATATCGATTTTCAGCCGGATCAGAGCAACTTGACACCCGGCCGCCATCTGGGATCCGCCATATTGAATTTTTGATTAACACATTTTTTTGTCCTAATACATACCTACCATATTTCCTAAGAAACTACCAACCTACCTGCGAAAATGTCCGCGATAAAATCAAATACATAATTCACCTACAAAATTTTGTATGGCGGCCATCTTGAAAAATGGCAAAATCACAAAACAAACCACAAAAATAAAATCACTGACCCCGGAAACCCCCAGATATCGATTTTGAGCCGGATCGGAGCAAATTGCCTCCCGGCCGCCATTTTGATTCCGCCATTTTGAATTTTGACTTATACTAAACGTTGCCTACCCCGGAGTAGAACAATACATAGTATGACGACCCCCCACCTCGGGGACACCGTTTCTACTTATAATTTGATTCGGGCCCTTTCAATTTGATGTTGTATGGCGGCCATCTTAAAAATTCACGGAGTCACAAAAAAAACTATAGATCTATAATCAGCGACCCCGACAACCACCAGATATCGATTTTCAGCCGGATCAGAGCAACTTGACACCCGGCCGTCATCTTGGATCCGCCATATTGTATTTTTGACGAACACAATTTTTTGTCCTAATACATACCTACCATATTTCCAAAGAAACTACCAACCTACCTGCATTAAATTCCGCGATGCAATGAAATACATGATTTACCTACAAAATTTGGTATGGCGGCCATCTTGAAAAATGGCAAAAACACAAAACAAACCTCAAAAATAAAAACACTGACCCCGGAAACCCCCAGATATCGATTTTGAGCCGGATCGGAGCAAATTGCCTCCCGGCCGCCATTTTGATTCCAAAATTTTGAATTTTGACATATACCAAAAGTTGCCTACCCCGTAGTAGAACAATACATAGTATGGCAACCCCCCACCTCGGGGACACCGTTTCCACGCCAGAGCCAAAAAAAGCTCCCCATACAAAATACCCTTGTATGGCGGCCATCTTGAAAAATGAAAAAAACGAAAAACAAACAATAAATATCAAATAAGCTCCCCGAGGACCACCCGCATGCAAAATTTCATCCCGATCAGAGCAACTTTTTTTTCGGCCGCCATTTTGGATCCGCCATCTTGGATTTTCGTGACCACTGGCACTTGACCCCCACCGCCCTCTATGACATTTGGTCGAACACCCCCCCTCTACCTCCAACCGTTTTCGAGATATTCAACTTTTTATTTTGTATGGCAGCCATCTTGTTTTCCGCCATTTTGGATTTTCTTCACCAAAATCTGAAATTGCCCAGGGTGTGCTCCAAAATTAGTTTGAGTACCACCCCCCTTCCTCTTTTAGTTTAGCCAGGCCGCAGGGTCACTCCATGATGAGGAGCAATTTTCCAAGATTTCGGAATTTTCCCATACTCACCAAAACCACCTTCACACTTTTCCCATACACGACTTTCACCCCCCGACCCTCCTTCTGGGAGAACAATTATGTCAGTCAGTGAGTGAGTGAGTGAGTGAGTGGGTTTCCAGCTATATATATAGTAACTAGTGGTTGCGTAGTGCGCGGGCTGCTAAAGCAGCCCGCGGTCGTTGTGCCTGCGGTGTTTTGTTGGGTGGCGCAAGTGTTTAATTTTATATTGTTCTAGCCTAAACATTTTATTTTTGTATGGCGGCCATCTTGAAAAATCATAAATTCTCAAAAGCAATCTCAAACCTGAACTCAGAAACCCAAAAAACCCACATTTGTAAATTTTGAGTCCAATCAGAGCAAGTCTTGTTTTTAACAGCCGCCATCTTGAAAATTCTCAAAATCCAAAAATCAAAACAAATATCCCCCTAAAACCCGTAAGTTACGATTTCTAGTTAGATCGGAGCATGATTAGTTTTAAATTCTAAATTTAAATCCGCCTTTTGTTTTTCTATGACATGTCAAAATTGCTGGTGAGGTGGGTGGTGCGCGGGCAGCTAAAGCAGCCCGCGTGCCGTTTTCCAGGTCAGGGTGCGGCGTGCGCGGTCAGCTAAAGCAGCCCACGTGCAGGTGTCCAGGTAGGGCGCGGGGTGCGCGGGCAGCTAAAGCAGCCCGCGTGCCGGTGTCCAGGTAGGGCGCGGGGTGCGCGGGCAGCTAAAGTAGCCCGCGTGCCGGTGTCCAGGTAGGGCGCGGGTTGCGCGGGCAGCTAAAGCAGCCCGCATGCCGGTGTCCTGGAAGGGTGCGGGGTGCGCGGGCAGCTAAAGCAGCCCGCGGTCGTTGTGCCTGCGGTGTTTTGTTGGGCGGCGCAAGTTTGAAATATATTTTTTGTACTATTCTAATCGTATCAAATCAATCTCAAACCTGAACTCAGAAACCCAAAAAACCCACATTTGTCAATTTTGAGTCCAATCAGAGCAAGTCTTGTTTTTAACAGCCGCCATCTTGAAAATTCTCAAAATCCAAAAATCTATGATCATATCGGCTACCCCTAAATCCCGTTAGTTACGATTTCTAGCCAGATTGGAGCAAAATAATTTGTGGTCGCCATCTTAAATCCGCCATTTTGTTTTTTTATAACATGTCAAATTGCTGGTGAGGTTCGGGGTGCGCGGGCAGCTAAAGCAGCCCGCGTGCCGGTGTACAGGTGAGGTACGTGGTGCGCGGGCAGCTAAAGCAGCCCGCGTGCCGATATGCCAGTGACATGCGGTGTGCCGGTATCCTGGTAGGATTCGGTGTGCGCGGGCAGCTAAAGCAGCCCGCGTGCCGGTGTCCTGGTAGGGTGCGGTGTGCGCGGGCAGCTAAAGCAGCCCGCGTGCCGGTGTCCAGGTAGGACGCGGGGAGCGCGGGCAGCTAAAGCAGCCCGCGTGCCGCATGTGACTTTTGTATGGCGGCCATCTTGAAAATTTACGCAGTCACAAAAAATAATTATGTCTATAATCAGTTATCCCGATATCCCCCAGATATCGATTTTGATCCGGATCAGAGCAACTTGACACCCGGCCGCCATTTTTAATAAATGAAAAAAAAAAATGTCCAAACACATGCCTACCATATTTCCAAAGAAACTACTAACTTATCTGCAATAAATTCCGCGATACCATGATATACATGAATTACCTACAATAATTTGTATAGCGGCCATCTTGAAAATTCACGCAGCCACAAAAAAACTTTAGATCTATAATCAGCCACCCCGACAACCACCAGATATCGATTTTCAGCCGGATCAGAGCAACTTGACACCCGGCCGCCATCTGGGATCCGCCATCTTGAATTTTTGATTAACACATTTTTTTGTCCTAATACATACCTACCATATTTCCTAAGAAACTACCAACCTACCTGCGAAAATGTCCGCGATAAAATCAAATACATAATTCACCTACAAAATTTTGTATGGCGGCCATCTTGAAAAATGGCCAAATCACAAAACAAACCAGAAAAATAAAATCATTGACCCCGAAAACCCCCAGATATCGATTTTGACCCGGATCGCAGCAAATTGACTCCCAGCCGCCATCTTGTATCCGCCATATTGGATTTTGACATTTACCAAAACTTGCCTACTCCGGACAGGAACAATACAAAGTATGGCGACCCCCCACCTCGGGAACACCGTTTCCGCGCCAGAGCCAAAAAAAGCTCCCCATACAAAATACCCTTGTATGGCGGCCATCTTTTAAAACTGCATAATCAAAAAACAAACCAGAAATATCAAAACCACTCCCAGAGAACCACCTGCATGCAAAATTTCATCCCGATCAGAGCAACTTTTTTTTCGGCCGCCATTTTGGATCCGCCATCTTGGATTTTCGCAACCACTGGCACTTGACCCCCACCGCCCTCTATGACATTTGGTCGAACACCCCCCTTCTATCTCCAACTGTTTTCGAGATTTTCAACTTTTTATTTTGTATGGCAGCCATCTTGTTTTCCGCCATTTTGGACTTTTTTCACCAAAATCTGAAATTGCCCAGGGTGTGCTCCAAAATTAGTTTCAGAACCACCCACCTACCTCTCATAGTTTAGCCAGGCCGCAGGGTCACTCCATGATGAGGAGCAGTTTTCCAAGATTTCGGAATTTTCCCATACTCACCAAACCCACCTCCACACTTTTCCCATACACGACTTTCACCCCCCGACCCTCCTTCTGGGAGAACAATTATGTCAGTCAGTGAGTGAGTGAGTGAGTGAGTGGGTTTCCAGCTATATATATATTAACTAGTGGTTGCGTAGTGCGCGGGCTGCTAAAGCAGCCCGCGGTCGTTGTGCCTGCGGTGTTTTGTTGGGCGGCGCAAGTGTTTAATTTTATTTTGTTCTGGCCTAAACATTTTATTTTTGTATGGCGGCCATCTTGAAAAATCACAAATTTTCAAAAGTAATCTCAAACCTGAACTCAGAAACCCAAAAAACCCACATTTGTCAATTTTGAGTCCAATCAGAGCAAGTCTTGTTTTTAACAGCCGCCATCTTGAAAATTCTCAAAATTCAAAAATCAAACAAAAATCCCCCTAAAACCCGTAAGTTACGATTTCTAGTACATCAGATCGGAGCATGATTAGTTTTAGCCGCCATCTTAAATCCGCCTTTTGTTTTTCTATAACATGTCAAAATAGCTGAAAGGTGACTTGTGCGCGGGCAGCTAAAGCAGCCCGCGAGCCGGCATGCGGGTGATGTGCGGGGTGCGCTGGCAGTTAAAGCAGCCCACGTGCCGGTTTCCTGGTAGAGTGCGGGGTGCGCGGGCAGCTAAAGCAGCCCGCGTGCCGGTATCCAGGTAGGGCAAGGGGTGCGCGGGCAGCTAAAGCAGCCCGCGTGCCGGTGTCCTGGTAGGGTGCGGGTTGCGCGGGCAGCTAAAGCAGCCCGCGTGCCAAATGTGACTTTTGTTTGGCGGCCATCTTTAAAATTCACGCAGTCACAAATAAATAATCATGTTTATAATCAGTAACCCTGATATCCCCCAGATATCGATTTTGACCCGGATCAGAGTGACTTGACACCCGGCCGCCATTTTTAAAATATAAAAAAAAAATGTCCACATACATACCTACCATATTCCCAAAGAAACTATTAACCGACCTGCAATTAATCCCGCGATACAATGAATACATGATTCACCTACAAAATTTTGTATGGCGGCCATCTTGATTAATGACAGTCACAAAAAAAAAATCATCGAAATTAAATCATTGACCCCA
This sequence comes from Scrobipalpa costella, assembly GCA_949820665.1. NCBI lineage: Eukaryota > Metazoa > Arthropoda > Insecta > Lepidoptera > Gelechiidae > Scrobipalpa > Scrobipalpa costella. The sequence continues at coordinate 25,582,589 of OX463297.1, forward strand.
AAAACCCCCTGATATCGATTTTGAGACGGATCGGAGCAATTTAACTCCCGGCCGCCATCTTGAATCCGCCATATTGGATTTTCGACAAGCAAAATTTTTTGTCCTTATACATACCTACCATAAATTCCGCGATAGAATGAAATGATTTACCTACAAAATTTTGTATGGCGGCCATCTTGAAAATTCATGCAGTCACAAAAAAAGATCAAATCTGTAATCCACGAACCAAAAAAACCCAAGATATCGATTTTCAGCCGGATCAGAGCAACTTGACAACCGGCCGCCATCTTAGATCCGCCATATTGGATTTTCGACAAACACAATTTTTTGTCCTAATACATACCTACCATATTTCCAAAGAAACTACCAGCCTACCTGCAATAAATACCGCGATACAATGAAATACATGATTCACCTGTAACATTTTGTATGGCGGCCATCTTTAAAAATGGCAGAGTCACAAAAAAAGCCATCAAAATAAAATCACTGATCCCAAAAACCCCCAGATATCGATTTTGAGCCGGATCGGAGCAAATTGACTCCCGGCCGCCATCTTGAATCCGCCATATTGGATTTTGTTATTTACCAAAGGTTGCCTACCCCGGAGAGGAACAATACAAAGTATGGCGACCCCCCACCTCGGGGACACCGATTTGTATGGAGAGCCAAAAAAAGCTCCCCATACAAAATACCCTTGTATGGCGGCCATCTTGAAAAATTATAAATTCAAAAAACAAACCTAAAATATCAAATAAACTCCCTAAAGACTACCCGCATGCAAAATTTTATCGCGATCCGAGCAACTTTTTTTTCGGCCGCCATTTTGAATCCGCCATCTTGGATTTTCGTGACCACCGGCACTTGACCCCCACCGCCCTCTATGACATTTGGTCGAACACCCCCTCTCTATCTCTAACTGTTTCCGAGATATTCAACTTTTTATTTTGTATGGCAGCCATCTTGTTTTCCGCCATTTTGTTTTTTTTTTAACAAAAACTAAAATTGCCCAGGGTGTGCTCCAAAATTAGTTTGAGAACCACCCCCCTACCTCTTATAGTTTAGCCAGGCCGCAGGGTCGCTCCATGATGAGGAGCAATTTTCCAAGATTTCGGAATTTTCCCATACTCACCAAAGCCACCTCCACACTTTTCCCATACACGACTTTCACCCCCCGACCCTCCTTCTGGGAGAACAATTATGTCAGTCAGTGAGTGAGTGAGTGAGTGAGTGGGTTTCCAGCTATATATATAGTAACTAGTGGTTGCGTAGTGCGCGGGCTGCTAAAGCAGCCCGCGGTGTTTTGTCGGGCTGTTGATTTTAATTAGGCGGCGCAAGTCTTTAATTAGAAGTTAATTCGCGCCCTTTTAATTTGATTATGTATGGCGGCCATCTTGAAAAATCACTTATAGTCAAAAATTTTCCCATACTCACCAAAACCACCTCCACACTTTTCCCATACACGACTTTCACCCCCCGACCCTCCTTCTGGGAGAACAATTATGTCAGTCAGTGAGTGAGTGAGTGAGTGAGTGGGTTTCCAGCTATATATATAGTAACTAGTGGTTGCGTAGTGCGCGGGCTGCTAAAGCAGCCCGCGGTCGTTGTGCCTGCGGTGTTTTGTTGGGCGGCGCAAGTGTTTAATTTAATTTTATATTGTTCTGGCCTAAACATTTAATTTTGTATGGCGGCCATCTTAAAAAATCACAAATTTTCAAAAGCAATCTCAAACCTGAACTCAGAAACCCGAAAAACCCACATTTGTCAATTTTAAGTCCAATCAGAGCAAGTCTTGTCTTTAACAGCCGCCATCTTGAAAATTCTCAAAATCCAAAAATCAAACTATAATCCCCCTAAAACACGTAAGTTACGATTTCTAGTCAGATCGGAGCATGATTAGTTTTAGCCGCCATCTTAAATCCGCGTTTTGTTTTTCTATAACATGTCAAAATAGCTGATGAGGTGAGTTGTGTGCGGGCAGTTAAAGCAGCCCTCGTGCCGGTGTCCAGATAGGGCGCGGGGAGCGCGGGCAGCTAAAGCAGCCGGCGTTCCGGTGTCCAGGTAGGGCGCAGGGTGCGCGGGCAGCTAAAGCAGCCCGCGTGCCGGTGTCCTGGTAGGGTGCGGGGTGCGCGGGCAGCTAAAGCAGCCCGCGTGCCGGTGTCCAGGTAGGGCGCGGGGTGCGCGGGCAGCTAAAGCAGCCCGCGTGCCGGTGTCCTGGTAGGGTGAGGGGTGCGCGGGCAGCTAAAGCAGCCCGCGTGCCGGTGTCCAGGTAGGGCACGGGGTGCGCGGGCAGCTAAAGCAGCCCGCGTGCCGGTGTCCCGGTAGGGTGCGAGGTGCGCGGGCAGCTAAAGCAGCCCGCGTGCCGGATGTGACTTTTGTTTGGCGGCCATCTTTAAAATTCACGCAGTCACAAAAAAATAATCATGTTTATAATCAGTAACCCTGATATCCCCCAGATATCGATTTTGACCCGAATCAGGGCAACTTGACACCCGGCCGCCATTTTTAAAATATATAAAAAAAAATGTCCAAATACATACCTACCATATTTCCAAAGAAACTACCAACCGACCTGCAATTAATCCCGCGATACAATGAAATACATGATTCACCTACAAAATTTTGTATGGCGGCCATCTTGATTAATGGCAGTTACAAAAAAAAACCATCGAAATTAAATCATTGACCCCGAAAACCCCCTGATATCGATTTTGAGACGGATCGGAGCAATTTTACTCCCGGCCGCCATCTTGAATCCGCCATATTGGATTTTCGACACGCACAATTTTTTGTCCTTAAACATACCTACCATAATTCCAAAGCATCTACCAATCGACCTGCAATAAATTCCGCGATACAATGAAATACATGATTTACCTACTAAATTTTGTATGGCGGCCATCTTGAAAATTCACGCAGTCACAAAAAAAGATCAAATCTGTAATCCACGAACCCAAAAACCCCCAGATATCGATTTTCAGCCCGATCAGAGCAACTTGACACCCGGCCGTCATCTTGGATCCGCCATATTGGATTTTTGACAAAATTAATTTAATGTTCTATTACATACCTACCATATCTCCAAACAAACTACTAACCAACCTACGATAAATTTCGCGATACAATGAAATACATAATTAACCTACAAAATTTTGTATGGCGGCCATCTTGAAAAATGGCAGAGTCACAAAACATATCTCAAAAATAAAAACATTGACCCCAGAAACCTCCAGATATCGATTTTGAGCCGGATCGGAGAAAATTGACTCCCGGCCGCCATCTTGAATCCGCCATATTGGATTTTGACAGTTACCAAAAGTTGCCTACCCCGGAGAGGAACAATACAAAGTACGGCGACCCCCCACCTCGGGGACACCGTTTCCGCGCCAGAGCCAAAAAATGCTCCCCATACAAAATACCCTTACATGGCGGCCATCTTTAAAAATGGCATAATCAAAAAACAAACCTAAAATATCAAATGAGCTCCCCGAGGACCACCCGCTTGCAAAATTTCATCCCGATCAGAGCAACTTTTTTTTCGGCCGCCATTTTGGATCCGCCATCTTGGATTTTCGTGACCACCGGCACTTGACCCCCACCGCCCTCTATGACAATTGGTCGAACACCCCCCCTCTATCTCTAACCCTTTCCGAGATATTCAACTTTTTATTTTGTATGGCGGCCATCTTGTGTTCAGCCATTTTGGATTTTTTTCACCAAAATCTGAAACTGCCCAGGGTGTGGTCCAAAATTAGTTTGAGATCCACCCCCCTACCTCTTATAGTTTAGCCAGGCCGCAGGGTCACTCCATGATGAGGAGCAGTTTTCCAAGATTTCGGAATTTTCCCATACTCACCAAAACCACCTCCACACTTTTCCCATACACGACTTTCACCCCCCGACCCTCCTTCTGGGAGAACAATTATGTCAGTCAGTGAGTGAGTGAGTGAGTGGGTTTCCAGCTATATATATAGTAACTAGTGGTTGCGTAGTGCGCGGGCTGCTAAAGCAGCCCGCGGTCGTTGTGCCTGCGGTGTTTTGTTGGGCGGCGCAAGTTTATAATAAAATTAATATAATTCTGGCCTTAACATGTTATTTTTGTATGGCGGCCATTTTAAAAAATCAAAATATTTCAAAATTAATCTCAAACGAGATATCAGAAACCCAAGAAACCCCCAGATGTCAATTTTAAGTCCAATCAGAGCATAACTTGTTTTTAACAGCCGCCATCTTGAAATTCGCGAATTCCAAAAAATAAACCAAAAATCTATGATCAGCCACCCCAAAAACCCTTATGCTACGGTTTTTAGCCAGATCGGAGCATGATTAGTTATAGCCGCCATCTTGAACCCACCATTTTGTTTTTTTTTTTATATAAAATTTCAAAATTGCTGGTAAGGTGGGGGATGCGCGGGCAGGTTAAGCAGCCCGCGAGCCGTTGTGCGGGTGGGGTGCGAGGTGCGCGGGCAGCTACAGCAGCCCGCGAGCCGGTGTGCGGGTGGGGTGCGAGGTGCGCGGGCAGCTAAAGCAGCCCGCGAGCCGGTGTGCAGGTGGGGTGCGGGGTGCACGGGCAGCTAAAGCAGCCCGCGAGCCGGTGTGCAGGAAGGGTGCGGGGTGCGCGGGCAGCGAAAGCATCCCGCGTGCCGCATGTGACTTTTGTATGGTGGCCATCTTGAAATCCACGAAGTCACCAAAAAAACTTTAGATCTATAATCAGCCATCCCGACAACCACCAGATATCGATTTTCAACCGGATCAGAGCCACTTGACACCCGGCCGCCATCTTGGATCCGCCATATTGTTTTTTTAACGAACACAATTTTTTGTCCTAATACATACCTACCATATTTCCAAAGAAACTATCAACCTACCTGCAATCAATTCTGCGATAAAATCAAATACATAATTCACCTACAAAATTTTGTATGGCGGCCATCTTGAAAAATGGCCAAATCACAAAACAAACCAGAAAAATAAAAACACTGACCCCGAAAACCCCTAGATATCGATTTTGAGCAGGATCAGAGCAACTTGACACCTGGCCGCCATCTTGGATCCGCCATATTGGATTTTTGACAAACACAATTTTTTGTCCTAATACATACCTACCATATTTCCAAAGAAACTACCGACCTACCTGCAATAAATACCGCGATACAATAAAATACATGATTAACCTGTAACATTTTGTAGGGCGGCCATCTTCAAAAATGGCAGAGTCGCAAAAAAAACCATCAAAATAAAATCATTGACCCCAAAAACCCCCAGATATCGATTTTGAGCCGGATCGGAGCAAATTGCCTCCCGGCCGCCATTTTGATTCCGCCATTTTGAATTTTGTCATATACTAAAAGTTGCCTACCCCGGAGTAGAACAATACATAGTATGGCGACCCCCCACCTCGGGGACACAGTTTCCACGCCAGAGCCAAAAAAAGCTCCCCATACAAAAAACCCTTGTATGGCGGCCATCTTGAAAAATGAAAAAAACAAAAAACAAACAAAAAATATCAAATAGGCTCAACAAGGAGCACCCGCATGCAAAATTTCATCCCGATCAGAGCAACTTTTTTTTCGGCCGCCATTTTGGATCCGCCATCTTGGATTTTCATGACTACCGGCACTTGACCCCCACCGCCCTCTATGACATTCCTTCGAGCACCCCCACTCTATCTCCAACCGTTTCCGAGATATTAAACTTTTTATTTTGTATGGCAGCCATCTTGTTTTCCGCCATTTTGGATTTTTTTCACCAAAAACTGAGGTTGACCAGGGTGTGCTCTAATATTAGTTTGAGAACCATCCCCCTACCTCTAATAGTTTGGCCAGGCCGTAGGGTCTCTCCATGATGAGGAGCAGTTTTCCAAGATTTCGGAATTTTCCCATACTCACCAAAAACACCTCCACACTTTTCCCATACATCACTTTCACCCCCCGACCCTCCTTCTGGGAGAACAATTCTGTCAGTGAGTGAGTCAGTCAGTGAGTCAGTGGGTCTGCAGCTTTATATATTATTACTAGTGGTTGCGTAGTGCGCGGGCTGCTAAAGCAGCCCGCGGTGTTTTGTCGGGCTGTTGATTTTAATTAGGCGGCGCAAGTCTTTAATTAGAAGTTAATTCGCGCCCTTTTAATTTGATTATGTATGGCGGCCATCTTGAAAAATCACTTATAGTCAAAAACAATCTCAACCCAGATATCAGAAACCCAAAAATACCCCAAATGTTAATTTTAAGTGCAATCTGAGCAAGTATTGTTTTTATCAGCCGCCATGTTGAAAATTTTCATAATCCAAAAATCTACCAAAATATATGATCAGCTACCCCAAAAACTTCTTGTCTACTATTTCAAGTCAGATCTGAGCAATGTTAGTTTGAGCCGCCATATTGAATACGCCATTTTTTTTATGATATGACAAAATTGCTGGTGAGGTGAGTGGTGCGCGGCAGCTTAAGCAGCCCGCGTGCTGGTGTCCAGGTAGGGTGCGGGGTGCGCGGGCAGCTAAAGCAGCCCGCGTGCCTGTGTCCTGGTAGGTTGCGGGGTGCGCGGGCAGCTAAAGCAGCCCGCGTGCCGGTTTGCAGGTGAGGTACGTGGTGCGCGGGCAGCTAAAGCAGCCCGCGTGCCGATATGCCAGTGACATGCGGTGTAGGGTGCGGTGTGCGCGGGCAGCTAAAGCAGCCCGCGTGCCGGTGTCTAGGTAGGGCGCGGGGTGCGCGGGCAGCTAAAGCAGCCCGCGTGCCTGTGTCCTGGTAGGTTGCGGGGTGCGCGGGCAGCTAAAGCAGCCCGCGTGCCGAATATAACTTTTGTATGGCGGCCATCTTGAAAATTTACGCAGTCACAAAAAAAAAAAAAACATATCTATAATTAGTTATAGTATCCATCAGATATCGATTTTGATCCGGATCAGAGATACTTGACACCCGGCCGCCATTTTTAATAAACGAAAAAAATAAAATAGTCCAAATACATGCCACTACCATATTTCCAAAGAAACTACCAACCGACCTGCAATAAATCCCGAGTTACAATGAAATACATGATTCACCTACAAAATTTTGTATGGCGGCCATCTTGAAAATTTACACAGTCACAAAAAATACTTCAGATCTATAATCAGCGACCCCGACAACCCCCAGATATCGATTTTCAGCCGTATCAGAGCAACTTGACTTCCGGCCGCCATCTTGGTTCCGCCATTTTTAATTTTTGACAAACACATTTTTTTGTCCTTATACATACCTACCATATTTCCAAAGACACTACCAACCTACCTGCAATACATACCGCGATACAATGAAATACATGATTTACCTGTAACATTTTGTATGGCGGCCATCTTGAAAAATGGCAAAATCACAAATCAAACCTCAAAAATAAAATCACTGACCCCGGAAACCCCCAGATATCGATTTTGAGCCGGATCCGAGCAAATTGACTAACGGCCGCCATCTTGTATCAGCCATTTTTGATTTTTGATTAACACAATTTATCGTCCTTATTCATACCTACCATATTTCCAAAGTAACTACCAACCAACCTGCAATAAATACCGCGATACAATGAAATACATGATTTACCTGTAACATTTTGTATGGCGGCCATCTTGAAAAATGGCATAGTCACCAAACAAACCATAAAAATAAAAACACTGACCACGAAAGCCCCCAGATATCGATTTTGGGCCGGATCAGAGCAAATTGACTCCCAGCCGCCATCTTGAATCCGCCATATTGGATTTTTACATTTACCAAAACATGCCTTCCCCGGAGAGGAACAATACAAAGTATGGCGACCCCCCACCTCGGGGACACCGTTTCCGCGCCAGAGGCAAAAAAAGCTCCCCATACAAAATACCCTTGTATGGCGGCCATCTTGAAAAATGGAAAAATCAAAAAACAATTGAGAAATATCAAATAAGCTCCCCGAGGACCACCCGCATGCAAAATTTCATCCCGATCAGAGCAACTTTTTTTTCGGCCGCCATTTTGGATCCGCCATCTTGGATTTTCGTGACCACCGGCACTTGACCCCCACCGCCCTCTATGACATTTGGTCGAACACCCCCCCTCTATCTCCATTCGTTTCCGAGATATTCAACTTTTTATTTTGTATGGCAGCCATCTTGTTTTCCGCCATTTTGGATTTTTTACACGAAAATCTGAAATTGCCCAGGGTGTGCTCCAAAATTAGTTTGAGAACCACCCCCCTACCTCTTATAGTTTAGCCAGGCCGCAGGGTCACTCTATGATGAGGACCAATTTTCCAAGATTTCGGAATTTTCCCATACTCACCAAAACCACCTCCACACTTTTCCCATATACGACTTTCACCCCCCGACCCTCCTTCTGGGAGAACAATTATGTCAGTCAGTGAGTGAGTGAGTGAGTGAGTGGGTTTCCAGCTATATATATAGTAACTAGTGGTTGCGTAGTGCGCGGGCTGCTAAAGCAGCCCGCGGTCGTTGTGCCTGCGGTGTTTTGTTGGGCGGCGCAAGTGTTTAATTTTATTTTGTTCTGGCCTAAACATTTTATTTTTGTATGGCGGCCATCTTGAAAAATCACAAATTTTCAAAAGTAATCTCAAACCTGAACTCAGAAACCCAAAAAACCCACATTTGTCAATTTTGAGTCCAATCAGAGCAAGTCTTGTTTTTAACAGCCGCCATCTTGAAAATTCTCAAAATTCAAAAATCAAACAAAAATCCCCCTAAAACCCGTAAGTTACGATTTCTAGTACATCAGATCGGAGCATGATTAGTTTTAGCCGCCATCTTAAATCCGCCTTTTGTTTTTCTATAACATGTCAAAATAGCTGAAAGGTGACTTGTGCGCGGGCAGCTAAAGCAGCCCGCGAGCCGGCATGCGGGTGATGTGCGGGGTGCGCTGGCAGTTAAAGCAGCCCACGTGCCGGTTTCCTGGTAGAGTGCGGGGTGCGCGGGCAGCTAAAGCAGCCCGCGTGCCGGTATCCAGGTAGGGCAAGGGGTGCGCGGGCAGCTAAAGCAGCCCGCGTGCCGGTGTCCTGGTAGGGTGCGGGTTGCGCGGGCAGCTAAAGCAGCCCGCGTGCCAAATGTGACTTTTGTTTGGCGGCCATCTTTAAAATTCACGCAGTCACAAATAAATAATCATGTTTATAATCAGTAACCCTGATATCCCCCAGATATCGATTTTGACCCGGATCAGAGTGACTTGACACCCGGCCGCCATTTTTAAAATATAAAAAAAAAATGTCCACATACATACCTACCATATTCCCAAAGAAACTATTAACCGACCTGCAATTAATCCCGCGATACAATGAATACATGATTCACCTACAAAATTTTGTATGGCGGCCATCTTGATTAATGACAGTCACAAAAAAAAAATCATCGAAATTAAATCATTGACCCCAAAAACCCCCTGATATCGATTTTGAGACGGATCGGAGCAATTTAACTCCCGGCCGCCATCTTGAATCCGCCATATTGGATTTTCGACAAGCAAAATTTTTTGTCCTTATACATACCTACCATAAATTCCGCGATAGAATGAAATGATTTACCTACAAAATTTTGTATGGCGGCCATCTTGAAAATTCATGCAGTCACAAAAAAAGATCAAATCTGTAATCCACGAACCAAAAAAACCCAAGATATCGATTTTCAGCCGGATCAGAGCAACTTGACAACCGGCCGCCATCTTAGATCCGCCATATTGGATTTTCGACAAACACAATTTTTTGTCCTAATACATACCTACCATATTTCCAAAGAAACTACCAGCCTACCTGCAATAAATACCGCGATACAATGAAATACATGATTCACCTGTAACATTTTGTATGGCGGCCATCTTTAAAAATGGCAGAGTCACAAAAAAAGCCATCAAAATAAAATCACTGATCCCAAAAACCCCCAGATATCGATTTTGAGCCGGATCGGAGCAAATTGACTCCCGGCCGCCATCTTGAATCCGCCATATTGGATTTTGTTATTTACCAAAGGTTGCCTACCCCGGAGAGGAACAATACAAAGTATGGCGACCCCCCACCTCGGGGACACCGATTTGTATGGAGAGCCAAAAAAAGCTCCCCATACAAAATACCCTTGTATGGCGGCCATCTTGAAAAATTATAAATTCAAAAAACAAACCTAAAATATCAAATAAACTCCCTAAAGACTACCCGCATGCAAAATTTTATCGCGATCCGAGCAACTTTTTTTTCGGCCGCCATTTTGAATCCGCCATCTTGGATTTTCGTGACCACCGGCACTTGACCCCCACCGCCCTCTATGACATTTGGTCGAACACCCCCTCTCTATCTCTAACTGTTTCCGAGATATTCAACTTTTTATTTTGTATGGCAGCCATCTTGTTTTCCGCCATTTTGTTTTTTTTTTAACAAAAACTAAAATTGCCCAGGGTGTGCTCCAAAATTAGTTTGAGAACCACCCCCCTACCTCTTATAGTTTAGCCAGGCCGCAGGGTCGCTCCATGATGAGGAGCAATTTTCCAAGATTTCGGAATTTTCCCATACTCACCAAAGCCACCTCCACACTTTTCCCATACACGACTTTCACCCCCCGACCCTCCTTCTGGGAGAACAATTATGTCAGTCAGTGAGTGAGTGAGTGAGTGAGTGGGTTTCCAGCTATATATATAGTAACTAGTGGTTGCGTAGTGCGCGGGCTGCTAAAGCAGCCCGCGGTCGTTGTGCCTGCGGTGTTTTGTTGGGCGGCGCAAGTATTTAATTTAATATAGTTCTGTCCTAAACAAATTTATTTTATATGGCGGCCATCTTGAAATACTTGAAATCTAAAAGTCAACTTAATATTTGAGGTCAGTATTCCAAAAAACCCTCAGATGTCAATTTTGAGTCCGATCTGAGAAAGTATTTTTTCTATCAGCCGCCATCTTGAAAATTCTCGAAATCCAAAAATCAACCTAAATCTATGATCAGCTACCCTAAAAATTGCTTGTCTACGATTTTAAGCCAAATCGAGGCAAGATTAGTGTTAGCCGCCATTTTGTTTTTATAACATGTCAAATTGCTGGTGAGGTGCGGGGTGTGCGGGCAGCTAAAGCAGCCCGCGTGCCGGTGTGCAGGTGAGGTACGTGGTGCGCGGGCAGCTAAAGCATCCCGCGTGCCGGTGTCCACGTAGGGCGCGGGTGTGCGGGCAGCTAAAGCAGCCCGCGTGCCGGTGTCCAGGTAGGGCGCGGGAGGGCAGGCAGCTAAAGCAGCCCGCGTGCCTGTGTCCTGGTAGGGTGTGGGGTGCGCGGGCAGCTAAAGCAGCCCGCGTGCCGATGTCCAGGTAGGGCGCGGGAGCGCGGGCAGCTAAAGCAGCCCGCGTGCCTGTGTCCAGATGTGATTTTTGTATGGCGGCCATCTTGAAAATTCACGCAGTCACAAAAAATAATCATATCTATAATCAGTTACCCCGATATCCCCCAGATATCGATTTTGATCCGGATCAGAGCAACTTGACACCCGGCCGCCATTTTCAATAAATGAAAAAAAAAATTGTCCAAATACATGCCCACCATATTTCCAAAGAAACTACCAACCTACCTACAATAAATACCGCGATATAATGAAATACATGATTTTCCTGTAACATTTTGTATGGCGGCCATCTTGAAAAATGGCAAATTAACAAAACAAACCATAAAAATAAAAACACTGAAACTGACAACCACCAGATATTGATTTTGAGCCGGATAGGAGCAACTTGACAACCGGCCGCCATCTTGGATCCGCCATATTGGTTTTTAAACGAACACAATTTTTTGTCCTCATACATACCTACCGTATTTCCAAAGAAACTACCAACCTACCAGCATTAAATTCCGCGATACAATAAAATACATGATTTACCTACAAAATTTTGTATGGCCGCCATCTTGAAAACCGGTAGAGTCACAAAACAAACCACCAAAATAAAATCATTGACCCCAAAAACCCCCAGATATCGATTTTGAGCCGGATCGGAGCAAATTGACTCCCGGCCGCCATCTTGAATCCGCCATATTAGATTTTGACATTTACCAAAACATGCCTACCCCGGAGAGGAACAATACAAAGTATGGCGACCCTCCACCTCGGGGACACCGTTTCCGCGCCAGAGCCAAAAATAGCTCCCCATACAAAATACCCTTGTATGGCGGCCATCTTGAAAAATGAAATAATCAAAAAACGAATGAAAAATATCAAATAGGCTCCCTAAAGACTACCCGCATGCAAAATTTCATCCCGATCGGAGCAACTTTTTTTTCGGCCGCCATTTTGGATCCGCCATCTTGGATTTTCGTGACCACTGGCACTTGACCCCCACCGCCCTCTATGACATTTGGTCGAACACCCCCCCTCTATCTCTAACTGTTTCCAAGATATTCAACTTTTTATTTTGTATGGCAGCCATCTTGTTTTCCGCCATTTTGGACTTTTTTCACCAAAATCTGAAACTGCCCAGGGTGTGCTCCAAAATTAGTTTCAGAACCACCCGCCTACCTCTCATAGTTTAGCCAGGCCGCAGGGTCACTCCATGATGAGGAGCAGTTTTCCAAGATTTCGGAATTTTCCCATACTCACCAAAACCACCTCCACACTTTTTCCATACACGACTTTCACCCCCCGACCCTCCTTCTGGGAGAACAATTATGTCAGTCAGTGAGTGAGTGAGTGAGTGAGTGGGTTTCCAGCTATATATATAGTAACTAGTGGTTGCGTAGTGCGCGGGCTGCTAAAGCAGCCCGCGGTCGTTGTGCCTGCGGTGTTTTATTGCGCGGCGCAAGTATTTTATTTAATTTAATATAGTTCTGGCCTAAACAAATTTATTTTGTATAGCGGCCATCTTGAAAATACTTGAAATCTAAAAATCAACTTAATATTTGAAGTCAGTATTCCAAAAAACCCTCAGATATCAATTTTGAGTCCAATCTGAGCAAGTATTTTTTCTATCAGCCGCCATCTTGAAAATTCTCGAAATCCAAAAATCAACCTAAATCTATGATAAGCTACCATAAAAATTGCTTGTCTACGATTTCAAGCCAGATCGAGGCAATATTAGTGTTGGCCGCCATTTTGTTTTAATAACATGTCAAATTGCTGGTGAGGTGCGGGGTGCGCGGGCAGCTAAAGCAGCCCGCGTGCCGGTGTGCAGGTGAGGTACGTGGTGCGCGGGCAGCTAAAGCAGCCCGCGTGCCGATAATTGCCAGTGACATGCGGTGTGCGCGGGCAGATAAAGCAGCCCGCGTGCCGGTGTCCTGGTAGGGTACGGTGTGCGCGGGCAGCTAAAGCAGCCCGCGTGCCGCTGTTCAGGTAGGACGCGGGGTGCGCGGGCAGCTAGAGCAGCCTGCATGCTGGTGTCCAGGTAGGGTGCGGGGTGCGCGGGCAGCTAAAGCAGCCCACGTGCCGGTGTCCAGGTGGGGCGTAGGGTGCGCGGGCAGCTAAAGCAGCCCGCGTGCCTGTGTCCTGGTAGGGTGCGGGGTGCGCGGGCAGCTAAAGCAGCCTTCGTGCCGAATGTGACTTTTGTAAGGCGGCCATCATCAACATTACACAAAAAATAATCATCATATCTATAATCAGTTTCCCCGATTTCCATCCAATATCGATTTTGATCCGGATCAGAGCAACTTGACACCCGGCCACCATTTTTAATAAATGAAAAAAAAAATTGTCCACATACATGCCTACCATATTTCCAAAGAAACTACCAACCAACCTGCAATAAATCCCGAGTTACAATGAAATACATGATTCACCTACAAAATTTTGTATGGCGGCCATCTTGAAAATTTACACAGTCACAAAAAATACTTCAGATCTATAATCAGCGACCCCGACAACCCCCAGATATCGATTTTCAGCCGTATCAGAGCAACTTGACTTCCGGCCGCCATCTTGGTTCCGCCATTTTTAATTTTTGACAAACACAATTTTTTGTCCTAATACATACCTACCATATTTCCAAAGAAACTTCCAACCTACCTGCAATAAATACCGCGATACAATGAAATACATGATTCACCTGTAACATTTTGTATGGCAGCCATCTTGAAAAATGGCTAAATCACAAAACAAACCATAGAAATAAAAACACTGACCCCGAAAACTCCCAGATATCGATTTTGAGCCGGATCGGAGCAAATTGACTCCCGGCCGCCATCTTGAATCCGCCATATTGGATTTTGACATTTACCAAAAGTTGCCTACCCCGAAGAGGAACAATACAAAGTATGGCGAACCCCACCTCGGGGACACCGTTTCCGCGACAGAGCCAAAAAAAGCTCCCCATACAAAATACCCTTGTATGGCGGCCATCTTAAAAAATGGAAAAATTAAAAAACGAACCTAAAATATCAAATAAGCTCCCCGAGGACTACCTGCATGCAAAATTTCATCCTGATCCGATCAACTTTTTTTTCGGCCGCCATTTTGGTTCCGCCATCTTGGATTTTCGTGACCACTGGCACTTGACCCCCACCCCCCTCTATGACATTTGGTCGAACGCCCCCCCTCTATCTCTAACCCTTTCCGAGATATTCAACTTTTTATTTTGTATGGCAGCCATCTTGTTTTCCGCCATTTTGAATTTTTTTCACCAAAATCTGTAATTGCCCAGGGTGTGCTCCAAAATTAGTTAGAGAACTATTCCCCTACCTCTTATAGTTTAGCCAGGCCGCAGGGTCACTCCATGATGAGGAGCAATTTTCCAAGATTTCGGAATTTTCCCATACTCACCAAAGCCACCTCCACACTTTTCCCATACACGACTTTTACCCCCCGACCCTCCTTCTGGGAGAACAATTATGTCAGTCAGTGAGTGAGTGAGTGAGTGAGTGGGTTTCCAGCTATATATATATAAATATTTCAATACTAGCGACCCGCTCCGGCTTTGCACGGAAATTATCAGTGTTTCTCTTCTATATTATGCATGTTTTATACATATAAACCTTCCTCTTGAATCACTCTATCCATCAAAAGAAACCGCATCAAAATCCGTTGCGTTGTTTTAAAAATGTATGTATACATACATAGGGATATAGGGACAGAGAAAGTGACTTTGTTTTATACTATGTAGTGATACGGAGTGTAATGGACAGCGTCACTGACAGGCGTTGCTCAGTCAACGAAACTAAACAACTTTCAATAGGTTTTTTTTTATAGGAAATTATAAAAATTAACTTTTTCTTACAAACTGTCTGATCAAGGTGGTAATTTTTTGTGGGAAAGTTTATTTAGTTTCATTGACTGAGCAACCCCTATTAGTTTGCGGGACGCTGTCCCTTACACTCGGTATTTAGACGAAGGGCTTACAACCCCTATCACTTCACAACACTGTTTAAAACATTGTGAACTATAGAGCGATGGCAATGTAACGAAAGGAACATAGCGTTTATCATAATTAATTGTATAATTGCCTCCGTGGTCTAGTGGTCAGAGCCATGGGCTTATGATCCGGGACGGGCTCAATTCCCATGGGGAAACACAAAAGTGAATATTAGTAAATTTATAACTTTGTGAGGTTTTCCCCAGTTTGGCTAGAGCATTGTAGGCTGAATCACCTGATGGTCTGAAACAAAAAAAGGATTCCGTGCTGCGGAGGGCACCTTAAGCCGTCAGTCCCGGTCTCTGTCTTTGATAGTGATAGATACTCAAACCACGTCAGAGGCCTTGCGGTTTGAAAACTCTGACACCAGGGTTCATCGGGTCGTTTGACTGGAGAATTCACTCGCTAAGGAGAAGAAGATTAAATGTATACACTGGATTTTTATTTATAGTTCACATTGTAACAAAGCACTGTTCCCCCCTCTACCACCCTAACGGAACTCTTCCATCGCTTCCTGTTTTCCATTCCGTCGCTCCGATAGTCAAAGCCATGCAATCAATATCCAACCTCACCCTTCTGTACCACAGTAGCCATTGCCTGTGACCACCCATCCAGGTAACAAGCTTACTACAGGCACTATAGTACGCAATGAAGCTAACCACTTGTTAGTACTAGGCAGGGCCGGACCTAAGGGAAAGCTTTGGGTCACATTGCCTGTGACCACCCATCCAGTTATCAAGCTTACTACAGGCACTATAGTACGCAATGAAGCTAACCACTTGTTAGTACTAGGCAGGGCCGGACCTAAGGGAAAGCTTTGGGTCACATTGCCTGTGACCACCCATCCAGTTATCAAGCTTACTACAGGCACTATAGCACGCAATGAAGCGTTAGCTTCAATCCCTACTACAAGTATAACTACTTGTTAGTACTAGGCAGGGCCGGATCTATGGAGAGAAGTTATGCCACATTGCATGTGTGTGACTCTTAGTCCAGTTAAGTAGCTGTCTCAGAACGGCGGCAAAAAGGCCCATAAAAGTGACCCACACATTTCGCGAAACGTTAGCCAATATTCTTTCATACTATTCACGATGTAAATCACTACATAGTATAAAACAAAGTCGCATTCTCTGTACCTATATCCCTATGTATGCATAAATCTTTAAAACTACGCAACGAATTTTGGTGCGGTTTCTTTTAATGGATAGAATGTTTCAAGAGGAAGGTTTATATGTATAATACTTGCATAATATTGTGGAGAAACACTGATAATTGCCGTGCGAAGCCGTGATCTACGATAATCTGCCTTTAGATTATTATTTGACTGGCTCCGCGATTCTATTCACAACTTTTTTCAGCACTCGTAGTTTTTTATTTTACCTGGTCTTCTCACAAACCTACTTATTTTAGTGGTAAAAACAAAAGGAAATTACCTTTTTAACCTGACGTTTGCACCAATAATAAAATACTAGGATCGCGATGAGACCCGGTAAATAAGTTTACATTTTTACTGGATCTCCTCAGTCCATATTTAATTAGTCCAGTCCATCTCCTCAGCCTTATCCCGTATCTCTCAGGGTCGGCTACCTAATCTCGGTGATTGAACGAGGGTACTGGTTTTTACACAGAGCGACTGCCATCTGACTTCCGCAACCTGGGTTCCCTTCTGGAAGGGAAACCAGACCCAATCCTAGATTAGGTCAGAGATTTCAAGCCGGCAATGCTTAGCACTGGCCTCTGACTTGGTTTAACGACTAATATCTACGGTATTAAACGATATTAACCGGAACAGGCTTAACGTGCCTTCCGAAGCACGGAAAAAGCACCGAATAAACGTACAAGTGAAATTCGAAAACCGAAAAACACATTGGTACGTGGTAGTATTCGAACCACGAGCTCAGGAGGCAGTGGCCCTAGCCACTACACCATCGGGCTCTAATTCTCTTTAATTAGTCCAGTCCATAATTTTAAATAACCCCCATCATTGTACCACTGAGTACCTCCCTTTAGGCAATGCAATTGGAAAGTATTTTTCCCAGCTTTCTTCGTAAACGATAAATCTAAAAGTAAAAGCAAGTGTGAGAATGTGCCTTTGTCTAGGTTTCAGTGTAAATACTCTAATGTCTCAGTCATGGTCTTTATGTAAATTAGTAACACTGATAACTAAATTGTGTACTACCTCTGCAAAGTTATACAAAAACAAAAATAGAGTTTGCAAAAACATATAAAGTGTAACCTCTACAACAGATGTTGTGTATATACATAGTACATATGTACAAATTTCTTTTGGCGGTATGGTAATATAAAGTTTTATAAAATACTAGCAACCCGCCCCGGCTTCGTACGATTATCAGTGTTTCTCTACTATATTATGCATGTATTATACATACATATGACCTTCCTCCTGAATCACTTTCTATTAAAAGAAACCGCATCAAAATCCATAGTTTTAAAGATTTATGCATACATATGGATATAGGTACAGAGAAAGCGAGTTTGTTTTATACTATGTAGTGAAGTATATTAAAGATCTGAAAGAGCGGGAAGTGTCCAACTGGTCAGAATTGGCACAAAATAGAGAAAAATAGCGCACTTTATTGTTAGAGGCTAAGATCAACTTCGGGTCAGCGAATAGGTATCCAATCATGTTTTTGTTTCTTATCGGTAAGCACTCGCATTTATTATTTGTTAATTTGTTTCCTGAATTAATATTTTCGATAAAACCCTTACGAATTTGTCCTTGTTGGGATAGCAACATAGCTATTTACATAATAAAGATACTTATTGAGTTGTTGCTACATAATTTCACGTTATTTTAGCCTCTTGACTAGATTACGACAGAGTCGAGGGTAAAAAGCCTCTTTGTGATATTCTTCTGTCGAGTGGGTATCGAGTCCTTCGACCCGATAAACCCTGGTGTCAGAGTTTTTAAACCGCCTAGTAGCACAACTATCAGGCCTCTGACATGGTTTTAAGTAACGAACACTATCAAAGACAGCGACCGGGACCGACGGCTTAACGTGCCCTCGGAAGCACGATTTTTTTTTCTTTTCGGACAATCAGGTGATTCAGCCTGCAATGTCCTAGCCAAACTGGGGAAATATTCACAAAGTGATAAATTTTCAAATATCAACTTTGTGTTTCCCCTGGGAATCGAACGCAGGACCTCCGTATCGGGAGTCCATGTCACTAGCCACTAGACCACGGAGGCAGTTTGTAATATTATATATCGTTTAATGAGATGGCTACTGTTTTGTTAGCATCTTGTGATCTTGGCCAGTACTTAGAAAAAAAACTTACCTATAAAGTATAAGCTCTATCTAGTCTAGTTAATACTAAGGTAAGTCTCGGAATAAAAATCCTATATTGCCTTCTTAAAGGCTTCACTACATTACGTATATTGTATTTATCCATTGATTTTATTACTACCTATATATGTCGTAGGATAATTTTGTAAAGATATTAGACAATGGTGAAAAAGTTATCAAATCTTACTGGCAAGTCAGGATATTTGCGAAAAATCTCGACGTCACAGCAATAACTACATATTATTAAACAAAGTCGCTTTCTCTGTCCCTATATCCCTATGTATGCATAAATCTTTACAACTACGCAAAGGATTTTGATGCAGTTTCTTTTAATGGATAGAGTGTTTCAAGAGAAAGGTTTATATGTATAATACTTGCATAATATTGTGGAGAAACTGATAATTTCAGTGCGAAGCCGGGGCGGGTCGCTAGTATTTGATACGAGTATACACTTGTCCCATCTTTGTTTGTTTATACGTTAGCTAAGTTTATTAAAATTAACAATCATCCCCATCTCCCTAGCCTTATCCCGTAACTCACGGGGTCGGCTATTTATTAAAATTAACAATATTAGGTTATAAATTGTTATGTCCTTCCATGTGTTATTTAATAAGCCCACTCTTTCTTATTTCACTTTGTGATTTTTTCTCCAGTTTGGTTAGGACATTACAGGCTGAATCACCTGATTGTCTGAAAAAAGAAAAAGGTTTCGTGCTTCGGAGGGCACGAAACCTTTACCGCAGGAGTTAAGCCGTCGGTCCCGGTCGCTGTCTTTGATAGTGGTCGTTACTCAAACCATGTCAGAGGCCTGATAGTTGTGCTACTAGGCGGTTTAAAAACTCTGACATCAGGGTTCATCGGGTCGATAGACGCACTCGACAGAAGAAGGAGACTTTCTTACTAATCTTATGTCTTGTTTAAGGTTGGACTGAATGAAACACAAGAAAGTGCCAATGTTTATAGGTTTTTTTTCTTTATGACAGTGTTTTCTTTGAACCGTGACTTTGGCAGAATCATCGTCTAAAAACGATGGAAGCCAATTACTAATAAAAAATAGATATTTCTCATGATATCCTTAACTCTGATTGGCTAGGTTTTTGCTTACTGATTACATCTTATCCAGTTTAGTTAAATAACATGCGTGTTTCCTTGACACTATTGTCTAATTATCCGTGTTTTCGCAAAATCTCTAGGAATTTCGCAAAGATTCGAATAATCAAATCATCCTACGACATATATAGTCTGTTTTTGTGACTACACAATGCTGCCAATGACGCGTATATATTGGTATAAAATATTATTGTATAAAAATAAAAGTCCAAGTGAGAATGTAATCAATCAAAAATACACAAAAACAGACTATATATGCCGTAGGATGATTTGATTATTCGAATCTTAAAGATGGCTAATCCTAGAGATGGCTTTTGTGTAATCACAAAAGCCATTAATCAAGATTAACTAATACAATACCTACTCGTACAAAGTTAAATGATAACATTACCAAGTCGTGACCGCAGTACGAGCCAAGCTGACGCATTTCAATGAGACAGGCTGTATCAGGCGATCATCAACGTAACGAGGGGAAAACTTCACTCTCGGTGCCTAATAAATGAAAAAAATACTGAAGATTAATGTTTCTTACTTTTCCACGCTAAATGAGCTAGACGAATGTAAAAATAAAGTAACAAGGACGTATCTGTCTACAATTTAAATTTTCCCCGTTAAAAACCTAACTTTCTTGGTATAACTCTTGGGATTTTGGCCATTTAAAAAAACAAAAAAATATCAATCGTCAATCGCAAATAATGTGATTTTTGTTTTTAATCTATATTTTTTTTATTTATATTAAAATGTTCTATGTCCTAGTTAGTTTAAAGCATACAAGAAAATTTTAACTAAAATCATTATGGTAACTTAATATCTTTATCCTAGATTTCTACAAATGCGTAGGAGTCTCTATCATTTATCAAACAAGACAATGGAGATTTTAAACCTACTTTTTCCATTTAATGTTTTTGTTTTCCAAGATAAACAATAAAATCAGCTGCAACTTCCCACTCCAGGAGACTTTTTTACTTTATTATACGCCCACGTAAGGAAAGCAGGAAAAGCCACTTTATTCAAACAGCTTGTTTCAGGATCTTAATGAAATTGCTTCCTTTTCCAGTATTTTTCATCATTTTCACCAAATTTTAGAAAATTCGAGGTCTAACAGTAGATTTTGCTAAAATTCTTGGACGTCTCTTTTTTTTTAATGTCATGCACATCTATGAAATAACTGATGACTGTAATTGTACGCCGTAGTTATTGAAATTAAATAAATAAATATAACTAAGCTTACCTTTTTATTATCACTTAAAATCGTATTTGTGAACAACATTGCCAATATTTTACCAAAACAACTCAAATCTTCGCATATCTCACAAAATATGGTTGAATCGTGATTGAGTAACAAACATCCCACCTGTTAGTTATTACAAGAATTCGGATTGTATTCAGGATTTTTGGAAAAGTACGACTTTAGTTTTTGTTAACAATGCATATACTTAGCACCGAGTAATTAATCAGAACAGATCACCGTGATTTTATTTTAGTTATCAGCGGCGCTGTAGTCAAATAAAGTGTCAAATGGTAACTATCATTTTACAGTTCTCAATTTGTTCACCTGAACAAAAATCGCAGTCGATCTGTACTGAGAGCGAGCAAGCATTCATAAAGTTATCTTTATATTAAAAAAATACTTTATTTCTCCCATGCTGGACTGGGAGCGAGAGAAAAACATAGAATGTGCTAGCTGCATTTCAAATCTGCTAAGGGATCCGACGGTTAAGTATATTGCAATTTAGGAGATGGGCTAACAACCTGTACTACAGCAATATACCTACTCGTACAAATCTATCTTAAATAACTCTCAAAACTTTGTCAGACGTGGTGGAACGACCTTTGCTTAGGTCGCTTACGCTCTGCCTACCCCATTAGGGATAAAATCGTGACTATATATATGTATAAAAAAATATATACAAAAAGGGTATAGAAGAGGTTCTCGCATTTTGATTATCAGTAAATTCAATAAGTGAGAACTATTTTCGAAACGAGCCCTAAACCACAGAAGCAGTGTAAGGCACTCTGTGAGACATGGAGCAATCCTTCAATCGAATGAAGGCAATCCCGCGCTGATGGGAGCCTGATCCAATAACAGCCTTCATTTTTTGCACGTTCCTATCTACTGCTCAAGTGTCGGTAAACGATATATCCTAGCTAGGTATACTGTAGGGTTTAAGAATGTGAGATGGATTTTACAGATGAGATTTACGACGAGTAATATCGGCAATAAATTAAAGACTTACATATAAAAATATCTTGCTAGTATCATAGATTCTTACATGCTGGCCTGGGAGCGAGAGAAAAACATAGAATGTTCCAGCTACATTTCCTCCCAGGCATGCTGTAGAAACCAGCGAAGGGATCCGAGGGTTTCAGTAGGTATATTGTAATTCAGGCGATAGGGTAACAACCTGTCAGTACAGCAATATACCTACAAATCAATCTTAAATAACCCTTAAAACTTTGTTAAACGTGGCGGAACGATGTTTTGTTTAGGTCGTTTACGCTCTGCCTACCCTATTAAGGATAAAGGATTATATGTAATGTGTCATAGATGCGTAAGTTTCTGTGTTTCCTTTTGATATTCCTTCACGCTGAGACAACTGAACCGATATCGGTAAAATTTTGCACATAGATAGAATATTGGCCTGGTTAAACATTATGAACGAAATTATAGACACTTATGTATTTTACTTAAAAAAATAAAAAAGTATTCTCCGGATTAATGCTATTAATTGTTTAACTTTCAAACCCATTATCATAAACTGACTACGGAATTCCTGTTGGTACGAGGAAGAGCATCAATGGCCTATTAAATGGCTACGTGGTCGTTAACAGTGTACGAGGGTATTTGTCACGTTAATACTACATTTACCTAATGGCGTTAGGTTCAACAGACAAATACCTAACTGAATGTATTTCTGATTGCAATACAATACAATAATTCTTTAATGCACCAAAATTATTACAGATACAAAAACAAAGAAAAGAACAGTAAGTACAATACAGGCGGCCTTATTGCTAGGGTAGAAATTTCAGGCAACCTTTGGGTACTGGAAATATTCAAATATATATACAGTGTGTCCCTGGATAAAGTGCAATCCCGAAAGGGGATGAAACTAGACCATGAATCATGGACTAGAAAAATATAAAAAAAAATTATAAAAAATTATTGTAGGATTTATTGGTATTTTAAGATTTTCATGTTTCATTAAGGTCTCTATGTACAAAAGTATTGATTTCTTCTAAAATAATGGGTCTATTTCTTTGAAATAAAAAAAAACAGTATGCCTAATACCTGGCGATGACCATGAAATAATAAATAGTCCGCAAAAAAGTAACTATCTTGGGTAAAAAAAAATATTTTTATGAAAAAAATGATTTTTTAGACGTTTATTTTAAAAAACTTCAAATTACTAAAAAAATGTTCCCTATAACTATGTAATTTTATAGCTTACTTTTATTCTTTACCATTTTAGCTTCCAAATAAAAAAAAACAATGTTCTAACTCAAAAAACACGCTATCTACGAACTTTTAATGTGGAGCCTAATCGTGTTACCGTGCAGGCAGAGACCGTTTTTTCCATTGTTTCCGTCCTACTCTGTGCCCTTCGGCAGTCGCAGTCCTTTTGTTCTACACTCAGGTAGAGGGAAGGCGAGGGGAGGGGAGGCAGGGGGTTCGAAACAGGACTTACAATATCACCCAGACAGTCGCTCCGATATTCTCGCCGCTGCTACTACTGTTCTCGTTCTCGCATTGTGTTCTCGTTGATTTGTTATTAAGTTTTTGTTACATTGTTGACTGTTACGTTTTCTACTGTTCGTTACGTTTGGACTGTTCCTGTTCTGCTGTTAAGTGTTGACGAAATGCCGCGATTGACAGAGTTCACACCTCAAGAAATAGCCGACATGCATTATTATTATGGCATGTCACATGGTCGCACAACAATCGCTCGGACTGCATACATAAATGCTTTCCCGGGCAGACTCATACCCTCAGCTCGAAATTTTCAAGAGATTCATAGGAGGCTCTCCAACATTGGACTTGGTGTGGCACGAGATCGCCGTGAGCAACCAGCTGTCGTTATTGACAATGCGATAGAAGAGGCCGTTTTAAACGATCTGTTTGCTAACCCTACAACAAGCATAAGACGATTAGCGTTGCGTCATGGCATATCGAAGACGTCTGTCTGGCGAATTTTGAAAAAGGAGGGATTACATCCTTACCATTACCAACGAGTACAACATTTACACGAAAATGTAGATAATCGTCCAAGATGCGTAATGTCGACATGGATTCTAAGAAAAATTAGAGCTGACCCAAATTTTCCCAAACGCATTTTGTGGATGGACGAAGCGACATTTACCCGCGACGGCATTACAAACTGCAGAAATTTGCACCAGTGGTCTCACGAAAATCCACGATTGAAGCGGGCATCTACTTTTCAAGTAAAATTTTCAATTAACGTATGGGCAGCCTTAATCGACGACATTTTAATTGGTCCAGTCATTTTACCCAGAACCCTAAATGCTGAACGTTTTTTAGAATTACTACAAATTTTACCCATTTTGATGGAAGAAGTTCCCCTGGCTACGAGACGGCGTATGTATCTCCAAATGGACGGATGTCCTGCACATTATGCGCGGGAGGTGCGGCGATTTTTGAACGAAAATTACCCGAACCGGTGGATTGGCCGAGAAGGGCCAGTAGGCTGGCCAGCGCGTTCACCTGATCTGACACCCCTAGATTATTTTTTATGGGGTGTCATGAAGCAAAGAGTATACAGCACGCCAATAAATACCGAGGCACAGTTGCACGACCGAATAATTCAATGCGCAAATGACATTAAAAATGATCCAGGAATGATTCGTAGAGCCACTAACCAAATTATTATTCGTGCAGTAATGTGCTTGCAAAATCGAGGAGACAATTTTGAACATTTAATGCATTAAATAAAAATGCAAAATTGTAAATTACGGATAATTTTATTAATAAAGTTATTGTGATTAAAGTCTGACTTTTATTACCTACTAAAATGTAAATAACTCCTACTTAGCCAATTTTTGAGTTAGAACATTGTTTTTTTTTTATTTGGAAGCTAAAATGGTAAAGAATAAAAGTAAGCTATAAAATTACATAGTTATAGGGAACATTTTTTTAGTAATTTGAAGTTTTTTAAAATAAACGTCTAAAAAAATCATTTTTTTCATAAAAATACATTTTTTTACCCAAGATAGTTACTTTTTTGCGGACTATTTATTATTTCATGGTCATCGCCAGGTATTAGGCATACTGTTTTTTTTTATTTCAAAGAAATAGACCCATTATTTTGGAAGAAATCAATACTTTTGTACATAGATTCCTTAATGAAACATGAAAATCTTAAAATACCAATAAATCCTACAATATTTTTTTATAATTTTTTTTAATATTTTTCTAGTCCATGATTCATGGTCTAGTTTCATCCCCTTTCGGGATTGCACTTTATCCAGGGACACACTGTATATTTAAATATTTTATGGAAGATAGGATTAATATATAACCAAAGAGCCCGATGGTGTAGTGGATGGGGCCGCTGCCTTCTGAGCGGGAGGTCGTGGTTCGAATCCCACCACGTACCAATGTGTTTTTCGGTTTTCGAATTTCATATGTACGTTTATTCGGTGCCTTTTCCGTGCTACGGAAGGCACGTTTAGCCGTTGGTTCCGGTTAATATCCTTTAATATCGTCGATATTAGTCGTTAATCCGTATAAGAGGCCAGTGCTAAGTATTGGCGGCTTGAAAACTCTGACCTAATCTAGGATTGCGGAGGTCAGATGGCAGTCGCTCTGTGTAAAAACTAGTACGTTGTTCAATCCCCTAGATTTGGAATCCCGAATCCCGTGAGATACGGGATAAGGCTAGGGGTATTGGATAAGTAATATATAACCAGATAGATGATAGAAATGGTGAGAAGTTTTACAGTTTTATTGTGCTATAAAATGTTTTTTTATTCTCTTTTAAAAACTTCTGAGGATGTTGACCGTCGAATGGTTTATTACATGTAACAGCTAAACTAACAACCCTCAAAAACTTGTCAGACATGGCGACCCTACCTTTGCTTGGCTAGTCGACACTCTGCCTACCCCATTAGGGATACAGGCGTGATGATATGTGTATGTGTACTAATCGCGCTATCAACTAATGCATTTGTACAGGAGTTCATTCTTGGCGTATTTCGAACTATATAAAAAATAATGAAAGTATTTATTAATTACATAACATATATATGAGATTAACCGTGAAATATTCAGTTTAAAGCTTGTTAAATTGCTGTTTCGCAGTAAAGGCAATCAATTATTAATTGATTAACTAATCAAACCAAATTCCACTTGATGGCTTGTTAAAATTGTAATTTATGATAGTCAAGTACCAATTTCGGTGCGGTAAAGTTTTTATTTTTGGGATAACCTTATCAGTGGAACTACCGGAAATATTATTAAAAATAATTTTGCGATTTGCGCGTTTGATCTCTAAACAGCGGACAGATATTGTTTAATTTTAGTTGACGATTAATTATAAAGATTGAATAAAATGCATAATACTAACGTAACGTGAAGTTAGGTATGTATGAGGTATGAGGTCTTCTTCTGTCGAGTGCATTGAGTCTATCTACCCAAAACCCTGGTATCAGAGTTTTTAAACCGCATAGTAGCACAACTATCAGACCTTTGACATGGTTTGAGTAACGGCCACTATCAAAGACAGCGACCGAGACCGATGGCTTAACGTGCTCCCGAAGCACGAAAATCTGTTTCTTTTTTGGACAATCAGGTGATTCAGCCTGCAATGTCCTAACTAAACTGGGGAAAAATTCACAAAGTGATAAATTCTCAAATATCAACTTTGTATTTCCCCTCTGGGAGTCGAACCCAGGACCTCCGGATCGGGAGTCCATGGCACTAGCCACTAGACCACGGAGGCAGTTCTGTATGAGGTCATCGATGTGGTGCTTACCTGAAACAAAAAAAAAACACCGTTTGTAATATCAAAACTTAAAATTCAATCTTTTCCAGTTTTTAACAACATCTTGTATTCTTACTACATTGAGATTTTTTTTTATTTATTTTTTTTTTTTTTTAATGGACCTGTTTGCAAAATACTACAAAGTGTATATAATGCGTCACCGGACTAAAGGCGGGGAGTTGCTACACGCAATCTACACCCTTAATGAAATGGCAACTGCCTAAGGGCGCCCACTAGGGCTCGAACCTCGGCTTATGGCGTTGCCTTGGGGACTCCTTATCGGAGAGAATCTGCCCGGTACGTGCCGGTAAACCCCAAAGTGGGGAGCAAAGGAGGGAACTACATTGAGAAAGTCTCTATCCTAATAGTACCAGTACGTAGTAGCACTATAACCAACTTTATCGTGCATATTAAGATAGATAGATAAACTCTTTATTGCGCATAAATCGGACAGTTTGAAAAAACTTAAAAATAACAGTGTGCGCAAAGGCGGCCTTATCGCTTCAAGCGATCTCTTTCAGACAACCCTGCATTTAATAAAGAAAAATTATACATAGCAAGTAGCTGCGGCAACATCAAAGAAAGAACTAAACATTTAAAAAAAACTTCAACACTTAAAACTACATAATAGTACATATTAAATAGTAATAATATAATATACATAGATAAACAAAAATAAATAAATAGCTATTTATATTAAATAAATTAAATTCATCATCTCCCTAGCCTTATCCCGTATCTCACGGGGTCGGCTTCCTAATCTAGGGGATTGAACGATTAAATAAATTAAATTAAACATGCATATCACATACAAACATACACATAGGTACTTACATTCATATATACATATATAAATAGATAAACATATAGGATAAAATAAAATTAATTGCAACCTGATGCAGTAAGAAGATGACGGTGTAATCCAGATTTAAAAATGGCAAAAGATTCTGAGTGACTAATATCACGCTGATACAATACAATATCATAATATTAAGCTACTTTACCATGCTAGACTGGGAGAGAGAGAAAAACATAGAATGTGCCAGCTGCATTTCCTCCCGCATGCTGTAAAAGCCAGCTAAGTGATCCGAGGGTTTCAGTATATTGCATTTTGGGCAATGGGCTGACAACCTGTCACTACAGCAATATACTTACAAATTGATCTTAAATAACCCTCAAAACTTTGTCAGACGTGGCGGAACGACCTTTGTTTAGGTCGTTTACGCTCTGCCTACCCCATTAGGGATAAAGGCATGATTATATGTTTGTATGTATTTAAGCTGAGCAATATTGCTTCTAGCTTGCAGTTGCAGCAGGCGGGCCCTCCCGTGACCCATTTCTCTACAATATTGTTCCATTTGTGTCGTTTGACAGGAGTGGAGGTGGAGCAAAGCGCTTATCGACCTCACCTGTGAAACTGTTACATACTGCCCTTAAAGCAAATAGCTGTATAGCTGCTTATACGACCTATAAGCTGCACGATATTGCTTCTAACTTGCATTGGCAGCAGGCAGGCCCTCCCGTGACCCATTTCTCTACAATATTGTTCCATTTGTATCGTTTGACAGGAGTGGAGGTGGAGCAAAGCGCTTATCGACCTCACCTGTGAAACTGTTACATACTGCCCTTAAAGCAAATAGCTGTATAGCTGCTTATACGACCTATAAGCTGCACGATATTGCTTCTAACCTGCATTGGCAGCAGGCAGGCCCTCCCGTGATCCATTTCTCTACAATATTGTTCCATTTGTGTCGTTTGACAGGAGTGGAGCAAAGTGCTTATCGACCTCACCTGTGAAACTGTTACATACTGTCCTTAAAGCGAATAGCTGTATAGCTGCTTATACGACCTATAAGCTGCACGATATTGCTTCTAGCCTGCACTGGCAGCAGGCGGGCCCTCCCGTGACTCATTTCTCTAGAATATTGTTCCATTTGTGTCGTTTGACAGAAGTGGAGCAAAGCGCTTATCGACCTCACCTATGATTCTTTTTCAATTTGCGGTGCAATGCAAACCATGGTACGCTTGACATCGTGCCCGGCGTGCCCCAACACCTGCACTCCAGCGGATTTAATGGACGGCAGCTTACCCGCAATACAACTCGCTGAGTTCTAGGCTCCCCATCTATGATGTAATTTCTCGTGTTCCATCCACATGCTAAGAAGAACAAGATGAAGCAATTTCATACTGAAAATAGCTGTATAGCTGCTTGTACAACCCATAAGCTGCAAAATTGTGGCTGCAGTTCCTCCCGTGACCCATTTCTCTACATCATTGTTCCATTTGTGTCGTTTGACAGGAGTGGAGCAAAGCGCTTATCGACCTCACCTGTGAAACTATTACATACACACAAAGACACGCCTTTATCCCTTACGGGGTAGGCAGGGCATAAAACACGTAATAAAAGTCATTTTCGCCACTTCTGACTTTTCAAGCTAATACATCACTCCATAGTATAAAACAAAGTCGCTTTCTCTGTCCCTATATCCCTATGTATGCTTAGATCTTTAAAACTACGCAACGGATTTTGATGCGGTTTATTTTAATGGATAGAGTGATTCAAGATAAATGTTTAAATGTATAATACATGCATAATTTAGTCGAGAAACAGTGATGATTTCCGTGAGAAGCCGGAGCGGGTCGCTAGTACTATACTAAAGAACCAAATTACGCTGGAATCCGTGATAGATCTTTACCGAAGAGTTTCAAGGAAACAAAATCACACAAATAATGTCCACATAAATAATGTACACTAAGGCCCGTAATTATAAACAGCACTGGTGACTGACATTTCTGATACGGACGCAAATTAGCTGTCAGTCTCAAGTGCTGTTTATAAATACGGGCATTATATACCTATCCCACTCTTCTTCTTATCTAGTGAGTTTTTAAGTCGACACACGACCACAAGAACTCTGAAGTCCGAATTTTAAACCGCCTAATATACAGCTTACAAATCTTACAATTGCCCTCTGACATGGGTTTGTCAGGTCGTCGTACGTTAACGGGAAAAGTCTAAACCTAGTTGGCAGTGTATCTGCCTGCAACGCAGTGGGTCCCGGGTTTGAATTCCGGATTCCCAACAGTAGACGGTGGTAAATTGTATTATCCAGAGGAATATCAATTTATTTCCAATTAGCCATTTTACTCGGAAAGACATCGTAACCAGATAGGCAGAACAATTTAGTTGGGTTTAGATAACTGGAAATAATTCCAATCGAAAAAATATATATATAGATATAATAAAATGTAACCAGTAACTTTACATAATATTTAGTTATAAAAATATAAGTATTATAACAATAAACAAATTCCATTTCGACAGGTTTACTAAATCATTATCTCCCTAGCCTTATCTCGTATCTCACGGGGCTGTTACCTAATCTAGGTGATTGAACGAGTGTACTGGTTTTTACAGAGCGACTGGCATCTGATCTTCGCAACTCAGACAGACCCAATCCTAGATAAGGCCAGAGTTTTTAAGCCACCAATGCTTAGCACTAGTCTCTGACATGGCTTAACGACTAATATCTACGATATTAAACGATATTTACCGGGACTAACGGCTTAACGAGCCTTCCAAAGCACGGAAAATGCGAAAACCGAAAAACACATTGGTACGTGGTGGGATTCGAACCACGACCTCTAAATTACGATAAATAAAACATGAATCAAATCCATCTAAACCTAAATGCCACTGAATTTCTAACTGAATCTATCGGCAGAAAGAGCCGTCACATTCAGCCAACTTTGTTCCTGTCGTACCCCCCTAAACGTTAGACCTACGAGGGGAGGGGGGTTGAAGCCCCCCAGGTCATGGGGGGGTCGCTACTGACAGCTCGCCAGCTGTAATAGCATTACAGCTGCTGCAAGCCACCACAAAACAGTTTAATCGATCCCTAGCCCCTGTGACGTAACGACAACAAATACAATACAATACAAAATTCTTTGTTGCACAAAGAAATACATATAACAGAAATAAAAAGGAACAAACGTGACAGTACAATATAGGCGGCCTTATTGCTAAAGCAGCAATTTCTACCAGGCAACCTTTAGATAGTTACTCACAAAACTTACTCTTAAAAATTGCCATACACCCCGTAAGGGACAGCGTCCCGCAAACTGATAGAGGTTGCTCAGTCAACAAAACTGAACAACTATCAGCAGGATATTTTTTCAGAAAGTGAAAAAAAAATTGACAAATTGTCTGATTGAGATGGTAATTTTGTATGGAAAGGACATGTTTTATTTTCATCTCCTGAAAGAATTTTCCGGAGCAAGTTGTTCAGTTTCGTTGACTGAGCAACCTCTGTTAGTTTGCGTTACACCAGGTGCAGGTACTGGATGTAAAAAAAAATTATAAAATTTTTGGTTGTGAACTTACCCAAGAAACAACTTTCCGCAAGGAACAAGAAAATAACATAGGTCGAAATATGGAAAAAATGGGCCTCCCATACAAATGGTGCCTCCTGCTATAGTAATTTTGTATGGGGGATGCCAGGTTTTTTACATATTTCAATTCATGTTCAAGTCTGGTCAGCAAATTTTTTTCACGCCCTGTATATATAAATAACCAAAGCAGCTTATATTATTGTAAGTGTGGGCTACGGTTAAATAAGAAGGGTGCTAAGATCGTTTATTTGTCTATATGAAAGCGCTTACACATACTGTTTATTTTTTTCTTTTCATAAATACATACATACATATAATCACGCCTTTATCCCTATTGGGGTAGGCAGAGCGTAAACGACCTAACCAAAGGTCATTCCGCCACGTCTGACAAAGTTTTGAGGGTTATTTAAGATACATTTGTAGGTATATTGCTATAGTGACGGGTTGTCAGCCCATCTCCTAAAATTGCAATACTGTAACCCTCGAATCCTTTAGCTGGTTTTTTACATCATACCCGGAAGGAGATGCAGCTGGCACAATCTATGTTTTTCTCTCACTCCCAGTCCAGCATAAAAATATATACATTTTTTTCATTCTATGATAAAATGACATACAAGTGTTGACATCGTTAAATAGAATTTCAAGTAAATATTACTATTATTTAATAAGTATTATGCAAATCATATCATATATATTCTTTTTCCATGCTGGACTGGGAGCGAGAGAAAAACATAGAATTTGCCAGCTGCATTTCCTCCCAAGCATGCTGTAAAAACCAGCTAAGGGATTCGAGGGTTTCTGTATATTGTAATTTAAGCGATGGGCTGACAACCTGTCACTACAGCAGTATACCTAGAAATCTATCTTAAATAACCCTCAAAACTTTGTCAGACGTGACCGTGGACGTTTGTCAGAAGGACTTTTGTTTAGGTCTTTTACGCTTTGCCTACGCCAGTAGGGATCAAGGCGTGACTATATGTATGTGTGTAATCCTCTATATATACTTTACACGTGGCATTCAAAGTATGAAAACAGTATTACATAACATACACCCATCTAGCCCACTTTGGTTTCAGCCAACAATACTAAACTAAATCTACGGCGAGCTGTAAACTTGTTACCAAACATAAACTAGTTTATAAGAAGCCTTGTAAATGTTAAGAAGTAACAACATACATACAAACATATAATCACGCCATTATCCATATTGGGGTAGGCAGAGCGTTAACGATCTAAATAAAGATCGATCCGCCACGTCTGACAATGTTTTGAGGGTAATTTAAGATAGATTAGTAGGTATATAATATTGCTGTAGTGACAGGTTGTCACCCCATCGACTAAATTACAATATACGAACCCTCGAATCCATTAGCTGATTTTTACAGCATGCTCGGGAGGAAATGCAGCTGGCACATTCTATGTTTTTCTCTCACTCCCAGGCCAGCATGGAAGAAAGAAAGAAGTAACAACAATATTATTATTTCATAATTTAATGGCATATTGCTGAATCACGTTATATTTTTACAAATTGCTTTCGTAATGACTCCACTACATGACGTAATTAACGTTGTTCCACCATTATTGACCGAATTCTTTTGTACACATCGCCTGATGATGGAGTGATTGATGATGAAGGGAAAATTCTTTATTCTTTCAAAAACATTACTTTTTCATTATTTTTTCGAGATGACTTTTAATCATTTGTTTTTTTTTAGTTTACTTCTTAAAAAACTGTACGGTTACGATCTGACTCCTTATAAAGTTTCTCCTTTACTTAACACGAATCGTTTGACTTTGAAGAAAGTCGCGAGTGCTTACTATGAATAAAAAAAGCTTGAATGATCGTAGCAATGCTCTACGAGCTACGAATAGAGGAAAGCTCGATTCTCCGTAGCGATGTGCTACGAGTTGCAAAGCTACACTCCACTGCGCTGACCCACTTCTCTTCGCTGTCGTACTCTTCAATTTCTGAAGGCCGTGTCTGATCAGTCTTTGTTCTGATAGGCTTCTGAGGAGGTTCGAACAAAGTTCCTCCATTCTTAACTGTCTTACGCCGATCGAAGAGCTTTTATAAGAAACTAGCGACCCGCCCCGGCTTCGCACGGAAATCATCATTGTTTTTCTAGTATATTATGCATGTTTTATACATATAAACCTTCCTTTTGAATCACTCTATCCAATTAAAGAAACCGCATCAAAATCTGTTGTGTAATTTTAAAGATCTAAGCATACAAAGGGATATAGGGACAGAGAAAGCGACTTTGTTTTATACTATGTAGTGATTTTTGCCATCCTCCGCCAGCGCTCTGCATCCTTCTGGAACAGACTCCAGGAGAGCCGGAACTCCATTCTTCGCAATGTTGTCGAAGATTTTGATAACATCTTCTGTCGACATTGGTCGTAAATTCACCTGGTGTCGAACGACAAGTAACTAATGTATATTAATTAATTATGATGACTTTTTATTGTATTTTTATTAGTATTATTTATTCCGTTTTTGTATTTTTTTTAAATTTTGTATGGGTAACTGCCTGAAATAAAGATATTATTATTATTTATAATAGGCTTATCCAGAACTGATTTTATCTGGTCACTCCAGCATTATGGAGCTCTACCACGGGATCTTTTACCCTCAACTTTTCCTAAGGATCAGCTTCTCCAGGTTATCCGGTTCTCTCCTGGCCACATGACCGAAATGACCAAGAGTGGAGGCGCTGCTATACTTAGCTTTCAGTTATTTATTTGTCCACGGCGCAGTGGAATTGCTACATAGATCGTGACTTTACAATGCGTTTTCCTAATTAATAGGATATCTAGCGGCTTTAAATTGCAGCAAAATAATTTAAAACTAATAAACTAGAACGTGACCTCATAGATAACAATAAGGCCTCCTGCACTTTTATTTTGTTATGTTCTCTAAACATTGGCTCCTTAAGGCCCAAAACAGGGAAGAATAGAAGGAGAGGAGAGAGGCCTTTGCCCAGCAGTGGGATGATGTAGGCTAGTTAAGATAAGATCTGATTATCTGTCTTGCTCTTTACATGCATATTGTATATTAATATACTTCTTCTTCTTCTTCTTACCGAGTGGATTCTCGAGTCGAAAGACCCGATGAAGCCTGATGCCAGAGTTTACAATACACTAAAACCATTGAATCCCTTAGCTGGTTTTTACAGCATGCCCGGGACGAAATGCAGCTAGCACATTCTATGTTTTTCTCTCGCTCCCAGGCCAGCATAGAAGAATATATTTTTATTAAATGAAATATTGTAGCAGTACATTAGTTTCACCAACATAGTTAATGTTATTGTTGTTTATCCACGCCGGGCACTGAGTAGGTACATGTGATCCACTTTGCTTATAAATCGGCTGCTTATCCAAATTCAATCATGACTAACCAATACATTAGTAAAGTATACCTTATAGTTGTGTCCATTTAGTACCCACACGCGTTTACCGGCGTAATAAGATACAGCATACAGTTACTAGTGTTTTTTGTTTTTTTAGTTTAGTGGGATGTTGGAAGGGGAAGACCTCGGCGAACGTACCGCGATCAAATCGGGGACGTTCTAGGGAAAGGTCAGGTCAGGAGTACCCTAAACCGACGAGCGTGCATGAAAAGATTGATGAATGAAGATGAAGCGAAAGAAGTTTTCAAGGATCGTAGCAAATGGAAGGATGTGATCTCTGCCTACCCATCCGGGAAAGAGGCGTGACTTTATGTTATGTTATGTTAACCAGTTACTACTTCTCCTTCTTGTACGAATTGTCGCAATAATTTATAATCCCAGAAAGTGGGTACATCAATAGAGTTTGGGTTAATGTTGAAATATGCTATTTTGCCATGCTGACCTGGGAGCGAGAGAAAAACATTGCATTTTCTCCCGGCCATGATGTAAAAACCAGCTAAGGGATCCGAGGGTTTCAGTATATTGTTATTTAGGTGATGGGCTGACAACCTGTCACTACAGCAATATACCTACAAATCTATCTTAAATAACCCTCAAAACTTTGTCAGACGTGGCGAAACGACCTTTGTTTAGGTCGTTTACGCTCTGCCTACCCCATTAGGGATAAAGGCGTGATTATATGTATGTATGTATGAATTTTCTGAAAAAATAGTCTTAAATCAACCACGAATTAGTTTTCCATTGAATTTCTGATGACTTACAAGAAGAACCGAGGCAGCGTTATATCTGTCATTCGTCAATAGATTTTCTGTAGAAAACGTCCGCACAGCGCAGTTAAACATTTGTAACTGTCGCTATAATGATAATTTCTACAGAAAATCTGTCAAGTGACTGCGCCGCCGTCGTTTTGACTCTTCCATTAGGCCATAACCATAAGTGAAGTTATAAGTTTGAGAATCCCTAAATGAGAGCAATCAACGTCGGCAGTCAGTCGGCGATCCAATCAAGCGTGAACAAGGAGTTTCCTTTTGACCGTTGAGCAAGAATCAGAAAATATGTCTGAATGAGATGAAAATTACAGAAAAAGAATTAATAATTCTACATACATACACACAAAAAATTACGCCTTTGTCTCTAATGTGGTAGGCAGAGCAAAAAACGAACAAAACAAATGTTGTTCTGCCACGTTTGGCAAACCTTTGAGGGTTATTACAGATGATTATGTAAGTATATTGCTATAGTGACGGGTTGTCAGCCCATCGCCTAAACTGCAATATACTAAAACCCTCCGATCCCTTAGCTGGTTTTTACAGCAAGCCTGGGAGGTGATGTAGCTTTTGTTTTCTATCACTCCCAGTCCAGCATGGAAGTAAGTATTCATAATTCTGAAGACAATTAAGTTTAAACCTTGTATGGATTGTACATAGTATTATTTGTTAGTGATACTTTAGGCAATGATACCTATCTTAGGAAAGTTGTACCTATATTAACACAAGCACTAGCGGTATGTATTATTAACCATAAGCTGCATAATTCTTAATTTAGTCGAATAGTGGTCGCTATTAATCACAAGGTTACTTCTATCTATTACAAGCCCTATCTCTCTTTCCGTTAGCCTCTGTATACCATTATGAGAAATATGAAAGTATAATTCAGAATCTCTTGCATGCTGGACTGAGAGCGAGAGAAAAACGTACAAAAACGTAAAATAATAATACTAAAGAATGTGCTAGCTGCATTTCCTCTCAAGCATGCTGTAAAAATCAGGTAAGAGATGCTAGTAATACATACATACATATATATAATCACGCCTTTATCCTTAATGGGGTAGGCAGAGCGTAAACGACCCAAACAAAGGTCGTTCCGCCACGTCTGACAAAGTTTTGAGGGTTATTTAAGATAGATTTGTAAGTATATTGCTGTAGTAACAGGTTGTCAGCCCATCGATGCTAGTAATGGTTTCAGTATATTGCAATTTAGGTTAAGGTCGTTTACGCTCTGCCTACCCCATTAGGGATAAAGGCGTGATTATATGGATGGATAGATAGGCTGATATCCTGTCACAATTCGATTCTACAGTAACCTACACATATATCTTAAATTACCCTCACAACGTTGTCAGACGTGACGGAACAACCTTAATCTAGGTCGTTTATGCTCTGCTTACCCCGTTAGGGATAACGGCGTGATTATATGTTTGTATGTAATACTGAAATTCTCATAAATAATCAACAACGAAGCTTGCCTAGTATTTATTTCATGATAAGATGAGTATGTTATATGTAACGTATTAATTTCTTACCTTCTTAATTTTCGTGATGGCTGCCAAAGTAAATAGACAGCTATAATAGTAAGTGGAAACATAAGATTAATGTAGTATTTTTACCAATGATTCTTATCAAGGATAATTATTTGATATTGGAGTATTATTTCCCTTTATTTATTATTTCCCGAAGATTAGCAGTATTGTTATATTAATATGTAAGTATTCGATTTACAAATCAATAATTTAAAATCTCATGAGTCATGACATGAATGAATGTGACTATTTTTCTTTTGTTATTTTTCTTTGTTGAGAATAATCTTGTATCTTCTCATCTCCCTAGCCTTATCTCGTATCTCACAGGGTCGGCTACCTAATCTAGATGATTGAACGAGGGTACTGGTTTTTACACAGAGCGACTGCCATCTGACCTCCAGAAGGGAAACCAGACCCAAACCTAGATTAGGTCAGAGTTTTTAAGCCGCCAATGCTTAGCACTGGTCTCTGACATGGCTTAACGATATTATTATTACTTATTAAACGATATTAACTGGGACCAACGGCTTAAAGTGCCTTCCGAAGCACGGAAAAAGCGCTAAATAAATGTACATATGAAATTCGAAAACCGAAAAACATATTGGTACGTGGTGGGATTCGAACCACGGCCTCCCCGCTCAGGAGGCAGCGGCCTTATCCACTACACCATCGGGCTCTAAATATAATAATCTTGTATCTTCTAGTTATCATAATATTCAAACTAAACTTGCGACCGCAATCTAAAGGAATCGTAACGAACGAGACATTTCTCAGAAACATTCCTTAAATCTTCACTGAATTTAATGTATGCGTATTGAGTTACCTGAGTTTACATTTACATTGAAGATGTATTTAATGTTACCGCTGCTTTGAATAAGATGTTGTAGGTAAATGGAAGTTACATTTGGTATTAATTTTAGTCACCATTCAA
Source organism: Scrobipalpa costella (assembly GCA_949820665.1). Taxonomy (NCBI): domain Eukaryota; kingdom Metazoa; phylum Arthropoda; class Insecta; order Lepidoptera; family Gelechiidae; genus Scrobipalpa; species Scrobipalpa costella. The sequence goes on from OX463297.1 coordinate 25,620,340, forward strand.
TAGTAAACGTTAGTATTTTGTTAGTCAAGGCACCGTATCAAGACAGAAATAGAGAATCGAATTCATATTTCAAAATGGAATTTTAAAGTGTAAAAGACATGAAAATGAAGTCCCCAATGAACATATCTGTCGCGGTAATGTGAAAAATCCAATAAAATGATATGCAGAAAATAAATCCGATAAAATGACAACATGCAGAAAATAAAATATTTGCTACGAATGCTGCAAATACAATTTCCGCTGATGTTATGAAGCTCTCTGCTTGATCACAAAATGTGCTTATAAAGTGAAATACAGGGTGACCATATAAGAAGTATATATAATTTGTTTTGTAATATATTTTGTTCGGCACTGAATTTTACTGTTGATTGTCATCAATTATCTTCTGTAGAAATGGCAAATTTGTTATGCTTAGTTTTCGGCTCAAAAAATCTTGTTTTAATCATCAAAATTTTAAATTAAACTAACCTTAAAAAGCCCAGCAGTGGGGCACATGCTAGTTATAATAAAAAAATTAAAAAAACCTTAATAAACATAGAATGTTCCAGTTGCCCTTCCTCCCGGGCATGCTGTAAAAGTCAGCAAAAGGGATTCGAGGGTTACAGTGTATTGTAATTTAGGCGATGGGCTGACAACCTGTCACTACAGCAATACACATTACAATCTAAAATTGCCCTCAATTTATGTCAGACGTGGCGAAAGCGCCTTTTAGGAGGCGTTTTACGCTCTGCCTACCCCGTAAGGGATAAAGGCGTGATTTAGGTATGTATGTATGTATGTATGTAAAAAATACAAAAAGTCTTGAAATTTGCGACAATTTCTGTCCATAGCTATATCCATATCTTTTTTTCGGCGATGAATTTCGCAGTTATTTGATAGCAGTAATCATGTAAAGAAATGCCAATTGAAAAAAAAATGCTATTTATAGTTTTTGGTTCAATAAACATGTTTTAATTATCAAAAAAAATGCACTCAAAACAAACGTGTCGTAATAAAACTTCTTCTTCTGTCGTGTGGTTTCGAATTGATCGACTCGAAATCAATCCATTAGAAGAAGAAGCTTGAGCACAAACTGTTATAAAGTAAAATACCGCCGCGTAGTAAAGACGGGCTTTGCGTAACGAGGTTCGTGTAATCTTTCAATTCCTGAAGAAGGATGAAGCTGCTTCCTTCATTCATCATTTTCTTTGATAAATATTTATGAAAATATTTTTTTACAATACACCGACAGAAACGTCGAGTCCTTTTACAGAAGGGCCGTGACGAGGAGCAATTTGTTATACCGGGTGTAAGGGACAGCGTCCCGCCAACTGATAGGAGCTGCTCAATCAACGAAACGTAACAACTTACACCAGGATTTCTTTCAGGAGATGAAAAAATAAATTGACCTTCCCATACAAATTCTATTTACACTTCCGGATAAAAATCATGCTTATAGTTGTTCAGTTTCGTTGACTGAGCAACCCCTATCAGTTTGTGTCATATACCCTGTATTTATTTTGTTTATTCCAGTCTTTTGTGGCTCCACACAAGAAGAAATCAACTAAAGAGGAATAATGATTCATTATGTATAAATGATAATAAATAATTTGGTGAATTTACACAACAACCATTTAGCCTAGCCCCAATATAAACATAATAGGCTTGAACTACAGGCAAAAATACTTAGCAAATATTTGTGATATGTGGTACTTGAACCCATGACTTTTATCGTCATTAAAAAATACAACCCATCCACTAACTAAGCTATCAGACAAGTCTAAAAAGTATAGAAATCCTTCGATGACAAGTAACTGAATCAGCCTACATTCCGCTGCAGAGCTTCGCGCAGGCGCAGATGGCGCTGCGAGCGAAGACGCGAAGTATTACGAAGCCATTGGATCCAACTACGAAGCAAATGGATTTGACTGCAAATCAATTGAATTCAAACTATGAAAGTAACTACCTCCATGGTCTAGTGGTCTGAGCCATGGACATCCGTAGGTCCTGAGTTCGATTCCTAAGGGGTGAAAGCAAAGTTGATATTTGTCAATATATCACTTGTGAGATTTTTCCAGTATGGTTAGGACAATGCAAGCTGAATCACTGCACGTTAAGCCATCGGTCCAGATTCCTATTAGCTGTGCTATTAGGTTGTTTAAAATTCTGACACCAGGGTCTAATGGGTCGGTTGACTTGAAACCTACCATACAGAAGGAGAAGTCGACGAAGTTACGAAGCGATTTAATAACGAGAGCAAACGCCATTATGAAAATGCGCCTCACTGCGTGCATGAGATGAATCGCATTTTCTTTCTATTCCACAGCGTACTGGTGGCAATTGTGTTAACTGATTATAGTGGCATCTGCATATTCCTTAATGCATTGAAAACAGTATGAAATCTTGCATTTTCATATATCTAGATGAATTGAAAACGGTACGAGTAAAATGCGATAAAGATGGAATGTCAGGCAAGTAGAGGGCTTGCTACACTCTGCAAGCTGAAAATTTGCCAAGTTTAGCATTGCAGTTATCTGTATTTTTCCAAGGGTCAAATTGTGATTGGGTTCATTGGGTGCATAATTTTTTTCTACAACCATACACCTTAAAAAGTAGTTTCCTTAGAAAATATTCAAGATCTAACAAAAAGATGAAAACTCAAATAAGGATACCACATTCAATACTAAATTTAAATTAACCTAATACAACTTCAGGTCTTACCCCATTAGGAATAAAAGCGTGATTTTATTTACGAATCTATGTATGTTATATAATTTCCTTTCCAGTGAAAACCACCTCAGGAATAATCAACACAAATTTTATTACTAAAATTACTCGTTTGATTTAAGCCGACGCGTAACAAAATGAGATGACGGGTAGAATTAATGTAAATCACAGAGAATAAATCTTGGTCGTCTTTTCCATTATTCTGAAAGTGACAGGTATTTTAAACTTTTAGACTTTATATAATGTAAATTAGCATTTATTGCGCAATTAACTGCATTTGTTTTAAAGCCGAAGAAACATGTTCGAACCCTGAACAACTTTTACAAAGAATCATGGATTAAAATACTTACAAAAATAATATTTATTTTTTCATAAAATTTATGCCAGACACGTAGTATATATTTTGAGGTGTCACGTAATTCTCAATATTGGTTAAAGCTCTGTTTATAAAGATATATTTGAAGGCTATCTAGTAATTTACATGACGACCTTCAGACATAGACACTGATGATGAGAATTGCGTAACAAAGTAAACTCATTAAACGTGACAAGGCTCCATCTCGTTTGTGAGGGGCTGGTCCCTGATTGATGAAGTTTTTGTTGCCACCTAACTTAGACAGGCTCCAAATACGAACAGTCATAGAGAAGGGAAATCCTGAAACTCATTAAACTTGCCCATCAGTTGATTGATTTAGTCCAATATTTTTTTCTTGACTTGGGGCAGATGGTAATTTTTTGCTCTTTCAGTTTCAAAAGCACACTCGTCTCATTCAAATACTTTTACTTTTATTTATTCAGAAACAAACAGTCCTCCTCCAGCGTATTAGCCTAGCTATACAACGGGGTAATGCTGCCAGCATGTTGGGAACCATGTCTGGTGGAGACGCAGTGGGAGGCCTATTTAGTTTTTAATTTATTTTTAAGTGTAGGTTAAGTTGTGTACATTTTTGTATACAATACATAAACTCTTTGTAAAATGTTCTATAAATGGTCTATGACCTACAATTTTCAATTTCAGTAAATACATCTTGTAAAAAATTTATACAACAAAGAAATAATAATACTATACAATATACTTTATTGCACAAAAACACAGAAAAGTAGTACAATTGGCGGCCTTAATGTAGCAATATCTTTCAGGCAACCAACTCATTTAGCATGTACGGACTTTTTTACATCCCCTATGCAGCATGGTGGTGGGCGTTCGAGTTGCACATCAACGTCCAAAAGTTTGAGTTTTCTGATCACTAAATTAAAAAACTTTTGACGATACTACCCAGTCAAAAAGTCAACAGAAATATACAGAGAACTGTCCTCAACATTAGATTAAATGCTTTATACATAAACGTTTTTCATTATTAGTACAGTATAACATGTATTTTAATATGGTATGTGTCCCTTCCATGCTGGCCTGGGAGCGACAGAAAAACATAGAGTGTGCCAGCTGCTTCTCCTCCCGGGCATGCTGTAAAAACGTTTGCAATTTAGGCGATGGGCTGACAACCTGTCACTACAGCAATATATTTAGAAATCTATTTTAAATAACCCTCAAAACTTTGTCAGACGTGGTGGAATGACTTTTGTTTAGGTCGTTTACGCTCTGCCTATTCCATTAGGGATAAAGGCGGGATTATATGTATTTATGTATGTTTTTTTTGTTTTACTATCAGCAGGTTTTTCAGGCATTTGCATGTAATAAACAGAATTCCTTATTCTTGTTCTGTCTTCTTATTCATGTCTTAGTTACCTATGGTGTATTTTCACGCATACTGACAAATGGGTTTGTTGTGAGGAAAGTTGCACTTTGTCAGAGTGGAACCAGATGAGGCGGAAACATTAGATGAAGCGCATAACGCTGACCAGGCCAGATCAAACACAACACGTATACCTACAATACAGAGTAAATACTTATATACCTACGTGGGAAAGGGTGTGATCACTACATAGTATAAAACAAAGTCGTTTTCTCTGTCCCTATATAACTATGTATGCATAAATCTTTAAAACTACGCAACGGATTTTGATGCGGTTCTTTTAATAGATAGAGTGATTCAAGTGGAAGGTTTATATGTATAATACATGAATAATATAGTAGAGAAACACTGATAATTTCCGTGCAAAGTGAAGAATAAATCAAACTTGTAGACAACAATGTCTACGACAATGATGTTAAACTTTAATAGCTCCGCCTACTACGTGTACTCAGTAGGTACTTGATACGCTGTGCTATTCCGTAATCATCAGTGCTACTCAGCTCTACTACGCATTACCTCCTGCCACTCTGTGCTACACCCTGTTACTCTGATACTCCCTGCTACTACTTGATACTCCCTGCTACTCTGATACTCCCTGCTACTACTTGATACTCCCTGCTACTCTGATACTCCCTGCTACTACTTGATACTCCCTGTTACTCTGATACTCCCTGCTACTACTTGATACTCCCTGCTACTCTGATACTCCCTGCTACTACTTGATACTCCCTGCTACTCTGATACTCCCTGCTACTACTTGATACTCCCTGTTACTCTGATACTCCCTGCTACTACTTGATACTCCCTGCTACTCTGATACTCCCTGCTACTACTTGATACTCCCTGCTACTCTTTTTTTTTTTTTTTTTGTGGGTAGGTGTCGTAAATGACAAGACGTGTTTTTATGAGCTCTATTTTAATTAATTCTAATAATAAATATTTTCAATTTTTTATATGGAATAGTACAGTATTTACCTGCCAGTAGTGTCCTCTACTTTCTCCTATAATTAGAAAGCTACAAATCACCATGGAAGAACTCAAGATGACACTGCAGAATATGACTGAGAAGCTAACTGCTCAGATGGCTCGCTTTGAGTCTCGCCAAGAGTCTAATGCAGTCTTGCCTTTGGAGTATGAAGAATTCAAGTCCTTTGTCCTTTCTGCTATCACTACACTCCACTGCCAGATTGAAATGGTTGCACAAGACGTAGAGCAGCAGGAGATGAGGAGCCGTCGAAAAATGCTTCTTTTTCATGGAGTACAGGAACTAAGGGATGAGAATCCAGTGGATGAAGTCATCAAGTTGATCAAGAACCATCTCTCGCTTCCGAATATTGTCCAGGAGGATCTGAGCCGCGTCCACAGAATGGGAAAACCGTCCACAGGTAAACCTCGGCCACTCTTGGTAAAGTTTCGGTCACTGGATACCCGGAACCAGGCTTGGGGTGCTAAAACTGGTCTGAAGAGCACTGGAGTCACTGTCTCGGAGTTCCTGACAAAGCGGCGGCATGATGTTTTTGTTGCTGCTCGGAAGCGGTTCGGCGTGAGTAAGTGCTGGACTAGAGACGGCGTGATCATGATCCTGGGAGCCGATGGTACTCGCCACCGGGTCACGACGGCAGCACAGCTGGCAGCTATCCCGGAAAGTGAACGCTCAGCACCTGAGGCGCATGCTGTATTGAAGCCGGCCGCCGGGACGACAAGCGCGCATGGGCAGCCCCCAGCAGCATTAACTAATGCAGCTAGTGTAGTTTCCAAGCAGGCCAAGATTCCCAGCACAAAGGTACTCAGATCGGCGATGTCAAAGAAATCCTAAGTGCCTTGTTTACTTTTTGTTCTGTGCCGCGGTCACCATTTTCTATGTTCTGTGCTCACTTTCGAACTTTATTTTACCCTCGTGTTCTTTTACTTTTATCGTTTTTTGTGCTACGTAATAGTGCGTTTTGGTTTTCGTAATCATTGTTTTATTTCATTTACACCTTGTGCACTTTTGTATTTTTTGTTTTGTCTGACTTCACGTCACTGAACTGTCAAACTTGTTTTTTATTTTTATTTTTTTTTCATATTTAAAATGTGTCATAGTTATCTTAGAACGAGATGGCTTTCTATGTATTTATCTCTTTTCAACTTTCTGTTCTTGCCTCTCATACTACTAGTAAAACTTACTGTATTTAACATTCCTGTTTACGCTGTCTCGTATCTATTTCCATAATATGTTACCATTATTATTATTTTCTTCTGTTGTTTGTAGAACAACTGGCGGGTACCGGTTTAAATTTAGTTTAATTTATTGTGTTTTATATTATTTTGATTAGTTTGTTATTTTATATCTTTATATTCTATTTATTTATTTAATATATATATATATATATATATATATATATATATATATATATATATATATATATATATATTTATGAATAATAGTTCTGAGAGTTCCGATGATGAAAATTACCAAATTAATTCCTTCCACTCATGCTCTCCTATAGCGGATTCTTCTGCATCTTCTACTGATTCCTTTCACAGCAGTTCTCCACCTTTATGGGAATTGCTTGATACCGAATTTTCTGCCTTTCCTAAGAATTTTAATGTTATCCATATAAATGCACAGAGTATTGCGGCTCACTATGCGGATATGCTGGCGACTTTTGATAATCGCAATATTCACGCCATACTCGTTTCGGAATCTTTTCTCCATCCATGTTTACAGTCAACTTCTTACTCTTTGCCGGGTTTTGTGTTGGTGCGAAATGACCGCATGACTTCAGCACATGGAGGAGTTGCCATTTATCTGCGGAGCCACATTCCTTACTCAATCGTTAGTAAGTCTCCTCAACCGCCTCCACCTAAAACAGCTGAGCATCTCTTTCTGGAAGTGACCCTCTCTCATACCAAGGTTCTACTTGGTGTTTACTATAGTCCATCTCGAACGATCAATTATTTCCCGTCTTTTGAGTTACTTCTTGAAGAGTTGGCGCCATCGTACAGTCACACCATTATCATGGGTGATTTTAATACATGCCTTATTAAAAATGACCCCCGTACTAAAAGCCTTCAGTCCATTATAAAATCTACCAATTTACACATTCTTCCTCTTGGTGCCACTCATTTTGTTCCAGATCGTAGACCATCTCTCTTAGATTTAATTATTGTTTCTTCGGTAGATCATGTTTCCAAACATGGCCAATTCACAGCTCCCGCTTTTTCGTATCATGATTTAATTTTTCTTTCGTACAAAATTCGTCCTCCTAAACTCAAACCCCGTACTCTCTTCCAGCGTAATTTCAAGGATATGGATCTCTCGCGTCTTCTTGAAGATGCTCGCAATATAGATTGGTCGGCAATTGATCGCGTTGAATCTGTTGATGGACAGGTGGCACTCTTTAACTCGAATATCACCCAACTATATGATACTCACGCTCCTATTCGCGCTATTAGAGTAAAACACCTTCCTGCTCCTTGGTTAAATCAAGAGATAAAATCACTAATGGAAAGGAAGTATAACGCTAAGATTAGGTATAAATGTGACTCTTCTGATAGGAACAGAGACAGGTATAACGCAATACGGAATCGTTGCAATATGGTGGTAAGGGACGCTCAAAGACGCCATATTCTTATCAATGTTGAAAACGGTGACCCATCTAAAGTATGGAGATTTCTTGGTACACTGGGCGTTGGTCGTAAAGCACGTAATGATTCCATACCTAAGGATATTAATCTTGACTCTCTTAATAATCATTTTTCCTCTACTTCATCTCTTGACGCTAATACTAAGTCAAATACTTTGCACAATCTTTCATCACTACCATTGCCCAACTTTCCATCTTTCAGTTTCTGTCAATTCTCTGATTGTGGTGTTAAGAAGAGCATATTGTCTGTTTCCTCGAATGCTGTTGGCAGTGACTGCATAAGTCGTAATATGATCATTCCTATCCTAGATATTGTCACTCCTGTCATTACCAAAATCCTTAACCGTTCCATATCCTCTGGTGTCTTCCCCTCTGCGTGGAAAGAAGCTCAGATTATTCCTCTCCCTAAGAAGGCTAAGCCTTCATCCTTCTCCGATTATCGTCCTATCTCAATCCTCCCTTTCCTTTCCAAAGTCCTTGAGCGCCTTGTCCACCGCCAGCTGAACCATTTTCTTGATTCTCACAATCTCCTTAACCCGTTTCAGTCTGGTTTCCGCTCTGGTCATAGTACGACTTCTGCTCTTGTCAAAATCTCTGATGACATTCGTTGGGGAATGGATAATCAGCAGCTTACGGTGCTAGCCTTGCTAGATTTTAGCAATGCTTTTAATACTGTGGATTTTGACATCTTGGTGGGGCTGCTGCGTTCTCTTAACATATCTCCACAGACTATTGACTGGTTTCAGAGTTATCTCTGCGGTCGCAAGCAGCGCATCAAAGTTGAAGATTCCTTCTCCACTTGGTGTGATACTTCTGCAGGTGTGCCGCAGGGTGGCGTCTTGTCCCCTCTTCTTTTCACAATTTTCATTAACTCGATATCTTTCTCTCTTACTTCGTCTTACCACTTATATGCAGACGATCTTCAAATTTATTCACAAGCTTCAATGCCTGAGCTTTCCGAAGCTGTTCGCAAAGTGAACACTGATTTGGCTCGTGTCTCTGATTGGAGTCGCACTCATGGACTCAGGGTTAATCCCACGGAAACTCAGGTTATAATTATAGGCAGTCCTGGTTTTATTTCGAGAATTGACTTTGCACAGCTTCCTTCAGTAGTATTCGACGGAGTTCAGATCCCATATAGCGATACAGTGAAAAACCTTGGTGTAATTTTTGACAAAACACTCTCTTGGAAACAACAGGTTGCTGAGGACAGCAGAAAGGTATTTGCTTCATTTTATTCTTTGAAGAGGCTTCGTAGTCTTTTGCCGACTAATACTAAAATTGCTCTTGCCCAAGCCTTGCTTTTACCTATCCTTGATTATGCTGATATCTCTTATCCCGATCTGACAGAAGAGTTGCTCAATAAACTGGAGCGATTGCAGAATGTCTGCATTCGTTTCATATTTGGCCTAAGAAAATATGATCATGTCTCAGCCTACAGAACTAAACTCAAATGGCTTCCCATTCGCCTTCGTAGAGATTACCATCTTTTATCTTTTCTTTATTCTATTCTCTTCAATCCTATGTCTCCTCCTTATCTTAAAGAAAGATTCCCTTTCCACTCTGTTACTCTTAATCGCACACTTCGCCCTTCGCGCTACCTCTCTCTTACTATCCCATCTCATTCTACCAATTTTTACTCTAATTCGTTTACAGTTCGTGCAGTAAGGCTTTGGAATCTATTGCCTGCGTCTGTAAGACAAGCTTCTACATTAGATTCTTTTAAAAAACACCTTATAGCTCACTATCTTTCTCTACCTTGACCGCTTGCACTTGCGTATTTCCCGGAATAATTTGGTTGTAACATTTTCTTTCATTAGTATTATATATATTTATATATGTATTATAGTATTTATGTATTTCTATGTAGGTATAAGTAATTTATATGTATGACTATTTATTGTTATTAATTATATAAATACACCTAAGTAGCTTATTTACTTACCTATACAATATATTGCCTAAAATGTATACCAGCCCACTAGTTCAACTTTTTATTTTCCTGTACCCTAAGGTTGCCTGGAAGAAATTGCTGCATAGCAATAAGGCCGCCTATTTGTACTACTATTTGTTTCATTTAATTTAATTTTCACTTGTGTCTTTTCTGTGCAATAAAGTATATTCTTATCTTATCTTATCTTACTCCCTGCTACTACTTGATACTCCCTGCTACTCTGATACTCCCTGCTACTACTTGATACTCCCTGTTACTCTGATACTCCCTGCTACTACTTGATACTCCCTGCTACTCTGATACTCCCTGCTACTACTTGATACTCCCTGCTACTCTGATACTCCCTGCTACTACTTGATACTCCCTGCTACTCTGATACTCCCTGCTACTACTTGATACTCCCTGCTACTCTGATACTCCCTGCTACTACTTGATACTCCCTGCTACTCTGATACTCCCTGCTACTACCTGCTACTCTGTGCGTCTCCCTGCTACACTGTGCTACTCGCTGCTAATCTGTGCTACTCCTTGTTACTACCTGCTACTCTATGCTACTCGCTGCTACTCTGATACTCCCTGCTACATCTGCTACTCCCTGCTACTACCTACTACTCTGATACTCCCTGCTACTCTGATACTCCCTGCTACTACCTACTACTCTGTGCGTCTCCCTGCTACACTGTGCTACTCGCTGCTAATCTGTGCTACTCCTTGTTACTACCTGCTACTCTATGCTACTCGCTGCTACTCTGATACTCCCTGCTACATCTGCTACTCCCTGCTACTACCTACTACTCTGATACTCCCTGCTACTCTGATACTCCCTGCTACTACCTACTACTCTGTGCGTCTCCCTGCTACACTGTGCTACTCGCTGCTAATCTGTGCTACTCCTTGTTACTACCTGCTACTCTATGCTACTCGCTGCTACTCTGATACTCCCTGCTACATCTGCTACTCCCTGTTACTCTCTGCTACTCCCAGCTACTCTGTGCTAATCTCTGCTCTGTGCTATTCGTGCACAACTTAGGGCTACCCTAATTTTATATCTAAATTTGAAATCCAAAAATTAGAAACCTAGGTACTTACACGCACCGGCGGGCAGGCGTCTGTATCTAACCAGTGGAATATTTTAATTTGCAACTTGACTAAAGTATAATAGACGACTAACCTTTAACCTAGATTTATTTATAGGTACCAGGCGAGCGACGAGATCAGAATAAATCAAAGATTATCTAGTCTGCACCTACTGCCGCCAATTATGGAGGTATTCTTAGAACAGCTGACATCAGTTTAATCTAGCTTGTTAGTAGCAAAAAAAAGTGCCTACTTATCAGTTTGGTTATACTTTTAGAATCACAGTTTCAGCTGAAAATGTAAAGATTTTGGTTAGTTTGCTAAGTCCGCTACTAAAACAATACGATTGACTTTAGTATTCTGCTAATTTTATCTTATTGTGGTAAAATTTGGGACATTTATAATTTGTTTCTGTTTTTTATATGGTTCAGCTAGAATGTAATCCACCTTACATCAAATAAATATTTATAACTAAATTAGGTCTGAGTGAGAAATAGCCCAACTTAAATATGTATTTATATTCGGATGGGTTGGACAAAATAGAATCATCTGGTTGGGCTTATTTTGGCCAACAGAATACCTCTGCCTCTCGGACTCTCTCGAGCTATTTCAGGGACATGCAGATTGATTAATCAATATCACCCACCTTGGTTTCCTAATATTTCTTCCATGGTGGACTGGGAGCGAGAGAAAACCGTGTGCCAGCTGCCTTTCCTCCCGGAAATGCTGTCAAAACCAGCTAAGGGATCTGAGGGATTCTGTATTATTGTATTTAGGCGATGGGCTGACTACCTGTCACTACAGCAATATACCTACAAATCTGTCTTAAATAACCCTCAACTTTATCAGATGTGGCGAAACGACCTTTTTTTAAGGTCGTTTACGCTCTGGCTACCCTATTAGGGATAAAGACGTGATATATGATGTATGTACGATTTCGAAATATAGGCTTCTAAAAAAAAAAACTTTTTTTTGTAGCCCTGAATTCCCCTTCTCTCTTTGAAGGTTTTCCTTCCCTGAATTCATTTTTATGTCTAGGTTAATGATTTGTCCTACATTACACGTTAGTTAATAAGTTGCGTACACAACTTACAAAGTAGTAAACGCGCAATAAAAGAGAACTATAATTTATGGCAATGAATCTTCTATGCTCTTTCAACTTTAAGATCTCTACATTGTCACTAAACGGGTCTACTCTTTTCTCATAAACAACACTCAAATTATCAACTTTTAAAGTTTCTCCTCATAAATTACTTAGTAACAAACATAAAAATACCGGGTCTAATAAATATAATGATGACCCCTGACTGAAAATTGCGGGCCTCCCATTCAAATGATGCTTGAGTAATTTTGTATGAAAAGCAATTTTTTCATATTTCGATTTATATTCTTTGCGGAAAATCGTTCATAGCGAATAAAGTTATTTTCATTTCATTTTAGTTTTATGGGTAGGTTCATTTTATACCCTAAAGACTGGTTTTTTTTTCAATTTAAATTTTGTTACCATGTTTGTTACTGTCAAAGGCCATGTGTAAAGGTCGCGGGTCGCGTGTGCTGTGCATCCTTGCATCGCTGCACTTGGGCTTCTATTGTTTATATCTATAGGCTATGGCGGACACTGTCATGGGTACAACTGAATAGTAACTGCATTACAATGTGAGTACATATATACATATAATCAAGCGTTTATCCTTAATGGGGTAGGCAGAGCGTAAACGACCTGAACAAAGGTCGTTTCGCCACGTCTGACAAAGTTTTGAGGGTTATTTATAATAGATTTGTAGGTATATTGCTGTAGTGACAGATTGTCAGCCCATCGAATAAATTGCAATATACTGAAACCATCGAATTTCTAAGCTGGTTTTTACAGCATGCCCGGGAGGAAATGCAGCTGGCACATTGTATGTTTTTCTATTGCTGCCAGTTCAGCATGGAAGTAGTGCACGTTTATTTTCACTCAGTTTATGTGTGTGTGTGTGTTGTTTATTCATTACGGTAAGTGTTGCATGTTTAGGTCGTTGTTATTGACAGTAACCGAATCTCGAGGTTGAGGTGTTGTTGTGACTACAAAGCGCGTAATATTGTATTGTAGTGGTGTATAGCATAGGAAATTACATGCTAAATTTATACAATGAATGAGTTCATACTTTAAGCCACTTTTGATTTTTCCACATAGGTTTTTTGTTTTGCACGTTACTTGTGAATTCTGGTAAAATCTTAGTATTAAGTAGTCTCGTCCTGGGATGGAGAGGCAAGAGACTCATAGCACGGGGTATCCTACTTTGAGCTCCTGTCTTCCACAAAATAACAAGAAGATTATATTTTTATTGGTGTAAGATAAAAATGTGCTATGTATTTATTTAGTCTTCGTTTAAAGTTTTATTATCTCAATCACATTGATCATATCGTGTATTTGCGTTATTTCTGTGTGATCACCATACATATTATTATAGCCACTTAATACAGAAGCAAAGTATCAGACACATTCTTTTAATATTATCTTTTTAAACCGTCTGACGCAATAGTTTCGATGAATGGTACGCGTGCGACGTGCGTCATCATTTTATGCAGTTTTGTTACGGGAGTTGGTTGCATTTAATAATACTCTCTTACGTCCACGCTATGCCTGATTATTTCTTCTTCACATACCGTGAAAATATGTTGAACGTAATAGTAGCCATAAAATATAAACGATACAGGGTTATTTTGTAGGTTATCCTAGTAAGATGATCCGTATGTATTGCGTACTGTATTATTGTTTTAATTGAATAAATATCTTTTTATTTTACTAAGACCGAGTGCAAACTAAAATGGGTTGGTGTGGCAACGATATTGAATAACTTTCAATGTCAAACATTCTATGTTTACAAAAACATAAAAATAAAGTTACCTCTCTCTTACTCTCTGTCTGAATTTTATTTTATGGAGCAATTTATTTTTCGTAAACATATAATGTTCGACATTGTAACAATATTTTATCAGTGTAATAATATTTGAAAGATAATTATAGTTTGTCCTACATTCGTGCAACCAAAACGTACTTATTTCCACAAAAACAATAATCGAAAATTGGAAAAACAACAATAAAAGAATCACAACAGATGTGAAAGTGGTGAGTAATAAAGGTCATTTGGACGAGGTGAACATCGCGTCAGGGCAAAGACTCCAGGGCTGTTAGTCCATTCATATCGATCGGAAATGTGACGACAAACATAATACATTATACCTAGTTAATAATATATAGATAATAATGTAACGTTCTTAATTAGGGTGGATCCCAACGAACACGATTGGCGAATAACTTTGAAAAATCTCTAGTTTAATATGTAATAGGCATTTTTGTATGGGAAACCAGCTCTCTACCTTGAGGTTTCAAGCATGACAGCGGTTTATTCGAACATTACACGAGTTTAGCTACGGAATATAAAATTATGGCTTGACCCGATTGGACGATCATGGGTTTATGCAATAAATCCGGTGAGAATGAAATGTTATACCATTTTTTTTTATATAACCTTAGTATTTGCAATTAACCATCTGTAAACCATTTGTTAAAAAGTCGATGGGACTGGAGCTTAGTGCACTGTCTGCCGTGTCGTGTGGGTTAAAGTACTCGTAACGAGGTACCCTGTGTAACAACCCCCCCCCCCTTCCCCTCCTAAAAATAACCCTATCAACCCTAAGTAATTGACCCCTAGATATATTGATATGTGAAAGGAAGTGTGAGAGAGGTGTGGAGGAGAGGTAGGAATGTGGAGCGGAGAGGATGAGAGGAAGGGAAGAGTGATTGGAATAAGATTGAATGATGGCTAGCAATAAAGTTACAAATATGGCTCGTGATTGTGATCGTCTAGTATTATAGTTAGGACCGTACGTTGTGTGATAGTATTTATAAAAGTAACCCAAATCCTTTAAAGTGGTAGTGGGATGTCATAACTTAGCTCTCTTTAGGTTCTTGGGACAACATGGGGACAGTGCGCAGCGGGATAACGGAACCTCCGATTCCAGCTCCAACCATTCGCTGGTAGAGGATTTATGTGCTCGCCAACCATCAACGAATGAGATTTACTTCAATTACCAATTCCCAGATACTAATAAAGGCAGTAAATAGCCTAGGAACTTGTCCTTGATGCAAAACCCATCATGCGAGCCCCAGAAAAGGAAAGAGGAGGCACTTCTGTGCCCTCCAATTGGTTTTTGTTTTGGCCAAGCCTCAGGCCAGAGATAAGTGACAGCGCACTTAGGAGTTTTGGAACGAGTCCAGATTGATGAACAGCATCATGTAAAATATAATTAATTTGAGCTGATTTATTGGTCAGCCAACCAAGACAGAGCAAGTCATGTCTGATGTAATTTGTAGTAAGTTGTGATGTCCAATTGAGAAACATTGTCCCAACAAAGGTTTTATAAATTGTTGTCCAGCTATGCTGGAAGCACCGACTATGAAACTGCACCAGTCATCGATCTCCACTTATGATATGCACATCCAGGAGTCAGTTGAATAGATAGGGATGCCGAAGCTAGTCCCAGATAATATAACAATCATTCACACCGCAAGCCATAGTTTCGTTGTAGATATAGGAGTGATAGGCAAGAGCAAGTAGTGACTGATTGTCAGACTTCTTTAGTGCAAAATAAGCTTCTGTGATCTAAATGCTGTTACAGACATATCGAATGCTAAGATGTAGTATGTGATGGAGGTTTGACCATGGCTGACACCATGTCGCTCAATTGACATCAAGTCAAGTAGTATTTCAGTAGTATAATGGCTTATCAAAGCCAACTGACCATAAATCAGTTATATAAAATTCACATAAAGTGAATATATATATAAATTTAATTCCAGACCCGTTCCAGGGTAATTTGAGGTTGTAGGTAGGATTCAGATAACATCATCCCACATTCCATGTTGTATTGGTTTGGTAAGTACAATGAATACTCCCATTAGGTATTTGGACCATAGTCCCAATCAGTTGTAAGTATAAAACCCACACATCAGTAGGTATATTATCAAAGATAAACTTTGTCAGTCTGTAGAACAGGATCATCAATTGTATAAAACCTACATAGTAGGTATCAGAGGTGAACGTTCCCACCAAGTTTGTAGCTGGTGTTCTAGAGTCTAGAACGTACATACATATAGGATCATGAATCCAATAAATGTTTCAAAACATTGTCCGTTGAACATATTTCACAATAAAGTGAATATAAAATCAATTCAGTATCCACTGCCAGAATAAGCATGTAGGTATGAATGACTCATACATAGGTATTGAATCCACAGTTAAGTGAATATAAATCAGTTCAGTAGTTTATTTGAGAAGAATAGGTAAGTATTTTGTCTCCTCTGCCAGGATAGGTAGGTATGAACAATTCATACATAGATATAGTTATAAAAACATAGAATGTATTAAAATAATTTATACATTCCACTGCTGGGCATCTCATGAAACATTAGGATGATGCTTCTCTGCTTAAAGGGAAGGTAAGGCAGGAATTTTGGTAAAGGGAAGGGAGAGAACTACCTACCTAAACACAAACTAGGATCCCAAATAGCTACCCCCACCTACTTTCCTAGATATTGTTCTAATTCTTATTTATTATTACCTAGGTTAACCTATCCATCTAAACCTACCCCTACCTAACCTACTCCTACAATGTACCTAAACTGCCTATTTACCTAACCGCTTAGCTGTGTATAAATTATGTAGTTGCATGCTAAACCGACCTACAATCCTACATATATCTCATTAACCGTACCTATCATATAAGAAATATTGGAAATTATATAGAACGGCCTTTGGCAAGTATGAAATATCATAAAAAAGGATTGTTAATTGAACAGGGAAAAACCTTGTCAATAAACAAAGTCTGAAGTGGACAAGATAATTAAATAAATGTAGAAATGGTAAAGTAAATAAAACACGATGTAAATTCCTTTAGAATCCTTGTAGGTGGCACTCCACCAGCTCTGCAAGACTCCACTGTCAGCATCCTCCACTTCACCATGTAAAAGAACAGCTGATCGTCAGGTCACCGCCCTCCGTCCTCCACAGGAACAACTGATGGCACCAACATCCCACCAAAGTAGGCCTCATGGTTGCCTCCCGGCTGCATACTCTCCTCTCCTCTTTGATGTGTACACTTTCACTGGTAAAAGTCAACTAAACTTCAAGTAAAACTAAACTTCCACTCAAACTAAAACTCCAGGTCGACTAAACTTCTCCCTGCTCGGTCCCAGACGCTATTTTCTTCCACGGCGTCCTTCTCCATCCCTCGTCGCCCCCCGTCCTCCAAATTCCAGCCCCATTCCCCCTTCTCGAGCCCCTGACTGTTTTATCTTCCCTCTTATATCCCATTTTCTTGATAGTTCTCCCATTCTCCTCCAGATGGCACCGCGTGTCCTTCTCGTTCTCTGTGTTCGATCTCGCTATAATATTAGTTCTCCACTCAATCAACACTAGATTGGCATTAGTTTCTCGTTTATAGTGATTCTCCTACCAATCTGATAGATGGCGTTATTTGTATTTTAAAACAATGATTAAGTTTTGAATAGCAGAAGCTAAGTTTATTACAATCGCCCCCATTTTGATGAGAAAAATCGTGTTTTAGATCGAATGGAGTAAAATTTTACAGATACAATAAGATACAAACAAATACAATAAGATTTCAAACAGATGTCGCCCCCAAAATTCTATGAAATTCGATCAAAACCGATTTTTCGAAGAAAAATCCACTAATAAAATAGAAAATCAGACGTTCCTATAATAATTAAATATGAAAGCTATTGCCCCGCCCCCATAGTAAGTGAATCTTATTACCTAAAGAAAAGAAAACATAAAATATGAAAAATATCCCCATAAATAACTAGGTGTATATAAAAAAACACAAATCCTGAAACTAGATCGCCCCCTTGATGAACGAATTGTATTATCTTAAGGATACTAAACACTTCTGATTCTAACCATATCTAAGTTGAAAATTAAGACCCGCCCCCAAAATCTATAAGTTTGTAAAACTTTAATTCAACAATTGTCTAAAAATGTTTTCGTAAATGTCCGGATAAATATTCTTAAAATTTTAAAGTGAATTAAAACTAAAATTTACATTGGGCATTGTTGACAAACTGTTCATTTGAATACCTATCAACTCTAGGTAAACAAAAATTATGATAAGATTAATTTTAGATTAGAAATTACTTTGCTAATACCCCTCTCAGTGATCCGAAGTACCAGCCTGCTTTCATAAAACACCCAAATAGGTTAAACATATCTGGCTAAAGCTTAACAATGCAGATATTTAATTGAGAAAATTTAATCAAGCATTTAAGTCAAATTATCATCCCCACTTTACCTATTCCATCCATAGCAAGATACGAGTAGTAAAATTATAATATTACTGATTCTACCAGTTCGTATCAAATCCATGCCATTTGTTGTGTGTAAATAATTTGTAAAGTCTGTAAAGGTACTTTGTCAGAGTAGATGCTTGCAAAGATACCTCGAATAACGATTCTACAAAGATCCATAACTAACCATTGTGCTTAATTAGTCATCTGTCCGCAAAATCGCTACAGAAGTAAACTCAGAGTGTAATGAGGTGATTTGTTCCCAAACTATGCCCAACACAATAGTTGAGTCTAAGCAAATAACAACCAAAAATTATAAGATTCCAAAATCTATTTACTACCCATCAAGTGTGGATGGAGTTAATACATATTTTTGTTTGTTTTAATATGTTGTGAAATAGATGAAAACAAGCCAGGCCCCCAAACCATCTTAAAGGCATTGTAGCAAGTTAATAGAGAATGTTTAAAACCTTCTAAAATTTAATATCTAGTTCTCCTCTTTACTTTAACTATTTATTTACGCCAATATGCTAAAACAGCTATTTCGCTAAACTTTACGCCAAAATGCCAAAAGAGCCTTTACGCCAAAATGCTTAGAGACATAACGCCAAAATTCCAAACACAACAAACTTACTGGATTTTATTTATTCTGCAATTACGCCAAATGCATAAAAATAATTATGTATCTTTTGAATACGCTATCTGCTTGCCCTAAAAATAAAACTACGCCTAAGCAAAACTATCTAGAAATGCTATGCAAAATCTGCTAACCTAATAACTGTTACACACTAAATTTGAAATACGCCAATGCACAAAAATACCTACATCTTACTAAACAATCTATCAACCAACAAGCCTCCATGAATATCTTTTCCAATACTATTATTAGTCATGAATATCTTTCCTATTACTATTAATTTATTTTTATCCAGACTTTTACAAAAATATATCTAATAAATATAAAATTATTACTTTAAATATTGAACATTAGAATAAACTAAAAAAACTGAAAGTTTTAATTGCCTTATTTTTTTTTTTTATAATATTGGACAATAACCTGATAAAAAGCTTTGAATTTATTTACTTTATTACAAGTGTTAATTTATTTAGTAAACTCAATTTCTATTAAGATATCTCAATATTCAACCAAAAGAAAAAGACTAAATGAATTTAAAGGAAAAGACTAAATGAAAATAAAACTAATATTCAAATTAAAACATAAGGTAAATAAGCTGTTTATACTATCTATAGCTGCCATTAAGTATACCATAACACCCCCATTAGAAATACCCCATAACTATATAAGTTGACCATCAAATAGAATGTTCAAAATCATTATGATAAAACTCATTCCGATGATTTAAAACTCTGATACCAATGAAATTTAAAAGGTAAATACTATAGATTATTCCAATCCATACCAATGATACTTCTGCAAACAATCTAAGTAGTAATAAATAAAATCAGTTCGAATTAAAGATGAAGCTTTCTTATTTGTTCCGGAATATGATATTACCCAAAGGCCGTTCCCAAATGAAACACAAAATCATATAAAGGTTGTAGAAATCAAAATAAAATATTGCCGCCATTTGCACAGATATATTACCAAAGCCGTCCTATCAAACAATCAAAACAAATTCTATTAATTAAACAAGTATTCTGTTAGCCAAAGTGAAATATGCATTATCCAACAAATTTAGGACATAATTAAAAAAATGTTCCATCCTTTTGTTCTATAATAAAGATACTATGCTATTAAATAGAACTGCATACGCAGAATGCCTACTCCTAGTTGTCTTTGAATAAAAACATAGTAGGAACTTGTTGGAAAATGACTGTCCTAAAGCACCTGAAAATATCTCAAAACACAGGTAAAGTATTTAAAAACTTTCCTCCTAGCTATAGGCGACTTACGTGAAAGATTTCCTGCGGGGACTTGGCACTATCACTATTTAAACACCGCACATAAACACACAAACACACGTAAACTTTTTCCACTTGATTTTTTCACTTGTTGTCCCCGACAAACACTAGGAAACTTGGTGTTTAACTCGGAATGAACGCTCACCAACTCTAGCGTACAAAATGTACTACATATAATACGAAAACTAGCATAAACTATTGAAAACAACGAAATTAAACTAGCCGAGTAAAATTATTTTCAAAAGAACTGTCATAACTTTCTCGGTTTTCCTGAACCTCACGTAATTATATGAAAGACAAGGATAAGTAATCAAATCTACTAAGGAAAACAGTATTTCTATCTCTCTCTGACGTTTTTAGTGTTTGACGTTTCGATCAATCGATTGAAGATCGATTGACGTCAAGCAAAATTACGTTCAAAATTCAACAATTAATTCGCAAGATTTTCATGTTTATATTATATTTTACCCGTAAAATAGATTATAAAATGAAACAAACTAAATGATTTATATCAAATATTTAAGTATTGCATAGAAAACAAATATACTAAGTCAAAACTATTTAAAATGTCAAAATTTTACGTTAATGAAATAAATATCTGGTAGTAGAGCATAGGTTTTGAACGCACCCCAGGTGTCAACATTAGTGTTGGCATAATAAGCGGATTTTCCCTAATTGTGTGGAATTCATGCTGGCCTGGGAACGAGAGAAAAACATAGAATGTGCCAGCCGCACTTCCTCCCGGGCACGCTGCAAAAACCAGCTAAGGGATCCGAGGGTTCCAGCACATTGCAATTCAGGCGATGGGACGACAACCTGTCACTAAACCTTCAAATCTATCTCAAATAACCCTCAAAGCCCTATCAGAGGCGGCGAAACGACCCCCGCCCAGGCCGTCCACGCTCCGCCCCCCCCCACCAGGGAAACAGGCGCGACCATATGCATGCATGTATGTATGTGTGGAATTCATAAAGTGTAAGCTAAACAAAGATATCGAACTGCGATACTTTTTTTTAAAATATAAAAAAAAACTTAATTAAGAAATTAATCATGCAATTACCAAGTTACTTGAAAAAAGTGAGAAGTTGACTGATAGAATGTTAAACTATATGAAACCTAGCGAAAATTAAAATGGAAGCTATGTACTGATACTGATATTTATTTATGTGCAAAAATGCTATGTTACTTGTTATTTGAGATGAATTACCGAATTATCAAAACATTGTTCTGAAAGGGTTTTGATTAAATAAGTGATAAAATAGATATTGTCTTTTCTCAAGGAAGGAATACTTCCCAATTCTATTTAAAGATAACATAAATAATACCTAGATATTATGATAACAATTTCCTGACTTTGTTCTTAGTTATCAATTCGAACTAATTTGTAATTTTTCAAAATAATTTATAAAGGTAATTCTACATTGAAAACTGGCAACACCGATTTTCTAATGTCATATCATATGTTGAATGTTGATAACCCAATCTATTTTCTTTTCAGAGCAAATCCAACCCATTCTAATCCCCAAACCGAAGTCTTAGTGTCCCTATCCTACAGGTTCCTAGCCAGCAAATGGCTGACGCACACACCTCCCGCCGTCACACGACCCAATAAGTCCCAAGAAGAGAACATCAGAGAGACAACCCACTTTGCAAACCACTCTCCGTTTCAATGAGCAATGGACCAAATTATGATCCTGGTCACGGCACCAATTGTAACAACCCCCCCCCCTACCCCTCCTAAAAATAACCCTATCAACCCTAAGTAATTGACCCCTAGATATATTGATATGTGAAAGGAAGTGTGAGAGAGGTGTGGAGGAGAGGTAGGAATGTGGAGCGGAGAGGATGAGAGGAAGGGAAGAGTGATTGGAATAAGATTGAATGATGGCTAGCAATAAAGTTACAAATATGGCTCGTGATTGTGATCGTCTAGTATTATAGTTAGGACCGTACGTTGTGTGATAGTATTTATAAAAGTAACCCAAATCCTTTAAAGTGGTAGTGGGATGTCATAACTTAGCTCTCTTTAGGTTCTTGGGACAACATGGGGACAGTGCGCAGCGGGATAACGGAACCTCCGATTCCAGCTCCAACCATTCGCTGGTAGAGGATTTATGTGCTCGCCAACCATCAACGAATGAGATTTACTTCAATTACCAATTCCCAGATACTAATAAAGGCAGTAAATAGCCTAGGAACTTGTCCTTGATGCAAAACCCATCATGCGAGCCCCAGAAAAGGAAAGAGGAGGCACTTCTGTGCCCTCCAATTGGTTTTTGTTTTGGCCAAGCCTCAGGCCAGAGATAAGTGACAGCGCACTTAGGAGTTTTGGAACGAGTCCAGATTGATGAACAGCATCATGTAAAATATAATTAATTTGAGCTGATTTATTGGTCAGCCAACCAAGACAGAGCAAGTCATGTCTGATGTAATTTGTAGTAAGTTGTGATGTCCAATTGAGAAACATTGTCCCAACAAAGGTTTTATAAATTGTTGTCCAGCTATGCTGGAAGCACCGACTATGAAACTGCACCAGTCATCGATCTCCACTTATGATATGCACATCCAGGAGTCAGTTGAATAGATAGGGATGCCGAAGCTAGTCCCAGATAATATAACAATCATTCACACCGCAAGCCATAGTTTCGTTGTAGATATAGGAGTGATAGGCAAGAGCAAGTAGTGACTGATTGTCAGACTTCTTTAGTGCAAAATAAGCTTCTGTGATCTAAATGCTGTTACAGACATATCGAATGCTAAGATGTAGTATGTGATGGAGGTTTGACCATGGCTGACACCATGTCGCTCAATTGACATCAAGTCAAGTAGTATTTCAGTAGTATAATGGCTTATCAAAGCCAACTGACCATAAATCAGTTATATAAAATTCACATAAAGTGAATATATATATAAATTTAATTCCAGACCCGTTCCAGGGTAATTTGAGGTTGTAGGTAGGATTCAGATAACATCATCCCACATTCCATGTTGTATTGGTTTGGTAAGTACAATGAATACTCCCATTAGGTATTTGGACCATAGTCCCAATCAGTTGTAAGTATAAAACCCACACATCAGTAGGTATATTATCAAAGATAAACTTTGTCAGTCTGTAGAACAGGATCATCAATTGTATAAAACCTACATAGTAGGTATCAGAGGTGAACGTTCCCACCAAGTTTGTAGCTGGTGTTCTAGAGTCTAGAACGTACATACATATAGGATCATGAATCCAATAAATGTTTCAAAACATTGTCCGTTGAACATATTTCACAATAAAGTGAATATAAAATCAATTCAGTATCCACTGCCAGAATAAGCATGTAGGTATGAATGACTCATACATAGGTATTGAATCCACAGTTAAGTGAATATAAATCAGTTCAGTAGTTTATTTGAGAAGAATAGGTAAGTATTTTGTCTCCTCTGCCAGGATAGGTAGGTATGAACAATTCATACATAGATATAGTTATAAAAACATAGAATGTATTAAAATAATTTATACATTCCACTGCTGGGCATCTCATGAAACATTAGGATGATGCTTCTCTGCTTAAAGGGAAGGTAAGGCAGGAATTTTGGTAAAGGGAAGGGAGAGAACTACCTACCTAAACACAAACTAGGATCCCAAATAGCTACCCCCACCTACTTTCCTAGATATTGTTCTAATTCTTATTTATTATTACCTAGGTTAACCTATCCATCTAAACCTACCCCTACCTAACCTACTCCTACAATGTACCTAAACTGCCTATTTACCTAACCGCTTAGCTGTGTATAAATTATGTAGTTGCATGCTAAACCGACCTACAATCCTACATATATCTCATTAACCGTACCTATCATATAAGAAATATTGGAAATTATATAGAACGGCCTTTGGCAAGTATGAAATATCATAAAAAAGGATTGTTAATTGAACAGGGAAAAACCTTGTCAATAAACAAAGTCTGAAGTGGACAAGATAATTAAATAAATGTAGAAATGGTAAAGTAAATAAAACACGATGTAAATTCCTTTAGAATCCTTGTAGGTGGCACTCCACCAGCTCTGCAAGACTCCACTGTCAGCATCCTCCACTTCACCATGTAAAAGAACAGCTGATCGTCAGGTCACCGCCCTCCGTCCTCCACAGGAACAACTGATGGCACTGAACAAAGGTCGTTTCGCCACGTCTGACAAAGTTTTGAGGGTTATTTATAATAGATTTGTAGGTATATTGCTGTAGTGACAGATTGTCAGCCCATCGAATAAATTGCAATATACTGAAACCATCGAATTTCTAAGCTGGTTTTTACAGCATGCCCGGGAGGAAATGCAGCTGGCACATTGTATGTTTTTCTATTGCTGCCAGTTCAGCATGGAAGTAGTGCACGTTTATTTTCACTCAGTTTATGTGTGTGTGTGTGTTGTTTATTCATTACGGTAAGTGTTGCATGTTTAGGTCGTTGTTATTGACAGTAACCGAATCTCGAGGTTGAGGTGTTGTTGTGACTACAAAGCGCGTAATATTGTATTGTAGTGGTGTATAGCATAGGAAATTACATGCTAAATTTATACAATGAATGAGTTCATACTTTAAGCCACTTTTGATTTTTCCACATAGGTTTTTTGTTTTGCACGTTACTTGTGAATTCTGGTAAAATCTTAGTATTAAGTAGTCTCGTCCTGGGATGGAGAGGCAAGAGACTCATAGCACGGGGTATCCTACTTTGAGCTCCTGTCTTCCACAAAATAACAAGAAGATTATATTTTTATTGGTGTAAGATAAAAATGTGCTATGTATTTATTTAGTCTTCGTTTAAAGTTTTATTATCTCAATCACATTGATCATATCGTGTATTTGCGTTATTTCTGTGTGATCACCATACATATTATTATAGCCACTTAATACAGAAGCAAAGTATCAGACACATTCTTTTAATATTATCTTTTTAAACCGTCTGACGCAATAGTTTCGATGAATGGTACGCGTGCGACGTGCGT
Organism: Scrobipalpa costella; assembly: GCA_949820665.1. NCBI lineage: Eukaryota > Metazoa > Arthropoda > Insecta > Lepidoptera > Gelechiidae > Scrobipalpa > Scrobipalpa costella. Next base: position 25,645,717 of record OX463297.1, read on the forward strand.
CATCATTTTATGCAGTTTTGTTACGGGAGTTGGTTGCATTTAATAATACTCTCTTACGTCCACGCTATGCCTGATTATTTCTTCTTCACATACCGTGAAAATATGTTGAACGTAATAGTAGCCATAAAATATAAACGATACAGGGTTATTTTGTAGGTTATCCTAGTAAGATGATCCGTATGTATTGCGTACTGTATTATTGTTTTAATTGAATAAATATCTTTTTATTTTACTAAGACCGAGTGCAAACTAAAATGGGTTGGTGTGGCAACGATATTGAATAACTTTCAATGTCAAACATTCTATGTTTACAAAAACATAAAAATAAAGTTACCTCTCTCTTACTCTCTGTCTGAATTTTATTTTATGGAGCAATTTATTTTTCGTAAACATATAATGTTCGACATTGTAACAATATTTTATCAGTGTAATAATATTTGAAAGATAATTATAGTTTGTCCTACATTCGTGCAACCAAAACGTACTTATTTCCACAAAAACAATAATCGAAAATTGGAAAAACAACAATAAAAGAATCACAACAGATGTGAAAGTGGTGAGTAATAAAGGTCATTTGGACGAGGTGAACATCGCGTCAGGGCAAAGACTCCAGGGCTGTTAGTCCATTCATATCGATCGGAAATGTGACGACAAACATAATACATTATACCTAGTTAATAATATATAGATAATAATGTAACGTTCTTAATTAGGGTGGATCCCAACGAACACGATTGGCGAATAACTTTGAAAAATCTCTAGTTTAATATGTAATAGGCATTTTTGTATGGGAAACCAGCTCTCTACCTTGAGGTTTCAAGCATGACAGCGGTTTATTCGAACATTACACGAGTTTAGCTACGGAATATAAAATTATGGCTTGACCCGATTGGACGATCATGGGTTTATGCAATAAATCCGGTGAGAATGAAATGTTATACCATTTTTTTTTATATAACCTTAGTATTTGCAATTAACCATCTGTAAACCATTTGTTAAAAAGTCGATGGGACTGGAGCTTAGTGCACTGTCTGCCGTGTCGTGTGGGTTAAAGTACTCGTAACGAGGTACCCTGTGTAACAACCCCCCCCCCCTACCCCTCCTAAAAATAACCCTATCAACCCTAAGTAATTGACCCCTAGATATATTGATATGTGAAAGGAAGTGTGAGAGAGGTGTGGAGGAGAGGTAGGAATGTGGAGCGGAGAGGATGAGAGGAAGGGAAGAGTGATTGGAATAAGATTGAATGATGGCTAGCAATAAAGTTACAAATATGGCTCGTGATTGTGATCGTCTAGTATTATAGTTAGGACCGTACGTTGTGTGATAGTATTTATAAAAGTAACCCAAATCCTTTAAAGTGGTAGTGGGATGTCATAACTTAGCTCTCTTTAGGTTCTTGGGACAACATGGGGACAGTGCGCAGCGGGATAACGGAACCTCCGATTCCAGCTCCAACCATTCGCTGGTAGAGGATTTATGTGCTCGCCAACCATCAACGAATGAGATTTACTTCAATTACCAATTCCCAGATACTAATAAAGGCAGTAAATAGCCTAGGAACTTGTCCTTGATGCAAAACCCATCATGCGAGCCCCAGAAAAGGAAAGAGGAGGCACTTCTGTGCCCTCCAATTGGTTTTTGTTTTGGCCAAGCCTCAGGCCAGAGATAAGTGACAGCGCACTTAGGAGTTTTGGAACGAGTCCAGATTGATGAACAGCATCATGTAAAATATAATTAATTTGAGCTGATTTATTGGTCAGCCAACCAAGACAGAGCAAGTCATGTCTGATGTAATTTGTAGTAAGTTGTGATGTCCAATTGAGAAACATTGTCCCAACAAAGGTTTTATAAATTGTTGTCCAGCTATGCTGGAAGCACCGACTATGAAACTGCACCAGTCATCGATCTCCACTTATGATATGCACATCCAGGAGTCAGTTGAATAGATAGGGATGCCGAAGCTAGTCCCAGATAATATAACAATCATTCACACCGCAAGCCATAGTTTCGTTGTAGATATAGGAGTGATAGGCAAGAGCAAGTAGTGACTGATTGTCAGACTTCTTTAGTGCAAAATAAGCTTCTGTGATCTAAATGCTGTTACAGACATATCGAATGCTAAGATGTAGTATGTGATGGAGGTTTGACCATGGCTGACACCATGTCGCTCAATTGACATCAAGTCAAGTAGTATTTCAGTAGTATAATGGCTTATCAAAGCCAACTGACCATAAATCAGTTATATAAAATTCACATAAAGTGAATATATATATAAATTTAATTCCAGACCCGTTCCAGGGTAATTTGAGGTTGTAGGTAGGATTCAGATAACATCATCCCACATTCCATGTTGTATTGGTTTGGTAAGTACAATGAATACTCCCATTAGGTATTTGGACCATAGTCCCAATCAGTTGTAAGTATAAAACCCACACATCAGTAGGTATATTATCAAAGATAAACTTTGTCAGTCTGTAGAACAGGATCATCAATTGTATAAAACCTACATAGTAGGTATCAGAGGTGAACGTTCCCACCAAGTTTGTAGCTGGTGTTCTAGAGTCTAGAACGTACATACATATAGGATCATGAATCCAATAAATGTTTCAAAACATTGTCCGTTGAACATATTTCACAATAAAGTGAATATAAAATCAATTCAGTATCCACTGCCAGAATAAGCATGTAGGTATGAATGACTCATACATAGGTATTGAATCCACAGTTAAGTGAATATAAATCAGTTCAGTAGTTTATTTGAGAAGAATAGGTAAGTATTTTGTCTCCTCTGCCAGGATAGGTAGGTATGAACAATTCATACATAGATATAGTTATAAAAACATAGAATGTATTAAAATAATTTATACATTCCACTGCTGGGCATCTCATGAAACATTAGGATGATGCTTCTCTGCTTAAAGGGAAGGTAAGGCAGGAATTTTGGTAAAGGGAAGGGAGAGAACTACCTACCTAAACACAAACTAGGATCCCAAATAGCTACCCCCACCTACTTTCCTAGATATTGTTCTAATTCTTATTTATTATTACCTAGGTTAACCTATCCATCTAAACCTACCCCTACCTAACCTACTCCTACAATGTACCTAAACTGCCTATTTACCTAACCGCTTAGCTGTGTATAAATTATGTAGTTGCATGCTAAACCGACCTACAATCCTACATATATCTCATTAACCGTACCTATCATATAAGAAATATTGGAAATTATATAGAACGGCCTTTGGCAAGTATGAAATATCATAAAAAAGGATTGTTAATTGAACAGGGAAAAACCTTGTCAATAAACAAAGTCTGAAGTGGACAAGATAATTAAATAAATGTAGAAATGGTAAAGTAAATAAAACACGATGTAAATTCCTTTAGAATCCTTGTAGGTGGCACTCCACCAGCTCTGCAAGACTCCACTGTCAGCATCCTCCACTTCACCATGTAAAAGAACAGCTGATCGTCAGGTCACCGCCCTCCGTCCTCCACAGGAACAACTGATGGCACCAACATCCCACCAAAGTAGGCCTCATGGTTGCCTCCCGGCTGCATACTCTCCTCTCCTCTTTGATGTGTACACTTTCACTGGTAAAAGTCAACTAAACTTCAAGTAAAACTAAACTTCCACTCAAACTAAAACTCCAGGTCGACTAAACTTCTCCCTGCTCGGTCCCAGACGCTATTTTCTTCCACGGCGTCCTTCTCCATCCCTCGTCGCCCCCCGTCCTCCAAATTCCAGCCCCATTCCCCCTTCTCGAGCCCCTGACTGTTTTATCTTCCCTCTTATATCCCATTTTCTTGATAGTTCTCCCATTCTCCTCCAGATGGCACCGCGTGTCCTTCTCGTTCTCTGTGTTCGATCTCGCTATAATATTAGTTCTCCACTCAATCAACACTAGATTGGCATTAGTTTCTCGTTTATAGTGATTCTCCTACCAATCTGATAGATGGCGTTATTTGTATTTTAAAACAATGATTAAGTTTTGAATAGCAGAAGCTAAGTTTATTACACCTGGTGATGAAGTTTTAAAACGGCATCGTTAGTTTCGGCTTATTAAAACAACGCAAAAAGCCGTATTTGTAATCAGCTCTCAAGAGTGAGAGCGAGTTTGAATTCGTATCAGAAATATAATTTCAGTACAAATTGGCCTGTCAAATCCATACTTAATATTGCTCTCAAGTTCGCTTTATAAATACGAGCTTAAGTGTACTAAAAAGTTTTACAAAAAAAAGGAAGACTTTGCTCTAAAGATCATCATTCATCAGGCATTATTTTGTGGATATTTACATTAGATGTTTCAGAGATTTTTTTTAGTTACTCCCACGCAAGTTATGCAATTTGTTAAATGAAGAAGAAGACCACCCACTCGTAAATAAATGCAAACGTAAAGCTATACAATGCACCTGCACCACTACTACCAATAATTAACAATACATCGAGTGAGCCCTTTCTCTTTTATATCAAGACTGAACTTCCAATATAGCCACGAACTATTTTGTCCAGACACTGATTATTTCGTCAGTCAAGGACGTATGAGGCCAATGATGATGATGATTATGTCCAGTCTCTACCTAGAAGTTATATAATAGAGATTTCAAAATTCTATTCTAATTTCGAAACAAACATTTCAAATGTGGAGTTTCCTACGGCGCAACTAGCCAGCAGCAGCATCAGCGGGTGGGTGGAATAATCCTCTTAATGAAACTCAACTCGCCCTCCCTTGCCTTCCCGACGCAGATGAGTTTGCAAGCTGTTCGCAAACAAGCTGTGAGGGATCACTCGCCGAGTTATAAACCTGGATATCAAATTTTGCCTGACGCAGATCCCACATAACCTACCGCATAACATTTTATGAAATATATACCTAAGTACTTTTATAATTTGAGTACATTGCACGTCTAAACAGTTATAGCAGTTTTCGTACAAAAGTTTCACCTTCGTTTGATCTGTATCTTTTAAAGATTTATTAAATATATTGGTTTCTTCCATGCTGGACTGGGAGAGATAGAAAAACATAGAATGTTCCAGCTGCCCTTCCTCCCGGGCAAGCTGTTGAAGTCAGCAAAAGGGACTCGAGGGTTACCGTGTATTGTAATTTAGGCGATGGGCTGACAACCTGTCACTATAGCAATACATATTACAATCTAAAATTGCCCTCAATTTTTGTCAGACGTGGCGAAAGCGCCTTTTAAGAGGCGTTAAACGCTCAGCCTACCCCGTAAGGGAAAAAGGCGTGATTTATGTATGTATGTATGTATGTATTGGTATATAAAAGATTCACTACATTTTTTACTACTCGTACTCTTTATTTCATATAAATATAATTATTTAAATCAACTTGATTAATCACATTCTAATACAGGTAAAATAGATATTCATATAATCGTTACTCACTGTTACTCAAATTTGAAACGATCTATGTAATATTTATATAATTTGGTCACTTTGAAAACTTGATCACAGCTGCTACTACGCCGTGACTACGAATTCATAAACTTATATAATCTGTGTTTGAAGTTAACTCTTCATGCATGCCTGGTACATGCTGGTACCATTAAAGGACGTTTTATCACAAAAATAAGTAAGCCAGTTAGATAGAGTATCAACAGCATATTAAATTTCCGCCAATTTCTTTATCAAAGACATTAACTTTGTTTTGATTCCATGAAAGGTTACCTAAATTACAACAATAAATGCAACAAAGCACTGTTCCTTTCTTTACTGACTCCATTGGTACTTCTTTCAGAGTAGCTGCTCATTTATTCTTTTGTTTATTGGGCATCCAAATGTCGAAAAAAAATGTACATACCATTTTTCTATAAAAGAACTTTTGCGATATTCCAAGAACCATATTTTAAAGGTCAGTACAAAATCCGGTCAGTTTTATTTGTAAACTAACATAGTCCATCACAAAGAGGAAAATTGGAGCTTTTTATACTCGCTCGTCGGGTTTAATGCCGTTATATATACCACTTGTAAATCACGTTACTTGCTGCTTTTTGCACATGTTTCAGCGTGGAAATGTGGAAATGCGACCGGGCATCCAGAAATTGCGTGATTTATTGCCAATTACGACGGGATTATCCTCGTTACTATCATGTATCTACGGATTTATATTTTTTTTTTTCATCATAAAAAATGCCACGATTTACAACAATTAGGCATTTTGTAAACTTTATCTTCATATTGCACAAAAAATATTTTTCAAAGAACAATAAAACTTCTGCTACACTTTGACAACCCTCAAAACTTGCCAGACGTGGCGGTGAACTTTGTTTGGGTCGTTGACGCTCTGCCTACTCCATTGGGAATACAGGTGTGATAGTATGTATGTATAAAACTTCTAATATAGTGATTAAGTTCTAAAATTCTTCGCCCCGCAATAAGTCACGAATATGCAATTTAGAACAGAAATTCCCGGTCATTTCCCGTTTACATGGTTGCATTAAACTTGCAGCGGCGTGCGATTCAGGAGTTCAGACGGACAACTTGATGCATCGTAATAGAGCTGCACTTGCGGAATACTGAGTGGGAATAAACTGGGTCACCAACTTTAAATAACCAATACGTTGATGCTAAATAATTTTATTGTATTGTGGTGTTTTTCGTAATTGTATATCTGCATAGCGTTTTGACGACCTGATGCTGGTCCGGTTTCCGGCTTTTTCTACTTCACTTTGCCCGGTCTTCGGCATTCGCTGGTGTGAGATCGTTCTCTTCCATATCCGCTTTTATCATGTCTAGCAAGTGCTTCGTGGTCGGGTCTTTTTTTGTTTATCGTAATTGTATATGTATGAAGATTTTTAAACAAACTGATAAATATTAAGTTATTTTTTTACGTACGCACATCTATTTATTTATGCACGCACATTACATTATGATAAAAATTCTTTGATTTACACAGTTTGAAATAAAATAAGTCGTATTACGAGAACGTCATTGATATTGGATAATAATTGTTAAAGGGTAATATAAATATCAAAAAGTATTAAATAGACTTATTTAAAAGAAGATAAAGAAATTTATTCCATGCTGGCCAGGGAGCGAGAGAAAAACATAAATGTACCAGCTGCATTTCTTCGCGGGTATGCTGTACAAACCAGCTGAGGAATTCGAAGTTTTCAGTATATTGTAATTTAGGCGATGGGCTGACAGTCTGTCACTACAGCAATATACCTACAAATCTATCTTATCCGTGATCTTCAGACGTGGCGGAACGATCTTTGTTTAGGTTGTCTACGCTCTGCCTACCCTACTAGGGATAAAGGCGTGATTATATGTATGTTTGTTAAAAGGGGGTAGAGCTACCTATTAAAATATAACTGGCTCAACATGGATACTTCAGACTTATGGCCAGTTAGCAGTGAACACCGTTGTAGTGGTAGAGCTATTATGTAGACGACGTTCTAGTTTTAAGGCCAGCCGCTCCGTCGTTTGTTCTCGCCCTCTAGGCTGGAGTATACGGCTCCAGTTGCTAAGTGTCAGGCAATTTTACAACGACTTGGGCAGCCTTTAGGAGTATCAAGCAAAAACATAGCAGATGGCTTATTTCTTTTTAGATGTTTAGACTCTATCTAACCCAAATGTCATAATTGGGAATATTGCAGGACTTTCTTTTAATTACCTAAATATTTTATGAAAATAAAACATGACTGTCATGCTGTCCTGGGAGCGAGAAAAAAACATAGAATGTGCCAGCTGCATTTACTCCCGAGCATGCTGTAAAAACCAGCCAAGGGATCCGAGGGTTTCAGTATATTGCAATTTAGGCGATGGGCTGACAACCTGTCACTACAGTAATATACCTACAAATATATCTTAAATAACCCTCAAAACTTTGTCAGACGTGGCGGAAGGACCTTTGTTTAGGTCGTTTACGCTCTGCCTACCCCATTAGGGATATAGGCGTGATTAAATGTATGTATGTATGTAAGAAAAACTTTATTAAAACACACAAAAATATTTTTATATTTTTCGTTTTTCGACCTTGGGGAAAGTTGTTCAGTTTCATGGACAGATTCACATCATTTCGGCTGCTTATATCCTTTCGGTTACACCCTGAAGACGGGGAGTAAGGGACAGCGTCCCGCAAACTGTTACTCAGTCAACGGAACTGATCAACTATTAACAATATTTATTTTACAGGAAGTTATTTTTTATCGAAGTGGTAATTGGGATGGGACGTTTATTTTTACTTTTCATCTCCTGAAAGAATTTCCTGGTGATAGTTGTTCCGCTTCGTTGACTGAGCAACCCCTATCAGTTTGCGCCGCGGGTTGTCCCTTACACCTGGTATTGAACTATTTTCCATGCTGGGCTGGGAGTGAGAGAAAATATAGAATGTGCTAGCTGCATTTCCTCCCGAGCATGCTGTAAAAACCAGCTAAGGGATTTGAGGGTTTCAGTATATTGTAATTTAGGCGATGGGCTGACAACCTATCACTACAGCAATATACCTACAAATCTTTCTAGAATGGCCCTCAATACTTTGTGAGACGCGGCGGAACGGCCTTTGTTTAGGTCGTTTACGCTCTGCCTACCCCATTAGGGATAAAGGCGTGATTATATGTTTGTATGTATGTATGTTGAACTATTTTTCTTTCTACATCGTAGCAGTGCTACGCAGCTACGAACGCGGTAGGCGTTGTTAGATTACCAATACAATTTGAAAATTTGATTCGAAATGTGTATTTTGTAGAATGCAATATTTTTGTTTTAGTTATTTTTACTATCAATACAAACAGACCCACAAAGTTTACTATGATTGTTTTGATGTAACCGCGGGATTCAATATGCTTTGTATTGTACTATGCCCATCATTTATACAACTGTCAAAATATTTGTATGCTCATTTGAATCCAACAAATGACTATGGGACAGTTACCGTCCTGTGTAAGACCCTTATCTCCATACCCAAACATGTTTACAACTCGCTGAAATACCTGTCACAAATAAATAGTGTCCCTTCGAAGTACGAATATGTAGGTATGTCTACGTTCTACGTATGGTATTTTATAGAATAGAATTGAATAGAAAATATTTCTTTCTTTCATTTTTAAACCACAAACTGAAAAACGACATCAAATTCCGACTCTACAATCACAAACATCGACCTGGACAAAAATACCCTCAGTCAAATATTCACCGAATTACAGACACCGAATTTACTGTAATAAAAGCCTCCAATTATCTCCTCCATATACCACTAGATATTTTTTTTTTTTAAACTTAATAATTAAAAAAGACTTACCATTTAACACGTAGCAACTTATATCGCGTAATATAACAATAGCACTCCATCCGCTCCGTACCACGTGCGGACTCGAGCGAGCTTGCAAGCAACTGAGCGCCTGCCGCTTGGAGCAGAGCAAGCGAGCAGCGAGCTTACGTACAGTAAGCTGCGAGGAGCAGTACAGTGGGTAGCGATGGGGGGATATATTATTTAGGGGATGGGGGCTTTGGACGTCGATCGATTTGTATGTATGTTACTCTATTATTTTTCAAGTAGGACAGTTATGATGGATGCATTATGATTATGCAAAGGATAAGAGACTAAACGTTAGATATACAATTTTACCTGTTAATAATACTGTAATCAATATTTTGATGGATCCCTTCAGCAGGGTCTAAGAGTAATAAATTCGTTTATTCCAATTTAAAAGCCGATTCATAAGTCGACATATTTTTTGTATAAAAATGAAAAACCTATCTCAAATAGGTTAAGCTTTAGGTGGCCTGTAACGTGCTTACTGACCTGTGAACAATTTGTTTGTTAGTACTACAAAGTAACTTCGAGATTGCCTAATTCACATCTAATGAAGTCAAGGCTAAAATATACGTAATAAAAAGCGGACTTTGATTAAAATCACAGCACGTCTTGATCTAGGCCAAATACCGAAAGAAAGAGAGTTAATTTTCATGAAAAACCCGAGATAAGCTTAAATTTTGTAGACCTGAATCTTGACCCTATTCGGGCTGAACAAAATACTACGCAGTTTCAGGTCATCAACATTTTACGTGTTTCGGAAATAAAGTTTTTCACGGAAACGAAAATGTCAAGGTAACTTTTTAAGGGGATCCCCCGTGCATGCTAGCGCCCTCATCAGTTAAATAGTCGTTACTCACTGAAAACGCAGTCAATCGAATATCCGGTAGATCATATTGGAGTATAAGTACTAAAGTTTATTGTAAGCATTATAAATTAATATTTCGGTGTTCACTGCAGTTACAGATAGCAGAAGCGCTAAAAGTGACAGTCATTCGCAAATGTTCTATCTGTAACGACAACAAACTATAAGTTGCAACTATATGAGGTTCGAAATGTTTTAACCTCAATCTGATCTACCGGATTTTTGATTGATTGTGTTTTCAGTGAATTATGTTTTTTTGACTGATGAGGACGCGACTTAGCCCAGGGTAGCCCCTTAAGCACCTCTTGCGTGAAACTTTACTGTACCACGTAGTTCCTTAACGTAAACGTAGCCACTATTTTCTATTAACTAGCCAACTTACCCACTACCTGAAGCAATACCTGTTACTGGGTCAACAAAACAATTAATATATTGAGATGTATGACGTCTGATCGTCTATTATCTTACTATCAGAAGATATTGGAGGCAATTTTTTGTCTTCAATGTCTTCCATGCTGGAATGGGAGTGAGAGAAAAACATAGAATGTGCCACCTGCATTTCCTCCCGAGCATTCTGTAAAAACCAGCTAAGGGATCTGAGGGTTTCAGTATATTGTAATTTAGGCGATGGTCTGACAACCTGTCACTACAGCAATATACGTACAAATCCTTTTTGAATGGCTCTCAAGACTTTGACTTTGACGTGCCGGAACGGCCTTTGTCTAGGTAGTTTACGCTCTGCCTACCCCATTAGGGATAGATGCGTGATTATATGTATGTATGTATGTCTTGGAGGCAATTCAGATGAGCACAAAATCACAAAATCTTGACTAAAATCGTTACCTGTAATTTTATACCATGAGAGAACAGAAAGGGACGGCAACAAAGGAACGAATCGGTACCATTGTACACAATATAATCTTAACCAGCCTCATTCCATTCATAACTGTAGACTTTGTCATTTTCTATAGAATCAATAATATTCCACTTAAGGATGCCATATGATTCATTCACTTCATTGATTTTCAGTTCACAAATGTCTTTGAGCAGCTTTGATTTCTACGGTACATGTGATATATTGTCGCTTTGTCCTACATTTTCCCGGTCCCTTATTACGTATATTATAGCTTCCACAATCCAATTAATACCTATAGTGAATTTACGTCAGGTACGTCAGCAATAGATACACTTGTCTTACCTACAGATCTTCAACAATCATTGATTACATGAGCAGTCCACTTCAATGGAATCATAGGTTTGTACGAGGCTTTGTCTGAGAGAAATGTCACATATCATGATCACGTCAGATCAGTATTATTGCCCACAATTACAATATGTATTGGTATTGTGGGCTTCTCCGAAACGTAATGTTATTGTTTGCTATTTTGGCTAAGTTTGTGGTTGTCTATGTAATAATATTAAGCTTCATATCAATTTCAAAAATTACGAACGAGAGCTTAAATCCTTTTGAAACTGCGTTTGGTTTTGTATATGAAACTTTTTATAAGACAATTGCAAGGGTCAATTATAATATTAACATTAAGTCATTATCTAAATAGAAAATTTCATCCAAGACGTCTCATCGAGGCAGGGTTCCCAAGAAACTGCCAGCCCTCGGGTCACCGGATGCATCGGTGAGACATTGAGTATGTGAGATAGTGCAGAGAACCTTTAGCGGCCGCACCCCATAGGCCTATGGTCTCTACCGTATATTATATTGACCACACTATAAATCTAAGTTTCCTGGCGTAGTAGTAGTCGTACTACTTAAAACACGATTTTAGGTTTTTTTTTTATCAAATACGCACGTGTCATATTTGTTTAGTTTCGTAAATATTTTGTAAATGCAGGTTTTTAGGTTGGTATCATATTTATGCACTACACAAAAAGTTTAAAAAAAGAACTGCAAATATATTTTTTATTAAACATTGTACAAAATATGGAATCATCAAGTTAAGTAACTCTCCCAAATTATTAACCGTGAAAAACATTACAACAAATTATTAATTTAATTTCTGGTACTACTACTTGGACCGCCGTACACACTCGAAGAATGTGGGTTAAGGGAACAAGCGCTGTGGATTGTACCCAGTGGGTCCAAGGCCAAAGCTTCTTCTTCCGCTCTTAGTACAGCCTCAAACACCTCTCTCTGGACACGCAGTTGCAAATGCTTCGGGAGCTGGCGAGTCTTTTGACATAAGCTCTCGAACAATATCGACAGAGCATCTTGTTGATTTGTCTCCACGTGACTTCTAAAGTCTTCTTGCTGTGTCTGCATTTGTCGTGCCTCGCGGAACATCCCTAAAGTGACTTTGGTCTCAGCTTCCGCTTCTATATTGGACGAACTTGAGTACGGTGACTCTACAGTTTCATTGAAATCAATATTAGCTCCTTGATCGTAAGATTCTTCTTCGCCAATTTGAAGTTCAACGGTTTCTATGCTAGTAGCTAGTTGCTCAGACTGTGTTTGTATGAATCTCATTTGTTCTTCATACTTCCATGGCGTCTTGATGTGGTTAGATGTTCTTCGGCGTCGTAAAGCCTCTCTGTGGCTGTCTCGTAACTTTCTCCAATGAAATTTCGCCTCCAGACCTGCAATAAAATGAAAATAACTAGAAGTTTTATATAATTTCATTCTAAAAGAACAATAGCATAGTTTTAAAAGTATTGTGGATTAATCAAGCTTAATAAAAACACAAAACAACATCGAACAAAGATATAACTGCCATATCAACTTGAAATGATAGTACTCACCGTTTTTCATCCCGCATTCCTTAGCCACTTCCTCCCAAGCAACATCTTTGGTACTATTTTCTCTATAGCCAATGTGGTTTACGTCCCATAAACAGGTATGATTGCGTACTTTCTTGATAAAATTCTCCATCGCGAAGTAAACACGTCGTAAGCGTAGTAGCGACACGCAAACCGCGCGGGAACTGACGTGACGCTGACGTGTCACTCTCTTACTCCCCGCGCCCGTCGGCTCACCTCCCCGCGTCCCCCGCGCCGCCATGTTGCTTAACCAGACCACGCGGCCCACGCGCGCGTGTGTGACGTGTCGGTGCCTCGTCAGTGTATGTCCGTGTGGGCCGTGCGTTCGTGTGCGTGCGGCAAGTGGATCACGTTCAACGCGTGATATCGCCTGGGGCTGTGTCGTCACGTAGCCACGCGGTCGCCAGTCGTGCATAACGTGCGCTACGCTGCATAAATCATTAACTCTTAGAACTAGTTAGCATGATAATGTTATTAGACGAATATTTATACATAAAGATTGCATATTTTCCGTTATAAAGAGTTATCTTTATTTATGATTATGAAGATCTTTAGTGATCTTTATGTATTCTAAGTAGTTAGGTAATAGTTATACATAATATTATGATTATTTTTTAATATTTTCTCTGAATTGTTGCAAAAGTACTATGTTGATACTCATGCATAAATTTCATGGAACTTTGATATTTCAATGCTGGATTGGGAACGGGAGAAAAACATAGAATGTGCCAGCTGCATTTCCTCCCGGGCATGCTGTAAAAACCAGCGAAGGGATCCAAGGGTTGCAGTATATTGCAATTTAGGCGATAGGCTGACAACCTGTCAATACAACAATATAACTACAAATCTATCTTAAATAACCCTCGAAACTTTGTCAGCCGTGGCGGAACGACATTTGTTTAGGTCGTTTACGGTCTGCCTACCCCATTAGGGATAAAGGCGTAATTATGTGTGTGTTGATTTTTCGGTCGAATAAATTGATGCAGTTTTTTTATGTTTAAGATCTTTTGTTATTGTACATGTATTTTTGCAAACAAATGCTTATCTTATTAAATTAGTGTTCTGATGTTTCTCATCACTTTTTCCTTTTTCTTATTACTTTTGTAAAGACTATGTTTTTATTAATGAAATACAAATTAATATACCCAGTAGGTAAACCTACATATTTTACAGGCAAAACCATCGAAATAGAAAAGATCTCAAGAACCCAACTCAGAAAGTTTCTGATAAAACTTTCGGACCTTCGGTGGTCGTAGTCATCTATTATCTTGATACTCTTGATCAAACGATGATAAGTGATTGTTCAATCGTGATATTATTATTCTTCTTCTTCTATAGTGTCGATGACAAGACAACACCTTGTAATTTTTTTTTTCTTTAAATTTCACTAGCGCAGTAGTTCGCAACCCTGACTGCGTTGCGTTGTCTTAACATAACATAACATAAAAATACTTTATTGCACTTAATAATACAACATACAACACAAAAGATAACAAAAAACAAGTACAACATAGGCGGCCTTATTGCTAAGGTAGCAATTTCTTCCAGGCAACCTTTGCCTGTATCTGTTTGTGTGTCTTGTCTGCCTGCATTAACTGCTCTCGCGAGCAAGTGGTGGGCTTATAATTATTGAATCGCCTCTTGATTGATAAACCTTTGATTAATGATTGATCAGATCTCAGTCATCTTATCCATCTGGTGTTGACTCAGTAATCAGAATTGAGGTAGTCGATTTAAACAACTCAATCATCAACGATTGATCAATCACCAGACTCACTCAGCCACTAACGATTGATCAATCACAAGACTCACTCAATATCCAACGATTGATCAATCGCCAGCTGACTCAGTATCACACATTCATCAACTATTGAACGCGAATATTCGTGTTCAATAGTTGATGAATGTAATGTAACTTTCAACTTTCGTAATATTGCAAAATTGAAATCTAGATTAATCGTTGATTATTATATCGCCTCCTGATTGAAAGATCATCAGACGACTCAATCATAAACGATTGATCATTATTATGAATTATTTTTTACACGTCCGACAGCATAAAATAAAGAGTTTATTGTATGACAATATACCTTTGATTGGTATTTAGCCGTTGACTAACATATTATCTTGTTTACAGAACGAAGACGATTAGATCTGGCGAGTGATTGAAATTGAGAGGCATGAAATGCGGTGTGGCGACCGTTGTCGCGTTCACACACGTGCGGCGGCGGCACGCAGTGTGGCGAGGCAGATTTCATCCTTCCTCCCATGGTATTACTAGCTAGGCACATGAACAGACGAACAGGATTCATAAGCAGTCCTCCCTTAGCCTCGTGGATTCTTCCTTGCAAAAATGGCACACAAACCGAATCTGTTATCGAATAAATAAATTGAATTGAATTGAACCTACGAAGATGCTAAGCGGTCTTTTTCTTAGCGAGTAGATTCTCGAGTCGAACGACCCGATGAAACCTAGTGTCAGAGTTTTCAAACCGCCTATTAGCTCAGCTATTAGGCCTCTGACGTGGTTTGAATAACGACCACTATCAAAGACAGCGACCGGGACTGACGGCTTAACGTACGATCGTAAACCCCAAGGCTCTGACCACTAGACCACGGAGGCAATTTATTTTTTAAGCGGTTGCCAGTGACAGTGACTCTCTACAACTAAACATTATGTACCCCTTGAATACTTTACATCCTGGTCAGAACGGCAGAGAAGAGAGGAAGCAATGAGGTACGCCGTCTCTACCTTTACTTGACGATCAAAAAATCGTCAAAATATAAAAAGAAATACTCGACGACCAGTTCAAGATTTTCATAATGAACATTTGCGGCCGATACGGATAAATGCTTCCATACTAGACTGGGAGCGGGAGGGTAACAAAGAATGTGCCAGCTGCATTTCCTTCCACCCGGAAAAAAATAGCTAAGGGATCCTAAGGTTTCAGTATATTGTAATTTAGGCGATGGGCTGATAACCTGCCTCTACAGCAATATACCTACAAATCTAACTTAAATAACCCTCAAAACTTTGTCGGACTTGGCGGAACGAACTTTGTTTAGGTTGTTTACGCTCTGCCTACCCCATTAGGGATAAATGCGTAACTATATATATGTATGGATAAATAGCGTTCTGGCTTGTCAAATTATCTGCTCAGTTACGTTTATCGGTTCATTGAACAGCTGTTATGAAAATTCTAGTGAGAGATGTCATCCACAGATGGTGAATGCGCCTGACCCGCTAGATACACGTGCTCAGGACAGTCAGGACACGTGGCTAGCCTGGGGTACAATCAGGTTTTCCTAGCTCATGAAGAAATCTTCCTCTTAGCGAGCAGATTCTCGAGTCGAACGACCTGATGAACCCTGGTGTCAGAATTTTTAAACCGCCTAGTAGCACAGCTATTAGGCCTCTGACGTGGTTTGAGTAACGATCACTAGCAAAGACAGCGTACGGGACCGACGTCTTAACATGCTCTGGGAAGCACGGAATCCTTTTTGTTTTTCGGATTGATCAGGTGGATTCAGCCTGAAATGTCCTTACCAAAATGGGAAAAACCTCACAAAGTCAAAAATAAACAAATATCAAATTTGTACCCCTCCTGGGAATCGAACCTAAGACCTCCGGATTGTAAGCCCATGACTCTTACCACTACACCACGGAGGCATAAGAAATAGAATCTTGATTCTGTATTATTTTATTTACACCGAGTTAATAACCGAGACAATAATTTTAGATAAGTCGTTTAGATGGGCATGTATGGAACAGTAGAGTCTTCGAAGGGACCACCTGAGGCAAACACAGTGTAAGGCCAGATGGCGCGCTGACCTAACTAGCTGGTGGCTTAGGGAACTTTATACGAAGATCTGAAAACCATAATAGCGCGTCTCTTTCTCATAATGATAAAAATCAACCAGCCAACATAACCGATAAACAGTATTTTAAAAAAGAATTCAGACAACCCGACTGTAGTACCCATAAAAAATATTTAAATGCATTGATTTGTTCTAAAATTGAGCTTTCACATATGAATGATACATAGTTTTGTAAACTCCTTTTAATTATACCTTTAATTTGATACCCCACTTGATAGGTTCAGCGGAAAAAATAATTTTGAAGACTTACAATTTAGCGCCTCAAACCCGCCATTTTGAATTTTGAAAAATTACGCCTATCTAAGAACATTCGGGTGATTGAGCCCAATCGAACGATACCCTAATTATCAAATTCTATCAAGCAGTTACACACATTTTTTTTTATTATTTAGCCTGAAATGTCTCACTGCAGGGCAAAGGTCTCCCCTTTCTTTCTCCACTGGTCTCGATCTCCAGCTATGTTTTGCCAGTCTTTATCAAAAGAATCTAAGTAATTTTGCCATCGTTTCCTCGGTCTTCCTCTCCCTCGCCGGCTATCGAGGGGAACCCAATTGTTCGTTAACTTGGCCCATCTCTCTGGATGCATTCGGCATACGTGGCCCGCCCAGTCCCATTTTAATTTTGCCGCCTTCTCGGTCACATCAGTGATGCGCGTTTTAGACATAGGTACATAAATACAAGACACGCGCGAAAAACATAAACCTTTCTTGACAGTTGGGTAAAAATAAACCTCGATGCTGTGATTAGAACACGTGACTTACGGTTAAGTTGTTTACCGACGTTTAATTGAGTGCTAAGACTCCATGAGTTCACTCGTACTATTTATATACTTACACGTATATAGCATGGCATGACATACTGGCTGTAAGGGACAGCGTCGCGCCAACTAATAGGGGTTGCTCAGTCAACGATACTGAACAACATTCACCAGAAAATTCTTTCAGGAGATGAAAAAAACATTGACTTACCCATACAAAGTGACCACCTGGCTATGGAAATGCATTTTATTTTTTTAATGCCTGAAAGAGTTTCCAGGTGATAGTTGTTCAGCTTCATTGACTGAATAACCCCTATCAGTTTGCGGGACGCTGTCCCTGAAACCCCGTATTATAGGATTATAGCCATAAACAGCTCAACACCTCTTTTTTTTTTTAATAACCAGGCTTTTTTTCTTCCATGCTGGACTGGGAGCGAGAGAAAAACATAGAATGTGCCAGCTGCATTTCCTCCTGGGTATGCTGTAAAAAAACAGCTAAGGGATCTAAGGGGTTTCAGTATATTGCAATTTAGGCGACGGGCTGACAACCTGTCACTACAGCAATATACGTACAAATGTATCTTAAATAACCCTCAAAACTTTGTCAGACGTGGTGGAACGACATTAGTTTAGGTACTAGTGTAGTATTATATTATCTGTGGTTGTAGGTCGTTTACGCTCTGGCTACCCCATTAGGGATAAAGGCGTGACTATATGTATGTATATATAACCAGACTTGGCCTTGGCAGGCAGATTGGCGACAGCTAAATTTATATATTCACAGGGAATGCAGTTGCTCATTCCCTGGATTTTATAGCTTAGTTGACATTTACGACACCCGTCATCCTGATGTCCTACACAAGTATTCCTCTTCTGTCAGATAATCAAATCTTAAACCCTGCATCATCCTAACTAGGTACACTTTGTGTGTCCTAAGTATCATTATTTATTAGTGGATTCTGGAGTTTTCTTCCATGCCGGACTGGGAGTGCGAGAAAAACATAGAACGTGCCATTTGCATTTCCTCCCGGGCATGCAGTAAAAGTCAGCTAAGGGATCCTAAGGTTTCAGTAAATTGCAATGTAGGTGATGGGCTGACAACCTGGCACTACAGCAATACACCTAAAAATCTATCTTAAATCACCCTCAAAACTTTGTCAGACGTGACGGAACGACCTTTGTTTAGGTCGTTTACGCTCTGCCTACCCCTTTAGGGATAAAGGCGTGACTATATGTATGTAATGTACGTATGTATTCTCGAGCCGAACAACGGGGTCGTTGTTCACTACTCTGACACCAGGGTACATCGGGTGATGTACCCTGGTGTCAGAGTTTTCACTCCGCTTAGTAGCATAGCTATTATGCCTTTGACATTGTTTGAGTAACGACCATAATCAAAGACAGCGACCGGGACCGACGGCTTAACGTGCCCTCCGACGCACGAAATGCTTTTTCCTTTTCTGACAATCAAGTGATTCAGCCTGCAATAATGTCCTACCCAAACTGGGAAAAACCTAAGCCAGGACCTAGGGATCGTAATCCCATGGCTCTGACCAATATACCACGGAGGCAGTTAGTATCATTAAGAAAATTGTATAATATTCATAACAAACTTATGTACTTCTTATATAATACATGACTTTAAATCCATCCTAGCCTGTACCTACTTGCTACCTTAATCTTTAAAGAACGATCTTACAAAGTTTTAGGAAAAGTAAATCTTTTAAGTCTGTGGATTAAGTTAAATCGTATATCTAAGCTAAGATTTAGCCATAATCTCGCTCGGCTTATCAAACTGACGAGAAGATCTACAGCATACGGGGTGTAAGGGACAGCGTCCCGCAAACTGATAGGGATGGTTCAGTCAACGGAACTGAACTTTTCAGGAATTAAAAAAAAAACATACAAATTGTCTGATTGAGTTGATCATTTTGTATGGCAAGTAAAATTTTATTTTTCATCTCCAGAATGAATGTCCTGGTGATAGTTGTTCAGTTTCGTTGACTGAGCAACCCCTATCAGTTTGCGGGACGCTGTCCCTTACACCCGATATAAGACATTCGAATAATATTTTTATGAAAAGAGTTCTTCTTTACAAAATATCTCCGTTGATATTTTATGAATAATGCAACAAAACGGAAAGGATATTATTCCGTCTTTTATCATGCAAATGCTGTAAGCACTACGTCACTCCCTGAACTGAGATATGGAGAAAATACTTACCGATACATAACAAAGTTATAAGAATGAACGTCTCGACTGAACGACGTTTTAAATCCCATTTTTCAGATGGAAATTGAAATAATAGAAATCATAGCCGATAGGATTCTTCCATGCTGGACTGGAAGCTATAGAAAAACATAAAATGTGCCAGCTGCATCTCCTCCCGGGCATACTGTAAAAACGTCTTTAAGATAGATTTTTAAGATAGATTTGTATGTATATTGCTGTAGTGGCAGGTTGTCAGCCCATCGCCTAAATTGTAATATACTGAAACCCTCGGATCATTTAGCTGGTTTTTACAGCATGCCTTGGAGGAAAGCTGGTACTTTCTATGTTTTTCTCTCGCTTCCAGTCCAGCATGGAAGAATTAAGTATATCCACATCCTAAAATTACTGTAGCCTGACCTCAAGCAAAGATGCCCTAAATACAGGTCAATTTATGAACAGACGAGTGCATGTGTGGGCAGAAAGAGGCAAATCATTTAATATTGTGCAAGGAAGTCACAATTTGTAGTACTTTCTACAAGTCATAAAACATATAAACAGCAAAGATGCCCCACTTACAGATCAGTTTATGAAGTGTGTTCGAGCCAACTCAAACCATCTTACTCAGCATGTCGCCAGGTCATCGAGTTGCTTACTACATATTATTACTAACTAGCTGACCCGGCGAACTTTGTTCCGCCTTAGACGCCATAAATGAGCAGATTTTTGATTTTATTAAGTTAATTTAACTAATTTTAAATTTTCTAATTTTCCGCGCAATTTCCTTATTTTTTTCTTTCATTAGAACCTTCTCCTGATAATAACGAACAGAACAAAAAAAGAATTAGCGAAATCGGTCCAGCCGTTCAGGCGTGATGCCGTGACCAAGGGATTAATTTTTATATACATGCTGAGCTTGTAACTTCGTCGTCGTCTCAGCCGATAGACGTCCACTGCAGGACATAGGCCTCCCCCAAGGACCTCCACGATGATTCAAATTCAAATTCAAATTCATTTATTATTATTCAGATTACATTATTCATTGTTAGTATGTTCTTAGTTGTAGGTTAGATACATAGTATAAGTTAGTAGGTATGTAGGTTAGGTAGAATCACAGAATACGATGATCGGTCTAGCGCCTTCTGCATCCAGCAGCTTCCCGCGACCTTCACCAGATCGTCGGTCCACCTTGTGGGAGGCCTGCCTACGCTGCGTCTACCGTGCCAAGGCAGCCACTCCAGGACTTTCCTACCCCAGCGGGAGTCGGTCCTGCGAGCAATGTACCCCGCCCACTGCCACTTAAGTTGAGCAACTCTTCGAGCTATGTCGGTGACCTTGGTTCTCCTCCGGATCTCCTCGTTTCGGATTCGATCGCGGCGGGAAACTCCGAGCATAGCCCTTTCCATTGCCCTTTGAGTGACCTTGAGCCTTCTTATGAGGCCCATTGTGAGTGGCCACGTTTCGGTTCCGTAGGTCATCACTGGCAACACGCACTGGTCCCAGACTTTTGTCTTGAGACATTGCGGTAGTTGTTTGGATGAGAAGATGTTACGTAGCTTCCCGAACGCTGTCCAGCCGAGTTGGATTCGACGATCGACCTCCTTCTGAAAGATGGACCTACCCAACTTGACTTTTTGTCCCAGGTAGACATACTCGTCGACAACTTCCAGAGTAGAGCCTCCAACCGTCAGGGAAGTGGGTGCAACAAGGGAGTTTGACATGATCTTCGTCTTCTCCATGTTCATTTTAAGACCCACTTGTTGAGAGGCTCTATTGAGGTCATCGAGCATTGTACCGAGGTCCTCCAGGGTTTCAGCCACAATAACAATATCATCGGCAAAACGAAGGTGAGTCATATTCTCGCCATTGATATTAATGCCAAGATCCTTCCAGTCCAGAAGCTTGAAGACGTCTTCCAGTGCTGCGGTGAACAGTTTTGGAGATATAACATCTCCCTGTCTCACTCCTCGCTGCAACTGGATAGGCTTCGAGTTCTGGTCCTGAAGACGGACTGACATGGTGGCGTTTTCGTACAAAGACTTCAGCACTTCGATGTACCGGTAGTCGATTTGGCACCGCTGGAGTGACTGCAGTACGGCCCATGTTTCGATCGAATCGAAGGCTTTTTCGTAGTCCACAAACGCGAGGCAGAGTGGTTGGTTATACTCTTCGGTCTTCTGTATAACTTGCCTCAGTGTATGGATGTGGTCTACGGTGCTAAAACCTTTTCGGAAACCGGCTTGTTCGGGAGGCTGGAAATCGTCGAGCTTGCGTGCGAGACGGTTCGTAATGACTCTTGAGAACAGCTTGTAGATATGGCTCAGAAGCGTGATGGGTCTGTAGTTTCTCAGCAAGGACTTATCGCCCTTTTTGAAAAACAGCACCACCACGCCTGTGTGCCATGCCCGTGGCGTTTTGAGTTCGAGTATGACAGAGTTGAAGAGCTTCTGCAGTGCTTTTAACATCGGTTTACCACCGGCTTTTAGAAGCTCTGCCGTCACTCCATCATCACCCGGCGCCTTGTTGTTTTTAAGCTGTTTCAGAGCCATACTAATCTCGTACAAGCTGACGTCCGGAATATCTTCCGTGTAGTGTCGGGTTAATCTGGCTCTTGGGTCTGCAGCCAGATTATTAACAGACGATCGTGTGGTAGCGTATAACTGCCCATAGAACTTCTCGACCTCCTCCAGAAGCTCTGGTTTGGACGATACGATTCTGCCATCATCGGTCTTCAACTTCGCCAACTGGCTTTGGCCTATAGACAGATCTCTCGCGAACACTTTGGAGCCTTTGTTGCGCTCGATTGCCTCGTTAATACGGTCGGTATTAAACTGACGTATGTCACGAGTCAAAGATTTGGAGATCTGCCTGTTAAGCTGCCGATATCGCGAAGTGTCTTCCGACGACTGCAGAGCCATATCGCGTCGTTTTTCCATGAGCTTCAGGGTATGGTCAGAGATTTTTTTGGTTCCTTTTTTACGTTTGGCTTTAAAGAATTTAGAACCAACCGTAAGGACAGATTCCACGACCCTGTCGTTATAATCGTCCACTTCCAAGCACTCACCTAGGCAAACAAAGCGGTTTTTCAGTTCGAGCTGAAAACTGTCAGGGTTTTGGATTTGGGTAGGTGCCGGTCGGAGCGTAGACTTCATCAGAAGACGTGACCTCTCGGTTTTGACATTTAGATTCAATGTGCCTCTCACCATTCGGTGATCGCTGCCCGTTTTGAACGAATTGATCACAGAGACATCATTGAATATCCGCTTTTTGTCTGTCATGATGAAGTCTATCTCATTTTTGGTGACACCATTGGGGCCCTTCCAGGTCCATTTTCGATGTGGCCGTTTCATGTAGAAAGAGTTCATCATAAAGAGTCCCTCCTTCTCCATGAAGTCGACCAGCATTTGATCTCGACCATTCCTCGTCCCAGAACCACTCGTCCCAGAGCTTGTAACTTACACGCATGTAATACATGAATAATTCTATAGTTGTGTGTTGATACACAAATGAATGTGAATTTCATACAATAAATCAGACTGAATCAAGAACTCTTCGTCTCAATACCTCACACCCGCGAGCGCCTCAAAACCCGTCCGCTAGGTTCCATCATGTGAGGCGAACACGCCAAGATATCTCGGGTAGTTGTAGTGCGAGATTGGTACCTCCTGCCACACAATATGAAGCAGTGTTGTGCAGGTGTAATATAAATCTGAATCTCCAGCGTATAAACCGCCCCCCGCGGGTAGAGAGGGGAAGGGTTTCTCAATCATTTCTCTTCCCCTCTCTGCCCCGCGGGGGTATGTTTCATGTTTTCTTTGCGCGCTGGAGTCACGGCTTTAGAGTCTATAAAACAAATAAACAGGCGACCACAAGCAAAGATGTTCCGAATACAGGTCACCACGTGTGGGCAGTAAGGAATAAGTAAATCATCTGATATTGTGCAAGGAAGCCACAATTCCTGCTAACAAGCCGCTTGCGCACACTTTATTACGCGTTGCGAGAATATCATGAGTCTTCTGAGATAATAAACGGTAAGCAGGTAGGTAGTTAAACCTACAGTACCTACTTGGTATGAACTGATTCATTCAGGGCGAAAGAATAACAGTTAAGCTAGAAAATAACGGTGCCAGATCCTAACAATTTCAATACTTATAGTACTTTGAACTCAGTTTTAAAATAAAGGTACACAAAGTTTCATGTCTTTTAATCGAAGATCTTGTTTCTAAAATAAGTTTTAGCTATAAGAGATGACAACATAATTTAGTAATTTAACTAATTTGTTAACACATAATCATTTACTGTCTATTTCTATTTATTTTTGAAATGTGGTATTGAATATTGAATTAGCCTTATCCCGTATCTCACGGGGTCGGCTTCCTAATCTAGGGGATTGAACGAGGGTACTGATTTTTACACAGAGCGACTGCCATCTGACCTCCGCAACCCAGAAGGGAAACCAGACTCAATCCTAGATTAGGTCAGAGTTTTCAAGCCGCCAATGCTTAGCACTGGCCTCTGATATGGTTTAACCACTAATATCTACGGTATTAAACGATATTAACCGGGACCAACGGCTTAACGTGCCTTCCGAAGCACGGAAAAAGCGCCGAATAAACGTACATATGAAATTCGAAAACCGAAAAACACATTGGTACGTGGTGGGATTCGAACCACGACCTCCCGCTCAGGAGGCAGCGGCCCTATCCACTACACCATCGGGCTCTCTCGGTTGTTACTACAACGAACTATAAATCGCTAATTATCTTAATTACTATTACTCGAGTCTGTTGAACCGGTTTTTCAATTCACTGCATTTTTAGTGAATTATGTTTTTTTTACTAATGTGGGCGCCACTTGACTAGTATCGTGAATATCCTGATAAATAACTCTGTGAGCTGATCGCTACAACACGATGACTAATAAGCAAACTGTTATGCACATTCCACAACAGAACACGTACACGTATACTAATTCTGAATAAGACTTCATCACATCCAATTAGGTTCCCTATAGAATAAGGGTCAGTTCATACCGGGAAGCGACACGACGCAAATCTGCTTGCAGATGCATCTCGTCGTACCAATCATCTTCAAGCAGATTTGCGTGCTGCACCGCGCCTTTCGAGTTCCGTAAATGAAATATGTTTTTGTCTATTAAATAATATTATATAAGTATTATACTATAATATATAAAGTTATATATTAACTATATATGACGAGGGTCTCAAAGCGGGAGATTGGGTAAAAACCGACGCATAACCCCTGACTAAAAAGACCTGAGGTATCAAAGAAAGAGAACGGATAAGAGAAGGATTTATGCACTTTCTGTAAGCCCTTCTCTATGATACCTTTATGATAGGTCTTTTCACCGGTCAGCCTATAAACCACGCTCTTGATATGTGCGAACCGCGTCGCGTCGCGTCGCTTCCCGGTGTAAGCTGTCCCTAAGGAGCCCGCAATTCAGCGACCTCAGCCTGGTGTGGTGTAATCATGTCTATTACGAGTCTATTACCATTCCGAGGTCGAGGGCATCTTAACACGTGCAACGCTGACCTTTACCATGCATTGTAAGATTAATATTACACGCGAAAGTGTTCCTGTAAGAATGGAATGTGTTAACGTAGCAACGCTACGGCGTAGCGGCGCGTAGCAACTGGCTACGAATTTCAGCACGCAAGCTACATTATGAAAACAAGATAATACACGTTTTAATAAACAACCATATTTCTTCCATGCTGGCCTGGGAGCAAGAGAAAAACATAGATGTGCTAGCTTCATTTCCTCGCAGCCATGCTGCAGAAACCAGCTAAGAGTTATGAAGGTTCCACTATACTGTAATTTAGGCGATGGGCCGACAACCTGTCACTACAGTAAAATACCTACAAATCTATCTTAAATAACCCTCTAAACTTTGTCAGACGTGGCGGAACAACCTTTGTTTAGGTCGTATATGCTCAGCCTTCCCCATTCGGGATAAAGGCATGATTATATGTATGTTAATATACCACCCCTAATATTCTTACTTATTGTACCTCATAGACGGTATTCTCTGAATTTTTTTATGATTTTTCTTAATATTAGCTCCAGCGGACCCGTTTTAATAAGGATAAATCTTGTCTGAAAAATATCCTAGATAGTATCTGCGAAATATGATACGAAATTTCCTTACTGTATCATCACTACATAGTATAAAACAAAGTCGCTTTCTCTGTCCCTATATCCCTATGTATGCATAAATCTTTAAAACTACGCAACGGATTTTGATGCGGTTTCTTTTAATGGATAGAGTGATTTAAGGGAAAGGTTTATATGTTTAATACATGCATAATATAGTAGAGAAACACTGATAATTTTCGTGCGAAGCCGGGACGGGTCGCTAGTGTATAATAAAGTTCAGTGTTCCCTACAGAGAACAAACAGCGAGAATAATTAGTTTTAAATTAGGTACAGAACTTTCAACCCAGCGGATTAAAATTAAGTTGTATTTATAGCTCAAACAGGAGTCTCTCACAAAGTCCTCTTTGCTACCACATCCTTGTTTATCGATGTGCAATGACTCTGCTATTCGAACGAGCTCAAACATTGTGCTGTAATAGTGTGCTCAAGTCAAACAAGGCCAATTTGGTGAGTTATGAGCACAAACAGGCCGCTGGTTCGCTGGAGTCTACAGAAATAGACCACTTGTGAGATCCGGCCTCTAGTTGTTCGCGGGCAGCCAGGGTCGGAGTCAGGCCAGGATACAAGTTATGTAGATGAGACAGTTGAACATTCGAGGAAATAGATCTCTTATCTTTTACATCATCATCATCTCCCTAGCCTTATTCCGTATCTCTCGGGGTTGGCTGCCTAATCTAGATAATTGAACGAAGGTACTGGTTTTTACACAGAACGACTGACATTTGTCCTCCGCAAACCAGAAGGGAAACCAAACCCAATCCTAGATAAGGTCAGAGTTTTCAAGCCGCCAATGCTTAGCACTGGCCTCTGATATGGCTTAACGACTAATATCTAGGGTATTAAAGGATGTTAACCGGGACCAACGGCTTAACGTGCCTTCCGAAGCACGGAAAAAGCGCCGAATAGACGTACATATGAAATTCAAAAACCGAAAAACACATTGGTACGTGGTGGGATTCGAACCACGACCTCCCGCTCGGAAGGCAGCGCTACACCATCGGGCTCTACATTATATTTTACATTCTTACTAAACAGAAATACGGCTATTAGTACATAGCGACGGAGAAGGCTATGTATAACTGGATTTGGAAAGAAACTAAGGCTCGTATTCATAAATCAATCTCAAGATTGTGAATATTAAGTATGGATTTTACTGGCCACATTGTACTGAAATGACGTGTAGAATAGAATAGAATAGAATAGAAGAAATTTTAT
Organism: Scrobipalpa costella; assembly: GCA_949820665.1. Lineage (NCBI taxonomy): Eukaryota > Metazoa > Arthropoda > Insecta > Lepidoptera > Gelechiidae > Scrobipalpa > Scrobipalpa costella. Next base: position 25,672,864 of record OX463297.1, read on the forward strand.
TTGGTAATAAATGATACAAAAATATTTATATTAAACTAAACAAAATGTATACCAAAATGGCTGCCACTCAGCATATTGTCTTGGGTTTTTTTAGGCCCAAAACGCTGGTCTTCCGTGGCCACCGGTTCATAGCGCATCAGAGCGCTGATACACAATTCCATCTGAATAAGACTTTATAAACAAAGTTATTAAAATAACAGCAAGGTAACAATAATCCAACACAAATAAAATAAGAAACGAGAGCAACATAAATTAACAAGTGGAATTATATAAAATGAGGTAACAATCTGTAATCTTCAACCCGCTACTAATTCTTTAACACTATTGTAGACTTAATAAATATTTTTTAAACTTCAACTTAAAGGTAAGACTACTGGTGTCAGTCTCATGTACTGTTTATAATTACGGACCTTAGTTACCAACTCTAGTACCTACTACCTCTAACTATACAATTCTACATTTCTTTACATTCAATAAAGGTATACTCCTAGTGCCGACTCTGACTGCTCACAAGTCACAACTGCGTCTATTTCGGCCTGACTGTCCTCTCATTATCCAATCAAGGAACCATCGTAAAATGCTGCTATTTTCATAACCTGGCGTACCCACTACCCACTACCTACCGCCAACGGGAAGCGGTCACCGATGTCAAACAATAAAAACAACTATATTTAGAACGGATTGGGGATATTCAAATGCGGATGGAATTGAAATTTGCCGAGCCGTGATAAATTTAGACGAATTTATTGATTGATTTATCGGATTTCGGTTTAGGAATTCATTTTTTCATTCATGTTCAAATTAGAAAGATGAAATAGTGAAAATTTATATAAGTTAATAACTACTTGCGTATAGAAACAGGTAATTTAGTTTATGTATTAGTTTATTATATATTATGTATTAGTTTATTTTACAAATATCTATCTAGTAGTTTGTATTTAGTTTATGTATTATATGTAATGTAATATATTTAGGATACCTATTTGACTAGGTTTGCACTATCCCGCTTACCGCTACACATTTTTCTTTCACCCAAAGGTTGCCTGGAAGAAATTGCTACCTTAGCAATAAGGCCGCCTATGTTGTACTTGCCTTTTGTTGTTATCTGTTGTGTTGTATTATTACGTGCAATAAAGTATTTTTATGTTATGTTATGTAATTTATTAAATGGACACACATATAATCACGCCTTTATCCCTAATGGGGTAGGCAGAGCGTAAAAGACCTAAACAATGGTCGTTCCGCCACGTCTGACAAAGTTTTGAGGGTTATTTAAGATAGATTTGTAAGTATATGTCTGTAGGTCACTACAACCTGTCAAGGTTGTCCGCCCATCGACTAAATTTCAATATACTCGAACCCTCGGATCCTTTAGCTGGTTTTTACAGCATGCCCAGGAGGAAATGCAGCTGGCACATTCTATGTTTTTCTCTCGCTCCCAGTCCAGCATGGAAGAATGGAGATCTAATAATAATTTAAAGTCAGAAATTTTGGTTTAATTTGTCATTTCGTTTTCTATTACGTACTTATATGTAGGTACTACTTATTCATACCAGGCCACTCAGAAAGTATTGCGATAAATAGTTTTTATATATGGCAAACTGGCCGGTTAGAATCTTTTTTGAAAATATGATTACTTGTAAGTAAAAATATGTGTGTTCCATTTTCAAAATTTCCCTCCACATTTTTTGCGAGCCAATTCAAAGTATCGTGTCTTACTGAAAAATGGATCTGCGCCGGGAACATTTTAAAGCTATGATTTTTTACAATTTCAATTGTCGCCTGAAATCGGATGAATCGTTCGATAGACTTCAAATGGCATTTATGAATGAAAGCCCTTCCACGACAACCGTGTATCGTTGGTATAACGAATTTTGGCGCGGTCGACCAACCTTGGGGGATGAAGAAAGAAGCGGTCGCCCTTTGACGGCTATTACGGAAGAAAACGTGCTAGCAGTGAAAAATTTAATCCAAGATAATAGGCGAATTACATATCAGGAGATTCAGCGCATATTAAAGATTGGATCGGGAAGCGTTCACGAGATTCTACACGGGCATCTTCGCGTGAGGAGGATAGTATCGCACTGGGTGCCGCACTACCTCACCGACGCTCAGAAGCAGGCCCGGGTGGAATGGTGCCGTGATATGCTGAACAAATTTGAAGCAGGCTCGTCTCGGCGTGTTTACGACATTGTAATAGGTGATGAGTCCTGGATTTATCAATACGATCCAGAAACCAAGCGCCAGTCGACAGTTTGGGTGTTTCAAAATGAACCAACGCCTACCAAAGTGAAGCGATCTCGAAGCGGGGGGAAGATTTTGATAGCCAGCTTTTTTAATTTGACTGGCCACTTGGCCTCAATTTCCTTATGAGATCAAAGAAGCATTAACGCCGAATGGTATACTACCAAATGTTTACCAGAAGTTTTTTCTGTTGTGAGCAACAAGCGACCAAACACAGGGCTCCGCGGACTACTGCTCCACCACGACAATGCGCCTGCACACACCGCGCTCAAAACGAGGGACTTCCTGGACAGCACACCAGTCAAACTCCTGTGTCACCCTCCTTACAGCCCTGATCTAGCACCGTGTGACTTCTTTTTATTTCCAAAAATAAAAAATCAGCTCAAGGGTATACAATTTTCGTCGCCGGAAGATGCGCTGGCTGCGTTCGAGCAGGCTGTAAACGAGGTGTCTACGGCGGACTGGAAAAAGTGTTTTGAAAACTGGTTCAGACGCATGAATCTTTGTATAGAGGCTGGTGGAGAGTACTTTGAAAAGATTTAATAAAAATATATGTACCTGTAGAACAATTTTTCTTAGTGTCGCAAAACTTTCTGAGTGTCCCACGTATAATGGATTTATCCCTTAGTTAACTGTTGCAACATTTACGGGGAAAGGGGTGATGCTGTTCTAATCCGGCACCACAACACATTACCTTCACAATTACATTAAATCGAAAAACCGGTGCAACCGAATCAAGTTATAGGAATTAAGATAATTTAGAACCTTATAAATTAGCGAGGCATAGCTCGTTGTAGTAACAGGAAGAAAAATTGCCGTTGGTGGCCGTTATTCGCAATTTTTCTTCGCCACCTGGTATCGTCACCCTAACATCTGCTCGGATGACCTGTTACCGTGATATGTCAACGATGCAATAATATTACTTCCTTGATTGATTGATTGCGAGAGAAAAACATAGAATGTGCCAGCCGCATTTCCTCCTGGGCATGCTATAGAAACCAGCTAAAGGATCCGAGGGTATCTGTGTATTGCAATTTAGGCGATGGGCTGACAACCTGTCACTACAGCAGTAAACCTACCTAAAAATCTATCTTAAACAACCCTCAAAACTTTGTAAGACGTGGCGGAACGACCTTTGCTTAGGTCGTTTACGCTCTGCCTAACCCATTAGTGATAAAGGCGTGATTGTGTGTGTATGCAATAATATTCCCATGTAGGTACGCTTGTACCGGTGCGGTGGTTTGATGTTTTGACCTTCAATCTTCATTCAGACTGTCAATTGGAGATGATTGATGATTCTTGAAAAGGTAGGCGGCATCTTTGGTACAACCAAAGTATAACATACCTACTGATTGATGTATCCTAACCTTGTTCTTGAAACGGTTCCACCACGTATATTTGAGGGAAAATAACTATAGAGAGCATCATGTATAGGTATGTTTTGTTAACTACCCAGTACGTATTATTCATATTAGCCCGTAGTATTATTATAAGTTGGAAAGGTTAATATTTATTGAACATTCATGTAGATTATATTTCTTACGGTGGAAACGATGCGTGAAAGTTGAGATAAAGACATTTACGCAGACTCTATTGATAGAGTGCGTGGTAACTATAACTTTGTTTAGTTGAATGTAAGAACAGGTCACAGTAGTAGTCAGCTTAGAAAATAAATTCAAGGTCTCTTCATCTTTGCTGAAGCACCAGTAGAGCTACTTCTTACACCCTGTATAGCTTCCATGCTGGCCTGGGAGTGAGAAACATAGAATGTTCCGGCTGCATTTCCTCCCGAGCATGCTGTAAAAACCAGCTACGGGATGTGAGGGTTTTAGTATATTGTAATTTAGGCGATGGGCTGACAACTTATCACTACAGCAATATACGTATAAATCTATCTTAAAAAACCCTTAAAACTTTGTCAGACGTGGCGAAACGACCTTTGTTTAGGTTGTTTACGCTCTGGCTACCCCATTAGGGATAAAGGCGTGATAATATGTATGTATGTATGTATAGATCTGCAAGCGACAGACTAGACAAGAGCTCAGGAAGCGCTTTGTCGCGTATCTGGAGCGCGTAGCTCACTCATTATCGTCCGCCGTCAACCAAGGTGACAACTTGAAACGGGTCTTACATAACACCATGCATAGGACTATGAAGACTATACGGGTTCTTGAATGAAGACCGCTTCTCGGCAAACGAAGTGTAGGCTGTCCTTTATAGATATGGACGAATGATTAGTAACTAGCCGTATGCGGGGTGTAAGAGACAGCGTCCCGCATAGAGATAGGGGTTGCTCAATCAACGAAACTGAACAACTATCATCAGGAGTTCTTTTTAGGAAGTGAAAAAAAAGGGATTTTCTTACCAATTGTCTGATCGAGGTTGCCAGTTTGTATGGGAAGGTCTTTTTTTTTTTCATATCCTGAAAGAAATTCCCGGTGAAAGTTGTTCAGTTTGGTTGAATGAGTAACCTCTATCAGTATGCGGGACGCTGTCCCTTACACTCGGTATTATACCTAAAGAAAGTGCTACGGACACGCTACGGCGTAGCAAGGTATCCCTTACTTTGATGCATTTCAATAAATTTATAGTAACATTCGGACATGTATTTTTACTCCACTAGCCAATAGGAGAATCTTTTAATGTTAGAACCAAATCGCAGAAATTATTGTAGCTTAGCTAGCTGTTACTTAGGTATGCTCCAGTGAATGCTACGCTCTATTTACTTGCTTTCGCGATGCGACTGTGCCACGCCCTTCGCAATGCATTTCTACATGTGACTGTCGTTTTTACACAACTTCACTTATTAAAAGCATACACGGTATGTTATAATTTTATAGGATTTTGTTTTGCAACGACTACTGTAGAAAATTACATGATAGACGTTTTGTAACTATTTTGGGAAATTGTGTAATCAAATCGGATATATCTATGACTATTTTACTATCGGTAGGTAAGTGTTATAAAGTGACTACGAGTATAGAGGATTTAGATGTATATTCTTGACTATATGTTTTAAAGGATATTTATTCTTTGCATACCCCGTACGGATATACAGGCGATATTTTGTAATTGTGTTTGAGGGATGGCATTTATACAAACCTATGTTTTTGATCGCATGTCTTAGCTCTTAGTGTTCATTAGTCGATTACCTACATAACCTGTAAATACTATTGGCGTTACGAATAAAAAAAATACTATATATTTATTTATTTTAAGAACATCCTTCGTGGTCACAACTTTGAACCCTTTTTGGACTTAGAGGTTAGGCGATCTTTAGTATCAGAAAAGAAATTCCCGTATCTTCTCACCGTAAATCTGGATAAGTATTTTTGGGACTATATTTGTTATTTTAGTTATTTTCATAGCATTATGTCCTATGGAGTTTTGCTGTGGGGCCGCGCTGCTGACATTGATTCAATTTTTGTTTTGTAAAAAACGGGCTATTAGAGCAATTTACAAACTCAGATGTCGTGATTCCCTAAGAGAATTGTTCAAAGAGATAAATATTTTAACTGTACCATGTCAATTTATATATGAAAATATTATGTATGCAAGGAAAAATATTCATAGTTTTACCAAAAATGGTGACAGGCATAACCGGAACCTTAGAAGCAAAAATAAAATTGACCAGCCCCCGTTTAGGTTAGTTAAAGTAAAAAAACATTTTTAGGTCGAAGTATACAATACTATAACAAAATACCGGACCATATATTAAATTTGTCAGAAAATCAATTTAAAGATACTATTAAATACACATTATGTCGGGAAGCCTATTATAAGTTAGATGACTATACTAATGACAAAGATGTCTGGAGCTCTGATATTTCAGTCTAATGCCCCCTCTGATCAGACCCGACGGGTCTCTAGCCTTTGACGATGACGAAAAGTCCAGCCCTCTTCCTTGCGACCCTGACCACCTTAAAACGGTCGACTCGGAGGTCGATCGTCTCTCCTCCCTACCACCCTCTGACCCTCCGCTCCCTCCTATTACGGAGCAGGAAGTCCGCACCGCCCTTAAGGCGGTCAAGTCTAGGAAGGCTCCAGGACCTGACGGTATTACAAACCGTGTCCTCAAAATCCTCCCTGACCATCTCATTACCCTGATCACCCTCATCCTCAATGCCGCGATGACCAGCTGCACCTTTCCATCATCATGGAAGAAAGCCACAGTCATAGGCATTCACAAATATAAAAAGCCTCGCGACCAGCCCTCCTCTTACCGGCCCATCAGCTTTCTCAATCCCCTCGGCAAACTCTACGAGCGGTTGATTTATCGCCGCCTTAGAGATCACGCTGAAAACAGCAGCCTCATTCCCCCCGAGCAATTCGGTTTCCGTTCCCAACATTGTTGTGTTCGTCAGGTCCACCGTCTGGTGGAACATATCACGTCCAATTTCAACGAACGCAAACCCAAACCCACAGGAGCCGTCTTCCTTGATGTAGCGAAGGCATTCGACAAGGTCTGGAACAACGGTCTGGTGTACAAGCTATACCAGCTCGGCGTGCCGGATCGTCTCGTACGTATCTTACGTGACTTTTTGACGAACCGCAGCTTCCAGCTACATACCAGCGACCTTCCCAGTACGCCCCAGACGCAGCTCGCTCTGTTCGCAGACGACACTGCGATCTATGCCTCCTGTCGCAGACCCCAATTACTTGGCAGATACCTCCAGCGCGCCCTAGACTCCGTCGGGAGCTGGTTCTGCAAATGGAAGTTCGAAGTCAATCCCGAGAAGAGCACCGCCGTGCACTTTACTCGTGCCTGATTACGTCGTACCCTCCCAGCTGTAAAGCTGTACGGTCGACCCATCCCAAGGTCCAAAGACGCCAAGTACTTGGGGGTTACTCTTGACTCCCAGCTTAACTTTGCGAAGCACATCAGGAGAGTCCGAAACCGCGCCAAATTTGTCATGGGCCGGCTCACCCCAATCATACGCAAACGCAGTAAACTCTCCCTTAGAAATAAGGTGAGGCTTTACACTACATGCGTTCGACCCATAATGACCTACGCCAGTGTGGCCTTCAGCCACACCTACCCCACTTATCTGAACACCCTCCAGGTAGTTCAAAACAGCTTCTTGCGGAGAGCAACCGGGGCCCCCTGGTACCTCCGCAATTCTGACATTCACATCGATCTCGATGTTCCATCTCTCAAAGAGTTCATGAAGCAAGCGGCCATACGCTTCTTCGACAAAGCCCCTCACCACCCTAACCCTCTAGTAGTTAGCGCCTCCAACTACGTTCCCCAACCTGCGACTCGTTACAAACGAAGACCTAGGCATGTCCTTACCGACGGCGATGACCAAATTACCCTTGCGATTAATGCTGCCAATATTAGTCGAGCCACACTCTGCACAAGCTCTTCCAGCAACCGCGCACCTCGCCGGCGGGGTCGCGGAGGTCCCTCCTTTACTCCCCACTTTGGGGTTTACCGGCACGTACCGGGCAGATTCTCTCCGATAAGGAGACGCCATAAGCCGAGGTTCGAGCCCTAGTGGGCGCCCTTAGGCAGTTGCCATTTCATTAAGGGTGTAGATTGCGTGTAGCAACTCCCCGCCTTAGCCCGGTGACGCATTATATACACTTTGTAGTATTTTGCAAACAGGTCCAATAAAAAAAAACTGATATTTCAGTGAAGCCTAAGAAATTGGCACACATTGCGGTCACAAACCCTATTTTGAACAAAAAGAAGGACAAAAGTAAGAATAAGATAAAACGAAGGGAGGGGCGCAAAGTGCGAGTTTCTAATGCTTCTTCTTCATTGTGATATACGAGTAGTTTTATTTTATTTTGTGACATAGATATAATTTAATTTTCTTTGTAATAGACTCGCTTGTGACTTTCTAAAAGTGTTCTATTTGGAAATAAATGATTTGACTTAGACTTTGACTTATTCAGGTAATGTGATTTTAGATAAGTTAGCTTGTTCTACCTAAAAAAATAAAACCCTCGATATACGTAATTATCCAAACCACACGACTTGACACTACGACCTCTGCTCGAATAAACAACATCACTACATAGTATAAAACAAAGTCGCTTTCTCTGTCCCTATATCCCTATGTATGCATAAATCTATAGAACTACGCAACGGATTTTGATGCGGTTTCTTTTAATGGATAGAGTGATTCAAGAGTAATACATACATACATAAATCACGCCTTTATCCCTTACGGGGTAAGCAGAGCGTTTAACGCCTCGTAAAAGGCGCTTTCGCCACGTCTGACAAAAATTGAGAGCAATTTTAGATTGTAATATGTATTGCTTTAGTGACAGGTTGTCAGCCCATCGCCTAAATTACAATACACTGTAACCCTCGAGTCCCTCTTGCTGACTTCAACAGCATGCCCGGGAGGAAGGGCAGCTGGAACATTCTATGTTTTTCTATCTCTCCCAGTCCAGCATGGAAGAAAGAGAGTAATACATGCATAATATAGTAGAGAAACACTGATAATTTCCGTCCGAAGCCGGGGCGGGTCGCTAGTATACAATAAATTGCAGGTCCGTGTGTGGAGCGAGTATTTATTAATAGAGCCGTCACCTCACATGCGCCGGCGCATGTCCGCTCACGTGGGCATGTGCTCAAACCTCAACCTAACACCTACCAGCTACCTACAGCAGTATCAAATTACCATGGGTACGTACAACTGCGATGCTTGAGGAGCCCGATGGTGCAGTGCATAGGGCAGCTGCCTCCCTTGCAGGAGGTCGTGGTTCGAATTCCACCACATACTAATGTTTTCGGTTTTCGAATTTCATATGTACGTTTATTCGGAGCTTTTTCCGTGCTTCGGAAGGCACATTGAGCCGTTAGTCCCGTTTAATATCGTAGATATTAGTCGCTAAGCCATGTCAGACGATAGAATGAAAACTCTAACCTAATGCCCGGGAGGAAAAGCATAAAAGACCTAAACAATGGTCGTTCTGCCACGTCTGACAAAGTTTTGAGGGTTATTTAAGATAGATTTGTAAGTATATGTCTGTAGGTCACTACAACCTGTCAAGGTTGTCCGCCCATCGACAAAATTTCAATATACTGAATCCCTCGGATCCTTTAGCTGGTTTTTACAGTATGCCCAGGAGGAAATGCAGCTGGCACATTCTATGTTTATCTCTCGCTCCCAGGCCAGCATGGAAGTCCTGTTAATTATTTCTAAAAATATTGTAGTACTCTAATCTAAATTTATATTATGTCTTTACCTATACCTGCCTCTATTTACAGTACCCGTGCGTGTGTGTGTGTGCGTGCGTGATCAAGTAAATTGTGTACTTACATAGAACAATACAAACTTAGCTATCTACTTAACATTATGGAAAATTTTGCATCCTAATCTGCCTATAATACAGGTTGTTACAATATATCTGTAAAGGTATCTAACTAAAAGCCCGATGGTGTAGTGGATAGGGCCGCTGCATCTTGAGCGGGAGGTCGTGGCTTGAATCCCACCAAGTAACAATGTGTAGGTATTTCGGTTTTCGAATTTCATATGTACGTTTATTCGGCGTTTTTTCCGTGCTTCGGAAGGCACGTTAAGCCGTTGGTCTTGTTTAATATCGTTTACTACCGTAAATATTAGTCGTAAAGCCATGTTAGAGGATAATGTATTGGCGGCTTGAAAACTCTGAAATAATCTAGGATTGGGTCTGGTGTCCTTTCTGGGTTGCGGAGGTCAGATGGCAGTCGTTCTATAAGTTTTGTGTGTATGTAACGAATAAACTCAAAAACTACTGGACCGATTTCAAAAAATCTTTCACCGTTAGAAAGCTACGTACAGGTTCACCCTGAGTAACATAGGCTATTTTTTACCTTCCTTACCGACGGCGATGACCAAATTACTCGTGCATTTAATGCTGCCAATGCAAGTCGAGCCACACTCTGCACAAGCTCGTCCACCCCGCCGGCGGGGTCGCGCAGGTCCCTCCTTCGCTCCCCACTTTGGGGTTTACCGGCACGTACCGGGTAGATTCTCTCCGATAAGGAGTTCCCAAGGCAACGCCATAAGCCTAGGTTCGGGCCCTAGTGGGCGCCCTTAGGCAGTTACCTAGTATAGTTAAAGTAAAAAAATCATTTTTAGGTCTAAGTATACAATACTATAACAAAATACCTGACCATATATTAAATTTGTAAGAAAAACCAAAGCCGCTGCCTCCTAAGCAGAGAGCCCGATGGTGTAGTGGATAGGGCCGCTGCCTCCTGAGCGGGAGGTCGTGGTTCGAATCCCACCACGTACCAATGTGTTTTTCGGTTTTCGAATTTCATATGTACGTTTATTCGGTGCTTTTTCCGTGCTTCGGAAGGCACGTTAAGCCGTTGGTCCCGGTTAATATCGTTTAATACCGTAGATATTAGTCGTTAAGCCCTTACAGAGGCCAGTGCTAAGCATTGGCGGCTTGAAAACTCTGACCTAATCTAGGATTGGGTCTGGTTTCCCTTCTGGGTTGCGGAGGTCAGATGGCAGTCGCTCTGTGTAAAAACCAGTACCCTCGTTCAATCCCCTAGATTAGGAAGCCGACCCCATGAGATACGGGACAAGGCTAGGGAGATGATGATTAAAAACACATTATGTCGGAAAGCCTATTATAAGTTAGATGACTATACTAATGACAAAGATGTCTAGAGCTCTAATATTTCAGTGAAGCCTAAGAAATTGGCACACATTGCGGTCACAAACCCTACTTTGAACAAAAAGAAGGACAAAAGTAAGAATAAGATAAAACGAAGGGAGGGGCCCAAAGTGCGAGTTTCTAATGCTTCTTCTTCATTGTGATATAGTTTTATTTTATTTTGTGACATAGATATAATTAAATTTTCTTTGTAATAGACTCGCTTGTGACTTTCTAAAAGTGTTCTTAGGAATCTATTTGGAAATAAATGATTTGACTTTGACTTTGACTTTGACCATTGCATTTAAGGGTGTAGATTGCGTGTAGCAACTCCCGCCCAGCAACTCGCCTTTAGTCCGGGGACGCATTATATAATATAAACTTTGTAGTGTGGTGTAAATAGACCATGTCTTCCATGCTGGACTGGGAGCGAAAGAAAAACATAGAATTTTCCAGCTGCATTTCCTCCCGAGCATGCTGTAAAAACCAGCTAAGGGATCCGAGGGTTTCTGTATATTGCAATTTAGGCGATGGGCTGGCAACCTGTCACTAGAGCCATATACCTGCGAATCTATATATATCATCGTCATTTCAACCTAAATCTACCACTGCTGATTAGCTTCCATGCTGGACTGGGAGCGACGGAAGAACCTAGAATGTGCCTGCTGCATCTCCTCCCGGGCATGCTGTAAAAACCAGTTAAGGGATTCGAGGGTATATTGTAATTTAGGCGATGGGCTGACAACCTGTCACTACAGCAATATCCAGTTCTATCTGAAACAACCTATCAAAACTTGTCAGACGTGGCGGAACGACCTTTGTTTAGGTCGTTTACGCTCTGCCTACCCCATTAGGGATAAAGGCGTGATTATATGTATGTGTATGTATGTATGTATGTAAATAGACCATTAAAAAAACTATTTTTAACCGCGAGAAAGTACATCATACACACATACAATCTTGCCTTTATCCCTAATGGGTCAACGACCCAAACAAAGGTCGTTCCGCCAAGTCTGACAAGTTTTTAGGGTTGTTTAATTCATAATTCATTTATTCATGCATTCATATAGTGTTTACAAGATCTTAAATACTAGGATAGTTCTTATATGAACCCTGGTAGGGTATTGCACATTTTTGTCTTATTAAAAAATAACAATAATATTTTAAAATCTAAGTATGTCACGTTTTTATAAAAAAGAAAAAAAAAAGAAATTCGAGTTACATAAATAAGAATAAGATAATATTAGTCATTTTCTCAAAATAGAGTATCAAACATAAAATTTAAAATTGATTCTTAAAAATTAGATTAATTAATGTCAGTTTTACAGCGGTTATTGCAATTATTTTAGTCTATATATTTATTTGTCAAGTAAATATTCAGAAACAGTGTAATAGCATTTAGTGATTAGGAATTTTTTAAATTTGTAATAAAATATGTTATTTTTGACTTCATTTTTTATATCTTCGGGGATCTTATTGTAAATCAATATAGACCTGTAGAATGGACTAAGATATAGATCTGTAAATTGCTGTAGTGACAGGTTGTCAGCCCATCGCCTAAATTGCAATATACTGAAACCTTCGGATCCCTTAGCTGGTTTTAACAGTATGCCCGGGAGGAGATGCAGCTGGCACATTCTATGTTTTTCTATCGCTCCCAGTCCAGCATGGAAGACTACATACAATTACATCATTCCCACGGGAAAACTTATTTAGCAGCGGCTGACACCGCTGACAGGAAGCTAGCCCCTAAAAAGGAGAGATCTCTTCTCTAATGTTGGTATCCTGCCTGTATAATGCTGAACATTTTCCATCATTTAATCAAAATTGCAATAATGCAAATGATGGTAATGTGCAGCGATAACTCGATAATTTGATGTATCAACTGCATGCTAGATGAAATTACTCTACTTGCATACTCTTGTTATATTTTGTTGCTTATTTTTTTACATACATACATATAATCACGCTTTTGTCCCTAATGGGGTAGGCAGAGCGTAAACGACCTAAACAAAGGCCTTTCCGCCGCGTCTGACAAAGTCTTGAGGGCCATTCAAGAAATATTTGTACGTATATTGCTATAGTGACAGGTTGTCAGCCCATCGCCTAAATTACAATATACTGAAACCCTCAGATCCCTTAGCTGGTTTTTACAGCATGCTCGGGAGGAAATGCAGCTGGCACATTCCGTGTTTTTCTCTCACCCCCAGTCCGGCATGGAAGATAGGCTTCTTTTTTTACTCTTAGGATAACCATTGCAATAAAAATTGACAATAAAGCGCCTGAAAAAATCTTATCAGCAAAAGTGAAACTAATACTTGCTATTGTAGTATAGTCAGGCACTTTATGTAAGAATCTGTATGTAAAGATTTATCAGAAAACCAGAATACTACGATCATCACCACAGCAAAAGGTCTCGTGTCGTTCGTTGCGCTAAGACTAGGGCCAATACTAAACTGAGCTGAAAATCAGTGTTGCTCTTTATGAGCTATTATACATTGAGCTTTGACCCCCTGCATCATTTCAGCACATATTCAACAGTATGTAGGCACTAGTTAGTCTTATTTTTGTCATGTCTTTGTTTATTTATTTTCTCTTCTCTCCCTCTTCTTTCTTTGTGTTTATCTTTTGTTTTGTGTGATGTTTTTAAGCAATAAACTTTTTATGTATCTATCTAAACTACCTAACTTACAACTGATACTCAGGGCCAATAAACTAGTTCATTTTATTCCAAAAATAGGGTTCAAAAATTTACAAGCATAAATATATGATATAATTAGAAAAATTAAGGGTTTTTTTGTTAAGTCTACATACATACACGCCTTTATCCTTTACAGGGTAGGTAGTATTGTAAACAAGTATAAACTAATTTAAACCAAAATTACTACACAAGGATTAAGTTTCGAAGTTGAACTATTCTATAAATCATACCAACATAGTAGTTTTTTTGTGTTTTTATTTTAGGCTTACAAATAATAACAGGAAGTTTTTAGATCCTGGAAGGATACAGCATCTGCAACAAAAACAGAAAAACATTCAGCAAATTATGATCATTATGGAAAAGTAGTTTTTCAGAATACAAGATCAGTAATATTTTGTCCACATTAAATTCAGGTTTCAAATGTCAAAAGCATCATTTAGAAGTAGTTTTTGATTCCAAGATTCCATGACAAACCCAACCCCTCAGCACCTTACAGAACGCTGAATAAAATTTTTACAGTTATGTTTTGAGAGTTATTTAAGATAGATTTGTAGGTAACTATTGCTGTAGTGACAGGTTGTAAGCCCATCGCCTACATTACAATATACTGAAACCCATGGATCCCTTAGCTTGGTTTTACAGCATGCATTGCATGCATTAAGAAATGCAGCTGGCACATTCTATGTTTTTCTCTCGCTTCCAGGCCAGCATGGAAGAAAGTATATAGTACAGTATTATGTAAAGTGTCCATTGTGAATAGCTGGAACTATTTTCTACATTATAAATTGGCTCAGATCTAGAAATTAGTACACAGCTTCAGGTCAGAGTATGAGAAAATATTTAAACTTTAAATGTAGCATTTATGTTTACAAGATTTTTATTAAGAACTCTTAAAACCTTGAAATGGCCAGTTTTGAATAACATAGCTGCACATCATTACACAATAGTCAAAATATAAATAGCAAACAAACAAAAACATTTATGCACAAGTGAATCTTGAAAATCAGCATTTTTTTTAAGTTTCCTTCCCATAAGAACTATTTCAAAGTATATCTCACCACTCGTATCCTGTGTCCCATGGCCTGCGCGGGCAGGTTGGATGTGAACTTCGCTCGCACTCCGCCGGAGTTACCATGAGTACGGGTTACCTTGCCCCAGATCGCACGCAGCTTGGTCTTCTTGCCCTTGGGACCTCCAGCAATGGGGGTCCTTTTCTTGGCACGGTATACGTACACACACTTCTTGCCAGCGTAGAACATGGCATCGTCTTTGTTTTTGGTACCCTCAATCTGAAACGGGAGAGTAATACTAGTTTATATTTGCAGATAATGTGTTCACATGTTCCAAGGTTTATTCAGATGATCAGTTAGGATTTGTCCACACAGTGGTTCAGGTTTCAAATGTCTAGACATCATTTCAATTTATCAAAAATATTACAATTATAATAAGTTCTGTGATAAGATGATCCACAGTAAAGAAACTTAACTTTGAATTAGAGAATGTACAAGTTCTTTCTTTAACATAGGTTCTCTACCAGTAATGAAATGCCTGGAGAAACATACTGTTCACAAAGCTGGTTCCAAACATAACCTCAAAACATCTTACCTTCAGGAGAGCTGTGTTCTCATGTTGGTTGCGCAGACCGCGCTTGTAGCCTGTGAACACTGCCTTGGCGTAGAGACGACCGTGACGCGCCTTGGTGGCCACGGGCTTGCGTGGAGCCTTCGCGGGCTCGGCGGGCGCTGCAGGAGCTACCTTCACCACCTTCTCTTTAGGGGCCTTGCTTTTAGGCGCCTTGGCCTTAGGAGCTGTCGACGGAGCTGCGTCAGCCATTCCTAAAACACCACTTCAAATTAGAACACAGAAACTACACACTTCAATACACTTCAAAAGAGGTTATGTTGACATCAGAGTCAAAACCAATCTGGATTTATCTTGGTGAAAATCACTAATCCGATATGTTACAGTGCACTCAGGGTTTACTTATTGTAATCACAACGAAAAATTGCACTTATTTCTTTGATTATTTTAAATAAATTAGAAAAATAGTAAAATTTCGGCACACTAACCGGAAACTTGAAAATGAAAGAACGGATCAGTGTTGCCAGAATTCGAACACAAACTCCCTACCCTACTCCGCTTGCTCTCACAAAACTTGCTGGATATTTTATTATCTATAAAAAAAATTAAAACCAAAAAGACAGTTTACAAAGTATAGGCTTTGAATTTGAATAAATTTCATAAAAAAGCAAAGCTACCTTATCAGCCCAGTAAAGTGTTCTTAGGAATCTATTTGGAAATAACTTATTTGACATTGACTAAATTTTTTAAGAAAACCTAAGATATAGCAAAATCCTGAGTAATTTGACAAAGATGAAAACAAAAATTATATTTATAAAATTGAGTTTAAAAAAAAACTCGAGACGCTCTAGTAACATTGCGAAATATAATAACGTTATCTATTATGAATTAAGAATGCGAATTATTGCTTGCCCGGTAGTAGCACCCACCACCACAACGTATTTAAGCATATTATTTTGTTTATGACTGTGTGTTTGAGAGAAACTCGTAAACCACATTTGGAACAGTTAAAACAAAAGACACACATTTTACCACATTTAGTCTTCGGAGTCATCTGCGGAGTCTTCTCAAATCACAAATACTTATAAAACAAAACAAAACGTTCGAATATTATTGGCATTCAAAAATAAAACGGAATAGAAAACGCTTTATTCTCCAGTTCACAGTACAAAACACAACATAATCATAGTCCAGATAAACAAAATATCTTTAAATTAGTAACACTATTAACTATTATTAACATTTGAACGTATAAACAATGTATAATCATAATATTATAACTGCTATAGATTTTCGGTGATGTCGGCCAATCTCCCAGAGATCGGCCAACTGCGCACGACAAATTTTTAGTTCCCAAGTGTTTGCGCTAAACACAGGTGCACTCCCTATTCATTCAATCTCTTATTCTGATGGGACAGATTGACTTACACAATAAGAGAGACATCATGCGTCAGACTGACTATTTACATGCCCATCTGACAGCATGGATAATCTTACTTTTCGAACGATCAGCCTGCAATGTCCCAACCAAACTAGAAACAACAACACAAAGTCATTGTCCCCCACCAGGAATCGAAACCGGGACCTCTGGGTCGAGAGCCCATGGCTCAGACAAGTCAGACCGCTAGGCCACGGAGGTAGTTGCAGTACTGTCCCATAGAAAAGGAACTGACTCAGTATAAGTCGCAACAGAAGCCACGACGCTGGTATTCTGCCAGCAGCACATATGGTGACATTCAGTCGGCATCGCTACGGAAAATTACGTATTTAAAACAATAACCAATCAAAAAATATTTCATTTAGGTCGCTTCGAGCGGTTATTCAGC
Source organism: Scrobipalpa costella (assembly GCA_949820665.1). Lineage (NCBI taxonomy): Eukaryota > Metazoa > Arthropoda > Insecta > Lepidoptera > Gelechiidae > Scrobipalpa > Scrobipalpa costella. Next base: position 25,689,823 of record OX463297.1, read on the forward strand.
GTTCTCGGTTTCATAAAATCTTCATACATGCACACATACATGAACCACGCCTGTATCCTTAAATAAAGGTCGATTTAAAATAGATATATTGATGAACTGGAACCCTCGAATCCCTCAACTGGTTTTTGCAGCGCAAACCCGACAGGAGATGCAGCTAAGCATTCTCTATGTATTTTTAACGTTTCCAGTCCAACGAAGAAAGTCATCGAAACCAAAGTTTTATTTTTCAATATTACTATACGCTAGAGGCTTGTGCTGTCGCAAAAAAAACTGTTTTTAGTAAGATTACGAAATAGTAAAACCATTGTTTAATTATCCTCGTTTTTGCAATAAGATTCCTCCCCCCTCCTCCAGGATCTTCCTTCGCGTAAATTCGAAATATCAAAATCATCCTATAACACAAACCACACTTCCTAATTTTTTTTCTTAAAATTGCTCTAGCCGTTTTAAGATTAGATACTACTTTTAAGATAGCATCCATTCTTAAGGAACCACATTTAGGTTCTATCGTGCGGTTATCAATGTTATCATTATAAATCTAGAACTTTTAATTTGTTATCATTGGTCATATAATTGTAAGAATGTCAAAAGGTCTATAGAGGGTGTAAGACGAATATGCGGTTATGCTGATATAGTTGCTTTACAAGAGACGTGGTTGCTGCCGGGTGACCTGCCATACCTGTCGACGATAAGTGATAGTTTCGCGAGCACGGGAACCTCTGCGGTTGATCTTTCTGCTGGCATCCTGAGAGGCCGACCGTATGGTGGGCTAGCCTTACTATGGCGTAAGTCGGTGTTTAAGTGCGTTTCAGTGATACCGTGCGGTAATCCTCGAGTACTGGCAGTACGTGCAGAGACAGATGACCGGTCTATCCTTGTAATTAACGTCTATATGCCTACAGACTGCACGGAAAATACACTCGTGTTCACGGATTGTTTGGGGGCTATTAGCGCTATTATTGATGAAGGTAATGTGGAATCCGTCTATATTTTAGGGGACTTTAATGCAAATCCGGGTAAACCGTTTCACGACCAGCTTATGGATTTTTCCGCGGATCAGGACTGGATATGTGCGGATACAGAAAAGTTACAATCGGACTGCTTTACTTTTATCAGTGAAGCGAACGGTGATCATTGTATTGTCACCAGGTCCGCTTGGCAGTCTGTTACAGATGCATATGTTGACTATAGCGTGTACTGGTCTGATCACTTCCCATTATTCATCAAGTGCAATCTAAAAATTTTTGTTAAGAAAGTAGATATTACAGAGAACCTAGAAAATAATAATGTGCATTGGGGCTGTAGGAGTGTTGATCAAATCAATGCATACGAGATTCTGTGTAACTCTAGACTGAGGGACATCGATTTTCCCATGGAATTTCAGCACTGTGCTGGAAAAATCTGTAACTGTGTTGAGCATAAGATAATTATTCGTAACATGTATATCGATATTGTTACTACACTGCAAGAGGCGGCAAGTGCTACTGTTAAGTCGAGTACAGGGAAACAAAAATGCCAAGCTATAGTAGGCTGGAATAAACACGTGAGCAAGGCTTACAGGGATGCCAAGTCTAAATTTAACTTATGGCTTTGGTACAATAAGCCAGACAGTGGTCCAATTTATGACCAAATGGTTACAGCGCGTAAAAACTTCAAGGGCAAATTAAAATGGTGTCAAAACCACCAAGAACAGATTAAAATGGACTTACTAGGAATGCTTTAAAAACAAAAAAAAAAGGAACCAACTTAACATTAGGCCTGGTATTCCTGTAAGCGTCGACGGAGTTTCTGATCCTAAGGAAATAACAATGATTTTTAAAGATCATTTCTGGGTTCATTCACATCTGGGACCGTCATGCGGAAATGCTGATACTGATATCCAAAGTGAAGACATCTCTACTAATTTTACGGTAAAAGAGATAAAACTAGCCTTAAAAAATTTGAAAAGGGGAAGATCTCCGGGTCACGATGGTCTTAGTATTGAGCATCTTCAGCATGCTGGCCCGCACCTACCTCGGGTGCTGATATTGCTTAATAACTTCTGTCTCAGTCATTTGTACGTACCTGCAGAGATGACTAAAACTTTGGTGGTACCTATTGTGAAAAATAAAACAGGTGATCTATCTGACAAGTCAAATTATCGACCAATATCTTTGGCTACGAACTAAAGATACTTGACGGAGTGCTTAACTCGCGATTAAATCGTTTTGTTCAACTTCACGACGCTCAGTTCGGATTTCGACCTGAGTTGTCAACAGAGTCTGCAATTTTTGCCTTTAAGCACACCGTCGGGTATTATGTCGATAGAAAAACTCCTATATACGCATGTTTTTTAGACCTGTCGAAAGCCTTCGACATGGTATCGTATGACATTTTGTGGCGGAAACTAAGTAACATAGGAACACCATCGGAGTCGGTATCTCTGCTTAGGCACTGGTACAGCACACAGGAAAACAGTGTAAGATGGGCGGGCGAGCTCTCGGAACCTTGGAAAATGGAGTGTGGCGTGCGTCAGGGTGGACTGAGCTCGCCGCTACTCTTTAACCTGTATGTGAACGCACTGATTGAAGGGCTAAGCAGCGCTCATGTCGGCTGTCACGTTGATGGAGTTTGTATGAATAACATCAGCTATGCGGATGATATGGTGCTGCTTGCCCCCTCGATCAGTGCACTTCGAAAATTGCTTGCCATCTGTGAATCATATGCCGCTTCTCATGGACTTTTATATAATGTGCATAAAAGTGAGTACATGATCTTTAAATCGGGCACTAGGTGTCCCATATTTATTCCACCTTTAACCTTAAATGGCTCTGTGCTTAATCTTAATAGAGTGTATGTTTTCAAATATCTCGGACACTTGGTGACCGATGATCTGAAAGACGATGTAGATATGGAGAGAGAACGCAGAGCGTTGTCAGTTCGGAGTAATATGATGGCTCGAAGATTCTCTAGGTGTACAAATGCAGTTAAAATTCTGCTGTTCAAAGCATATTGCACATCTCTGTACACCGGGAGTCTTTGGGTCAAATATACCCAAAAGGCTTACAACGCTCTGTGGATTCAGTACAACAACGCGTTTAGGGCGGTGTTGCGGCTTTCGCGTTTCTGCAGCGCATCCTCAATGTTTGCGGAAGCTCGTGTGGATGGTTTCGATGCCTTATGGCGAAAAAAGACAGCATCATTGGTGAGCAAGCTGCGTGGAAGCCGTAATACTATCCTGAATGCGTTGGTAATAAAACCTGAAAGCCCACTCATGTGGGCCCTCATACAAAGAACTAAATCTGTTTTAGTTATAAAGTACTAACATAGTTTTTAAGGTTTACTAATATATTGGAACTTTGTTGTCTTTGTAACAAAATAAAATAAATAAATAAATTGGTGTTTGCTTTGTAAACCTGTGCACCGAAATGCATGACTAAGCTAAGTGCAATGAAAAAGTTATATTAACTTAGTTAGCACGCAATTAATCTCCGGATAGCTAGGGTAAAAATAAGTTCTACAAATGGCAACACTAAGTACATTTTCGTTCAACAATTTAACTTTCGATCAGAAATTTTATAAAAATGTTGCAATAATGGACCTAAAATACTTTATTTTATTAAAATGTAATAAAATCATTCCTTAATAATATTTCTATTTTTATTTTAATATAATTTTAATCAATTAATAAAAATAAAAATGTAAAGTACCCAATTGTATTTTTTTTGCGTCTGGTAACTAATTTGCTGTCTGATTTGGACCAATCAGAAAAAACCACGAAAAGAGCCGAAGGAAAAATGGATTGTGGCTTTGTCAAATAATTAGTTTGTATTGAAGAAATTGATAAATAATATTCTCTAAAGACTGCAATAGCTAATTCTAATTATAATGGACTACTTAGTGAATATCAACTGGAACAAAATCACGCCATGCCTTGTTTTATTAGTGCTAGAAGTAGTGTTAGAATGTAAGTTCTATCTGACTGTGGACCTGATTCTCGATTTTTGTGGATGTTTCTGTGCTGATTGTGTTGTGTAGTTTCAGAGTGCTCGAGTCCTGGCGAGGTAAACAGGCACCTGGAGCTGGGACGGGACTTCCTGGCGCGGGGGCAGCTCTCGGACGCGCTGACACACTACCACGCAGCAGTTGGTAAGTCCCGTGTTTGGATTTAGGACACGTTACGCACGCCAGTCGCAAGGTCACACCAGCTGACTCCACCGGCCGTGCGAAGTGTTCTGAGTGCAAGGAAACAGCAGAAGTCTAGGAGTTCATTCATAAATCAGCTCTAATTTCTTGATGAAAATCTTGCATCATTCTGCTTTATTTAGCACATTATTCATGAACTATCTGGAATGTCCTCTCAATATGTGTTTTTGTTTGTGCTTATAATGACAACAATAATACTATTATACCATCCTAAAGTGATATTTTCTTTCAACAGAGGGTGACCCAAATAACTACCTAACATATTTCAAGCGTGGTACCGTGTACTATGCTCTTGGGAAGGCCAAATTCGCCCTACAGGACTTTACTAAGGTGAACAAACACATTTATTTTTGTTCTAAAAATTGTATGCGAAAAATTGTGACAAATCATATTTTTCTTATCAAGATCAGCTCAATTACATACTGATTTTCACACATTTATTTATGAGATTGATTACAAATAAAATAAAATGCTTTTGGCAGGTGTTAGAGCTGAAACCTGACTTCACCACAGCGAGGATACAGAGAGCAAATGTGTACCTGAAGTTAGCACAGTACAATGATGCCAAGGAGGATTATCTACAAGTTGTAAGTTGACTACCATTTGTTATTTGTTTTTAGATTTACTGGAAAGAGAAGAGTGAGATCTTTGCTTAATAGTAGTGGGATGTTGTAAGCTAGGTTTAGTTTGGTAACCTTACTTATTTTAGAAATGAATGATATATTTATTTCTAAAATATTTATAATATGCTATAATGCCACTATTTATAAGTAACTAGCTTTTTACGCCGTAGTTTCAACAGCGGCTAACTTAATGAGTTTTCCCGTGGGAATCAGATATTTTCCCGCAGTAAAAAGTAGCCTATATTACTCGGGGTAAACATAACTTTCTAATGATGAAAAAAAAATTTGAAATTGTTTCAGTAGTTTTTGAGTTTTTTTGTTACAAACATACACACACACAAAAATAGATATCTTTCCTCTTTATAATATTAGTATAGATTATCTTATCTAGCCGTAGCATAAAGAAGTCTTCTCTCTTATGCCATATAGAGACTTGTTTTTTTATGTTCTGTATCAGATTCTACTATGCCCGTATGTCCGTATACAAATTCCAAGATAATGGAGTCACAACTTTAGCTTATTTTCTGACTACGACCATCTTAGAATCTATCTGCCTTGTGTTTTAGGCCCAAAATATTTAGCTGGCTTTGTTATTGACATTAATAACAAATATCTATTAGCATGGCTATTAGTCTAAAGCAATGCTACCAATATAGCTATAGGTATAGGCCATTTATTCTCCCATTGTAATACTTATCAGTAGTTTTTGTCTTGCTCCACCGACCATTACCAAGTCAGAGGCAGTCATTGGAGCCTAACTAAATAATGCCTGCACTAAACTTGATTTCTTATAGGCTCCTTTTTGTGACTTTATGAATGTAAATAACATTATTTGTTAGTCTAGGTTAAAGTTTTTATTGCCAATTCAATCACCATAGAACAATATTTTAAGATAGAGAACAAATACAGCAATACAGGGGTTACTCAGACAATGAACATCTGGTACAAAGACATTTTTTCTAGTAAAGAAATAAGTATAAGCATATAAGAGTGTTTTTGCACTGCTCGGTATTCGATTCGTATCTGTGAAAAATATATGGAGTGGCGCGAAAATGTATGACAGTTTCCATATAATATTTCACGGATACGAATCGAATACGGAGCAGTGTAAAAGCTCGTACAAGACACTTCCTGTTTATGATCCCAAAAAATGTATTTTCAAAAGTATTAGTATTTGTATTTGTAAAAGTATTTTCACAGAAAATGAACAGTCATTCATTTTTATCTGACTGTAATCTTATTTTCCATCAATATGATGTCTTATCTCTTGCTAATAAAATAGTAAGCAATATTATTATTTTGTACAACCAATATATTATCATTCATTACCTTAGTTAGTATTACATTTACGAAAGAATGTGTCGTAATTGTGAAAGGTAGTTTCGAAATTAACAGGAATGTTTTTTAGTTTATCAACTCTTATTGCCACATTACTTGTTACTACATTCTATTATTCTTTAAATGAATTATTTCAAAAGTTTGCTTATCTTAAATTAATTGCCTAACAAATGGATTTTAATTAATACAACAAAAATCAATAGTGTTTCAAACTATATCATCTTCAGCCTCCCTCATCCACTGCTAAGCATGGACCTGTACAATAATTTTTGAAAACTCCTTTAAGAGGCAGTGTTCATTGATAGTTACTTGCCGCCCACATTACGTAGATTTGACTGACGTGGCCCAAAGCTGTAATGAATAATCATAATAATACGCGTGTAGTTCAGACGTGGCGTGTAATGTAGCGACTGATAATAACCGATGTTTATGTTATGCCGTGATAATACCACTCAAACACTCGCCTTGCCTTTGTAACTGTTATATTGAAATGTTACTTTGTGAACTGAAACTGATATTGATATTACATTGTTATTTGTGATAGGAGTTATGCAATATTGTTATCCATATCTGATATTAGAGGAAATGAACTCAGATTTACAGGATTTACTTTGAAAAGATTAGAAAAAACAAACCAAAAATTTTACCGCTTCGAATTTTCTATTTTTTATTTCTAATCTTTTCAGAAATAAAATAGCACTGTGATTGCAAAAAATCCATTAGAAAAGATAAACTTTCTTTATTGGAAAGCTTTTCTTTATGGTTGTTGACTTCAACCGAAGTCTACTAGAAAAATATGTGATAGCTTTGCTCTCGACGTTATAATTATGGATTCCATTGCCTGACAAAGTGAATACTATCACATTACGAGATCTAGCTGCAGTTCTTGCACCACACGGTGAAAAAAAGTTCTGGCCATTTCTATTGCAAGCTTCAACAGATTTGAAATAGTCGCAGAATACACAATACAATACAAGATACTTTATTGTACAAAGAAACACAAATACATCAGCAGAAAAGTAAGGAACATTAGATAAGATAAGAATAAACTTTATTGCACAGAAAAGACAAGAGAAAATTAAATTAAATGAAACAAATAGTAGTACAAATAGGCGGCCTTATTGCTAAGCAGCAATTTCTTCCAGGCAACCTTAGGGTACAGGAAAATAAAAAGTTGAACTAGTGGGCTGGTATACATTTTAGGCAATATATTGTATAGGTAAGTAAATAAGCTACTTAGGTGTATTTAAACAACAGTACAATATAGGCGGCCTTATTGCTAAATCAGCTATTTCTAACAGGCAACCTTTGTATTAGGATAGTACATAGCAGATAGCGGGATAGTGAATAGTAAGTTCATCTTAATACTTAAACAATATAAATACTACTAAATAAATACATAACTAAAATAATTAACTAATACATCATACGCTAATGGGAGATAGGATAAATAACTAATTATTATTCTCTACTAGCGACCCGCCCCGGCTTCGCACGGAAATCATCAGTGTTTCTCTACTATATTATGCATGTATTATACATATTAACCTTCCTCTTGAATTACTCTATCCATTAAAAGAAACCGCATCAAAATACGTTGCATAGTTTTAAAGATCTAAGCATACATAGGGATATAGGGACAGTGAAAGCGACTTTGTTTTATACCATATAGTGAACAAGAACTTTCTTGTTCGCTCTTTAAATGTCTCAATAGACGGTTGTTGGGTTGCACACTAAGCCCCAGATGTCCCTGAACTTGCCTCTATTTGTCCCAGGTACACGAAGACCCTTACAACGAAGAAGCAGCGGCGCAGTACCAGCGCATGGACGAGGTCGCGGAAGAGCTTCGTTTAGCCGAAGCTTATTATAGAGGAGGGGACTATAGGGCCGTGGTAGAACTGTGTACAAGACTGTTGGAGGTGTCTCCGTGGTCGGCGCATATACGGCAGCTGAGAGCAGAGAGCTATACTGAATTGGTAAGATATTCTATCTAAAGTTTGGTCTCTTTCCTTTCGCATGTTTTAATAAACTTACCCTCCAATGGATAGGGCCGCTGCCTCCTGAGCGGGGAGGTCGTGGTTCGAATCCCACCACGTACCAATGTGATTTCGGTTTTCGAATTTCATATGTACGTTTATTCGGCGCTTTTTCCGTGTTTCGGAAGGCACGTTAAGTCGTTGGTCCCGGTTAATATCGTTTTATACCGTAGATATTAGTCGTTAAGCCTTATCAGAGGCCAGTGCTAATCATTGGCGGCTAGAAAACTCTGACCTAATCTAGGATTGGGTCTGGTTTCCCTTCTGGGTTGCGGAGATCAGATGGCAGTCGCTCTGTGTAAAAACCAGTACCCTTGTTCAATCCCCTGGATTAGGTAGCCGACCCCGTGAGATATGGGGTAAGGCTAGGGAGATGATGATGGACCCTCCAGGTCTTTTACTCCATCATGTACTCCAGATGAATAATTATTCTTGTTCATATATGTTGTTGTGTTCCAGAACGACTTATTCTCCGCAGTATCAGACCTACGTTCTGTTAACCGTCTGCAACAGGACTCTACGGATGGCTACTATCGGCTGGCAGTCCTGCTGTATCAACTAGGTCACGTTAGTGATTCGCTCAAGGTAAATAATACGTACCTTTCGTTCTCTTTTTTTGCTTGATTTCAACAAAAGCATCAAAACTAAGTCTAGATACTCTTAAGTCGACCAATCCGTACTGGGCTCGATCGCTCTAATACTAGGTAGAATCGTGCGCCTCCGTGGGGACGTATACGAGCTGATGGTGATGATAAGGAATTCCCAAGGCAACGCCGTAAGACGAGGTTCGAGCCCTAGTGGGCGCCCTTAGGCAGTTGCCATTCCATTTAAGGGTGTAGATTGCGTGTAGCAACTCCCCGCCTTTAGTCCGGGGACGCATTATATACACTTTGTAGTATGGTGCAAAAAGGTCCATTAATAAAAAAGAAGAAAAGATAATGATAATTAAAACTTTTTTTAAAAGTTGTATGTATGTAGTTCTTTATTGTACCTTAAAAATCATAAAACTGAAATACAAGAAGATTAAGACAATAGTGGCACAAAGGCGGACTTATCCCGTTAAGGGATCTCTTCCAGTCAACCTTTGATAAACCCAGAGGAGACAATTATGCTTGCAGGTAAACTAAGATAGGTACTTGAAACGATTATATAACGTGACATAGACAAAATATTATACTTAACAACTCAAATTTGAACGCATAAATACTAGATATAAATATATACAATTTAATGCTAAATGCTCACCTCCTGAACTGCCCTGCGTGTCCCGACACCTGCACGTTAGAAGATCTTTGGGCAGCCACTCCAAACGCTATTTGTGTGGCAACTTTTTGGGCTGAGAGAATTTGAATCGTCGCGACACGCAAAGAAGAAGAAGAATGCTAAATATTATGTATATTAAATATATAATTATAGTTGTGTGTGAATGACGAATCTGTTTTCTTTTCAGGAAATCCGCGAGTGTTTAAGGCTAGACCCAGAACACAAGAAGTGCTTCCCGTTCTACAAGAAAGTGAAGAAGATAGACAAGTCTCTGCTGGAGTGCGAGCAGGCCGGCGACGCGCGCGACTTCAAGCGCTGCATAGAGAGCGCCAACAGGGTGCTGAAGCTGGAGGATGACGTCACGCTGGTCGTGTTCGAAGCCAGGAAGTGGCTGTGTAGCTGCACTAGCAAAGTGAGTAGTCTTAATAGGAAATACTCATAATTTTTTTAAAACTATTAGTATGAATTATTGTTACCATAGATGAACGGATGTGAAGGAATTTTGGCAAAATATTCATTAGTTTAAGAGTTATAATGTCTTAAAGTGGTTAGTTGAAAAGAGAGGTCCGAACTGTCATGTGACGTCATAAGACAGGAGCGCCATACTAATTCCATATAAATTGTCGTTTCGAAGAGAGAGATCAGTCTATCTTTATAAGGGTATATCTCGGTGATTTTTTAATCAATTTTATTTCTGTTTTCACTGTTCTTTTCATAATTTAAGATGTTTTTAGACAATAGGTTCAGGAACTGAAAATATGTTATATGCACGTTCTCTATTATATTTGAAATAACAAATCAAAAATTCGACCGCTGACGGGAATATCATTTAGAAATAAAATAGCACTGTGAGTGCAAAAATCTATTAGATAATTATACATACATATAATCACGCCTTTATCCCTAATCGGGTATTTATTTATTAATTTATTCAACAATTTATTGTACACAAAAAAACATCATAAACTCAGGACATAAAAAACAAAGACACAACAGGCACTGCTTAGGGTAGGCACAGCGTAAAAGACCTAAACAAGGTCGTTCCGCCACATCTGACAAAGTTTTGAGGGTTACTTAAGATAGATTTGTAGGTATATTGCTGTAGTGACAGGTTGTCAGCCTATTGCCTAAATTGCAATATACAGAAACCCTCGGATCCCTTAGCTGGTTTTTACAGCATGCCCGGGAGGAAATTCAGCCGGAACATTCTACCTACAAATCTATCTTAAACAACCCTCAAAACTTTGTCAGACGTGGCGGAGCGTCCTTTGTTTAGGTAGTTTACGCTCTGCCTACCCCATTGAGGATGAAGTCGTGTTTATTTGTATGTAAATTGAATTGCTTTATCTGTTGCTCTCAGGAGGAGCTGTACACGGACGCGCTGTCGCAGTGCAACTCCGCGCTGGAGATCCAGCAGGACGCGCGCGTGCTGTGCGACAAGGGGGACGCGCTGCTCGGGCTGGAGATGTACGACGACGGTGAGTGGGCACACGTGTTGTACTTATACATACATATAATCACGCCTTTTTCCCTAATTGGGTAGGCAGAGCGTAATAACCTACTGCTGTACCTGTTGTGTCGTTATTCCTTGTGTATTGTCTTTTTCATGTTACTTGTGTACAATAACATACATACATATAATCACGCCTTTATCCCTAATGGGGTAGGCAGAGCGTACACGACCTAAACAAAGGTAGTTCCGCCACGTCTGGCAAAGTTTTGAGTGTTGTTTAAGTGTACAATAATTATTAAATAAATAATAATAACCTAAACAAAGGTCGTTTGGCCACGCCTGACAAAGATTTGAGGGTTGTTTAAGATAGATTTGAGGTATATTGCTGTAGTGGCAGGTTGTCAGCCCATCGCTTAAATTACAATATACTAAAACTGAAACCCTCGGATCCCTTAGCTGGTTTTTACATCATGCCCGAGAGGAAATGCAGTTGGTACATTCTATGTTTTTCTCTCGCTTCCAGTCGTATGCGAATAAAATTCGAGTGATTCAAAAATACGACTCCAGCATGGAAGTACTATGCTGTTGCCGTCGTGAGGAGGTATTCTGGTGGCAGTGTGTGTGAAGAGAAACCATCGGTTGTTGAGAATAGAATGAATAATTTATTTGAGAGCAGCTCCTATTTATACAATATTGACATAAAAATCATGATCAATGTAGGTAGATAAATAACAAATTCATGTGGGTAGTTAAATACAGAAACATACATACATAAAATCACGCCTTTATCCCTTACGGGGTAGGCAGAGCGTCAAACTCCTCGTAAAAGGCGCTTTCGCCACGTCTGACAAAAATTGAGGGCAATTTTAGATTGTAATGTGTATTGCTATAGTGACAGGTTGTCAGCCCATCGCCTAAATTACAATACACTGTAACCCTCGAGTCCCTTTTGCTGACTTCTACAGCATGCCCGGGAGGAAGGGCAGCTGGAACATTCTATGTTTTTCTATCTCTCCCAGTCCAGCATGGAAGAAAATATACAGAAGAATACAGAAATATTATAAAATATAGTGAAGGTAGACAGACAATTGATATTTGTTGATTTGGTAGGTAGAATACGCTACTGCATTCAGATTCAATGTGCACTCCGATCACCAGATGGATATTGCCACACCGTCATACAAATATTTTGTTTCAAGTCATCGACGTGTGACCAAATTGCAAAAAGCGTTAAATCGCTGTACGAGACTAACAATACGAATACGTGGCTGTTATTGTCTAAATCTAAAGTATCAGTTACGGTCATTTTTAAATAAAGCGTAATTTTCCTAACGTTTCTATGTTACGTAGCAAAATTGCTCCTTTTAAAAAAGCCATTTTTGAGGAACAGAATTTTACAACATCACAGAATACTAAAATCATCTAAAATTTTAATTATAATCTGATAATGACGCATATACTATGTATTAGTTTATCATAAGATATGTATCAGTATATTTTATTGAAATATTTATTTAATAGTGCGTAAATATTGTCTAAGTATTATATATAGTAACATGCACTATCCCGCTTTCTGCTTGTACAATTTCTATACCCAAAGGTTGCCTGGTAGAAATTGCTGCTTTAGCAATAAGGCCGCCTATATTGTACTGTTATTCTTCCATGCTGACTGGGAGTGAGAGAAAAACATAGAATGTGCCACCTGCATTTCCTCCCGAGCATGCTGTATAAAGCAGCTAAGGGATCTGAGGGTTTCAGTATATTGTAATTTAGGCGATAGTCAAAAGTCAAATCATTTATTTCCAAATAGATTCCTAAGAACACTTTTAGAAAGTCACAAGCGAGTCTATAAAGAAAATTATATCTGTGACACAAAATAAAATAAAAATTATATTACAATGAAGAAGATGCATGAGAAACTCGCACTTTGCGTCCCTCCCTTCGTTTAATCTTTTTCTTACTTTTGTCCTTTTTTTTTGTGATGGGCTGACAACGTGTCACTACAGCAATATACATACAAATATTTCTTAAATAACCCTCAAAACTTTGTCAGACGTGGCGGAACAACCTTTGTTTAGATCGTTTACGCTCTGCCTACCACATTAGGGATGAAGGCGTGATTATATGTATGTATGTATGTATATTGTACTGTCAAGTTTGTTCCTTGTTATTCCTGTTGTATGTGTTTCATTGTGCAATAAAGAAATTTGCATTGTATTGTATGCCGTACATTGTCCGTGCAGCGATCCACATATTCAAGCAAGCGCTGGAGCTGGAGGAAGGCCTGGCGCGCGCCAAGGAGGGCTTGCAGCGCGCGCAGCAGCTGCAGAAGCAGTCGGAACAACGCGACTACTACAAGATACTGGGAGTCAAACGGTAAGTACTCCCTAATATCTCATCATCGTCATTTCAACCTAAATCTACCACTGCTGATTAGCTTCCATGCTGGACTGGGAGCGACGGAAGAACCTAGAATGTGCCTGCTGCATCTCCTCCCGGGCATGCTGTAAAATCCAGTTAAGGGATTCGAGGGTATATTGTAATTTAGGCGATGGGCTGACAACCTGTCACTACAGCAATATCCAGTTCTATCTGAAACAACCCTCAAAACTTGTCAGACGTGGCGGAACGACCTTTGTTTGGGTTGTTCACGCTCTGCATACCCCATTAGGGATACAGTCGTGATAGTATGTATGTATGTCTACCACTGCTGAGTATAACCCTAATATCTACCAGTATATTATTTATTCATATATATTATGCTTTTCTTATTAGTCTTTGGCGTCAATTCTCGCGGCTTAATTCTAATTCTTAGCTAGCGCCGTCACTTTCTTCACTTTGGCATTAGAACAGGATAGCAAATAAACACATGACTTTAACATTCATAATCTAACATAAGACTGCTTATTTGACGTAAAATAAGGAAGCATGCTCTATGCTCAGTTCTTACTTAAAGCGTCTTACGTCAAATTATGAATGTCAAAGTCATGTGTTCATCTGCTATCCTGTTCTTATGTCAAAGTTAAGAAAGTTACAGCGCTAGCTAAGAATTAGTTAAGTAATAGTGCGTCCAGTATTGCCGCCATTGAGAAATAATGTTTATTATTTATTAGATAGTACAATAAGTTGAAGGTGGTGACAGAACAATAATTAACGTTTTACCAAAGATAAATGCTTTAAAAAGAAGAGGTCCAAGTGAGCTTCCTTGTGGTACTGTTGCTTGGCTAAAATAAGTGATTGTACTCTGATTTTACTAATTTGTCTTAAAAACTACCGCATGTTGTTTTAAAGTAAATATAGAAGGGTAAATACCAATAAAATAATTCGCTGCACTTTTATTGGTCGGTGTTTCACATAGATCCGTGGTTGACTTTATCAAAAGCTTTACAAAAATCGATGACTTCCCATCCGTCTATAAAATGTACAATTTGTTCGTAGCACGGCGACGAAGCAGGAAATAGTGAAGGCGTATCGCAAGGCGGCGCAGAAGTGGCATCCCGACCAGTTCCAGGGAGATGAGAAAAAGGTGGCGGAAAAGAAATTCATAGAAGTCGCGTCCGCCAAGGAGGTAACCTCACACTCGCTCACTTCACTACGTACATAATACCTGTAGTATAGATAATGGCACCACGGTCCAGCATCGTTTAATGTAATGAGCATCTAATAAGTAGTTTTATTATCTTCCATGCTGCGAGCGAGAAAAATATAGATATTGCGAACTGCATTTCCTTCCGGACATGCAGTCAAAACCAGCTAAGGGATCCGAGGGTTTCAGTATATTGTAATATAAGCGATGGGGATGGCAACCTGTCACTATTATATACCTACAAATCGATCTTAAATAACCCTCAACATTTTGACATGATCAAGAGGAGGTCGCAGGAATGTTGGTCGTCCCGCAGCTAGATGGGTGGACGATATATTAAAGGCAGCTGGTAAGACCTGGACGAGACTAGCCCAAGATCGGCAGTCGTGGCACAAAAAAGAGGAGGCCTATGCCCTGCAGTGGGTAAACAAAGGGCTGAAATGATGATGATGATTTTGACATGGCTGAGTGACCTTTGTTTAGGTCGTTTACGCTCTGTCTACCCCATTAGAGATAAAAACGTGATTATTTTATTTTATTCATGATAGGGAAACATACAGCAATAATATTGACACTAATATAAATAACACACAAGCCAATTAAGTTTCCACCAATAAATTAATACATATGTGTCGATTTTTAGAAAATAAAAACGTTATATTCCAAATTTTACAATACATTAGATTTTGATAAATTCAAGCTTTGTGATGAAATGTGACAAATTATAAATTATGTTAGGAAATTACATTATCATATGTATGTATATAAGCTTCCATGCTGGACTGGGAGCGATAGAATAACGTAGAATGTGCTGCATCTCCTCCCGGGCATGCTGTAAAAAACAGCTAAGGGATTCGAGAGTATATTGTAATTTAGGCGATGGGCTGACAACCTGTCACTACAGCAATATACTTACAAATCTATCTTAAATAACCCTCAAAACTTTGTCAGACGTGGCGGAACGACCTTTGTTTGGGTCGTTTACGCTCTGCCTACCCCATTAGGGATAAAGGCGTGATTATATGTATGTATGTATTACTCCAGGTGCTAACGGACCCGGAGAAGCGCGCGCAGTTCGACCAGGGCATCGACCCGCTGGACCCCGAGCAGCAGCGGGGCGGAGGGGGGGGACCCTTCCACGGGAGCCCCTTCCACCACTTCCAGCACGGCTCGCCCTTCCAGTTCAAGTTCCACTTCAACTAGCGCACTACCGTACGACGAGGGACGAGCGACGACCGACTACCCGCACTGAGATATGCTACGGCACGATCCCACTTCTGATATCTATATTTTTTAAAATATAGAGTAAACTGACAATTCTTCAGAGTGGACTGGTGTCACCGACCCTACGCATTGTTTTTACCGACAAGCGTGCTCGTTAGATGCAACAAATTACTTGAGAAAATGTATCTAATGAGATGAATACATAAACTCGTAATATTTATTTCGTAAAAATCATCGTTAACTGGTAACACTAAAATGCGTAGTTGACGCTATCTTTCAATAAAGCAATAATTAGACGTGGTGATTGTTCTGTAGCATTTGAGTAGGCACAGTGGTAGGTGTATGACTTGGTGTCGTGTGAGTGAGAATGTAGGACACGTAGTCAGGTATCTCACCTGGCGAGCCGGAATACGTACCACAATCGCATTAGGAAACTCATTTACAAAAGTATCTTCTACTTTTGGATAATCTAAAAAAAATGCAATGGCGTCGATTCTCGCGACTTAATCCTAATTCTTAGCTATCGCTGTCACTTTCTTGACTTTGACATAAGAACAAGATAACAAATAAACACGTGACGTTGACATTCCTAATCTGACATAAGACTGCTTATTTAACGTAAAATAAGAGAGCACGCTCTACGCTCATTTCTTATTTAAAGCGTCTTACGTCAGATAGGGAATGTCAAAGTCATGTGTTCATTTGCTATCCTGTTCTTATGTCAAAGTGACAGCGCTAGCTAAGAATTAGATAGTGAATAGTACGTCCAGAATTGCCGCCAATATCCATAAAAGTACCCGATCCATTAGCTGAATTGAATAAAACCCTACATGAAAAACTAACAAATCATGCTTCTCATAATTTGATCTCCAAATTAATTTTCTAACTAATATCTTGGCTATTTTGATGTGACTACTAGTTTGTTTGAAACTAATATAATAATATTAATGCTTATTTTATGTATCTCCTCAAGTACAAAGCGTTTGAGCATTTGCTGAATAAATATAAATGAAAATCATGTCCATAGATTGATTGTCTTCTCTCTTGTTTAGAATAAAAGAGTTTTATTATGTAAATAATATACTTTATTTCGTTGCCGAAGATCTAGAATGATCACATTCAACTAGTCTATAAATAAACAATAACTTGTAAAGGTGAAACACCAAAACATAGCGAATTTTTACATAATATACAAGTCGTTATGATGTTATAGATAATTTTAACTAAAATTATGTGAATATAGCGAAACACACTCGCCCCTGTAAATACAATAATCGAATAGTTCGATGCATATCATTTTTTGACTCTTGCGATGGCGACATTGACGGTTGTCATCCGAAATCAGTACCTATACATTGGCAGTTTTCATTCTAAATCAGTACCTATACATTGACGGTTTACATCCGACATCAAAACTTATACATTGAAGGTTTTCAACCGACCTCAGCACCTAATAAATTTACGGTTTTAATCCGATATAACTACCTAATACATTAACGGCTTTCATCTGACCTCAGTACTTAATAAATTGACTGTTTTCATCCGCCGCCAGTTCGCAAGAAACAGGTTGACTACGCAATGTATATCGAGTCGTCACAAGTATAATACGGGTCTGTGGCGAGTGTGAATGAAAGTCTTCTACATCTTTGCAAGATTTCTCCAACGAGCTGGCTTCGACGGTTCAGCTGATAGGTTTAATATATTATTATTAGCGCGGTATCGCTGGCACAATGATACACAAAATCACTAGTTTAATTTATGCGATACAAAATCAAGCATTCAGTCGGTCATGTCATGTAATAATAATGATACATTATTGTGTCAGGAATACCGCACTACAGTTCGCGACTGTGTGTCCGTGAGAGCTGCGTACTTTACCTAAAGTTTCTAGAGAACTGTATTTTACAATTCTCTGGCATCTCTTCGTGGATTGCAATGAAACAATCCGCGATTACGTAACAAAGAATTGTATACGGGTATTTGTTTTGATATCTGCAAACTTGAAAAAAAATACTTACTATTGGATCCGATATGAAATATTCATTTTTTTTTTAAGTAGAACAAATGTTGTTCAGAAACGTAGGCCGAACTAGGAGTTTTACACCCATCTATTAAGACCCTGTAGGAATAACGCGGCTCTAACGGACTATAAATATTTTGTAATTTATTTTAATAATAAGTTATTTTGTTGTGATTCTTATAACTTTGTAAATATTTTAGAAATAATAAGGCATTACGACAAATTATTTTTGGTTTTACTTCAACTTCCACTGTCAGTCTTAAAATAAATTAGTACATTATAAATACTTAATTATAATTCTCAGTTTGAGATACCGACAAGTTTACAGTGAGGTTCATTAGCTACATAAAACAGAAAGATAATAAAATAACAACAATCCTGAAGATCCAATATGGGTCCGAAGTACACTTAAACAAACATTGCCAACAAATTAACATGCTCATTTCGACCTAACTACTCTGCCTTCCCCATTCGGGATATATGTATGTATGTATGTATTTCGACCTAAAAATCTTTATTTATGATTGATACTACACATTTGTGTCCAGAAAACCTTTTACAAAAGTAAGGTAAAATAAGGTAATTTTAATAATGTCGTCTACGTGTCCCCTGCTAGCTGCTCCCCGGCGCGGCGATGAGCAGCCTGGCGCGCCTCGCGGTGTGCGTCAGCCCGCGCGACACGCGCTGGATCTCGTTGCTGAGTTTAGCTTTGTCTTCCTCCTTCTCGCAGATGTAGCGGTGACGGAACGCGCAGTCTTGACCTCTGCGGGATATACAGATTCGATGTTTCATAATTGAGTGGAATTCCCTGCCTGCGGATCTGTTGCCTTTTCAGGCAAGAGAGAATAGGCATTATCTAGGCAAACATCGTCTGCATCATCATTTTCCATCGGGTGAGATGTCAGACAAATGGTTTGCCTATCATTAATAAAAAATAAAAATTCTTGGCCCTAAAGTGAGTTTCAAGCCCCAGTGGGTGCTCTTAGGATAGGTGCTCAAATTATTCTTCTGCGTGAACATTTCAGATCCTCACCTGACGCGCTGGTCGCTGATACTTTCATATCTTTCGAATCAAAAGTTTTCAGATGTTAAAGTCGAACGGTCTACCCTTTTGTACTAAACAATTAAGCTCAAAGGGTATCTAAAGCTTTGACGATGTTTTTCCTGCGTAAAAGGTATTACTAAAAAAGACCAGAGTTATCCTTACCTTACTAGCTTCCATGCTGGCCTGGGAGTGGGAGAAAAACATAGAATGTGCCAGCTGCATTTCCTCCCGGGCATGCTGTAAAAACCAGCTACGGGATCTGAGGGTTTTAGTATATTGTAATTTAGGCGATGGGCTGACAACCTGTCACTACAGCAATATACTTACAAATCTATCTTAAATAACCCTCAAAACTTTGTCAGACGTGGCGAAACGACCTTTGTTTGGGTCGTTTACGCTCTGCCTACCCCATTAGGGATAAAGGCGTGATTATATGTATGTATCCTTACCTGAAGACGTAGTTGTTGACAGCCGGATCGTGCACCATCGCTAAGCACCTGCCATCTCCAACGATGGTTATGTTAGACACTTGAGCACCCTTCTTGTCAGTGGTAGTCGTATTGGCGACGACCGGTCGGGCAGAGTGCGACCAGATCCACAGCAGGCCGGGGTTCAGGCCGCCCGTCCAGACGTCCATGCCTGAGGAAATAGGAGCTTAAATCATGGATTGGAGATTTAGTTGTAAAAAGTTAGAAGAGAGCATTATTAAAAAACGGAAGTTATTAAATGTCCTGTGGAAAAGCCCCAGGTAGGACGGAATAAAAGTAAAAGAGCAGCTAAATCAAAAAGTTTCTAAAAGCACCAAAAAGGCGAGACTGACATAAAAAGACCTATTCCACAGTGGCAGAGCAGTCTACGAGCAAGATATTTACCAAATAGTCTGCTAATTGCCACAATAAGACAACTTACCTTTTCTTCCATTCTGGACTGGGTGCGAGAGAAAAACATAGAATGTGCCAGCTGCATTTTCTCCCGGGCCTGCTGTAAAAACCAGCTAAGTAGGGTATTTGTATATTGGATTTTAGGCAATGGGCTGACAACCTGTCACTACAGCAATATACCTATAAATTTATCTTAAATAACCCTCAAAACGTTGTCTCACTTGGCGGAACGACCTTTGTTTAGGTCAGTTACGCTCTGCCTACCCCATTAGGGATAAAGGCGTGATTATGTATGTATGTAGACAACTTACCTCGTGTCTTTTTGTCGCCGAGCATGGCAGCGAATACCTTGCGCTTCTCTTGTTCGGAATCCAACTCCAGCAGGTTGGATCTCAGTTTCCGGCAGAACAGGTTCGCAGTTTTCCAATCCGTGGGTTCTGATGAGAAGTGGTAGCAGTTCTCTCCTATACGGGTGAAGTTCGCCACGCACGGCTCTGGGGAAAGAAGAATAAGTAGGTAAGTATTTTTTTTTGTTAATATCGTTTAATACCATGAGAGCCCGATGGTGTAGTGGATAGGGCCGCTGCCTTCTGAGCAGGAGGTCGTGATTCGAATCCCACCACGTACCAATGTGTTTTTCGGTTTTAGAATTTCATATGTACGTTTATTCGATGCTTTTTCCGTGCTTCGGAAGGCACGCTAAGCCGTTGGTCTCGGTTAATATCGTTTAATACCGTAGTATTAGTCGTTAAGCCATATTAGATGCCAGTGCTAAGCATTGGCGGCTTGAAAACTCTGACCTAATCTAGGATTGGGTCTGGTTTCCCTTCTGGGTTGCGGAGGTCAGATGGTAAGTAGTCGCTCTGTGTGCAAACCAGTACCTTCGTTCAATCACCTAGATTAGGTAGCCGAACCCGTGAGATACAGGATAAGGCTAGGGAGATGATGAACTGCCCACTTGGCTAACAGTGTACCAACGTGGTGTGTGTATGATTCTTCTTCTTATCAAGTGAGTCGATGAACCCCCGATGAAACCTGGATGGTATGGTGTGGCACACCGTCTGGTGACCGAGAATGTAAGTTTTTCGTTGAGATAAAAATTGGCAGGCTTGCTTGATCCGAAAGACATTCAATCCCACTATACAGGCCATTCAATAGTTCCGAATACGACGTCTTCGCAGATTGGTTTATTTTTACTATATTCTAAATAGGTCTTCTTCCATGCTGGCTTGGGAGCGAAAGAAAAACATAGAGTGTGCCAGCTGCATTTTCTCCCGGGCATGCTGTAAAAACCAGCTTAAGGGATCCGAGGGTTTCAGTATATTGTAATTAAGACGATGGGCTGGCAACCTGTCACTACAGCAATATACCTACAAATCTATCCTAAATAACCCTCAAAACTTTGTCAGATGTGAACGACCTTTGTTTAGGTAGTTTACGCTCTGCCTACCCCATTAGGGATAAAGGCGTGATTTTATGTATGTATGTAAATAGGTCACTTAACTTCCATGCTGGCCTGGGAGCGAGAGAAAAGCATAGAATGTGCCAGCTGCATTTCCTCCCGGGCATGCTGTAAAAACCAGCTATGGGATCCGAGGGATTCAGTATATTGCAATTTAGGCGATGGGCTGACAACCTGTCACTACAGCAATATACCTACAAATATATCTTAAATAACCCTCAAAACTTTGTCAGACGTGGCGGAACGACCTTTGTTTTGGTCGTTTACGCTCTCCTACCCCATTAGGAATAAAGGCGTGATTTTATGTATGTATATAAATAGGTCACTTAACTTCCATGCTGTCCTGGGAGCGAGAGAAAAGCATAGAATGTGCCAGCTGCATTTCCTCCCGGGCATGCTGTAAAAACCAGCTATGGGGTCCGAGGGATTCAGTATATTGCAATTTAGGCGATGGGCTGACAACCTGTCACTACAGCAATATACCTACAAATATATCTTAAATAACCCTCAAAACTTTGTCAGACGTGGCGGAACGACCTTTGTTTAGGCAGTTTACGCTCTGCCTACCCCATTAGGGATAAAGGCGTGATTTTATGTATGTATGTAAATAGGTACTTTGTTAAGCTTTCCTAGATTATAAGCTCACCAGGTTTATGATCAACTCCAGCCACCAGATAATGCACGTTTTCCTCCAGCTTCCTCAGCCGTTTCTCCATGAGATCCACTCTGTACACCAGCTTCTCAATAGCTCCAAGCAAGTACAAGTCGGTTTCAGTGACTTGCTTCTTCGGAGGCTCGTCGACTCGGTCTACTGCACCAGCCATGAGGCCGGGACCGCGGTGAGGGTTCTGCTGTTGATAAGGAGGTTTCTGCTGCTGTTGGTAAGGTGGTTGCTGTTGTTGGTACGAAGGCGGGTTTTGTTGATACGAAGGTGGATTTTGTTGATATTGAGGCTGATTCTGTTGATACGGGGGTTGTTGCTGCTGCGGGTAAAGTGAAGGATTCTGTCCTTGATACGAGGGTTGGGTCTGTTGCTGATAAGGAGGCTGGTTTTGTTGGTAGGAAGGTTGTTGTTGGTAGTATGGTGGGGTTTGT
Source organism: Scrobipalpa costella (assembly GCA_949820665.1). Lineage (NCBI taxonomy): Eukaryota > Metazoa > Arthropoda > Insecta > Lepidoptera > Gelechiidae > Scrobipalpa > Scrobipalpa costella. The sequence goes on from OX463297.1 coordinate 25,712,034, forward strand.
TGCTGGTATGAAGGTGGACGGGGAGACGAAATGTGGTTCGGTGGTGCTGGCTGTAAAAGAAACAATAACAAGGTGATATTAAATGACATTGATACTATTGACTCGAATCTCTTTTGCATGAAAAATGTATGTTTTTGTAGACATTACATTAATATATTAGTATGCATCGCATTTGTTAATATCACTACTCGTACGAAAATATTTTGTTTCACTTACGTAAGATGGACTGGGCTTGAAAGGTTTATCCTTATTAGGTCCTCCAGTGGGCTTATTGACAATCTTTCCGGCTTCAACCGGCGGCGGCGGTGGGCTCCATTCATCGTAAGGCATGGGGCCCATCGGTCCTGGTGATGGGGGGCCCATGGACGTGAGAGACGGAGGGGGAGGGGGGCGGTCCACCCGGTCGGTGACATAGTAGCCAGGAGCTGGCGGGAGGGACATCACTCGACCTGGAAGATTTTCCACTAGATGGTTAACATAGTAAGAGGGAGCCCGATGGTGTAGAGGATAGGGCCGCTGCCTCCTGAGCGGGAGGTCGTGGTTCGAATCCCACCACGTACCAATGTATTATTCGATTTTCGAATTTCATATGTACGTTTATTTGGCGTTTTTTCCGTGCTCCGGAAGGCACGTTAAGCCGTTGGTCCCGGTTAATATCGTTTAATACCGTAGATATTAGTCGTTAAGCCATATCAGAGGCCAGTACTAAGCATTGGCGGCTTGAAAACTCTGACCTAATCTAGGATTGGGTCTGGTTTCCCTTCTGGGTTGCGGAGGTCAGATAGCAGTCGATCTGTGTAAAAACCGGCACCCTCGTTCAATCCCCTGGCTAAGTTAGCCGACCCCGTAAGACACGGGATAAGGCTAGGGTGATGATGGTTAACATAGTAAGAGAAACAGATGTATGAAGAATATTGAAGGCACATGGAAGTACCTAAGTGGGGCGGGCATTTTAAATGGCAGATGTGTGTGCTTCTTATCCTTCTTCTTTCGTGTCAGCAATCACTGATCAACAGGAGTTCCACACTCCGAATGCCTTCGTTCTTCCATGATCCCATTTGCGCTTTTGGATGATCTCTTTCCATAGCTAAGCTTACCTTGCCTATCGTTGTGCTGCGGTGATTCTAAAGCCCATTCTTCAAGCGCAGAGCCCCAGGGTCCAGACTCCCATGGCTCCAGACCGGAGCATGTGTCTGTGACGTTATCAGAGCTCACGCAGCCCAGCAGCAGTAGCACTACTGCTATGGAAGTTGGGACACCCATCTGTAAACAGCGTAAAGAATAGTATTTAGTAGGTATCATCATCATCATCATAAATTTAAAAGCTCTGCTCTTGTCGGTGGAGTAATTGCCAGCTTTCTCGGGATTCAGCCTTCTTTTTAACCTCTCTCTCTTTACGACTTGACCGACTTGACCTCAATATTTTCTTTGATTTGGTCCATATAAGCTCCTCGAGGTCTACCTCTCCCTCTTCTCCCCTTAATCTATTCTTTAATAGGTAAAGAGGTACCAAAACAAAAGTATTCCTAACCAATTTTTGGTAACAGCAGTCAATCTTCCAGAGCTGATCCATCTGCACGGGACTTAGTTTTTAGTGCCCGAGTATTTGTGTAACACACAAGTTGCATTCCCTTCCTTCCTTCAATTTTCCATTCAATTTCCATTCCTTCAATCTCCGATTCTGATGGGATAGGACAGTTTAACTGACACGAACACAGATAAATCAGGCGCAGGGCCGATTATTTACATGCCCAACGGACAGCATCGATCATCTTACTTCACGTCTCAGAAAATCTGGTGATCAGCCCGCAATATCCTAACTAAACAAGGTATAACAACATAAAGTGATTGTCCATCGAGCCCGGGACTATGGAAGCACTACCAAAACAAAGAAAATTATGTCACACCTCTAGGTCAAGCATATGGTAATGTATTGTCGCGGAAAATCCTATTACATTGCCGACCTACATTCTTGTTGTTTTGTTTCCAAACAGCTGATTCACATTCCGGTGACGGATCGATTATGGCTGAGACCTGAGGTCAGGGAGGTGGATAACCGCGCGGTTACGTAAGGTGCGCGTGCGACGGTCGCGAGTGAAAGCGACAAGAGGCGGGTAAACAAGGATGCTCTACCCACGCGCTGGTGGGTGAAATAGAGTATATCCGTGTGGTGTTACTGGGGTTTTCCTACGTGTCCTGTCTTGTGTAATGTTGAGGAAAATTATTTTGTTGATTTCTTAATATTTTTCTTTGACTTTGTTGTCGTCTTTATCGAAAAACTACCTACATCGGTGTAGTATATATAGTGTATCCAGCTACCTATCCAGTTCTAGTGGTCTTTTTGCATTAACTAGTTACTTTAATTTTATATTTCTTTTTAATATATTGACACGGTTGTAACATTATGGTATTTAATATTAATAAGGACTCTGCCAAATATAATATCACAGCTCTATATTTATGATTAAGTTAACACGAGAAATGAAATTGATAATTCACATAAGGAAACAAAGCGTAATTTATTCTATCGTCTTCAAAAATTGCTACGTTACCTTCATACGTTCGGCTAGGCTAGGAAAAAAAATATTCCTCGGTCTCTACCTATACAAAATCTGTGTTTTTAAACATACTACCAACCTTACCTATCTATATAATTTATTATAATATCGATCGTTCTATTCATAAAATAAATCAACCGTGAAAGTACAGTAATATCAATATCACTTGCCTGCATGCGCTGTGTCGGAAGTATGGATTATCACTTTTACCACGGTATCGCGTGTTCTGCAACTTTCGCGCGGTGTCGACGATGCGCACGCGCCGTTGCTGGTTGTGTACTGGTCGCAGGCTGGTTGCTGGCAGGTTCAATTCGAGAGATAGGAGGAGGTGGAAGTGTGGGGTTCCGAAATTTCCAGTAAATGTTGTCACATTGTTTGTGTATTTTCGGTAGGGCGTAAATAGGTAATGATGAGTTATGCATGCCACTTGAAAATCCTATAACATTCATACATATAATCACGCCTTTATCCCTATTAGGCAGAGTTTAAACGACCTAAACAAAGGTCATTCCGCTCTAGTGACAGTTTGTCAGCCCATCGCCTAAATTGCAATATACTAAAATCCTCGGATCCCTTAGCTGGCTTTTACAGCATGCCAGGGAGGAAATGCAGCTGGCACATTCTATGATTTTCTTTCGCTCCCAGTCCAGCATGGAAGAATAGAAATTCCTATAACAATGACATATTTTACCTAACTTATCTTATCATAATTAAATCATATTCCCATGTAACTAAATTATCACTGTAATTTTTCCATGCTTTACTGGAAGCCATAAAAAACTTTGAATGCACCAGTTGCATCTTTATCCGAGCATACTGTAAACGCTATTAGTGGAAGTCAATAGTTTCAGTATACTAAGTGACAGAGTGATGGGCTGATGTATGTAACTCATCACATCAGTGTCACTACACCGCAACTAAATGCACCGCATTTTCTACATTTGATTTCCATTACCCAAGGTTGCATGGTAGACATTGCTACCATAGCAATAAGGCCGCCTTTATTGTACTTTTGTTTTTACTTCATTTGTTCCCAATTCCTGTTGTTTTGTTTTATATGCAACTAGCGACCCGCCCCGGCTTCGCACGGAAATTATCAGTGTTTCTCTACTATATTATGCATTAAAAGAAACCGCATCAAAATCCGTTGCGTAGTTTGAAAGATTTATGCATACATAGGTATGCATAAATCTAATAATCTAATTTAATGGATAGAGTGATTCAAGAGGAAGGTTTATATGTATGATATATGGATAATAGGGACAGAGAAAGCGACTTTGTTTCATACAATTTAGTGATTAAGAATATATCTATCTAAATGGTTTCTGTAAAGCACACATTTTATGTTTATAGTTCTTACCAATACGAAAGGACGAAAGCTTTCTTAAGAAATGCTTTCATAAGCTCGTAAAGCCGGAGCTCCGGAGCGTAGAGTTGTTTGAACTGATTATGCAAGAACCGCTTTCGTTACAAGGTCGGGTCGAGCTTGCTCACGGCACGGCTCGCGGCTGGTTTCTCTCACTGCGATATGATCGCAATCAACATTGCTGTCACCCAGAACATTTACATACGGACCTTTAAAGATCCGATGTACAATGCGGCGTATTATTATGGTTGTGATGAAGTATTGCGGTGATGGTTACAATAAGGATCTTGTTTGTTACTTGGAGAAAGTTTCTACAATGGTCAATCCTGTTCATCGATCTAAATGTTTAATGTGACTGTACATTTTTAGAGAACGGACCCCTTATCATTTCACCATATCTGTCTGTCTGTACGTCTGTATGCCGAGCCCCTGTTAAAATCTCAGTTTTTCACCTATTAACATGAAATTTGAATTATGATAACGCGAATTTGGAAATGTAAAAAAAAACAATTCTTATGTATTATATTTGGATCCCCTTCCGTAAAAGGTAAAAGGTAGGTAAAAGGTTTTTTTTTGTAATATATTGATTGGGGTATTGTTAGACAGGTCTTTTGAAATTAAATGGAGGTTTAAATTAATTAAGTCTTTAAAATGTTCCTGTCTAGAGACATTTGCATTAAAAGTTGCAGTATTTGTCACCAATTTGTTCCAGTCACATCTTCAAAACTATAAATGCGAAAATTATAAAAAAAATGCAGTATAGCTCTTTAATTAAAGTTTCAATAAAAACTATATCGAAAAGTGTAGCTTTTATGGTTCGCGAAATACTAAGGAAAAACCGTTTCAACAAACTACCTATATAATCCGTCAAAGTGAAATGATCCGCATTGCTTTCGTTTAATTTAAAATCAAACTTTCATGTCAACTTTTTTGTTTTAAGTAAACATATAAGGCTACGGAACCCAACAATGCGCGTGTCCGACACGCTCTTCGCCATTTTTTAATTGTTTATATTTTACTAGTGACCGCCCCGGCTTCGCACGAAAATGATCAGTGTTTCTCTACTATATTATGCATGTATTATACATATAAACCTTCCTCTTGAATCACTCTATTCATTAAAAGAAACCGCATCGAAATCCGTTGCGTAGTTTAAACGATTTATGCATACATAGGGATATAGGGACAGAGAAAGCGACTTTGTTTTATACTATGTAGTGATTACTCGGCTATTGCTTCTTCTGCTCCCCCTTATGATTATAAGACCCTTATTGGACTAAATGACCTCTCAAAGTTGATATCCCAAATTGACCTTAAACTTCATGGTCGTAAAGGCCTAAGAACAATGATATGAACATTATGATTAGAACATTTGATTAGAACATAATGATTTCAATATCACTCATGCACTAAAGGGGACATAGAATAAAACAACTTCGTAAACAAAACATTATTATATTAACAGTTCGTACTTTTAAAATATGAATAACTTAAAACTAATAAATTATTTTATCAACAAATTATAGATAATAATTATTATTTTCAATCCATAATGTAAAACTTATCTCTAGACAATTGTAAAACCTACGTTGTGTAATATCATCACTTTCACGTAAGTATCTACAAGATATAAAATTGGCATATTTACAAAATTACAATCTCAAATGCTTTGTAAGTACCTACCTTTTTACATATTATATTTTTTTATGTCCATCATAGTGCATCTTCTAACCCTATACTAAACATGTTTGGTTATAATGGTAAGCCATGTGAAATACAGCTACATTCTTATAGATTCTTAATCATTTAGTTAGGTGTTGCGATTGCTTTGGTCGTTGTTGCCAGGATAGATTAACCTACAAGGTAAACGAGGTGTAAGGGACAGCGTCCCGCAGTCTGATAGGGGTTGCTCAGTCAACGATACTGAACAAATATCACCGGGAAATTCTTTCAGGAGATGAAAAAAAAAATTACCTTCCCATATAAAAGCACCTCCTCGATCAGAAATTTGTATGAAATAACTTTTTTTTTCTAATTCCTGTAAAAAAACCTGGTGATAGTTGTTCCGTTTCGTTGACTGAGCAACCCCTATCAGTTTGCGGGACGCTGTCCCTTACACCCGCTATTATTCGAAGATTCTTGGGTAAATAAAAGTATGAATATTATTCGTTCGAGGGAAGTACTATTTTTATCACATCACTGGATGCTCCCGTCGTTGGTTTTCGAATCCTTTCGTTTCGTTAGTTTGGTTGTAGAGCCAACGCTGTTAAAAAATAAAAATAATTTGTTAAAGAATTAGACTATAAAAGACAAAATTGTTAGGTACCTAAATAAACAAGAATAAAAAAAAAACTAAAATTGTCGACCATCCAGTTTTAAATCGCCACACAAAAGACATCAACGAGAGCTCTATTAGTATTCAAGATTAAATTTATAAAAGTCTAGAATATTACAAAGGTTATTTTGTATTTTGAACCAATTATACGTATATACATACATACATACATATAATCACGCCTTTATCCCTAACGGGGTAGGCAGAGCGTAAAAGACCTAAACAAAGGTCGTTCCGCCACGACTGACAAAGTTTTGAGGGTTGTTTAAGATAGATTTGTAGGTATATTGCTATACTGACAAGTTGTCAGCCTATCGCCTAAATTACAATATACTAAAACCCTCAGATCCCGTAGCTGGTTTTTACAGCATGCTCGGGAGGAAATGCAGCTGGCACATTCTATGTTTTTCTCTCGCTTCCAGGCCAGCATGGAAGAAAGGCGTGATTACATACATACATACATACATTCAAGACTTTACCTTTTGGTGTTTCGACTGCTCCCCCTCGTGAACACAGGTCTTAGGTTCCTAAGCCTCAGCTTACGAGGGTCTATAGTCGCATAGTCCGGAGGGGGGCCTTTCCCTTTGCCCAACGCTGCGGCAATGGGGTCCACTTGCGACAGGCGGGGGGCGGAGGGCTGGGAAGGTTCGGGGGGGGAGGGAGGCTGCTGGTACATGTTCGGGAGGGGATGGCGCACATTGAACAGTAGTCGCGGTATGAGATGGTTCGCGTTGGACTGATTTAGTTTTGTTTGATCTGAGTTATTATGATTAGCAATGTCGATGAAATTCAGAGGAGGCTTCTGATTTTGCGTATTATGAATCGTATTTGTTTGTTGATTATCTGAGTTGGAATGATTTGAGTGTACGACGGGAAATAACTTTTGAGATTTATTAGTGGAGTTTTGAGTTTGCGTATTGTAAATCAGGTTGGAATATTGTTGTTGATTTGAGTTGGAATGATTCAAGGTAACGATAGGATTCTGCGAGTTTTCAGATTTCTTGATAGCACTTTTCATAGTTTTGCTGTCTTTTCTTTGTTCCTTAGCAAACTGATTCGGCAACGCATAGTTTCTAATCAAAATTGAGTTATACGCTTGTGCAGGGGCACAAGAATGAGGCAAGTTGTTTACAATCGCGTGGTTGATAGCTTCAGGCAGCTGCGGGGTGTACGCGGGGTGGCGGGGGTTGGTGAGGCGGGGGTGTTGGGGGCGGGGGAAAGGAGGGTGTAGGGAGCGGGGGGAGGTCAGAAGTACACGGTGAGGTTCATGTGGTCGTGTACGGTCGGGTTGGTCGCGTCGTGGATTGTGTTTGGGTCGCCAGCAGCGCCCTGCAATACAAAAAGGATAGTTGATATACGTTGCTCCCTTTGATACACTTTGTTCGTATCCTATAGCTTTTTTGTTATATTAAATTCATATAAAAACAATAAATTGCACTTTATTCCAGGTTTAGCATATTTAACTTCTCTTCTTAGCATAAGCAACAAATTTCTCCACTATTCTGCGCTCAATAAACCGATCCGTTTTTCAAGCGTAGACTTTCCTAAGCAACTTGTGGCTAATGTGATAGTGGCATACGTATATTGCTTACTGTGTGTCTCAAAGAATAGCTAATACTCGTACCTACCGTGCCTACCGCGTGTACAAGCGTAGTCAATGTATGAGTATGTATGTACCTACCTTCCTGTCGTCTTCGTTCTCGGCATCATCCCAGCTCAGCTTCTTGACGCGGGCCGGGATGGTGTGCGAGGGCCACGCGACCCCCGAGCGGCCCGCGCTGTGCGTCCGCAAGTGGTCGGACATGAGCGCCACGTCCGCGTGTGTGTGCGCGGGCGAGTGTGTGTGCGCGTGTGCGTGTGCGTGTGCGGGGGGCGCGTGTGTGTGTGCGGGGGGTGCGGGCGCGATCTTGCTCTTGGTGGGGAAACGCGCTGATTGCCGACCGCCCCCTCCCCCTCCCCCACTTGCTGCGCCTGTAGAAGTGAAAAAAGCTGATATACTATTATGCATAGATAAACGAACAATGTACTAAGTGAGTAAAACTAGAAATGTTTCCATTGCTAGGCAGAGGCACCAATCTTCCCTTAAAAATCCAGATGCCAGACTACAAATGAAGAACCCAATACAAAATAGCACTCAAATTCTGGCTTAATTTTCTTTCCCTTAGAAGAGATGCATTTATGAGTAGATACGTTTTTTCCCTTGTGCACAATATTCAATTTTGTGCAGCCTACACCCTGCACAAAATGGCGTTTTCCGAGCATGATAAGTGAAAAGTGTATTTCCTTACCATTATTATTATTCCCATTGCCATTATTGGGCAGCGTGTCTCCCCTCAAGTCGAGGCTACTCGATGAGTTGGCGAGAATGGTGCTAGCCCCCGCACTCACACTCAGCAAAGACCCTGAACTAGCCAACGTCCCCCCCGCGTTGTTGTTGGTAGTAGCGGGGGGATGGGGGGCGTGAGGTTTGGTCAGAGCAGGGGACTTGTTTGTAGCGGGGGGGCTTGGAGTAGCAGATGTTTTGGAGCGACGTTTGCTGTAATTATTACAAGTTTGTTTGAAGATCGATACTGCATTTAACAGGCAGGGGACTTCACAATTTAAGATGATGCCATTTGGATTATGCAATGCACTAGCAACTTTCCAATAACAATTTTTTTTTACAGAACAATCAGTAGTTGAGTTGGGTAGTCAAATATCAATGATTTTACATACATATACATATAATCACGCCTTTATCCCTAATGGGGTAGGCAGAGCGCAAACGACCTAAACAAAGGTCAATCCACCACGTCTGACAAAGTTTTCAAGGGTTATTTAAGATAGATATGTAGGTATATTACTCTAGTTACAGGTTGTCAGCCCATCGCCCAAATTACAATACACTGAAACCCTCGGATCCCTTAGCTGGTTTTTACAGCATGCCCGGGAGGAAATGCAGCCGGCACATTCTATGTTTTTCTTCAATGATTTTAACGTGTTAATAAATTAATAACAGGACTGTAGTATACTCACTTGCGGTAGATGTAAGCCAGCAGCGCGCACACTAACAGCGCCAGCACGGCCAGCGCGCACGCGAACAGCAGCAACACGCCGGCGCGCGCGGGCGACGTGCGCGCTGACGTCAGCCGCTCGCCCACGTGCACCAACACCGGCACTGACGTCTGAGGGAACAAACAGTCAGGGTGTTCATTTAATTGCTTGCCATAGCTTGGGGATGTTTCAGTAATGTAAAAGGAGCCTATACAAAAAAATACATATATATAGTCACGCCTTTGTCCCTACTGGGGTAGGCAGAGCGTAAATGACCTAAACCCCTCAAGACAAAGGTCGTTCCGGTACGTCTGACAAAGTTTTGAGGGTTATTAAAGATAGATATACATACATATTATAATCCCGCCTTTATCCCTAATGAGGTAGGCAGAGCGTACACGACCTAAACCAAGGTCGTTCTGCCACTTTTGACAAAGTTTTGAGGGTTATTTAAGACAGATTTGCAGGTATATTGCTTTAGTGACAGGTTGTCCATCCATTGCCTAAATTGCAAAATTGTATGAAACCACCGGATCCCTTAGTTGATTTTTACATGCATCTGGTGTAATCTATGTTTTTTCTCTCGCTCCCAGTCCAGCAAGAAAAAAGTGCCAACGGAAAAAGAATAATAATAGTCTTATATAAGTTATGTAAGTTTGTTTAGGTCGTTTATGCTCTGCCTACCCCATTAGGGATAAAGGCGTGATTATATGTATGTAACCCAGTATACCACACCTACAGTCTACCTTCCATGCTGGACTGGGAGAGATAGAAAAACATAGAATGTTCCAGCTGCCCTTCCTCCCGGGCATGCTGTAGAAGTCAGCAAAAGGGACTCGAGGGTTACAGTGTATTGTAATTTAGGCGATGGGCGGACAACCTGTCACTATAGCTATACACTTTTCAATCTAAAATTGCTCTCAATTTTAGTCAGACGTGGCGAAAGCGCCTTAAGAGGCGTTAAACGCTCTGCCTACCCCGTAAGGGATAAAGGCGTGATTTTATGTATGTATACCACACCTGTCTCGGGGGAGCCCCAGAGTCCACCGCAGTGGCGACGACGTGCAGCACCGACGTGTTGAGCGCGCCGAGAGCCTCCGCGCGCAGGAACATCTCGCCGGACTCGTTGATGTAGAACAAACTGCAACAAACAATAATCAGTCCGTGGTTTGTTCCATTTGAAATATGAGTACAGCTGTTCATCATTGAAACTGACGGAGCTGATTGTCTATCATTGTTCACAAGCTCTTCCAGCAACCGCGCACCCCGCCGGCGGGGTCGCGGAGGTCCCTCCTGTGCTCCCCACTTTGGGGTTTACCGGCACGTACCGGGCAGATTCTCTCCGATAAGGAGTCCTCAAGGCAACGCTATAAGCCGAGCTTCGAGCCCTAGTGGGCGCCCTTAGGTAGTTGTGTAGATTGCGTGTAGCAACTCCCCGCCTTAGCCCGGTGACGCATTATATACACTTTGTAGTATTTTGCCCAAGTATTTTGCAAACAGGTCCATTAAAAAAAAAACTATCATTGTTGTAAATTTTCGCACCCGTGCTGATGTGCATGGGCGCCAACCTCAGAGTTGTACTGCAATGCTTCTTGAATGTCCGACTCACAAAACGGAATTCTACAGCCAGTCGTTTGTCATTCATGCTGTCCGCTTGTGGAATGGTTTGCCGTCTTTAATCCGAGTAGCTAAAATACTGGAAAGTTTTAAAAACCTACTGCGTCGTCACTATGAACAGGAGTGTACTAAACTTCTTTCTATTCATTTGTGTATGAAAGTATTGCATGTATGTATAGTATGTATGTATTGTAAGTATGTATAGTATGTAGGATAATTTTATTCTATATTATATATTGTTTATGCTTCTGTATATATTATGTACATATAAATATTTAATGTTTGTATACTTGTTGTATACTGGAGTATATATATTTAATTTATTAACATGTTTGTTGCACTGACCCGCGTCAATTTATCTTATTCCTGTTTCCTATTGCCTGGTTGCCTGGAACATATTGCTACATTAGCAATAAGGCCGCCAATTGTACTACTTTTCTTTTTAGCAATTTGTAATTTCTGTGTTTTTGTGCAATAAAGTATATTAGGTCTGGGAGGCGTTGGGTCTGTGCTGCACGAGTCTGGTGTAATTGATTGCGATGTCCAAGCCCGAATTAGCGCTGCTTGGGTAAAATGGCGGGAAGTAACTGGTGTACTTTGCGACCGCAGAATACCAGTGAAGCGTAATGGCCTTGTGTACAAGAGTATCATCCGACCAGTCCTACTATACGGCAGCGAGACCTGGCCTGTCCTTGGAAGACATGTCCAGCAGCTTCACGTCGCGGAGATGAAGATGTTGCGATGGATGTGTAACGAGCACATCCGTGGCAGCCTTGGAGTCCGCGACGGAGCAGATAAGCTGCAGGAAAGTCGTCTTCGATGGTATGCGCATTTAAGTCGCAGACCGCCAGACTACGTCGGAAAGAGATGCCTCGATCTCACTGTCCAAGGCCCTAGATCACGCGGCAGACCAAAGAAGCGTTGGCTTGACGTCGTGAAAGCGGACATGAAAGAGAACGATCTCACACCAGTGGATGCTGAAGACCGGGCAAAGTGGAGCAGAAAAAGCCGGAAAGCGGACCCCAGCATCAAGCTGGGAAAACGCTAAGCAGAAGAAGAATAGTAGATTTTATGCCGAGTGCATAAAGCAAGTCATTATTATCCGAGATTAAAAATGATTTGTGCACGAGTTATAAACTCTGCTTTTCACTTCGATTGCGAGAAAATAAAACAGTAACATAACATACTAACATTTATTTAATTAAAATTCAAAGTAAAATTAGTACAATTTGGCGGCAATATTTCTTGCACCACTTTTTGTGCGTTTATTTCCATTAAAGTATTAGGAGTAAGTTCTAAATCTTCTTCTTCACTTGACATTTTTAAAATTAAGTTAATTCAACAATAACTGAGAAAATTCAATACGAAAATTTCACAGCTTCTTTCCCGCTACTTTACTTTTTTTAATTTTTGTGCATGATTTTCGGGCAAAGAATAAAATATATACAGCCTACTCTTAAATTATTTTGGAATATTGTTTTTTTTAGTGATGAATATGTCTTGATATTTAGTTACTTTTTAGTATTATCTTATTATAAACCAAAAATGCAAATAGGGAAGGATATATTATAAATTAGCAAGTTTTATAAGTGCACAATTTATTATGTTTGGCTGCATGGTCTAAATGGTCACTGCCTTAGTATAGATACATTTAAAAAGCTACTTTTTTGCCCTTGTGCATAAAGTTCAACTTTATGTCGCCTAGATTCTGCATAAAGTAGTACTTTTTCGAGCATGAGAAGTGAAAAGTATATTGTATTGAATTGTCCAAGGTCCTCCTAGATCATGCGGCAGGAGAAAGGCGCTGACAGGTCGTGAAAGCGGATACAAAAGAGGAACCTTAAACCAGCGAATAGAAAATATGAAGAAGAGGATAATTTGGGAGCTTACTTGGCATGAGCGCCTCTCAGCGTGAGAGTGACAGTGTCAGGCGCGTCTCCGTCGTGCACGTCGAGCTTCCCGACGCGCAGCAGGCCGAGGCTGGCGTCCGCGTCGTCGTCCACGCTGAACTCATATTGCGGGTAGCGGAAGCGCGGCTCCCACTCGTTCACGTTGATCACGCTGATGTTTAAAGATGCTGTGTCGTTCTTGAAATAAAGTAAGACGATTGTTCATTACAGGAACAAAAGGAAAGATGATTTTTGACGTGACAACGTCTTATAATTCGATGTCGCCGGCTGCACGCACGAAAAAACATGACTCATGCGGCGTTACCTCGCTCGCTCTGAGGCGTCCCATTTAAGGCTTGAAGTGCAAGCGAGAGCGCGGAACGAGCGACAAAGAGGCACAATCGGCCTCCGCGTTCGGCAGCGTTCGACATCTGTCTCTCTCCTACTTGAGTGAGCGATGCGTCCGCGTGGACAGCTGCTATACAATAATACATTTACATGTTATTGTCAAATCAGTATATTCTTATGATGTTGTCACGTTGAACTATTGTCAGTAAACCGACTTTACAGACAACTGTTTTTTTGCTATTGAAATGCTTTAATAAGCAATTAGATAATTTTACAAATATTTCTTAGGTTAGGTTCGTTTGGTGTCGTGCGAGAATGTGTATGGTATGAAGTGACTGGCCATTTGGCGCTTTGTTATTGGTTGAAATTATGTATGACGTGTGAGCGTTCTGAACGGTGATTGGATGTTTAATTGCTAGGTTCAGTGTATGACTCGACACAGTGCAAATTGACCCTAACCTTAATGCTATAAAGTCGAAGATGCGTTGACGCGGCGTAGACAACGATTTTTTAGTTAAAAAATATTTGGTCTTGTCTTGACCTTAGTTTTAAAAATAGTCTGCATTGCATTTGATTTGTTTTGAGCTTTCAAGACATTAAAATAAGGTTCAATTTACGAAGTATACCCAGGTCATTTATTAAACATCTTAGGCTCGTATTTATGAAGCGATCTCAAACTTGAGACCAATATTAAGTATGGATTTGACAGGCCAGTTCGTAGTGAAATGACATTTCTGATACGAACTCAACTCGCTCTCACTCATGAGTCATGACATGACAGATGATTACAAATAGGGCCCTTTAAAAACGTGAATGCTCATGTTCTGTTCGCAGGCACTTCCAGAACATTCAGAAATCGTGGGGCGAATGTAACGTTGCTAATGATAATGGGAACTAACTCACTCCTGGGAACGAACTAACTGCCTCCGTCGTCTAGTGGCTAGTGCCATGGGCTCCCGATCCGGAGGTCCTGGGTTCGATTCCCAGGGGGTAAAACACAAAGTTGATATTTGAGAATTTATCACTTTGTGAATTTTTCGCCAGTTTGGGTAGGACATTGCAGGCTGAATCACCTGATTGTCCGAAAAGAAAAAGATTTCGTGCTTCGGAGGGCACGTTAAGCCGTCGGTCCCGATCGCTGTCTTTGATAGTGGTCGTTACACAAAACCATGTCAGAGGCCTGATAGTTGTTCTACTAGGCGGTTTAAAAACTCAAGTGGACAGAAGAAGAAGAATGGGAACAAAGTTGTATACCGTGACTCCGTCGGTGACCATGACTTGGTAAGCATATTGGTCCCTGGTCTCGTAGTCTAACGGCTTCCGCAGTAGCACCTCCCCCGCGCTGTTGATCGCGAACTTCTCCAGGAAACTGCGCTCCGACACGTAGAACTGGAGAGGACTCTGCAATTGAAACGATCATGCAAAATATTACAGTGTGGGGCCTTATAATGCATATTCTAGCAGTTTCCTACATACATACGTAAATCACGCCTTTATCCCTTACGAGATAGGCAGAGCGTTTAACGCCTCGTAAAAGGCTCTTTCGCCACGTCTGAAAAAAATTGAGGGCAATTTTAGATTGTAATATGTATTACTATAGTGACAGGTTGTCAGCCCATCGCCTAACCCTCATATCAATACACTGTAACCCTCGAGTCCCTTTTGCTGACTTCAACAGCATGCCCGGGAGGAAGGGCAGCTGGAACATTCTATGTTTTTCTATCTCTCCCAGTCCAGCATGGAAGTAACAGTAGCAGTTTCCTTACGACGACATTACAGACTAACTAGCCTGTGATTGGTCAAAAATGTAATTCTGCATTTCTGCAGGGCCACCGGTAGATTCGAGGAGCTGACGCTGACGGAGCACCAGTGAACCCAGTGCTCCACCACTGGGAATTGGGTGAAATGGTTCCAACATCGGGAGCTTATCACCCGTCTGCGTGCATCGCAGCCGTCCCACTACAAGTACAACTTGCCTGTGAATGCCATGTCCAGCCGAAAGATTTCACTTTTACACTTCTTCTTCTATCGAGTGGGTATCGAGTCATTCGACCCGATAAACCCTGGTGTCAGAGTTTATAAACCGCCTAATAGCACAACTATCAGGCCTCTGACATGGTTTTTTTTAAGTAACGACCACTATCAAACACAGCGACCGGGACCGACGGCTTAACGTGCCCTCCGAAGCACGAAATCTTTTTCTTTTCGGACAATCAGGTGATTCAGCCTGCAATGTCCTAACCAAACTGGGGAAAAATTCACAAAGTGATAAATTCTCAAATATCAACTTTGTGTTTCCCCCCTGGGAATCGAACCCAGGACCTCCGGATCGGAAGTCCATGGCACTAGCCACTAGACCACGGAGGCAGTTACTTTTACACTGATGAGCTCGGCATGGCTTGCGAAGTTGCGATTACTGAACAAGTTTGTCATCGTCAAGGCCCGTAGTGACCTTATCCAAAACCAGAAGTTTAGAATACACTGGGCATTATCTTGACAGTCCCGCGCTGGAGAGTAATTGCAAATCAGGAATTCTTCTGCTGGATTTGTTTAAAGACAAGATTTACTTGCCATTGACGCGATTTAAGTTTTTCTAAGAAAAGACCTCATTGTCAGTGACTTGCTCCGTTCGCGTTTTATACAAAAGAAGGTTTCTACTCTAAAATTTGCCCTCAACGTGGCGAAACAGGCGCTTAAGAGGCGTTTTACGCTCTGCCTACCCCGTAAGGGATAAAGGCGTGATTCTATGTATGTAT
Source organism: Scrobipalpa costella (assembly GCA_949820665.1). NCBI lineage: Eukaryota > Metazoa > Arthropoda > Insecta > Lepidoptera > Gelechiidae > Scrobipalpa > Scrobipalpa costella. The sequence continues at coordinate 25,727,936 of OX463297.1, forward strand.
GTATGTAGGTTTCTACTCACAGTGGCGGGTGGTCTGGCGGGTTCTGTATGCAGCGTGGCAAGCACGGCGCCGGGCGGCGCGTCCTCGCGCGCCTGGACTACGTAAGCGCGGCGCGAGAACCGCACTGGTGTGGACAAGGCCGCCGACCGACGCCCGATGTAGAGCGTGGCCAGCGCGTAGCGGTCCGCGTTGTCCACTTGAGTGGCCTGCAACATAAACACAGCGTTTTGATAAAATAGTTATTGGTATGAGACTATCCTCCTACAACAGCATTTAAGGATTGTCTAGTGAATGATTCCGGTTACTTTCACCACCCCTTTGATGTGATGTTTGGCGCCCAACCTCCTACTCGTTCTAAAGTCCAGATATTTTAGTGCTTTCAAGACATAGAAACCAAGCTGTGATAGACACTGTATCCACAGGACTAAACCAGAGTCAAGAACTTGATGTGTTAGAAGTGCTAACCTTGATGACGACTGTGACAGGTACATCCACAGCCTCCAGCAGTCTCCTTGTGACAGCCACCCTGCCGGTGTCTCTATCCACCATGATGAGCTCTCTGTTCTCTCCGCTCACGGAATAATACAGTGGGGCATTGATGCCGATGTCCTGGTCTTGGGCCACTATGGGGCCAGGGGCTGTCTCCAAGATTGTACCCTGAGATTAAATAACGCAATATAAGGATATGGTTTAAGATATTTAAGAAAGGCTGCTGTGAAAAAAAATACAGTCTTTATTTATTTTCACAAGAATTTCAAGATAATGTTGTTCATCAAGGAGCCGAACTATCAGCTGTTGAGAAGTGCTGATTTCTTATGACATACATACATACATATAATTACGCCTCTATCCCTAAAGGGGTAGGCAGAGCGTAAACTACCCAAACAAAGGTTGTTCCGCCACGTCTGACAAAGTTTTGAAGGTTATTAAACAGATTTTGTAGGTATTTTGATATAGTGACAGGTTGTCAGCCTATCGCCTAAATTGCAATATACAGAAACCCTCAGATCCTTTAGCTGGTTTTTACAGCATGCCCGGGAGGAAATGCAGCTGGCGCTTTCTATGTTTTTCTTTCGCTCCCAGTCCAGCATGGAAGAATTTTCTTATGATCTTCAAAGAAATAATGAATGGCCTTACCTCTTCAGCATTGTCCGGTATAGTGGCCGTATAATGGTCGTACGAGAACTTGGGGTTCTGATCGTCCGCGTCCAGCACGTCCACCCGCAGTGTGGTGTCGTTGTGGAGCGGCGGGGCGCCGGTGTCGGAGGCTCGGAGGGTGATGGTGAAGTTGGGGAGCGTCTCGTAGTCCAGCGGCTGCTTCACCACCAACATGCTGTCCAGCTCGTTCACGAAGCCGAAGTATTCCTGGGAATTGAAAAGTGGTGTTTTTTTATACTTCCATGCTGGGTTGGAAGCGAGAGAAAAACATAGAATGTGCCAGCTGCATTACCTCCCGGGCATGCTGTAAGAACCAGCTAAGGGATCTGAGGGTTTCAGTATATTGCAATTTAGGCGATGGGCTGACAACCTGTCACTACAGCAATATACGTACAAATCCATCTTGAATGACCCTCAAAACTTTGTCAGACGTGGCGGCTCGACCTTTGTTTAGGTCGCTTACGCTCTGCCTACCCCATTAGGGATAAAGGCGTGATTATATGTATGTATGTATGTATGTTTTATTGTGCGGTTTTGACTGCGATTATTACCTAACTAAGGATATTTAATCAAGCGGAACTACGACGAATAACTCTACCAAGTAAAACAACTAACGATTGTTTCTGATTATGTTTACATTCGCTATGGCAAATTAGTAGAGGGGATAAACTTATTCACGTTGCCCGCAGTTACTATAAGTTGATACATAGACACTCATGAAATTATGAAGTTTCAATCAATTATAGCATTGATAGCCATTCTGGTCTTCACAAAAGGTAAGTAGATAACAATAAAATACCTAATTCGAACATTCACAGTTGATTAATAAATCAACATAGAGATCAGAGATCAGGTATTATTTCACACGTTAATTGTTTCCAGGGTTCTTCCATGCTGGCCTGGGAGCGAGAGAAAAACATAGAATGTGCCAGCTGCATTACCTCCCGGGCATGCTGTAAAAACCAGCTAAGGGATCCGAGGGTTTCAGTATATTGCAATGTAGGCGATGGGCTGACAACCTATCACTACAGCAATATACCTACAAATCTATCTTAAATAACCCTCAAAACTTTGTCAGACGTGGCGAAACGACCTTTGTTTAGGTCGTTTACGCTCTGCCTACCCCATTAGGGATAAAGGCGTGATTATATGTATGTATGTATGTATTGTTTCCAGGTAGTACGGGATGCATTCCTTGCAACCCACAAAGAAACATCCGCGACTGCTTGATCCCCCCGGCGGGATATCTAGTCGTGTGTCAGCACGTGCCTTTCTACAAAAACGATTGTTGCGAATTGTATCAAAACCCTCCAAACCCGTTCGCCTTTCCTTGTACCACGGTTGCCAATTGCTTTGGTCTCAACCTGAGTTGCAAGGAAGGATATCATCCCGTTTGTACATTTGTCCCCGATTATACAAAATCTGGTGAGTACTGCGTGTGCATTCTCGACGAACCTCCGCCTCAAACCTCTGCTGATGATATATTTAATCGCGCACCTCAAGCTGAAGAACTGATTAGTAAATGATGATTATGATTCTAAGTGTTGATTATCAATTTGAGTTTAAATAAACTTTGACATGGTGTTTGTTATTAATTCTCGCCTTTTAATAATGTGGTAGCTGTTGTTCAAGGTCGAGAAACACACCAGACAGCCACGCCATTCATATTTTATTTGTTTCGTTACTGCAGAGAACAGTGTCAAGTGATTTTATTTGGAACCCATCACGATCAGAAATTTAAGCCTGGGCCAAGATGGAGGGTTGAAGATTGGATGGCGATGAATTTATTCTAGGTCTTGATGTTCTTTATGCATAAAAAACTTACACTATTGGGTCCCGGAAGTACGGAGTAGTGTATAGTGGCATGCGGCCCTGGCTGGTCGGCGTCCGTGGCTCTCATGTTGTGAAGAACCCGCGAACCCACCGCTGTCAGCTCTGATAACCGAACCCGGTACGGCGCGCCGATCCAGACGGGGGCGTTGTCGTTCACGTCCCATACTCGTACTGATACAGGGATTATGAAGCTCTGAAAGAAAATAAAACATTGGGTTCAATCGATAAATTAATACATTCATAGAAACTCGGTAGGTACTCGTATCTTCATACGCTAGAATGTAGCAGTGTGTGTAAATTTTCATAATCATAATTTATTTTAGACATCTGCAACTACCTTCGTACAATCAATCATTATGATTTTCACTGATGATGATGAAAGAGGTCAAACTACCACCGGTAGTTACCTATTTGGGTTAAAATAAAATTATCCAATTAAACAGGAAGAGAAACGTTATCATTTGAATTCCGGATCATATTATGGGCTCACTGTCAATCTTTTAAGGTATAAGGATTTGAAAACTACAACACATCAATTTAATTGAAAAAATAATTGTTTGTTTCCACTCACTGGATCCGTGGTTCTCCTTCGATCGCAGCGCACGTTCACGTATACATTGCTGGGCCCCCTCTTCTCCTCGCGATCCAAAGCTCGTAGTAAAGTGAGGTTCTTGGACCCTGGCGAGATGCCCACCGCCGCGTTCTTCTCTTGCAGAGTGAGGGAGATGTTGCCATCGCCACTCGGGTCGCCGTTCACGCTTAGTGTACCTGCAATATCAATTACGAATGTCAATTGTTTTAGAGTGGTATCTAGAATTCCTAGGACTCCTCTTGGGCAATCGCCGCCACTTGTTTTTCTATTTAAAAGGCAAGACTAGCTAGACGACCAGATTCCGGCGTCATGCCTTGCATGCAATACTAGTAATCAATACTAGTATCTTTATAAACAGATTACTTATTATGACCTTATGAGCGCGGTGCTTTGGATTGGACAATATATTTTTTACTTTGTCTATCCACATAATATCCAAATACATCCTCGTAAAACTGGGTCTCTAAAAAAACTGGCTTAAGTTCTGAACTCTCTGCGTTTTGAACTCTGATCTTCATTTATGGACCGGTGAGAAACATCCTTACCTATCACAGTACCGACGGGAGTATCCTCACTGATGAAGAAGCTCTCGACGGCTCCACCATTCATCAAGTAGCAGCGGCTGTCCTGGATCGCTAAAGAAACAGAAAGTTTACTTATAAAGTTGATAATGTCGATCGGTGCTATCAAGTAATGAAACGGTGACACTAAAATAATACATAATCGCAACATACATTTCTAAAGTGCCGAATGGATTAAACATCAATCAGTAGATTAAGGTAACATAACACTCATACTAATCGCTGGAAATCCAGGCCACTGATGACAAATCAATAATAGCGGTATTAAACTAAGTGCTGACTGTTGACTGAAGCTTTTAAAGGAATTGACGACAGGTACTCAATCGGTGAAGCGGGCATACATACCGAGTGTAAGGGACGACGGTGTCCCACAAACTGAAAGGGGTTTCTTAGTCAACGAAACTGAGCAACTTTCAAAGCAATTTGAGCCCATACAAAGTTACCAGTTCGCCTATCAAACTATTTTTGGGTAAGAAAAAAACATACATACATATAATCACGCCTTTATCCCTAATGGTAGGCAGAGCGTAAACGACCTAATAAAAGGTCATTCCGCCACGTCTGACAAAATTTTGAGGGTTATTTAAGAAAGATTTGTAAGTATATTGCTGTACTGTCAGGTTGTCAGCCCATCGACTTATTTCCAATACTCAGAAACCCTCGGATCCCTTAGGTGATTTTTACAGCAAAAAAACATTCTTTAGAAGAATTTTGTTCAGAATATTATTCAGTTTCGTTGACTGAGCATCCACTTTCAGCTTGCGGGACACTGTCTGTCCCTTACATCCTATATTGTAGTGAGTAGTCAGTGACGTTGAAGCGGGTCAGGCAGGGTTGGTGGGGTGGTGGGGTGGTGGGGTCGTGTGGTCGGCCAGTGCCACCATATCTATGCGGGACAGCGCGGATCGAGGTCAGGGGAGGGCATTCCCGCGCCGGCCGGCACATACGGGGCCCTAGGGGTAGCACGGATTCAATTTGTTGAAAAAAAAATATATATATATATATGGTGGGTAGATAAATGTAATGTAGCTGATTTGCAATCTTTCACTTTATTTATTTAGCTCTGGTAGAGATATATACTGATAGATCTGTCGGTATATTGATGTAGTGACAGGTTGTCAGCCTATCGCCTAAATTGCAATATTCAAAAACCCTCGGATCCCTTAGCTGTTTTTTAAAGCATGCCTGGGAGGAAATGCAGCTGGCATATTCTACGTTTTTCTCTCGCTCCCAGGCCAGCATGGAAGTTATTAAAACCTGCCCTTTCAAATTTACATAATACGTAAATTATATTATAATTGCGGTGTAGGATAGGGATAACTTACCAATTTTTGTGTCTCAAGTGTTTGGCATTGATTTATTTGGGCCACCCCTAACAACACAGGAAACCAAAACGTTTGCCGCCTTCGGGCTAGAGTTATTACGTCTTTTTTAACCAGGCCGGGGTTTATTTTTATTGCACACAATAGCCGAGATTACTGACTTTATAAAAACAATGGCCCGCTGCGGAAATTCTCTAACTTATAGGTTCAGTAACCTGTGTTTGTTTTACTTTAGCCCGATACTTACATAACACATACTAAGTAAAGAGGATAGACTATTACAGGTTTGTGTTGTGGCACAAAAACAGTGGTGATTGTGCAAAAAGTGTGATCTATTGCCGAGCTCGACGCGTGCCCAGCCGGCCGCGGCGGGGCCACGCTTCTGGAGCACGTGCGACTGCGCATCTTCACAACCTTCCGAGAACAAATCACTAGATTTCTAATATAACAACTTTACTTACTGTGCCTTTCTGTTACGATCATTTGTTGTTACTAAGCAGGCAACCACGTAGTCTTGAAAGCAACGCCAGACTTTACGTAAAATAAAACATTGCACAAAAATCTACTAAAAATACCTACGTACTTATTTGGAATGAATTTGTGCTTTCCCCAGACATTAGATAACAACTCATACATAGATTCATACGTTGCTTCAGGTCCGACTAAACCAGTTACACTTTCCCACATTACCGAAGACGATATCTCCCACATAATGCGCTGTGATGAGACGGTCAGTGGAAGTTGACCCATACTTAGCTCCGACACGGTACTACATGGCCCAAAGGTGTCATTACTGGACCGATCTCACATCTCACTTGCGGAAGAAGGCACGAAGATCACAGCAAATCATACGTTCATGTGCACCAAATTGTAATTCATCAAATTACTCTTTAATTTTATAAGTATGTAAAATAATTCAAATGAAAGTTGCAAAGCAATCGTGTACAACGAAAATTGTAGCAGTTAGGAATATTTTCCCTTACACTGTAGAGGAATTCAATCAAATACGTTGTTGGGGTAAAAAGCTAACGTGATTGCGTTGTGGAAGTTTGCAGGACGTTTGAAATTAGGTCACAACTCGACGAGGCAATTTCCTTTATAACTGGGTGGAAGGTGCATTCATACATGTTCTATGCCTGTGCTTATACGTACATACATATAAGCATGCCTTTATCCTAATGGGGTAGGCAGAGTGTAAACGACCTGAACGTCTGGCAACGCTTTGAAGTAACCCTCTTTAAGATAGGTATGTAGGTATATTGCTGTAGTGACAGGTAATCAGCCCATCGCCTAAATTACAATATACTGAAACCTCGGATCACTTAGCAAATTTTTACAGCATGCCCGGGAGGAATTTCAGCTGGCACATTGTATGTTTTTTTCTCGTTCTCAGGCCAGCATGGAAGTGCTTAAACGAGTCGCATAAAATAGTTATCAATGGAAACTATAATAAAGCCAGGTGATGGGAATGGGACAAAATTATACTACAATCACAAATCAACTGAATATTTAATTATCTACTGTCATACTCATAGAACAACAGCACGTATGGAAACAAATAAAAATAAACATTAACTAATTACTAGGTTCTACTACTTCGACTACGACTATGAATAGGTTTTGCGTGGTGATGTACATTATAGAACAAATTAAAAGTGAGGGTTGTAAAGGCTCTACCTGTCAATGGACGTGGTCGTGCGTGATATGCCTCATGATGATCGACAAATGGTGCGGCCAACGGTCAATAAAATAAAGGATGAGGCAACTATTACAAATTACGACACTCTACGTTACTCTATCTACATGCTCTGGAAAAAAATCTAGATCCTTAATTAAATAAACATTAATGTAAGTAATTATAGGTTTTATAGAAACTACAAACAACTCTACATGCAAGGTGACTTTTTATCACCAATCGAATGTCTAGATTGTAAACAATCAAAATCAACTTCCCAATTAATATATTGCATCACCAAATGAATTGAGGATCACCAGCGTGTATCATGGGAAAAGTTGTTTGATCACCAGTACATGCAGATAACTTACACAAAAAAAAGTTATTAGAAAAAGTCACTCTACATTCTATTTGTGATGTATCTAATGAACAGTGCCTACTGATTCTACAGAGTGTTCGAAAATCGACATGGACAAACCGCCTGGCCTGGTCGCTGGGCAGTCGCGGCACTCACCGCGCGACCGGATCGACAGCGCGATGGCCGCCACCGTCGGCGACCGCGCCGTCGTCACCACGCCGCTCTCTGCACACCACACAACATCGTCACTGTCTCATATGCAGGGACAGATTACATAGGGCCGCTACCTACACAACAGAGACAGACATGGGCAAACTGCCTTGCCTGGTCACTGGGCAATATCAATCAAGAATATCGTCACTATTTTACATGTGAGGATCGATTAGCTAGGGCCCCTACCTATACAACAGAGAGAAACATGCTCTGTTGTCACCACGCCGCTCTCTGCACACCACAGAACATCATCACTATCTTACATGCGGGGTAGATTACGCAGGTCCTTACACAACAGAGAGAGACATGACATTAACAAACCTCCTGACCGCATGGTCATCTCCCAAGTATGTAACAGAACTACTATTAGACCAAGACTGCAACTAGATTTCCTTAAAACTGGATGCCATGCCATGATGCCCATGTCATGAGTTACACTACTTAGGTACATAAAGCAACTTTCGAATTTATCATTCTAATTCCTGCCTAAATGAGGGGTTTCTGCTACTATTACACTGTATGAATCAGCTGCTGTTTATAATAAACCATTTGAATGTCCTATTTTTAAAAGACCCTTCATAACCAATCGTATATCAACTCCTATCTGCATCAGCCTAGTTTCAAGGCATGACTAACTTCACTTACGACTAAATCACATTCATCACAAGAAAGAGGTCAGAATTTCCCTGCGAGTTAATCCAGGGGAGACAGGTGACAAGTGGCGTGGAGGTCGGTGATAAATACACACTACGGCAAAGCTTTAAATGAACCTGGGTGAGGGACTGAGGGTGCTGCATGTTTGGAGAACTGTTAAAATGGCGTTGACGGTGATAGTTCCTCTTTTTCTCCACTTTCATTTAAAGCCTTGACGTGCGACGCCCCTTCTCCCCGGCCAGCTACCCGCTTCCGGCGCGGGCGCATTTGCAATTCAAAATGGCCGCGGGTCAGACGGAGATGTGGGGCGCTTAGTATGCCCACTACACTGTACATACGTACACCAACTTTCATTTTCATACTTACTGACCACCGACGCAACGAGTGAAGCAACTATTGCCAGATAAAGAGGATTAATTGGATCGTTTAATTTGGGCTACTAAAACTACTTCTATTGGTTAGAAACTTACTCTGCTTAGAGTAAGTTGAAATTCAGGCTTTGTGGTAAAGAAAAGGCTAGAAATGAACCAAAAAGGGACTCGATGTAATTTAATATAATGGTTTGGTAGCAGACCCCTTTTTCCTGATGCCACATTGATTGCAAGTGATACTTGTTTGAAAACAAAATTGTCATTGCGTGTAGACATCGTTCTCTTCATGTAAACAAGGGGAGGGACGGTGCATCAGTAAAAACCCAGAGAGAGTGCAAGTATCAATAATTCAGTCAAATACATTTCCACGGCGTGTGAATATTTATAATTAGGAACACATGGGGTGGACACTGATTGTTTCAAAAAGATAGAGCATGATATGAACGAACAAATTCCATTAAAAGACTATAATAACATAGAAACATTTAACTAGTTCAGAAAAAATGCAGAAAGAGATGCGGTTTTCTCGCTCCGCTCTAAAAACCATATTAAGCGAATAGAATAATTTGATGATGATTACTCTATTAGCAAAGATTTTTTACTCTACAGGATTTCAAGGCCAGGGAAAAGTATTGAGACACCTGTCTCTTAACTTATCTCTTAAAAAAATTACACACTTTTATCTGAAAATTACTGGTTGTCACCGAGAATGTTTCCGATCAAGTTACTGAGTAATATCTTAGGTAATAAGAATCATTATTCAATTGACAAATGGATTTACAAGGTTCAGTAAAATAAACGAAAGAACTTTCATCAAAATTATAGAAAGCTTTAGTTAATTTGATGGACAGCTTCCTGCGATTAGCAGAGAGCCCAAAACTGATTTGATTATGAACGGACTTGTTTTGATCAGTGGAAATAATTTTATTATATCACACATTACTATCTGATGATCTAACGATACGATCTTTTCTTTCATATCCTTTTCCGACACGCTATAAATCATGAAAGTTTTGTTTTAGGCGAAGCTCTTTGGAAGTTCTAAGGTCGAACTTGTAAGGAAATACGTCAGCATCTGGATCCCTGACCACATAATAGTGTTGTTAGTCGACAATAGATAATAGAAGGCTCCATATCCCGAGGTGTTCGAGGTACCTATTGTGTGGGTCTAAAATACTCGCAAACCCAAAGCACCGGATACACGCATGGTATCCTCCACGACCCCTCTTAGTCAATATTTCGTAAATTTGAATTTTGTATCAGGTTTCGAAGTCAATGCTGGTTTAACACAGATGGAGTTGGTGCCCGTATCAGATAATGAATTGGAAGATTGGAAGTTGGAACTAGACACCTTGGTAGAACATTATTGTTTGGTAGAGATTTTCCTGTATATTCCAACAGAAGTTGGATTCTTAATTAAGATAACAGGTTCCTACGTAAAATTTTCTTATTCAATCAAAGTAATCAAGCTGTCATGTCAAAATAATGCTAAAAATTTTAGAAATGTTGGTCCAATATTTTTAATTGTGATTCGTATATTGATACTGAAATTAAAATATGCGGCGATATCTGATATAAAAATCATGGCAGCTCGTTATTCGATAATGAGTGTTCTCGATTAGATGATGATAAGTAATTTATAATGCTACGGTCAGTATACTCCGGACGCAATTACCCGCCAGCTACGACGAGCCATATTTTACAAGATACGCCACTTCACAATACTTTCACTCTAATATATCTAGCAAGAGTTCAGATAAATATTGTAGTGTGCAACTTATGCGAAAGTCTAAACATAGCATTGGCTAACGATTATCATATACAGGTTGTCCTAGAGGCAAGCCGAAACTGCCGTCGGTTTTGTGTGTTGCAAATAAAAGGCAAGGTAAACTGCAATAAGACTAGAGACGATCTCCAAGACAGTGTCAAGTGGAGGACAAAAAAAAGGAAAGCAGAATCCATCACAAGGCGGGAATTGCTCTAGGAAGAAGAAGAAGTTTTCCAAGATACTTATGCAAAATTCTGAAAATTGTCATTTGATGAAATTGTAAGAGAAACTAGGAAGTCTGAGTATGAGCCAAAATATCTTATACGATATATCGTATGCCATTGCTGTTATGATTCCTTGCGCAATGCTTATGCATTTCAGTGTAATAGTATTAAAGTACGCACTCAGGTGATGCGTAAAATTGCAGATGTGAAACTAGAAGTCGGACAGGTCTCACGCCTTGGAGGGTCGTCCGTTACGTCGATTTCAATATTAAATAAGAAATAGTTTTTCTAGTAATGTCTATTTTCTGCTCTAATAAATAAAAACAGTGGAGCGTAAATTTTCAAACAAACAGTCGCTGTGTTTATTTACTCGTATTTTTTATAAAATTACGTATAGTTTACTCTGTAACGAGTTATCCAGTAAAAACTCTTTCATCAGCAATTTTCCTTGCTGAACCTGCAATTACTGGCAATTTTCAATATCTTCCTTTTAAAATCACTCTACTCCTTCGATGTTTTCTATTAAATCAAACTCATCATTACATTAATGTTATGCAAAAATAGCAAACACACCGCGAAGCTTCAACAATCAATTCTTGACAAATGGGGTTAATGTGACGAAACGTTATTAAAAGAGCCGCCGTCACTTCCGGTGAAAAATCAATTTATATCAAATTAATATCAAGATGCTTTGTTGCTACATTCGATTGTCTTCAAATTGCTCTATTTTGGTTTAAAAGTAACATTTACAAACCAACTCTTAAAATATTCCCACCGTGTATGAGATCATCCACATAAATCAAACTGCCGGTAGGTAGGTATATCCTATTTTAAAAGCAATCCTTATCTTATTCGGAACATCAATTGCGCATTTTTTGAACAATTTAATTGAAGACATACACACAGAGGAAGCAACGTGTTTGATAGAGGAATTAATAGCCAACATTAAGAAACAATGAACTTCCTATACTTAATAACTTTATCTTGAATGTGTCAGAGAAGTAAAGGGCGAAGGACGACTCCACATCCCATTTAAAGTAGCTACATCCCTTGTAATTGATTTAAAAATAGACAAAGGCGATTTGGACGAGCAAACGGACGTAGAAAAAATTGAAGCAATTTCTGTATTCCTTTGCTAAATGAAAAATAACGTAAGATTAGTATCGCGAGCTACTAAGAGGAAGCGAAATCGTAATAGATAAAAAATATGTAATCTTTAGAAAACGTTTATAAATCCAAGGATTTCTGGCTAGCAATGAACCTCAGCTATATTAATAGCAGCGGAATTAGAAGCGCTTAAGCTTTTTTGTTTATCACAGATAAGATAATTCGTTTCAAACTAACATTACAGGGCAGGTAAAAAACTATGGTTCAAAAGTCAAGTCAAGCTGTACGCCAAAAAATATAAATATTTTGCCACTTAAAGGAATCAGCGACCGAACTTTAGAAAGTTCCAATCTTGAATACCGCTTACATAAACCTGCCAGAATGACCAAAACCATAGCAAATGTCCCGCCAGCCCCAATTAGATGCAATTTCCCATTAAGTCACTTCGTTACAGAACAGTTTTGTAAACAGTTATGCTGCGTGAATGGGAGGAAGCCGCGGCCCTGGTAGCAACACCTGGTCTGGTGACAACAATAGACTAAAGGGAGTACTGGTGATCTAGTTATCTGAGCCTCAAGTTCTCGGTTCGGAGGTCTTATACGTAAGATTTGGTTCTCAAATAGGACATACGAAAACGGTACCTAATTAGAGAGAGTGAATTCACATGAAAGGGATAGTGAACAAACTTCGTCGGAATCCTGCAAGTCCGTGCGAAGATACATAGGGCGATACTATTGTCGACATGGTAAGAGTAATCCAAATACAGAAGTGCAGAAGAAAAATATAAAAAATGCAGGGATGAGTGGTGGTATCTTAGGGTGCTGCATACTTGCTGGCAACCTGATCAGGTGTGAGAGGAAGACATCGTTTACAGCTATTATCTACTGGAACCAACAAACACTTACGTATCTGTTGGTGTTGTAACAGTTACAGGTGCAATTGAAGTGCCAGATTTGAAATGCTGTTGGCAGTTTAATTATTTCTACGTTATGTTTATTATTGTAACGCATGAAAATGCATAAATTGTATCAATTGCACAGCACTCATTTGTGTTACAACGCTAATTAAATGGTATTACATAGCGCAGTTGCATCACGTGGCGAAATTAAAACGTTCATCTAAGATCCCTACTTTTACACAAAAAATATTATTCGCCGTTGCGTTGTCCGTCAGGTTCAGGTGCTCCAAATGTCATTGTAGAAAATTTCAAAGTTTTATTTTGATTATCTACTTATTTTATCTGAAACCGACTTCTTGATTGAAAACTGATCCTTTCGAATTTCCTCATTTTACCTACATGTCTGAGAATTACACCTTTTTTGCTGCACTTGTTACCACGTTGAAACATATAAGTACCTACAGTGTAGACGGCTGCTACGTAGGTACATAATCCCCCCAAATTGGTCAGGAAATACATAATGCACCAGTACAGTCGTCAGTTTTTGCAATAAGCGGATTTCAAAAGTGTAATTGCAGCAAAGCCGGAGTATAACGAGGAAATAGAAGTATTTAGCCGAGAGGATGGAACGCGTTATGCAAATCAGGTGGCGTGCTGCAAGGGGCCAATGATATCAAGCGACGAGCTCACTTAGCATCGTACACTGCTGGTTCACGTGTGGGTTGGACTTCCGTAGTTCTTTGTGGATAGGCGATGTATCGTCAAGGGCTTCGATGCAGCTGGTAGCGAAGGTTGGCTCGTGGCATGGTCAGCGAGGGGGTTTCTGCACTGGGCCGTGCACTCATTAATTAGCCACCATGGTGCTGTATTGTTCAAGAGGTCGCTGAACTCCAGAAGTCGAGTGTGCAATATTTTTGCAACTTTGTTTCTTTCAACGTCTAAGCTTACGTTTAAACTAAGTAATTGATCCTCCGTATCGGTAGATATCATAGCAGCAGGAGCAAGAGACTTTATTTTTGCCGTTTTGTTTGTAAATTTATTATCAAATATACTTTTTAAGTTAAGGATAGAAAATATAACATCCAATGTTCGTTAAAGAAAAACTGTATGTACATACATACATATAATCACGCCTTTATCCTTAATGGGGTAGGCAGAGCGTAAACGACCTAAAAAAAAAAGGTCCTTCCGTCACGTCTGACAAAGTTTTGAGGGTTATTAAAGATAATTCGTAGGTATATTGCTGTAGTGACAGATTGTCAGCCCATCGCCTAAATTGCAATATACTGAAACTCTCGGATCCCTTAGCTGGATTTATACAAAAACTGTATGTACACAAAACAAAAAACCTACATTCGAATGTATAGATTGTGAGAATCCACAGTTGTTATTTCTTCAAAGTTATTATTGTAATACTGAGCTGAGGAGTTCAACGACTTCCTCATATTTTATATTATTTATAACTCCGGATCCTGCATTATTTTATGTTTCGTGCAAAATGCGAGCACTTCCTTGTAGTGGTAGTGGACTTGCAAATATATCAGGGTTGAAATGTGTCAAGTTTGGCCTCCGTACAGCGGATTCAGCGAAAAAGCTCGCCAACTTGCCAAACAAGGGGTCAGGCGAATAATCATAGCTTGCTGTTTATGTAGAAATAGTGCTTTCATTTTATAGATTATTTTTATGTTTCTATCAGAAACACTTAAAAAAATTGGGTCACTTGAAAGCTAAACTAGTCTTAGCAGAAAAGACACTAAATTGTGAAATTGTTCATGCGAGTTTCCAATAAAAAAATAATTGTACCTAATTATTATTTTTGGAGAAACTGTCATAAAAATAACCATGAATACAAGGTGACCATCGAAATCTAGATAATCATTCTTGGACATGAATGTCAATTAGCGATTAAAACCACATCGTGAAATATGGAACACGCGTGCGTTTGGCACTTGACCGTCGTATAATAGTCACAACAGCCCAATCCAAGTTGCGTGCTGTACCTCCAATTATACCGATACTATTGCCTTTGCTATTGCCATCAAATGTAGACCACTACACCGGACGAAATACAAGTAATTATTTGAAAGAATTTATTGACAGCTCAATTAAACTGGCGAAATGCGCTGATGAAGTCAATATACTTCGCACGTTCTGTTCAAAATTAACTCATTAGTTCGTAACATGCACAGTTCAATGAGAACCTAATTGACGGTGGAAAATGTCTGTATGTGTAAATTCATGAAATCCGTAGGACTACAGTTTTCGATGTGGTTTTATTCGATTATGAATAGGAGGAACCTAAAAAGGCACTTATACTTTAGCTGAAATCTTTGCATCAATCCATCCATCATCATCATCATCATCGCAGGTCATAATATACGTCGCCATCAAGAGCAACAAGCTTTCCCTCCATCCCCGTATGTTTAAAATAGTAGTGGTCCAAACACTGACCCTTGCGGTACTCCCTGAGCTCACCTTGCGTGTTGGTGCGCGCGGCCAGCAGCAGCGCCAGGCCCAGCGCGACCGCCATGCTGCTACCGCGCCCGCCGCCCCCGCATCCCCCCCGCGGCCCCGTCACTGCCGCGAGAACACCGCTCGCAGGGAACTGGGAACAATCAAACGCAAAACCGTTAGTTCAAGCACAAATAGTACATTACTATAAAGACCGTAAAAAAGCAATGTATGGCCGAGTAAATTTAGAATTTCCAATGTAAACGAGACCATATATTACGTTTTCGGGTAGACTAGTATAGTACTTTTCTCAAATTTTGCGAGGAAACAACAAAAATACACTTTAACTTCAAAGTTGCGAATCCTCCATAATATTTAGACATTTTAAATTTGCATGGCGCCTTTGACAGATGCACATTCCATTAAATCATTCTTATTTA
Organism: Scrobipalpa costella; assembly: GCA_949820665.1. Taxonomy (NCBI): domain Eukaryota; kingdom Metazoa; phylum Arthropoda; class Insecta; order Lepidoptera; family Gelechiidae; genus Scrobipalpa; species Scrobipalpa costella. The sequence continues at coordinate 25,743,581 of OX463297.1, forward strand.
TTTATATTTTTCTTTTTTTTCGCATTCTGCCTTTAAAAATAATATTGTAAACTTATACACACCTAATCCATACTATTTAAAAAATAAATAAATAATGAAACTATTTCCGAGCAAGTGGGAGAAAATGCTATTACTAGCGTACTTCGAGAGTTACTCTAATTCTGGGAAGAAGGTTTAATACACATGCATGCACACATAAAACAAGCTTATATCCTTTACGTGATAGGCAGAGCGTCAAGGGCAAGAAACGTTTTGTCGCTAGGTCTGACTTCGATATATTCTTGTAAAAAATTGAGATATTTAGAAACCTTCAATACTGGTTCATAATCAGTACCTAACCTACCTTTTAGAAACACGGTATTAAAATTACTTAGTGTGGCTTTAATCATGCTGAAATAGCGAAATATTGGTAATCCCTTACCTACTTACTTGCTCAGCAATTAGGATTATTTTTGACATGTAAAGGTATGTCAAGAAGGATAATACCTTCACATGATGTGATGATATAACATTGTGTAAAGCAGGTAGGTAAGTAAATTAATCTGCTTCCCTGATTTAGTTTGGATATTGTTTACATGAAGCCATACAAAGCACCGGTGGTAGTAGCCAACTCACAGGTGCATCGATAGATTTGAATTTGACACATGCATCAATTTATAAAAATCTCGCGTTTTAGACTTTTCATCTATTTTGATGATTGTCTTATTTGTCGTATTTGTTGCATGGACGATCTAGACTAGACTCTAGGTTTTTGCACCCCATCGCAAGCTTATCATCGGGAAAATCAGGGGCAGCTAAGGCATTTTTTCCATCTCTTCAGCCAAAAACTATAAAATTCATTTGAAATGGGTGTAACGAGCAATATGATGCCCGCAGAGTGCAGAGCGTATAAATAGTTTTCTACGAGAGCAATGTGATGGTATCTGCACAAAATAAGCCATTCTGCTCTAAACGGTGAAAACGACGCTAAGATAACGCACACGCCATGCCATGCCACCACCAATACCACCATGTCAACGAGACGAGACAAGATAGAGGAAGATAACCATAAAAATATATTACACGAATATGAAAGAAAATTAAATAGACCATCAAGCAACCATTGATGTGACGGTGAGAGGAACCTTACACCTTCAGATTAATTATAAAATTGAATGAGTTGAAAATGAATTTTAATTTTTTGACCTGTGCTAAGCTGAAGACTTTAAAACTGCTTATTTAATCTAACCTAAGCTTATTAAATATATTACATTAGCGGTGTATGCTAGGCGTTCGCCACGGGGCTGTATCTAGAAAGCGGAAAAAGCATCAAAATCGCTGCAGCCATCAGCCACAGCCGTCCGATTTCGCTTTCTTCCGCCGCGATTCATTTACATGTAGGCATTGTTTCCGACAACCACTACTAATAAAATAAGCCAACTGTAACTTTACTAACAAAATCGACCCATTCTCTAAACGTTACACAATGATGAAACATGACTCAACTTCTGCACAGGTTGCATATGCCACCACAACAAACGTACGTTCTTTTACATAGGTACAGCTTGGTTTTCTCCAAGTGGGTGTTGGTAGTATGGGGTCAAAAAATTCGCTACGATCATATTGAGAGCGAATCCGATAGGCTGGGGCGATGATACGCAACTTTTACCAGCTGAAGCGAAACTAATATGTTAAAAATTTAATTATAATCAAACTCGGTAGGTACGTGATCAAGTCACGGTTTGTGAAATAGAGATCTCATCAAGTAGTCCAGCCAGACTTCAATCGGAATCAAGTCTTATTTAATCAAGATTATTTGAAAGCTCTGTAATAAAGTTCGAGAGGTCTTTATGACCAAGCAAGATGATTATGGCACGAAAGCTTCCGTCCTGTGGAAAGAGGGAAGTACTATAAAGTTTTGACTAATAACAAGGAACACAGTCATATCTAGAAGATCATAAAAACCAGTCTGCACATGGAAATGAATATTAAATTGGCCAGCGTGGTGATAAAGGAGCGGCGGGAAGTGGAACCTGTCCTTACACCACACTTGGCTGCACACGATCGGTGTCGGGTGGCATGGAGAGACTAGCGACGACACGCTCGCATGATTTACCCCTTCACTGATACGAAACTTCTATTTCGGTAACCCAATTTTCATGTTTGTTGACTTTCAGTGTGAGAAACAAGATTCCAAAAGTCCTGGCGACTTCTTTCTTATCTTACTGCGTTATGATCCCCGAGTGTATCCCTTACGGGGCAGGTAGTTCGTCAATGGCCTTCCACTAGTTTTCGCCGCGTCTTACAAGTTTTGAAGGTGATTTTATCGCCTAAATTGCAACAAACTGAAACTTGTATCCCTGTATGATTTGATTTTTACCGTATCAGAAAAAAACCATGTTTTTCTATCTTTCCCACTAAGTAAGTCAATATTGAAGGTGCTATTAGTCACTGTAGACTCAAAGACGGTTGATAATGACAGCATGTGCCATGCGTGGTGTCGTCTCGCTCTGCCGAGACCAACTCGTCTGGAACTGACTGTTAGATGCTCCTCCTCCCTCGTCCCCTCTTCGTATAGCTTCCATAGCACGAGCTTCTAGTATTTACTTACATACATACATATAATCACGCCTTTATCCCTAATAGGGTAGGCAGACCGTAAACGACCTAAGCAACAAACGTCGTTCCGCTACGTCTGACAAAGTTTTAAGGGTTATTTTAGATATATTGCTGTAGTGGTAAGTTATCAGTCCATCGCCTAAATTACAATATACTGAAACCGTCAAATCCCTTAGCTGGTTTTTACAGCATGCCTGTTTTTTTGTTTTTCTCTCGCTCCCAGGCCAGCGTGAAAAAAAGTCTACTTAGATAAGAAAGATTCGATACTAAATGATAAGAGATAAATAGATTGTAAAAAAGTTGTCTGGCTGCTGGCTGGTTTTATAAGTTTCAGCTTTCTGATGGCTTTCTGTTTCTGTAGATTTAAAGATTGAAGTAGGTACGTGATCTACTGATGATATAATGATGATGTACTACTGATTTATATTTGCCTGTCTGGTTAGATGTTTGCGGTGGTACGGTATGTAGTTTTATGAATGTTGAATTTGAAAGTTGTTAAGATACGAGTATTTAGTAGCTGCCAGTAACTTTTCATCTTTGCTGATTATCAGCGTATTTATTTTACTAGCAAATAACATAAATATTTTCTTCGTAGTATTACAAAAGCGTGAAGATCTTGTTGGCATTTGTCGAATACGAGTTATATGGGCATTTGGCATATGAGGGTTTTTTTTTCTCTAAAGGCAGTGCGAAGGCGGTGGCGCGTGCGCAGGTAACTGGGCCCGCCCGTTGGCTCGTCATGGTCGCGCAGCTTTTTACTACACTCGGTACAACATTACGACCGTATGCCCATAAATATGTTGATTTATCTCCGAAAACTAGGTCTGTAGAGCCAATCAAGTACCTACTTATTTTACCCAATTTCACGTACGTAGAGATTACGGTGTTTTATTTTGTAGAGCTGCAATTTTCACTGCAAAAATCTTGCGGCTTTAGCAGTAGGTGCAGAAGTTTTTTCATGAAAGAAGTTAATGGTGGGGTAGATATAAAGGAAAAATCTCCTGCTTATTTGACAATAGCAACGCTACCGCCGTCCAGAACCCTAAAGCATTTTTGTTTATGATTTAGAAACCATTGGGTGGTCAACAAATAGGTTCAATGTTTCCCAAAACTCAAGAGCCCTCAATAAATTCCACCTGTTGTGCCGCTTTAGTGAGGATCCCGCGGAAGTGGTGTAGCCCTCCAGTCCAGCTCCACTCGGGCGGAAAGCGCACCCCTCGACCCTCACTCTACCGGCTCTCTCGAGGCAGAAACATAGTTGTTTTCATTTACATTTTACACTTCTCTCTTCCTGCCTGCTGGGTGCGGCAAAGGAAATACACTAGTTTGATAATAATGCCGTATGCCATGCTGCATCTAGTACTTACGTTAGGTTATGCATTCTGATTTCTGTAGCTCTTTTGTTGCTTTACGCGCATATATTACCTCTTCATTTAACTAAGCCTTTCACAAAAGTTTTAAGAGTTTTTTCTAGATAAGTGAAGTTTTGGGAGCTTAATCAAAGTTTAATTCTAAATTTATTAATAGTTTAGAACTTACCGTAGCGGAAAAGTTTTTAGGAATTTTGTTTATTTGCCACAAACCTCTGCAAACTTTGCTTATTCCAAATTCGGTCACAAAATAAACAGCACACAACACAAAATTCAAAAACAAAACAAAACAATTTTGGTAGAGGCACAAAATAGTTCGTTATTCAAAATTTGAATTTTAGAACACGATCCGAGTTGGCGCGAACTTGCGGACGGGTGCGTTTGAAAAGCGCGGTCCGAATAGAGTAGGGACGCGGCCGCGACTGACGCGGGGCACGGGCTGGTGAGGGCTGGCAGCGGCATGGTATGGAGGGGCCAACATTGCACGGGCCAGCGCGCGCACATGCACCTGCAACTAGAACTACTGTTCTTGCAGAATATCTTCAAGAACAAGACTTTTTGTAAGCAATTTTGATCAAACTGCGAACCTACAGACAGATCGCTGATAGGATGAAAGGTACCTTAGTTGATTAATGCCAGCTGCCTGAGTCGTTAGGTCTAAGGTGCAGACTTAGTACTTATATTATAGATACATACATATAATCAAGCCTTTATCCCTAATAGGGTAGGCAGACTGTAAACGACTCAAACAAACGTCTCTCCGCCACGTCAATAAAGTTTTGAGGGTTATTTAAGATTTCTTTCTAAGGGATTTCTGTTTTGTAGATTTAAAGATTGCAGTAAGTAGATAGAAAGATGGCGTCATCGCATTAACTCGAAAATTTCAAAAAATAGTTCGCTTTTTTACTTCTTGGAGTTATTAGCGAAAGAAGCTCGTTACCAAGACGTAAGAATAAAGCAAGGCGAAGTGCATTATGAAGGTAAAAGAAGACGTTTGAAAGATATTAAAAAAGATAAACAAATTAACCACATTATTGAGGATCTGTCAAAAAAACTCATTTCGCCTGAAAAGTGCTTGGAGTTATTAGCAAATATGATTTAACGATAATCTAGTGCATATTTTTTATTGTCAGACGTGGCGAAAGCGCCTTTTACGAGGAGTTTGACGCTCTGCCTACCCCGTAAGGGATAAAGGCGTGATTTTATGTATGTATGTATGTATGTATGTAGTGCATATTTATTTTAACATACCTAGTCTAAGTCAAACTACAAATATTATACTACTTTAACATAGTAGAAAGAATTGTAAGTTTTAAGTTTATATTCATCATTATACCTAACATAAGTACGAAGTTTTTACTTTTTAACATCCATCTCCATCTCCCTAGCCTTATCCCGTATCTCATGGGGTCGGCTTCCTAATCTAGGGGATTTTTACTTTTTAACATAATAGAAGGAATTGTAAGTTTTGTTTGTTTTTATCATCATAATATAAAATAAGTACGAAATTATTTCTTTCATTGTACAATAACCTAATGGCGACTGTACATTGACTAATTGTAACTCTGACGATTTGAATTAATAACGTTCTGAAACTCTGACATTCTAAAACTCTAACATTATGAAACTCTGACAACGTGGCCCGAAATGACTGATTTTATATTTGCCTGTCTATACATACATATTACATACATACATATAATCACGCCTTTATCCCTAATGGGGTAGGCAGAGCGTATAAGACTTTAAAAAAGGTCGTTCCGTCACGTCTGTCATAATTTTTGAGAGTTATTTAAGATTGATATTGCTGTAGTGACAAGTAATCAGCCCATCGCCTAAATTGCAATATATTGAACCTCTCGGATCCCTTAGCTGGTTTTTACAGCATGCCCGGGAGAAAATGCAGCTGGCACATTCTATGTGTTTCTTTCGGTCCCAGTCCAGCATGGAAAAACTTATATTATACCTAGACGAATAAATCCGGGCACGAGCCAGGAGACACCCAAAACATCGTGATCTATTAAATCAGTTACTGCATCAACCCTCAGTGCTTCGAAAGGCACGTACTTTTGGCCAATGGTTGTCTCGTTACACAAACCATGTCAGACACCTTTGTTTTTTCTTTTTTTTTTGAATGGACCTGTTTGCAAAATACTACAAAGTGTATATAATGCGTCACCGAGCTAAGGCGGGGAGTTGCTACACGCAATCTACACCCTTAAATGAAATGGCTACTGCCTAAGGGCGCCCACTAGGGCTTGAAACTCGGCTTATGGCGTTGCCTTGGGAACTCCTTATCGGAGATAATCTACCCGGTATGTGCCGGTAAACCCCAAACTGGGGAGCAAAGGAGGGACCTCCGCGACCCCGCCGCCGGCGGGGAGCGCGGTTGCTGGAAGAGCTTGTACAGAGTGTGGCTCGACTAGTATTGGCAGCATTAAATGCAAGAGTAATTTGGTCATCGCCGTCGGTAAGGACATGCCTAGGTCTTCGTTTGTAACGAGTCGCAGGTTGGGGCCATGTCAGACGCCGATGTGGCTGTTTAAACGCTCAACACAATTTTCGACTTAATAACCCACTTGTTACAAGTTAAAATCTTTGTGCGCAACATAGAATAGGACACTTTTTGAGAGAGTAGGTATCTAGTCGTTTTCCCTGCTCGTTGCTGGTTGAACTTGGTGGTTCAACAAGCAAGGGTACATTTTTCACCTCTTGCTTTACCTTTAATTTTTTTTTGGGTGCCGTAAGACTGGAACAAGAAGATTTTATTGATTTAACTAAACGCGAGATTTTAATCTCAAAAACTATGCACGAAATTATGAAACGAACGGTTTTGTTCTATGAAACGACCAGATCTTATGAAATGTCAAAATTGCGATTTTTATGAAAGCATTTTTGTAACGTTGATATTTGCAGGTGAAACAAAACACAGCTAATTGTATAGCGCACTCTCTTTCAGGCAATCTGTTATTGTATAAAACTGTTCAACTTAATTGAATCGGAACGGGACGTCATGTCACGAATATGTTGTTTTCCTTTTATTTTGCAAATTAATTCACAATAAATTCATTTTACGTTCTTATTCCCCAATGCTGAAGTGCGCAACGTGATGTATTTAAATTTAGAATAGTGTGCGGTGATCGTTATCAATGTTAGAGATGGCAGCAGCGAGTGCATTGAACTCCGCGAAGCGAAGCGAGCTGCTGAGGAATGATGCGAATTCCATCAAGGAGGAGGAGACAGATCTGATCATCCTGATCAAGCCGGAGCCGCACGAGTGCGCAGTGTGCGTGTCCCGCACGGCGGAGTGCGTGGAGCTCATCGGCGCGCGGACGGCCGTGGGCACACGGCTCGCTGACTTCCTGACTAAGTTCACACGCTACGACCACATCGCCGCCGCCGCCGGCTCCCGGCACGTCTGCAAGACATGCTACGACCTCATCAACGTGCTCGAGCAAGCCGAACTCGAGTACCTTAAGCTGAAGGATGCATTTGAAGCTATCATCAGTAAAAACCCTCTGTTTGACAATACTCCACAGCAGAGCGAAGCTAGCAATATTAAAGTAGAATTAGAGCTACAACCGAGCTATGTGGAGCCCTACCGTGGCAATGACTCTGAAGATGAACCCCTCGCAGTCACAAAGAAAAAGAGACGGAGAGCCCCAGTCTCCAGGAAGAAGAAAACATGTCCAGCAAATACAAACAAAAGAAAACCTAGAGCAAAGAAAAAGTAAGCTCTATGAAACTGAATTATTTTCCTTTTTAAAAATGTTCAGAATTAATGTTTAATAATATTTGCTTTTTATTTTCAGGCAACAAGAAGAATTGGAGGAAGTGGACAAGCCTGAAATAATAATTAATCAAATTCCAATACTACAAGATGTGAAGAAGGAGGACTCCATGGATGGGTAAACACATAGATAAGTTTGCAATCTAGTATTGTTTTTGAAACATTATATTAAGTAAATACTTTATTTGTGCTGATGGAATTACTTGTATAGGCAAGACGAAAAACACTAGAGTTAAAGTAAACACATTTTATTTATATAAAATGTATATCGGAAAACTACATGTATCACAAAACAACAGCTAAAGACAGAATGGATAAAAAGAACTCGAAAACACGTTTGACGCGATCTATTTGAATTGCCGTCACCGTTGGCTGGAGTGCCAGTGTTAGTCACCTTTGCAACCTCCTTTTAACATGTGCAACCCATAAGTAAGAAAATCATAATTTACTACTAATGGGGGCATACTTGGCTAGAATCATCATCTCTGGGTATTGTAATTTAGGTATGGGCTGATAACCGGTCACCACAGCCTATGAATGAATGGTTTCTATGTTTTGTGCATTGCTTGAACAATGCAGTTGAAATTGGGTGCAGTGAGATGAAAGAAGGTTACTTATGTTATGAATGAGTACAATAGTTATTGTTGCCAAAAATTTACATAATAATTTTATTTTACATTGTAAAATATAAAAAGGCATTTGCTGGCATATTAACTAAACAGTAAAATATTTAAATTTTTCATTAAATCCTCTCTAAAATGCTACCACTACGCCTGAGTAGAAGTCTTTTCTGTGTTTAACATATATAAAAATGGTTACTGCAGAATAGAATTATCACTTCTGTAGGTCTGCTGTAAGAAATTTCTTTTTAGAAATAAGCTGTGCCTGTTGTGTCTTTGTTTTTTATGTCCTGTGTTTATGATGCTTTTTTGTGTACAATAATTTGTTAAATAAATAATAGAATAGAATAGAAAACATTTATTATTCACTGTAGATCCGAAACATCATCACAACTAAACAATGGATTGCACAGTGAACTGAAGCTAGAAATAGACGAGTTTGTGGACGATGATGATGATGATGATTACTTCCCCGATGATCTGAACGATGATAAGAAGGATGATTTGGACCAGCCCAAGAAGCGAGGACAGAGAGGACCTAAGAAAAGCAAGACTGTATATCAATGTGACCAATGCGACGCTAAATACACCTCGTACAGTAAGTGGATACTATTGCTATCTGCAAATACCAAAAATGCAGATAAATAAATACTGACAGACAATTTTTTTTTATAGCTGTTAGCAATTTTGACAGATTACACGTATTTTTTTGTTACAAGGCAGTATTTTTGTCTCATAATGATTCAATTTTAGTACATATATGTATCCTATTTCTAATCAACTAAGACTGCAGGTATTTCAATGTGCTTCTTCTAAGAGTATGTATTATGTATGACGCAAACATTAATCTTGCCATATTGAGATACTGTATGTCTGTACTTTCAGAGCGCTTTGATCTTCACAAGGAGAAACACTCTGGTGGAAAGCCTCCATACATCTGCGAGGTCTGCGGGGCTAGCTACAAACACAAACGCGCTTGTGATATACACATAGCCTTGCATCAAGGTACATGGGCAATGTCAATTAATATTATCCAACTAACAATACGCTACGCAAAAATGAGGCTGAGTCTCAGGCCCTGAGACCAACTGTGACTATCTCAGTCATCTTCTTCTGTCGAGTGGGTATCAAGTCTATCGACCCGATGAACCCTGGTGTCACAGTTTTTAAACCATCTAGTAGTACAACTATCAGGCCTCTGACATGGTTGGAGTAACAACCACTATCAAAGACAGCGACCGGGACCGACGGCTTAACATACCCTCCGAAGTACGAAATCTTTTTCTTTTTCGGACAATCAGGTGATTCAGCCTGCAATGTCCTAACCAAAGTGGGAAAAAATCACAAAGTAATAAATTCTCAAATATTAACTTTGTGATTCCCCCCTGGGAATCGAACCCAGGACCTCCGGATCAGGAGTCCATGGCACTAGCCACTAGACCACGGAGGCAGTTAATCTTGCATAGTATGGATAGGCTGACTGAAGCGATAAAAATTCCCAGTTTTCTGTTTGTCCTTATGCCACGTCTTTGCTTTTCAGGTATAAGTGATTGGAAATGTGAAGAGTGCAATAAATTGTTCCCGTCTAAAGGAGCGCTACAGAGACACAATAACATTCACACAGGAAAACTAAATTATCAGGTAAAAAAATTAAACCAATCTATTTAGCTTCCATGCTGGACTGGGAGCGATAGAATAACGTAGTTTTGCTGTAAAAAGCAGCTAAGGGGTTCAAGGGTAAATTCCTTGGACGAATAATCCTCTGGACGCGTCACCAAACAAAAATGTATGAGAACTCGTTCAACCAAAACTAGGGGGGAGGGAGGTATGACAGATAATACCCGAACAGATTTAAAAACTACGCGCTTCCTAACATATTTGTTTATTTTTGACACTTTTTAAATATTCGGGTTGTATGTCTTTTTTGATCGTGTCATAGATAGTGTTGTACCCTAGTCGATAATCGATAAAGAATGAATGTTGAGTGAATGATGTTTCCTGAATCATAGAAATATGAAAACGTGTTTTTATTAAATTATTTTTGAAATAAAAGTAAAGTAAAATTTTCAAATTGATCACTATTCATTGAATTTATACCATTATCGATCTATACACTAAGAAATCTCTAGAGGGGTCTTGTCTGTACTTTGAATATTTTCCTGGAAACATTATTGCAATAGGCATTATAGCGATACCACCAACGCCTATATAATAAATTTTAAATATTTATCTGTCTATCTGTCTCTATCAACATGACGCCAAAACTACTGAATCGATTTCGATGGGAGTCTTTTTATTCAACTAAGTGACATTTGACTCAACAAAGGATACATATATCATACTGCCTTATTTAGGGGGTTGGCAGTTAATTGAATTTTGGTTGTATTTCAACCGATTTTGATGCATCTTTTTTTTTCATCTAAATATTTTGTAGACTCAAACATAGATTTCATCACGCTACACGTAGCTTAAGTTACGACTTGGGGAAATGAATAAATTGTATTTTGGGTTTTGACTTGGAACTAAATACACATATCTATTAAGCTACGTGGCTTCGATTTAAAAAATGTACCCATTCATTTACATACTATAATAATTAGTCCTCCCACCGATTTTCGGTGATGGCGGCCAATCTCCCAGGGATCGGCCAACTGCACAGGATCCGTTTTTTAGTGCCTAAGTGTTTGCACTACACACAGGTGCACTCTCTGTTCCTTCAATCTCTTATTCTGATGGGACAGATTGACTGACACGATCAGAGAGAGATAAATCAGGCACAGAACCAACTATCTACATGCCCATCCGACAGCATGGATCATCTTACTTTTCGGACAATCAGGTGATCAGCAATGCAATATAATAACCAAACTAACAACAATGCAAAGTCATTGTCCCCCGCCGGAAATCGAACCCGGGACCTCTGGGTCGAGAGCCTATGACTCAGAGGCAGGAGCTTTTTAAACAAAGAACAGCATAACCAACATTGTTCATGACTACCACGCGTACTAAAAAGTAGGCATAATTAGTTGTAAATGAAAATAAAAAGTCACGCAACCACAGATGAAGCTTATACCAGTCAACAGATCACAAAATATTAGCGTTGTCCGTTCAAATGTTTATGTTTTTCTTAGACCTACGACATGCCGGCGACGATACAGTAAATAATTCCTATCGATATCGTTCATCGATTGTGTCACGTCTCTAGATTAACAAAAATGAATGAACGAATGGAAAAAATACAATTATAATCCGACTCATTAGAGAATGACAACATACTGGTTTACATGCATTCAGAACCCTGGATGTTTTATTGGGTCGTATTATTCACTCCTGTCACCGCGCATTTTATTCATTTTAGAAGAAAATAACAAGAAATATTGATCTAAAATACAATTGCATATGAAAAAAATCGTCCAGAGGTTGTTTCGTCCAAGGTAAATTCTAATTTAGGCAATTGGTTGACAACGTCATTACAGCAATATACAGTTCTATCTTAAAGAACCCTCAAAACTTCTCAGACGTGGCGGAACGACCTTTGTTTGGGTCGTTGACTCCTGCCTACCCAACAAGTCTTCAATTAGATGTTGAGCAGTGAGACGCTATTGGGCTTGCTCCGTCCGAGGGTTGATAGCGTCTTACGGCTCAGGACGGGGGCAGCTGGTATCGGAGACCGGGATCCACTTTAGGCCACTCAGCCACCGCAGCAGTAGTAGTACGACTTCAATAGGCTTGTTTATATTTAAAACTAATGGCTAAAAATGCTGTGGATCTCATTCCTAATTAGAAAAAATACACATTTACATTTAATAATCGAATTAACTCGTTGGCTGCTAAAACCCGCCACGTAGGTGGAGCGGAGCTTACTGTAGCGACTGTGCTCACAAACTGTATTTGAGTAACCGACTGTGCTGTGCGCCTACGACGCGGGGTCGGCTCTACCGGACGCCTGTGCGCTTGCACTCGCCACAAGTGTTACATCTACTTTTGTTTGTGATGTTCAATAATTATATATTATGTATGTATAACGTTGGTTTTAATTAATTTATTAATTGATATAATGTAGTGATTATAACGTAACCCTCGTAGCGAGTCGACGCGCACTGGTGTCTGGCGTATAGCTATCGTTTTCGACACGAACGCAACGGCCGTGCGCGAACACCTACTACGCGAGCTGACCAGTGGCGCAACTTTACCATCTGAGGACAGTGGCAAATTTTTCGGATGGGGCCCTCCGGCGTCCCAGTGAAAATAATATTTAATTTAATTACCCAAAAGTGATACATAGGTAACGGAAACAGAAATAATACATTACGCGAGCAAAGCGAGCTCGACTTTTCAAACAACAAAACATACGCAACACGCAGAACAATTAAAACGTTACGCAAGAGAATGGAGCTCGATTTTTCACGCAAATTAATAGACAAACGTGCAAAAGAAGGAAGTAAAATCAACGCGAGCGAAGTTAGCTCGACTTTTCACAAAAAAACGTATAACGCAAAGCGCGCGAAGCAAGTTCGAGTTTTCACAAAAACGAACAGAATCAGATAAACACGAAAATTTCTGTTAAAAATGTAAGGTTGCGGCCTCTTCGGTCGGGAGCCCGTGGCATTTTGCCAGTCCTGCCACCCTATAGTTATGCCACTGGCTGGCACGCCCGGTTTTTATATCCAAAATAGCTTAGTTGCTAAAGAGTTAAAAATATAGAAGTTATTGGTTTGAGTAGTCAATATTTACTGGCGAGTGACGTCATAACCCGCTATTTCAATACAAAAAAGTGTTTATGACATTTCATAAAAAGTTGCCGATTTGACTAGTAGGCAAATAGCGTATTTAATTTATTTTATTTATCAATATGTTCTCATTTTCCAGTGCGACTTGTGCGGCAAATCGTTCATCCACACGTCGTCGTTCAAGATGCACAAGCTGTCGCACTCGGGCGTGAAGCCGCACACGTGCGACATCTGCGGGCTGGCGCTCATGACGCGCTCGCACCTCAAGCGGCACAAGCGCGTGCACTCGGGCGAGAAGCGGCACGAGTGCGCCATCTGCGGGAAGCGCTTCTCCGAGAGGTCAGTGCCGCAAGCAGGAAACATACGCGCCCAGGAACCTGGCGGTGCCTTCAGCCGAACATACCTCAGCGAATGGAGGACCGACGAGGATGTGAAGAAGAGGACGTCATCCCTGACCCCAGGATCCCCGTTGCTACGTGGGGCGTGGATTAATTGACCGTGGAAAGGAGGCCAAGAGTAGGAAAAGGAGACGACTTTCTAAAGTGTTCTGTTCTTAGGAATCTATTTGGAAATAAATGATTTGACTTTGAATACGCCGAGACCCAATATGCCACCTTGAGGGACGCCATAGCTAGTATAAGTGACTGTTTGTTAATGTCGTCGCTAAATCCTGTAAATTGTGTTTACCATTTTAACCATTTAGGTAGGAACGGACGGAATCATTTGAGGTCTCGAGTCACGACATCGAATCACAATTTTCTCTAGTTTCGCCTGAAAAATCGGTAACGAGACCTTATCAAAAGCCTGTCATTATTTTGTTTACTTTTGGATGGCTAAGTTTAATATGGATTGTATTTTACCCTGCAGGTACAACCTGGTGGCGCACAGCAAGGCGCACGAGACGGCGGGCGAGGCGCTGCTGCCGCCCGCGCCGCGCCGGCGGCTCTTCAGGTGCTACTTCTGCCAGGAGCGCTTCGAACGGAGGTCGGTAGCTTCTTCATTTTGGTCATAGAATTTTTGTAATATCATTCGTTCTTCCATGCTGCACTGGGAGCGAAAGCAAAACATAGAATGTGCTAGCTGCATTTCCTCCAGGGCATGCTGTAAAACCCAGCTAAGGGATCGGAGGGTTTCAGTATATTGCAGTTTAGGCGATGGGCTGATAACCTGTCACTACAGCCATATACGTACAAATCTATCCTAAATAACCCTCGAAACTTTGTCAGTCGTGGCGGAACGATCTTTGTTTGGGTCGTTTACGCTCTGCCTACCCCATAAGGGATAAAGGCGTGATTATATGTATGCAGTCGTCGTACTTCTTTCACAGCCGCTCTCCTAGTAAAGTCGACAATATCGTGAACAGTGATTTTTGTTGCAGCCTTAATTTGATATGTCTGTCTATCGTATTGATAATTTACTGCATGCTCTGTTGCCTTCAATCTCCAACCGATGTTACAAGCGTTAATATTTTCGTGATACTCTTCAAAACCACCTGTGCCTCCTATCTTTTCAGCAAGCCATAACCACACAATGTTAAAAATCTAAACATTGTTTTGTTGATTGTTGTCAGATACATGTTGGAGCGGCACATGTCGCTGGCGCACAACCGCACGCTGGAGCGCTCCCCCGCCACCCCGCGCAACACCATGAGCAAGCTGCTGAAGGCGCAGGCGGCCGGCCGCGGCGCGCCCCCCGCCCCCGCCGCCCCCACCGCCTCCTCCGCCCCCGCCGCGCACGACGCACAGAACACCGACGGTGAGTGTAATCGACATCGCGGCATCTTCTTTGAGCAACGGCAGTGATGCTAAACCTTGGTTCAAGTTACTACCCTGCCTGCGACGACTAACAGATCCTTGGGTCTTCGTTTTAGCGAATATTTCTTCGTCAGGTGTTTATTTTATTTTATTCATGATAGTGAAACATACAGCAATAATATTGACACTAACGTAAACTAATATAAGTAACACACAAGCCAATTAAGTTTCCACCAATAAATTAAAACATATGTGTCGACTTTGAAAAAAATATTAAAATACATATTATATTCCAAATTTTACAATACATTAGATGTGATAAATTAAAGCTAGTTTCTGCGGCATACGATGTGAGTTTCACCCTTATAAGCACAACTTGGCTTATATACATACCGAGTGTAAGGGACAGCGTCCCGCAAACTGGTATAGCTTGCTAATTCAACTAAACTAAACTATCTACTACTAGCACCAGGAATTTCTTTCAGGAGATGTAAAAAAAATACCTCCCATACAAAATTACCATCTCAATCAGACAATTTATATGGAAAACCATTTTTTTTCACTTCCTGAAATCAGTTACCGGGACGCTGTCCCTTACACCCCGTTTTACTCGTAAATGAAATAGGACCTAGTATAAAGCCCTGAGGAACACCAACTGCCCACGCGAGAGCAATCATTACTCTGATTGACCCTTTAATCATAACTTTTTGAATTTTATCTACTCGTATTATGCGTTGAGATTTTCGGGGTTGCCAACAGTAACGATTAACATCATTTTTGTATCTTTGGCAATATTGTTTCATGATCTACGCAATCAAATGCCTTCCATACATCACTAAAGACACCAATATAATTCTTTGTTATGATTTACTTATGTTTATTTTCTATTTCAGTGACATTAACGGAGGCGAAAGAAGAACGCAGTCCAGATTCACGAGCTTCAAGTATCCTAGCCCATAAACTTATAGGTAAGTCACCTTAATCACTGACTACTTTACCAAATTTGACCATGCTTTGAGTAATCTAGCCATTAAAAATCTGGATATACCTGGACATACCCATGAACCTGAATAACTTTCCCCAAGGAACGTATGTACGTTCGTGGTGGAAATATAAAGAAGTGTTTATATATTTTTTAGAAAAAAAAATCGTCTTTAATTTCTGTATACCAGGTGTAAGGGACAGCTTCTCGCAAACTGATAGGGGCGGCTCAATCAATGATACTGAACAACATTCACCTCGATCGGACAATTTTTATGGAAAAGCCATTTTGTTTTCCACTTCCTGAAAAAAGTTCCTAGTGGAAGTTGTTCAGTGTCGTTGACTGAGCAACCCCTATCAGTTTGCGCTGTCCTTTACACCTGGTTATCATACATACATACATAAAATCACGTCTTTATCCCTAATGGGGTAGGCAGAGCTAAAATTAGCTAAACAATGGCCTTTTCGCCATTATAGCTGATTGATTACGTATATTGCTAAAGTGACAGGTTGTCAGCCCATCGCCTAAATTGCAAAACACTGAAACCCTCCAATCCCTTAGCTGGTTTTTACTGCATGCCCGGGAGGAGATGCAGCTGGCATATTCTATGTTTTTCTATCACCCCAGTCCAGCATCGAAATATTCATAGTTTTCTTTATAGTGATTGTATCAGTTTTGTGCGTAGTAACATGATGTCCTATTGGTGTCCCCAGCAGGCTCGGCGGCCACGATCGCGGCCACCTCCTGGTCGGGCGCCTACGCGGCCGAGTTCGGGCTGCGCACCGACTACACGCACTGACCGCGCGCACAAGCACGCGCCCGCACGCACGCGCACACGCGCGCACGCCGCGGCTGCAGGGGGGGGGACACTCGCGGGGAGACATGGGTTTCGGATCTACCGGATGCTGGGTGAAGCTGTAGCGTAATATTTTGATAAACGTGAAGATGACATAACCAGCTAAAATAAATGGAATTCTTTTCAAAGTGCGGTGAAACGTTTCATAAAAGGCGATTTTCCTTTTCGATACATTTGTTGACTTTCCATAATTGTTATTTTGTTACTCCATCAAATTATTTTCAATTCTTTTTCTTCTGTAATGTCTGATATCTAAGTTTTAAATTTAAGGTTATCCAACGGTAACTAGACTAATGATTTTGTAACTCTGATTGTACTGCGTAGTCCCGAGTGTTTGCGGTCCGTGTTCCGCGGCCTTGTTCCCTGCCGCTGCCTCCACTTCCATTCCCTGTGAACAAAACTAAACAAGTCTCAAACAAACAGACATACACGATGTATAAACTGTATATTTAGAGAATATTTAGGTTTTATTAAGTTGAGTGTAAATATTAAATGAATATAGAAAGATAACACACATTGTAGCATATATGAATATTCTTTAGGTATTTTAATAATAATATGTTATGATGATATATTTTTTTTGTAATGGAGATAAATTCTCGATACATGTTTATTATTTAACCTCACTTTTCTCTGGTAGTGCAATTATCAAAATTATATTTTTATACTAAGTTATATTATAAATACAAAATGTGTAGTTTAAGATTATCGGGAACCAGGTTAAAACTAAACATGGGTAATGAAATGACTAATGAACAAATAACTTCTTACATCAATATGCTTATAATATCTAACTCTATTTGCAATAACACGTGTTATTTAACCTGGTTAACTCCAACCTATGTTATTATTTTATGGGTAAAAAACCTTCTATAATGTTATCTGAGTTTTGTGTTAAAAATGTCGAATTCCTATGTTAGAAACTCAAAAATAGATAATCAACACTTGACTTGTTGACTGATATTGTAATTAATACTTAAGATTTATTATTATAAATATAGTAAGTGCTACTTTGAATAAGATGTTTTAATCAATATGTATAGAATGAACTCCTTGGAATGGAAAACTTTAATACTTATGGCGTTTATGCACTCATATGAATGAGAACTAATACGAATCTAATATGAATTAGATTCGTATTCAATTCATATCCCATCCATATACGTTTAATATGTTTTTTGGAAACGAATTTGATACGAATTTAATGGATGTGTGTATAAACTACACAAAAGCTCCTGATAGTTCCAAATAGCAATCAAACAAAACCTTTGTACGAACAAATTTGCTCGCATATAATAATCAGGCAACGATCTGTCATCTAAATGTCAAAATCATGTGATTTTGATAAGCTGATAGAAAACCAAAACAAAACATTTGGTTTCTGTTTTTTTTTTATCAAAATTACTGTAGTAAATAAATAAAAGGTTTCGAGATGAGTGTCGGTAAACTCAGTGATAATGAGATCCTCATTCGCTCGGCGAGGCGAGACGACATGGTCGCTGTGGCTGACATGATACAGGTAAACAAACTGTTCGTATACATTCATATACTGTATCATATTGATATTGCTAAGGTTTTCTCTATCAGTACTTGCCGGTTATTGCTTACAGGAGCTGGCTGATTTTGAGAAGATGGCTGACGGACCCAAGCTAACTGTACGAGGTAAGAACTTGGACGAAACAACCTCGAATCAACATAACCTCAATATAAACATCAGCTGATTCAAAGAAATCTCTATAGATTGTGCTCATTGAGGTAATAAGTTCTGTCGTACATCATTGTGCTATTAGCATCAAGAATTAGAGATGTGTAGGAACCATACGAGCATGCGTCTGCGATGCTAGGGCCACTTTGTAAATAACCCTTCCTTGTCAATCGGGTAAATAAGAATAGGTATAATTATCATCAACATCAAAAACAATATAGTATTTTCTTTATTCCTCAAATCAAATGTTCAAAAAAAATGTTCTTGCACTTTATCAACTTGGCATTCCAGATGAATGTTCCTGAGTCTATTAATGTTTTTTTAAATTGTTGTAGACCTGCAGCGTGACGGGTTCGACAACAGCCCTCCAGCATTCTCCTGCCTGGTCGCGGAGCACACGGCGCCCGGCTCCGCGGTGCCGGCAGTAGTCGGATACGCGATCTACTTCCCCACCTACTCCACGTGGGAGGGATGTGCGCTCATGCTGGAGGACCTGTACGTGCGTCTGTGCATGCGCCGCCGCGGCATCGGCCAGAGGCTGTTCGATGCTGTAGCTAAGGTAACGTAAAATCACGATCTCGTAATATTCCTCTAAGAGTGTCGTGATATCTCACGCTCACTTCGCTCGCGATATATAATGATATCACCCCTATTGGCATATTTTGATTGATCATGAAAAATTTCGCAATCGCCACACTTGCGATATGAGTTAATATTGATGATAATAAACCTCCAATAGGTAACATAAAAGCTCATTCCTCGATCAGTCGAGAGACGTGCGATCGTGAGATGCCGGTCGCGAAGTGACGGCTTCCCCAGGCGTGGAATTTAAAAGAGAAAAATAATAAGTACTTTATATTCGCCCAGCTAACACAGAGTGTTGTCATCTAGGAGGCGTACAGGTCTGGCTGTTCTCGTCCGGACTTTCACGTGCTGGAATGGACCACTTCATAATTCCTATGATTAAAAAAAATGGTTTACATGTGCCCAGCTAACACAGAATGTGCCCTTCCAGAAGGCATAAAGTTCGGATATTCTCTCCTGGACTTCGAAGTGCTGGAGAGGAGGTTCTTTATAATTCTTATTATTAAAAAACCAGCACCCAACTAACAGAGAATGTTCTAATCCAGGAGGCATACAGCTCTGGCTGCTCCCGCCTGGACTTCCACGTGCTGGAGTGGAACGACGCGCGCGGCTTCTACGAGAAGAAGGGCGCACAGAACCTCACGCAGCAGGAGAAGTGGTGCTACTACCGCCTGTCAGGGGACGCGCTCAAACTAGTTGCCAAGCAGAATTAGAGGTAGGTTAAGGTACGTTCCAGACCAACCGGCTTGCATCGGGCCGGGCCGGACGGCATTCTACAATGCGGTAAAGAACATTGAAACGTGACCCGACTACCGTCGGGTCTCTTCGGAGCCGGTCGGCCGTGCGGCATGAAGCAGATAGTGAGTGAGCACGGATTCCAGCGCACGCTGTCGGCTGCCGCGGCACGCGTACGGTTCCGTTCCGGCCCGGCCCGATGCGAGCCGGTTGGTCTGAATCGTAATTAAAGGTGCATCTTTTTCTTTTGTATTTAGCTGATTATTTATTCAACTTGCTACCAGTGAACTTTAGCTCATTTTCATGACTTTCTCTGTAGGTGACCATGCTATGTGAAATTGTCTGTAATGTAATTTAACAGCAACACATTTCCATGATGTGAAAGTGAATGTTGCCAGATTGTACAGTAACGGTCTAGGGAAACACTTTTCATTTTTATGCCATTAATAGTAATGATTGGTTTTAAACACGATTAATTATTTATTTACGAGGGATATTTGGACAATAACTTCTTAAATTTAAATAAAATACATTTGTTTAGTGCTCAGTCAAATATGTATTTAATATTAACACAGCATTTACCACTTTTGTACATGATTGTTTAGTCTAGTGAAGTTGACATGTCCATCATTACATTATGTACTGTGATAAACTTTGTGCAGCTTCCGGCAATAAATTGTTCATGACTATTCTAATAATTATTTATAAGCAATGATTTTTGTTCAAATTTTTACTAACTAAATTCTAAGACTAAATATTTACAGTTTATTAATAAATGCCATTTATTTGCCTAAACACTAGTTTGATCCATTCATTGGAGTGACTGAAGATGACTTGAACCTTTTTTTAGTTCAAAATTACATTTTATCTAACATTATAATTATTTAAGAAAGGAAAACACTTTATAATTTGCCGCTTGGTTGATATCTGATCTTGAACAAGATAAAATACATTTTTGAATTACAAAATAACATACAAATAATTCCTATTTATTTGTACAGAAATATCTAATATAGTTTATATATTCATACAACGAAACGAATACTGCTTAATGCTTATTTAACTACATAATATACACTAAATGATTAAGTATTTATAGAAATCTATTTACAAACTTCAACAAAAGGAGATAAGAATAAGACCAGTTTGTTATCATAATTATCATAAGACGCTTTAAGTATTAATTTATATGATTATGCGTCGCCTAATCTTAGACTAGTCGCTGACTAGCTCATCAAAGGCTATCGAGCTATTAAGACTTCATTATTTATTACTTTTAAGGTATTATACAATAAATTACAATACCTAATTCAGTCTGTAGTAAGTAAAAAAGTAACTCTACAAACAGTAACATCAGACTACAAAAGTAGTTGTGATTATCATACTAATTTACTGTTGCTATGGCAGTGTCTGTGAACTTTTAGGAAAATACGCGGTTCGTAAGAATAGATAACAGAAGCTTAACATTACAGTACTAGGGCGATTTCTCTTGCTATTACTTTGTCTTCGCATTCAAACGAGATTCGTGGAGCATTGAGATCCAAAGAAGGTTTCTACAATATGTAGATCTTCAATTAGGAGATATCAGATTCATTAACAGAACTTCCTTTACGATGCGAGATCCAAGAAGCGCGGAGATTCATTGTTGATATACATGGATGTTCTGTGCGCGCTACGTGGAGGCCATGAGCTTGGCGTGCGCGCTACGTGGAGGCCATGAGCTTGGCGTGCGCGCTACGTGGAGGCCATGAGCTTGGCGTGCGCGCTACGTGGAGGCCATGAGCTTGGCGTGCGCGCTACGTGGAGGCCATGAGCTTGGCGTGCGCGCTACGTGGAGGCCATGAGCTTGGCGTGCGCGCTACGTGGAGGCCATGAGCTTGGCGTGCGCGCTACGTGGAGGCCATGAGCTTGGCGTGCGCGGTGACGTTGCGCTGGTGGAGGAAACCACTGCCTTCTTCTTCTTCCCCGCCGCTCAGCCCGTATTGCTGAAACAAAAGAAACATTTCGTTAAAGGCTGGTGAAAATAAAAAAAATATCGTAACAATAACTCGTTGATATCCTGGTCACGGCACTAACATGTAATTCTAATAAAAAAGTTTACCTTCAAACTAAAACACGTTATTATGTTTCCTTAGAAAAGGCTGTATTTCCGTAACGTATTGATTTCGTAAAATCTTCGCTTCGCTTGCGTTAACGTATCTATTGATTCAATTTCAATATTCATTAAGGGTCCGGTCCCGCTCGCTTCGCTCACATAACAAGTTTTCGTGTATTGTCAATGGTGGCTATCAGTGGCGAGGGGTGCAATTTTATCGAAGGTAAGCCAAAGCAAAAAAAATCGAACAAGTACTTTATAGTTTCGACGTAATTCTGGATTGGGTGGAGGTGGAATCCTCGAAAGGGAAGCCGACGGGAATCGGCTTGTATGGACCCTTCGCCATTGAGGGCTAGGAGTGTGAGAGTTACCTGCAGCGCGTGGAGGTAATGTTGGTGCGAGTGGTAGTGCTGCGAGGACGCGTGCGGGGCGGGGGCGGGCGCGAGCGCGGGCGCGGGGGGGTACTCGTAGGGCGCGGCGGCGCTCGGCTCGCTCTTGATGTTGAACAGCGCGGGGTTGGACAGGAAGGCCGCGTTGCCCAGCAGCCCGTACTGCGCGTGCGCGTGCGCGGCGTGCTGCGCGTGCGCGTGGTGCTGCGCGTGCGCGTGCGCGTGCCCGCTGTGGTGCGAGTGCGGGCTGTCGGCCGGCGGGACGCTGTCGCGCTGCTTGCTCGAGTGAGACAGTGATGAGTTCAAGGGTAGGGACACTTCCAGGCTCTGTTTGCTGTCTGTAAATGGAGAAAGCAGATGATTAGAAAAGTTGTAATTTTTTATGATAAATACAAATCACTTTATTTCCACAAAACACATTACAAAAAATAAAAACACGCAATCAAGAATAACATAACAAACAGGTCAGGTAGGCATATAGATATTTATTACAGAAGTGGAAAAAGGTGTGGACACAGCTTGGCTGTTTTTAAGTCCACCCTACGTAAGGTGTACAGAAGAGGATAGAAATTAAATAAATATCCCACTTGATGTGTTAAATAACTGCCTAATCATTTAAATATATTAGATATTCCTTTAATTTAGTTTTTTTTCATAGCGGTAGGGTTTCTCTATAATTAAAATGAATAGTCAATTCAGCGTTTTAATTTTATGTTAATTGGAAGTGAAATTGGCTACAACGGTATAAAGATTTCCTGTTCGAGTTCGTAGAATATGTAGGACATCGTCAATTTGCTTTGCTACTTCCGAAACTGTATCTGCTTACAATAAATCTTCACAAAAAAGGTAGAAGCAAGTGTAGATCTACTTATTATTACCAGTAGTTGTAGATTCATAAAAAACTGGGTTTCCGCATAGGTCTCTCGCAAAGTTAATTAAGAAATGGCAAACATCCGCACAGTTCTGTTAAATCTTGAAAACGACTATAGTAAACTATCAATCCACATTTTATTACGATATTTTCTGGCTATCATTTATAATAGAAGGTTTATATATAATAATTATAAATAAGTTATAAAAAGTTATCTATAGTTATAAATAAGTTCTTATATAAGGTTTATAAATAAGTTCTTCCATGCTGGACTGTGAGCGAGAGAAAAAAATAGAATGTGCCAGCCGCATTTTCTCCCCGGGCATGCTGTAAAAACTAGCTAAGGGATCCGAGGGTTTCAGTATATTGCAATTTAGTCTATGGGCTGATAACCTGTCGCTACAGCAATATACCTACAAATCTATCATAAATAATCCTCAAAACTTTGTCAGACGTGGCGGAATGACCATTGTTCAGGTCGTTTACGCTCTGCCTACCCAATTAGGGATAAAGGCATGATTGTATGCATATGATGGAAATTCATTTGCAACATGAGAAAAGTTTTAGTCAGTTGTTTCGCACCACTCGCGATTAGGCAAGTCTACCACATTTGTGAGATGGTGGTTTGTTGCTCCGCGGTGGTTATTTGTTAGACGTGATGCCCACCATCAAGTCCTGGTGAACTGTGGCCCTCCTTCTTGGCTGGCTCGATGGAGGCCGGTTTGGAGCCTGAAGATGCGCTCTTCTTCGGCTTCCGTTTCCGAGTCTGGATGCCTTCTTTGCGCATCGCCAACGGCCTGGAAAAAGTTATGTTAACGGTAATCTGTGAAATATCTTTAAGAAGTAGATATCATCATAGTAAATATGGGTTTTGTGCTGTAGTTTTAGTTGCCATATTAGAATTCTATGCTCTGACTGACATTGGAGGGTAAGTAGATTTTGTGTTGTGAAAACAAAATTAAGGAAGTAATTTTCCTACCAAGTTCGGCTATTTTCCGACTTCTGTAATACCCATGATAATCATGCGTGATTTCTTCCTTTTGTCGTGAATCTCAGATTTACGGAAAAAAACCTAAAAAGATCCGAGAATAGCTGAGTAATAACAGGATAGATGTTCAGATGGCGAATAGTTCCCTGTGGTTTGATGATTGGGCGCTCTGCGGTAATTCCCGGTACAAGTGTACAGTCATACCTAACATGATAAGCTCATTATTTAAGTATGAGGCCACATTTTTGATTTATTTTCATGTTTCCGTTCGTTATAGGATTATTTTATTGCAAAGGCGACCGAAATCATTTCCAGGGAAGCCCGATGGTGTAGTGAATAGGGCCGCTGCCTCCTGAGCGGGAGGTCGTGGTTCGAATCCCACCACCACGTACCAATGTGTTTTTCAATATTCGAATTTTCATATGTACGTTTATTCGGCGCTTTTTCCGTGCTTCGGAAGGTACGTTATGCCGTTGGTCCCGGTTAATATAGTTTAATACCGTAGATATTAGTCGTTAAGCCATTTCAGAGGCCAGTGTTAAGCATTGGCGGTTTGAAAACTCTGACCTAATCTAGGATTGGGTCTGGTTCTGGGTTGTGGAGGTCAGATGTCAGTCGCTCTGTGTAAAAATCAGTACCCTCGTTCAATCACTTAGATTAGGTAGCCGACCTTGAGCGATACGGGATAAGGCTAGGGAGATGATGAGGCAAACACATTGTCTGTGAATGTTATATCGCGCACTGCGCTCGCTAATGCGCCTGCTAAGCATGTTGTGTTTGAGGAAGGCATGTTTAGTGGTGGAGAATAGTGTCTGCACATCGACTCTACGCTGTCGTTAAAGCGGCGTATTATTGATAATGTATTAGTGTTATGTAATTGGTGATGTACCTGTTGATTCCATGTAGCTTGTAGTAAAGCCCACAGGCGTTGCAGACTGGTTCTCCGTCGTTGTTGCGTCTCCAGAGCGTGGTGTTGCGCGACCCGCAGTTGGTGCAGCACTGTCCGTGACGCCGCGCAGCTGACTGCAACACGACACAGGGATAGTACGAGGAACAAGGAGAGGACATAGACACAGGCCGACGGGCATTGTGGGCCGGCCATTGAGCAGACAGGTTGTACAGTGCCACGACACACACTTACTGGGCAAGTACGATTCAGACCGTGTACTTGGCGACACGAAAGAAGAAGAAGACTTCTAAAACAATATCCACAAAATTCTTTAGAAACATTGTAATTTCGATGTGAACGAAGGTCAAACAGTCTGCTCCATGCACCGGTTTGTAAATCATGTAATCATACAAATTGTTTCAGATAATATAGATTGAAAAGATAAGATCATTTGTATGAAAATTCATGCCGAGATTCCAACCATTAGCAATAAACAGGACTACAAATAAGTAGATACGTGCATCTAAACTACGATCGAATCACAATAAACTCGCGTCGATCACATTCCGCGTGCATATAATAGAACCCGTTCCAGCCAATGCAAATACAAGGCAGTACAAAAGGAGAATCTACGCATGCTTTCCATAATAATGCGGCGGTGCTGTCCAATAATGGAAGCGGAAGAAGAGGCGGGGCCTGGCGGGATTGGCCGAGACTGTCCGACAGACAACCCATCCGCGACAAGACGCAAGGTTCAATATCGGGGCTAATGGCCGCTGCGCCCGCGCCGCCGTCTCACGCTCTCTGCGAGGCATCTCGGCCCGGGCGCTCGGTGCCGGCTCTCAGCTCTCAGCGCCCGCGCCCGCCGCGCCGCGCGCGCGATATCAGCCCTTATCGGCCCCGCTATACTCGCTGATTAACAGATGGATCATTACGCGGTTCAATTACTACAGCCAGTACTGCGCGTGAGCAGCGCCGATTGAGGGCTATCTCGCCGACGTAGCGTCTAATTAAATGGAGGTTATGATCAAAGGAGCTGGCGATAACACTTGCTTGTTTTATCTTGTTGAATGTACAGACAAGGTACGGACCCTTGCTGAAGCGAATGATTACGAAGTTTACGTTATTGCTAGCTCATTTCACAAACACCTTGAGTTAAATCGCATTCCAGCAAACCTTCACCGACAGGGGATCCTCGGTCTGTTAATAATTTTACACTACTCATTTTTATTGGTTAGTATTTTTTTTCTTATTTACTAGTCTGTGATTTAAGTGCAACCAGAGTGCTCAAGCAAAGACAGCACTCTGTAAGGGAGCGGTAGCGTGTAGTCTTTCACCGAAGCAACTGCGGAAACATGATAAAATCGTGCAGTAGTAAAGGAGAACCCGGGAACAAAGCATGCACTAGTCTACACGCCACCGACTCACCTTCTTCATGCCCCGCGTCATGCCCTCCACGCTCATCCAGCGGGAGCCCTCCTTATAGAAGCGCGTGAGGAGCTCGGCGTCCGCACCTACGAGTACAAACAGAGCACCGTGAGTTATGGAACGAAGGCTGCACTCACCAGGCGCTTGCTTGGCTTGACGAGCGGCCGGTTCACGCCGTTGATCTTGTGGTAGAGGCCGCACGCGTTGCACAGGTAGTGGCCGGTGGAGTCCCGGCGCCACAGCGGCGTGTTGTTCGCGCCACAGTTCACGCACTCGCGCCCCTCCTCGTATGCCTCCAGCACGCCATCTGTTCGCAACTACTGTCATCTACTGGCCACACTACGGTTTGGGATTGGGAGTGCATGGTTTGGAAACAGGCCTCGAGAAAATACCATAGCACTCCCGGATGTTTCGACCCGTGCTCCTAAGCGCCCATGCGTGGTTATTGTGCTGGCCACACTGCGTATTCCAGAGGCCAGGGTCTACATCCTACGTATTGCTTAGTTAAAACTCTTTGTCAGCGGTTACTTTATACTTAATCTTTGCCTAGTCATGTGCTTTACATTGTCGCTATCGGTTCTTAGAAGGTTGGAACAATAACACGTTGTGACAGCTGGCACTGGCAGTAGCTGGTATAAGCTGCACTCGTGGCAGGCACCTCGGCTTATCTCGTGCGCCGGCGCAGATAGCGCGGCATCTGTTTGCTAACCTCGATACATTCGTTTAGCTGTATCTATCCGAGTAATTAATTTCTACATAACGAGTTACCAGAATTCAATAAATTACATAGCGAGGGTGCGGAGGAGTGTTGACAGGTAGGCCGAGTTTTAAATTGTCAACACGGCCTGAACTGGCTTACAGATAGGACCCAAGTCCATGGTCCCAGATAAAATACACAAAATAAGAAGGGCTAAAAACTCATTATAATAACCGTATCGTAGGTAATTGTAAAACAGACTCTGAAAGAGGCAACCGAAAGCTAAAATTCAAAAACCCTAGTAAATTCAGTTTTAAAAGCACAATATAATAAAAATAAAAACTTAGTTGATAAGTCTACTAATTTGTTTAAAGATTTTAGTAACACAGGACCTATCTTGTTACTGGATTCTGTTTCAGTGGTATTCCTGTAGGTAGGTAAGTAAATGATACGGATTATCTATTTGACTGCAGTATTTATTTTATAACATTGTTAAGGAAATAACAAAACAGATTGATTACAGCAGGTAACTAAAGATGTCCAACAGGATGCAACAAATAATAAACATAAGTACTTGTATGATAAATTCCTTCCTCTTAAATACGGAACAATAACAGTCGATCAGATTTTCAAGGAAAACACGCATTGTTTTTCATGGTTTTATAAGTCCTTATTAGTGTTAGATATATTTATTTGTCATCATACTGGGACTATACCGGGTGTAAGGGACAACGTCCCGCAAACTGATACGGGTGCTCATTCAACGATACTAAATAACATTCACCAGGAAATTCTTTCAGGAGATGAAAAAATAAAATACTTTCCCATCCAAAATTACTACCTCGATCCAGACAGTTTGTATGAAAATGCGAATATTTAAATTATTTTCCTGAAAGAATTTCCTGGTGCTGGTTGTTCAGTTTCGTTGACTGAGTTACACCTATCAATTTGCGGGACGCTGTCCCTTACACCCCGTATTAACCTGTTGTAAGTCTTGGGTCAATTTAATATTACCATTCTATGTCATAAAGAACAATTTTTGAGGAGTATAGTTGCTTGAGGGGTGCTTGACCATACGACTATTTATTCGTAGAGCTTGAAAAATTGTAAATGAAGAAGCTACCTTCCTAATTTGTAAATTTACTGAAAATGTTATGACTGCGGTTAAACGAATTGATATCTTTTTCCTTGTGTACACATAGGTACTTATATAAATGTTTATCAAATAGAGTTAATGTGTGAAGAATGTTACGAGTAATACATCTACATACCTACTAACTATTAAATCAGTCAGAAAAATGTTCCTTGTACCGACAAGCTCGTATCGAAGTTCTATCAGAAATACTTACCTACCTACCTACTTATTATTAAAATAATTAAGTTCTTTACATCTAATAGAAATAGGTCTGCAATTTCAAACAAATAAATAGTTATAATGATTAAAGACGGGAAATTTACTGTGGTTTTCCATTTTTGTATGAGTGTCCGTTATTTCAACGCAGTTACATGCGTTGTGATCACGGAGTGACTGAGGAACTTGCGAGCGGTGGCTAAGGGCAGACGTATCTATACGGTCTACCCTCTTTCGGAAATATCGAACACTCATACAAAAATGGAAAACCACAGCAAATTTCCCGTCTTTAATCATTATAATTTTGATAACCGTGTGAGTTTAAAAAATAAAATAGTATTGTTTGCAATTCGTTCAATACTAGAGTCGCGCTAAGTACTTAGGTATAATATCTGGATGGCAAAAAATATAATCTTAGACGTAACTTGAGATAAATATTGTGCAGTAAATCTTACCGTAAGCAGTAGGTCTCTGCAGCGCGTCGTAGGGCGGGCACCAGGAGCCCATCACCACGTTCTGCCCATACAGCCCGCCGCCCACGGCGCCCACGCCGCCCACGCTGCCCACGCCGCCCACCGCGCCCACGCCGCCGCCGCCTGCTGGGGAATAATACCCTTTAGTCGGGGAAACGAACAGGTTAAATCGGAAGTGCTATTTAGTTTTTTTTTTAGTGCGACAGGTGATGATAGGTTGATGATAAAGTTATTAATGGATGGAAGATTATTTTTGAGTCTTTTAAACGATATCGATCTAAATGCTCTCGTTAACTCTATTACAACTTCTTTAATTTTACATACATACATACATATAATCCACGCCTTCATCCCTAATGGGGTAGACAGAGTTTTAACGACCTAAACAAAGGTCTTTCCGTCACGTCTGTCAAGTTTTGAGGGTTATTTAAGATAGATTTCTGGGTATATTGCTGTAGTGACAGGTTGTCAGTCCCTCGCCTAAATTGTAATATATAGAAAACCTCAGATCCCTTAGCTGGTTTTTACAGCATGCCTGGGATGAAATGCAGTTGTCACATTCTATGATTACTCTCGCTCCCAGCCCAACATGGAAGAAAATTTCATTTTACGATTCAAAGGTAGATCGAGTAATAGAGTCAGATTGTAAGACTACAATACCTGCAATATTATTAGTCGTGCCTACAAAATAAGCAAATTGAACAATTGCGTTAATGAAATTTGTAAGTTTCAGAAACAAATTGTTATTCTTTTTATTTGTCCAACTAAATTGAAAGCATTCTGCAATACAAAGTGAATTCTCCAAAGGCATAAAGCCTCTAGCGTCATTTAGGCTAGCCTAGTTCACGTCCTACCGGTTCTTTATAAACCTACGACGCTAACCGATCGATAAGTGTCGTAAGTACATTCTTATAAATCTTTTATTATTTGTTAGACAGATACCTATATTAGGTACATTGTAAATAACAAAGAAGTGATAAAACTGTGGAGATAACGTTTTCCTCTTATAGATTAGTAAACGTACTGACAAATACTTAGGTGCTACTAAACTAACTGTTACCACACATACACACACACACACACACACACACACACACACAAACAATCACACTTTTATCCCTAATGGGGTAGGCTGAGCGTAAACGTCCTAAACAAAGGTCGTTCCGCCACGGCTGACAAAGTTTCGAGGGTTATTTAAAAATATTTGTAGGTATATTGCTGTAGTAACAGGTTGTCAGTCCATCGTCTAAATTACAATATACTGAAACCCTCGGATGCCTTAGCTAGTTTTACAGCATGCCTGGGAGGAAATGCAGCTGGCACATTCTATGTTTCTCTCTCCCTCTCAGTCCAGCATAGAAGCATAACTGTTACCATTTGATATAAATCGTCTCACGTTACATAGAGATAACCAATATCATACAATAAAAATATTTTGTGATATCATCAGTTTGAACTAAAATATTAAACTGATATTTTCAAATCGTTTTTAGATTGTTCCTTACTAATTTCATCAGCGGATAATAACCCTAACTTTATAAAAGGGAGGACAAATGTATTTGTAACACAATTTATTATTATATCAGATTATAGTAAAGTAAGTAATGTAATGTCTATTAGAATAGTTAATAATCTGTGTAAATCCACAGAACTCTACCTAGAGCTATATACGAGTACGTAGGTCGTTCGTTGACCCTACAACTGCACGCAGACTAAAACCACTCAAAGTTGGTACCACAGCAGTTGATCCAGAAATTAAAACCACAACCCACCTGCAAGCAAGGCGATGTTTTGCAGCCAGCTCGGATGCAGCGGTAGAGTATCCATGGCAACAGGATTACAGCGAGAAATATAGTAAATCGAGTCGTAGTAGACTATCGGTATTCGGTTATGGCACTTGTTTATCGCCGGATTACAATAGAACAAGAGGTGTTTGTTGTGCGCGACTCCGCGGTCAGAGGTCAGCTCTCGGACTGATGTCGGGCGTGAGCTGCGCGCGCGCCGGTCGGCCGCAACCCGCGACCAACGCTTATCGCAGCTGATTCACACCAACACCGACGATACGCAACATAGTGGTATAAGGTATCAACTGATCGGCTAATCCTTACATTGAGAAGGAATTTTTATGATTTTTAAGACTCATGAAATATAATTCTTCTATGCTAGCCTGTGAGCTAGAGACAAAATTATTTGTAATAAAATAAAATAATCATAGAATGTGCCAACTGTATTTCCTCCCGGGCATGCTGTAAAAACCAGGTAAGGGATCCAAGGGTTTCAGTATATTGTTTTTTTAGGCGAAGGGCTGACAACCTCACTACAGCAATAAACTACAAATCTATCTTAAATGACCCGCAAAGCTTTGTCAGACGTGGCGGAACGACCTTTGTTTTGGTCGTTTACGCTCTGCCTATCCCATTAGGGATAAAGGCGTGATTATGAGTAGGTGTGTATGAAGTATATATATTTTTTTTCAATCTCTCATCATCCCTTATGAGATGATGTGAATTTTATTGGCTATGGTAGGAAAGTTAACTTTGTTTAAAGTCAATAGATTTATCGTTAATGGTTGATGAAATTAATATGACAGCAAAATGAAACATGCTTTATCACGACTCTACTAATGTGTGTCGAATGATTACGAAAATATATTTATGCATGATAATTTATCATCAGATGAGGAAATACCACTCCTTCTAATAATTAATTTGTGTCACTGTAACAAAACACAATTGCATGGCAACGAATGAAAAAACTGATAAATGAAGCTTCCTATTTAAATGAATACAGAAATAATAATAACAGTAGGTAATGATAACAAATTAAATTGGCAGAAGCAAAGTGATTAAATATGTTCTGTCCTTAACACCGCTTGAGCTTACAACTTGGATCTCGAAAATGGGATCAAATTGTCCTCAGCATAACAAATCTGGGAACAGGCTCCTGTGCTGGCCCTGATTCCATCTACTGACGTGTTTACGATGATTCATGGCTGCGGTCGCACCGGGTTACAGAGGCTCAAAAACATGTACCTTCCAACTAATTCTTTTGTCAGGCATTAGACAGAAATAAGTATACTTAGTTGTCTTCGTAGCCCGATGGTGTAGTGGATAGGGCCGCTGCCTCCTGAGCGGGAGGTCGTGGTTCGAACCCCACCACGTACCAATGTGTTTTTCGATTTTCGAATTTCATATGTACGTTTATTCGGCGCTTTTTTCGTGCTTCGGAAGGCACGTTAAGCCGTTGGTCCCGGTTAATATCGTTTAATACCGTAGATATTAGTCGTTAAGCTATATCTGAGGCCAGTGCTAAGCTTTGGCGGCTTGAAAACTCTGACCTAATCTAGGATTGGGTCTGGTTTCCCTTCTGGGTTGCGGAGGTCAGATGGCAGTCGCTCTGTGTAAAAACCAGTACCCTCGTTCAATCACCTAGATTAGGTAGCCGACCCCGAGAAATACGGGATAAGGCTAGGATGATGATGATGAGTTGTCTTCGTATCGTGACGATTGATTTTGATTTTATGTGCCAAGGTAATTAATTTAGGAGGTAAATCAATATCGATAAGGCAACAATTTAAGGCACAATAATTTACCTATTCCATTATTTCGTAAAATTGAAAATGAAGACAAATAAGAAGTACTAGCTAATACATTTCACCGTCAAACATCCTCACAGGAATCAAACTAAGTAGGTATATTATAGGTATATTCTAGCGATTTATGCGACTGAAGCTAGGAACGAGAATTTTATTTATTTTTAGAGATGAATTAAATAAATAAGTCAGTCATCCCATTGACTATTAGTATTTACAGTTTTCCTTTAGGCTCAATGGGTAAAAATTCGATGAGTCAACTATTTAAAGGTAATCCATAATTATGAGGTTTATGAGAGAAAACAAAACATGGAGCAGACCGAAACCACAGATTACGTATGAGCACACGGGCAGTTTGTATTCTTATTATTGTGCACGTCTTATCCGCTTTACGTTTTATGCTATCTCACTTCTTAGGTCTGCTGTAAGACATTTCATTTTAGAAATAAGCAGTAAGTACCTGTTGTGTCTTGATTCCTAAGTAATTGTTCTGTGTATGTTTCTGTGTACAATAAACTGTTAAATAAATATATTTTTTTGTGCCGAAACTATTTACAACAAAAAAAAATACATATACCCGACGGTTTTCCTCTCCATCTCCCGCTATGATAAACTAAGAGGATGCAATCATGGTATTAAAAACAACAATAGAATCTTACGAGGGGTTATCCCCACTACATACTCTATTTCACACGACTTCCTGTAAATCTGCACGACGTTAACAAAACATACCTATAACACGGGATAAATAGTATTGCGTCAATCCAAGCTAATAATAAGAAGTACTTATAGTAGTACCATAATAACATGTTTTATTGATTGCGAGTACAGTTTTAAGGGAAAATTATTTAAAAAATACTGAAATTAGAAAATGTTGTATCGATTTTAAAAGTTGTTTTGAAATACTTTTAACTATTTGTGTGTGCTAACTTGTTTTTGTTTCTGTTCTTCTTTCTGTCGGTGTTTGCTAACTCCGGGATCTTTTGTGTTTATCTGGTAAAGTCTAGATTAGTTAAATTTACCAATTACTAGGTACACGAGGTAGTAAGTGTTTCTGTGTACGTAGGTACCTTACTAAATCTAACGCTGGGCATACTGTAGCTTTACTTTCTTATTTATTTTGTATTGACTTATTTAGTTATTTCTGTGGTTCTTCTTTATATTTTTACTGTCATTATTTATTCAATAAACTAATTGGATAGAATCATATTTTCACTAGAAAATGAAATTTCCAAAGTTCTCATTCCAAGAATAGATTGAAAGCCAATGTAGAGCAGAAACAATAAATCAAGTAAGTTGATTTTGTGGGTTTGCTAAGAATTAATGGAAGAATAAAATAATCAGTCATTTAGTTATTTCTTTTCCTCTAAAAACTATGATTCCTTTTTTTAATGGTAAGTAAACATGAATTTAAAATTCAATTTTTATATTATCCTACAGATTTTCAAGATAGTACTTCAAAATGAACGCACTATTTAAGCTACATCAAGCTCTCAATACCTATTTGGATTTATTAACTTGATATTTGTTCACAAATTATCATGTTTCGCTATACGTTGACTGGCCTTATTTATTGCATCCTTCTAATTGTCTCGACCGAGAGTCTACATGTGGCGTCTAGCTTTAGCTTATAAATAAGTATTTTGCTAATTTTGCTTAATTTGAACGTAAGACAGCTTAGTTGCATCAATATTGGCTGATATATGTATAAAAGTAAATATAGTTCCATGCTGGCCTGGGAGCGAGAAAAAAACATCGAATGTGCCAGCTGCATTTCCTCCCGGGCATGCTGTAAAAACCAGCTAAGGGATCCGAGGGTTTCAGTATACTGTAATTTAGGCAATGGGCTGACAACCTGTCACTATAGCAATATACCTAGAAATCTATCTTAAATAACCCTCAAAACTTTGTCAGACGTGGCGGAACGACCTTTAATAATAATAATAAATCATTTTATTTCAGAAAATATTTACATTAGTAGATGTTAAATAATATAAACAGAAGCCCATAGAATATATACCTTACAGACTAACATACATATTTATAAATACTTAAATACTACTTCGACGTATGGACGACGGCCGGAGGTCTGTAGCGTCGAAATACCACCCCCATCGGCCAGAATGCAGTGTTCAGGAGCACG
Source organism: Scrobipalpa costella (assembly GCA_949820665.1). Lineage (NCBI taxonomy): Eukaryota > Metazoa > Arthropoda > Insecta > Lepidoptera > Gelechiidae > Scrobipalpa > Scrobipalpa costella. Next base: position 25,778,222 of record OX463297.1, read on the forward strand.
CTCACTTGGAACTTGGAGACGCGGATCACGAACGACCTGAACGTTGTCGGCCGCTTCGACTCCAGCTGTCTCACAAGCACTCGGTCGATTGGCTCCTGGCTGTAGACTGGCCACGATTTCCGCACGTACTCCTCGATGTCCTTCGACGAAGTACTAGCGTCTAGCCGGGACACGTAGAGCTGCGCGGATGGTAGCGCCGCCTTCAGCGATGTGGGGGCGACGGTGGCGGTGCCGCGGTGGTTGCGCTTGCGACATTGACGGCCCTTCCGGTTTTGCACTAGACTAAAACCGTCTTTGTCGACAACCGTTTTCGACGCAACAGGAACAGTAGCCGCTTGTGAGGCCTCGTTCTCCATGGTAGGAGCGGGCTTCGACTTCCGGCGTGGTCGTTTACGCTCTGCCTACCCCATTAGATATAAAGGCTTGATTTTATGTATGTATGTCTATGTATAAATATAAAGTTTTATTGGACGCTGAAACTTTTTGCTATACAACTACCTAACTTTGAATCGCTACCTTGCTGGACGTCGACATCGTAGGTTTTAGCCACTGACCCCATAACACGTAGACCCCGCTTACCGTACTGATCGTGGTGCGCGTGCGGCCAGATGGCGGAGTGCTGGTAGTGCGGGTACTGGCGGTAGGGCAGCGCGTAGCCGTCGCCGCAGTCGCCGCCGCCGTAGCCGCCGACGCCGCCGACGCCGCCGTGCCCGCCGCCGTTGCCGCCGAACATCGCCGCTGCGCACCCGCCGGGACCGGACTCAGCGTACCGCATATACTCTCACCTGGAGCAAACAAAATTATGTTGATATCTATGCACAGTCTAGAAAATTACATATCTTATGTTGGGATAGTCTAAAGCAAGGAATATGGAGCAAACAAAATCATGTTGATATCTATGCACAGTCCAGAAAATTACATATCTCATGTTGGGATAGTCTAAAGCAAGGAATATGGAGCAAACAAAATCATGTTGATATCTATGCACAGTCTAGAAAATTACATATCTTATGTTGGGATAGTCTAAAGCAAACTAAATGATGTTTATACCTATGCACAGTCTAGAAAATTACACATCTTATGTTGGGATAGTCTAAAGCAAGGAATATGGAGCAAACAAAATGATGTTTATACCTATGCACAGTCTAGAAAATTACATATCTTATGTTGGGATAGTCTAAAGCAAACTAAATGATGTTTATACCTATGCACAGTCTAGAAAATTACACATCTTATGTTGGGATAGTCTAAAGCAAGGAATATTAAAGATGGCTTTCAAATATGAAAAGTGAGACAACGTTTTTGAGTCTGTCCTTTCAGCATGATATGAGCATCTGTTTTCCTAAGTGCAGCGTTAAAGTAGTCCTTATCAAAACTAAGTTACTCTAGTAAATACGGTTTGGTCAAAACCAATTGCTATCTTCTCATGATCTTCCAGGTTCGGAAGGCACGTTAAGCCGTTGGTCCCGGTTAATATAATTTAATACCGTAGATAGTAGTCGTTAAGCCACGTCAGAAGCCAGTGGTAAGCATTGGCGGCTTGAAAACTCTGACCTAATCTAGGATTGGGTCTAGTTTCCCTTCTGGGTTGCGGCAGTCAGATGGCAATCGCTCTGTGTGAAAACCAGTACCCTCGTTCAATCACCTATATTAGGTAGCTAACCCCGTGAGATACGGGATAAGGCGACGGGAGATGCTGAGTTGAAAGTGGCTTCAAAAGGGTTGTAATAGTCAATCAGCAATTAATTTTAGCGTGGGCATCAGTTGACTTTAATAACGTGAACTCAGTCATAAAATAATGAATCATTCGTCTTGTTACCAATGCTTTGTCAACAATCACATTGACTAATTCTACATGATTTGCAATAACAATAAAACATGATAACTTACTAAATAACATAAAAGATTTAATGACGTGTTTAATAAATTTAAATATAATAATTCCTATAAAAGTATTATTATTCTTCCATGCCGGCCTGGAGGAAGAGAAAAACATAGAAGGTGCCAGTTGAATTTCTTCCCGGGTACGCTGTAAAAACCAGCTAAGGGATCCGAGGGTTTCAGTATATTAAAATTTAGGTGATGGGCTGACAACCTGTCACTACAAAAATATGATTAAAAACCTATCTTAAATAACCCTCAAAACTTTTAGATCGTTTACGCTTTGCTTACCCCATTAGGAATAAAGGCGGTTATATGTATGTGTGTATGTATTAAAGTATTAAATGTTCAAATATTAATAGAATAAAAGAAATATAACGTGTAACCCAGTAGGAGGAATATTTACAAAATCAGTACAAATGATACTCGCTCATATCAACAAGAATGCAACAACTGATAGCGGAGTGATACGGCACGCACCACTACACCACGTGCTTGCAGCTGGTTTGGACCACTGTCAGAGAAATATAGCCTCTATACCTTCGGCTTAAAGACTAGCAGTTGAGTAAAAGTTCAAGGTTGTTAGTATTTGCCTAATGCACGGTAAGCACAGTGACTCAGTTAGCTAATATCTCGGACAGCAATAATCGCTGCAAGTGTGTTGCTATACTTTGCTAACTGTACGGATAGTGGACTTGCGCAGTACGTATCTAAGCTCAACTCTTATCTTTTGTAGTGAAACTTACCTAAAGTCGACTTCGTTTAAAATAAATAAATGATAACAGTAATGTCGACTCTTATCAAAATAGTAAATTGGATTAAAAATAAACTTACAGTTTTGTATGACGAAACATTGTTTTGATTCAAAACCTCAGAACTAAACGAAATGTTAATTTTAGTTATTATTTTTAGGTAAGAACATGTAGAGTCAGTTTGTGGTGAGGGCTGGATGTCTATTTAAATTGGTAAATACGTAGATTATTTACATTGGCAGCACGTAAATAAACTAAAATGACTGTATCTTTCGCTTTTATTAGGTATCTACACATTTTTGACAAGTAAATAAATAAACTAAAAGGATATAAATCATTTAATTTTTCATTCCTGAAGGATGATGATGAAGGACGTCTTAATCTTCCTAAAGAATTTTACTGTAATTAATCTTGAAAAGGGTTAAAAGTATTAATTACGTTAGTAATATTTCTCATATTACACCACATCCATTAGTCACGATATGAGTGATCACCGTATAATTCACGGGATCTATTTTAGTGCCGTAGTTTTTGGGTTCGACCGACAGATGGCAACGTGACACAATTTGTAGCTATTAGTGACGACGGTTAAAAATGAACGATTTATGACCGAGAGCAAAAAACTGCGCGGATTGAAGTGACGCCAACTGACTTTTATGGACTTTACATTTTAACAATTTTCCACCATTTGAGTTTTTGTTAAACGTGTCGCACTAACGAAAGGTGCAAAAAACCTTTGAACAGTTCTTCTAAAACTAAAGCGATGTACGAAATTCTCCAAACGTTATTTTGTACATTTTTTTTTAAAAAATTATTCATTTTCTTGAATCATTTCCTCTGAATTACTTTTATAACCAAAATACTATGTCCTTTTGTCAAAAAGTTCTGTCAGCATTGTTTTTCCTTCTGCGGGCGCGCGGCGCGTACGCAGTTGCTGTCATCCCGGGCGGCTGACGCGGGGACGGGAGACGGCGGGCGGCGGGGAGGGGGCGGTAAGTGCTGATAAAGCGGAGTGCATATCGACACCAGCTCGATTTATAGCAGCCCGCCGTAGCCGCCCGCGCCGCCAGCCGGCCCCGGCATCGGGCCCGAGACCGCGACCGCCATTAGGGACGACTGGGACCGCCAGACACGGATCCGAAACGTATACTCTGGCGCCTACATAGTACACGTATGGAGAATTTTATAATTAATCTTATTGTTGTAAATTATTGACAACCAATATTAAATGATTGGACACGTATTAAGATTGGAATTAAGACTGCACTGGGAGAACGAGAACGACCTAACAACTGACCTGCGAATATTATCAAATATCTTGGAACAAGGTGATCAAGTCAAATATATAAATCCAAATACCGAAACAAAAACTAAGAAATATCTCGAGATATTTTATTTTGTAAATAGAAGTTATACAACCCTACACTACCTAATTCTTCTTCTTTCACTGCTGGCACATCCAACACTACCTAATCAATAATTAAAAATATTTATTAAACGAAAATCAAGATTAGTATCATATATTTATTCTGAAACCCAATAAACTAAATCAGATTAAAATGATATGATATTCAGAAACTATTTTTAATCTTTTTTAACTAAATTATCAATTCAAATTAACAGTATTTAGACTTTATAGGATGTTTACATAGTGTCCTTGAATCATCTGACGACATGATGACATAGTGTCCAACGTTTTGACGATGGCATTATAATCCAATAGCATGAGGATCAAATTTGCAACAATACTTATGAGTATTGTAAAATTTAATTACCTATTCTCTTGCGACAGAGACCAAATGAATAACAGAGACCGGGCTTAACTGTAAGATAACATCTGATAAATACTATAAATAGACAATTTAAACTTTAATATTATAAAGATAATCTTCGGCTTGTTATAGTACAATAAAAAAAAAAAAAATTTTAATTAGTCTGCCCGCTAGTCTAGACACAGGCTTTAAAATTCAGGTTCAAGAAATTTATACGAGAGGGTTATAAAAGTAGTTAACGACGACTTTTACCATCCACATAGAACTGTCGTAGGATCGCATTACTCCGACTGACGGCTACCGACACACGATATACAAGGTGTTAGATACCGTGTCCTGAAAACTGAAAGGGAATGATCACGTTCGAAAATATTTTTTTCATGCAAATTGTCTGATCGAAGCAGTAATTTCGTAAGATGAAATCAAAATTTGATATGCTTTCTCAGGTGAATTTCTTCGTGATAATTGTTCAGCTTCATTGACTGAGCAACCCCTTTCAATATTCGGTCCCTTACATCCTTTATAGTACTAGGGTTACTGAAGGGCGTCGGTAGCAAAAATATGCGCGGGAGAGATGTTTAGAAAGAGTTATGCAGAAGTACGAGTAGTTAGTAGCCGTACACGTGTTGAGGGTGGATTGTAAATCATGTCTACGACTCATACAATGTATCAAAGTGTCATGACACGCGAGACACACAACACTCGCCATAAATTACGACAAGCATGATGTCTTGCTGCATGTTTGCTAGAAATAAAGTTGTTTCGAAAAGTGTTAATGTTTAGGCAGGAGCATGTTGCGTCATAAACACAGTAAAGAGTTTTGATATTTGCAGACATCTAAGCAATGATTATGGCATGTGCTATCAGCTATTAATAGCTTTGAAACTATGTATGTCTCGTGGGCCTAAGGAGAGTTAAGTTTAAGGTGAAATAAATTATTGTACACAAATTCGCAAATGCTACCTTGAGTACAAAGTTACCATCTTAAATTTTTGTCTTATTAATATTACCTAGACAACTAATGGGTAAAGGAAATTTAAATAGATTTTCTTCCAAAAACCTAACGGGAGCCTATCATATGTGAGAATGTTTTATAGTCTCTACAAATAATGCAGCCTTATTGTCACTAAATTGTATACTTTACTCGAGTAAAAGGAGTCGCCTATACGGCGCACGCGCAAGGCTTTCGCGGAAAATTTATGCGTTGTATTAGCGCTGGTCTGACCGCCCCGCGCCCCGCCGCCCGCCGCCCGCCGCTCGTCCACCCCGCCCCAGCTGTTTATACCACCCAGCGGGGATTATGCATGCAGCATCTATAATACAGCACTAAACCACCGAGACATATGTACAACACGACGCTACAACTTATTACGACGATGTCAAACATTACCTGCATATCATCAGCATCATATATATTTGACGCCATCGCATCGAAAGCGATCGCTACTGATTTGTGATTTGATTACGATACAGATTCAAAATTATGGAGATAGAACTACATACATATATACATATAATCACGCCTTTATCCCTAATGGGAGAACTAACAAGTAATTTTAAAAGTTCTAAAAACCCAACTGCGTAGAATACCAAGTGAGCAGTTGAAATCGTTACACTTAAAACGATTGCTCAAATCGAAAAATATGTTTAATTCATAATGTTTTTTTTTATTTATTAAAAATGGGTTTGCTCTTGACTCCAGTCTAGGTCGGGAACGACTGAGACTTGTTATAAAAAACACTTTTACTTGTTTCACGTAATATTAAGTGAAACAAGTACAAGTGTTTTTAATAACAACATTATAAAAATGGAGTTTCACCAAGTGCCGACAATCGCAAGTATAAATTGTATGTTCAATTCAATGATACCCCACTTCGCATAGTTCGTCGACTTATTTTTTTTCCATTTTTACAAAATTGCGTCGGGTTGTCGCAGTTTTGTTTATTTTTGACAAAATCATGATTTCAGTGACATTCGCATGGTTAAGACGAATCGATTGACGTAAAAATCATTAAAATCAACCCACGCGTTTGGTCTCTAGAGCGCCACAGAGGATCAAACATACATACACATAGATAGGCTGCTAAACACATTAGCCTCCTTTCCGTTGCGCAGTCGGGTAAAAAGAATCTACTACGAATCTACCACTTACCTACTTTGTATGAATATGTTTCCAAGTACCATTTTCGTCGCTAACTTCCTATCAATTGAGTTTTTCGAGTCTGAAAGACCGATGTATAAAGTTTTCTTCACAATGAATGAAACAATCAGTAAACTACCTAATAGTGAATGTGGGTTTTTGTGTTTAACTGCACGTGGGATCGAGTACAATATATTTGTGGTACGACGGCAAACTCGCCACGTGACGAGCAACTGCCGAGTTTGCATTCCCGGACGTGATACGTGATGTGGCGAGTCGAGCGTGCTGCCTCAATGGAAACCAACCAAACAACTTGCCAGATTTATTATAAATTGTACCCAAACTAAGATAAAATAAGAGTGCCGATAAAGATACACGCTTCAGACTAATAACACTTCAAGTTAGTAATATGATAGATACATTAATATTTTTTCTGCATTGTTGACACACTATAAAGAAATTTGTAAGTGTAATTATTTCTTGTTTAGGTACGTTATGGATATATTGCGATATAAACTATGCAATACTAATGCATTTGATATAAAAATTATCTCACACCAAATGTTTTGTTTATGTTTCGTGTCAAAGATATTTGAAGATCTGTTAGAAATATGGTACAGCAAAGAAATTCCATGTTTTCTACATAAGTAAGTATGTACCTACGTCCATTGGCTAGAGGCAAGTACAGCATACATAAATTATGAAATAGAACAATCACACGTTTGTATAACATACATACATACATATAAGCACGCCTTTATCCCTAATGGGGTAGGCAGAGCGTAAACGACCCAAACAAAGGTCATTCCGCCATGTCTGACAAAGTTTTGAGGGTTATTTAAGATAGATTTTATGTTGCTGTAGTGACAGGTTCAGCAGTGTCAGCACATCGCCTAAATTACAATATACTGAAAACCTTGGATCCCCTAGCTGGTTTTTACAGCATGCCCGGGAGGAAATGCAGCTGGCAGATTCTTTGTTTTTCTCTCGCTCCCAGGCCACCATGGAAGAAACCCAATATTAATTTTAGGTTAATTAATTGCTCTGGCAACCCACGGCACATGTCAATGAGCCAGCAACACAGCTGATCTCAAGCAAATGCAACAAAGTAAACAGAGAAGTGCAAGTCGGCAGTTGCAGTAGCGTGTTATTATACTCGTTACATCACATCACACACAGTACGTGGAGAAATGTGTCCTTCATACCGTCAGGGAAAACGCACGAATAACGGTACTGTGGTTTGTGTAAATACAGCTAGAATGTTTGGAGTGGAGCCGACCTATGGCAACGTGCTCGTCGGCTTTGAACGCATTTAGAAGCACTTGAGATCCCTGCGCAGTGTCAGCCGGCGTGTGATGGCTGGCGCAGTACTCGGCCGGCGCCGGCGCAGACTCCGCCGCACTTGTATCGCGCCGATAATCAATCAATGTTCATTACTCACTGATATTACCCACAGATCTCTATGGATATTACCCGCAGCTTGCTGGTACCGCGTCTGTCGGGATATCTTCAGATGCGAAGTTTGATCTCACACTCGCCTTATGGCTGTTTGAAATGCTATTAGTATGATTTGTGGATAAGATTACAAATACAAATTAAGCATGAGTATATCAGTATTCTTCCATGCGGCCTGGGAGCGAGAGAAAAACATAGAATGTACTAGCTGAATTTCCTCCCGGGCATGCTGTATAAACCAGCTAAGGGGTCCGAGAGTTTCAATATATTGTAATTTAGGCGATGGGCTGACAACCTGTCACTACAGCAATATACCTACAAATCGGTCTTAAATAACCCTCAAAACTTTACCCGACGTGGCTTGACGACCTTTGTTAAGGTCGTTTACGCTCTGCCTACCCCATTAGTGATAAAGGCGTGATTATATGTATGTAGGTCTGTATAGTCAGTATTTTACGGTCCGATCCAATCGGTCCTATAATAGGTAACTGATATTTATTTTAGACATAATTAATCTAAATAAAAGTTACAGAGTAAATTCTGAAATTATTAGTTCTGACGATTTATTGATCACACAATCATACCTTATCTATACCGTTTGAGTTAACTTAAAACATTTACTTATGTTATGAGTTCTTGGTTGATTTATTAACCACAATAATTTGCGTTAAACCTGATTATACCATCAAAAAGGTATAAATGCTTCAGTGAAAATTGCGTGACTAGAAAACCCCATATTCTAGAGACCCTGCAATCGCGGATTGCAACAAACTACCTCTCAAACGACTTGTTAATATCGAATTTAGATAACTAATGTCTACTTCACGTAATTACACACAGGCACTAAAATGTAATCTCAATAATTACGAGCTGAGATATTGATAATAACGACATAGTAAAGACGAAATTTAATAGAGAAGAGAGGATCATATTTTATACTAACTATTAGGTACTTATTTCAGAAGTGAAACGTTACATATATAAATAATGCGTATCATTACATAGTATAAAACAAAGTCGCTGTCTCTGTCCCTACATCCCTATGTATGCTTAGATGTTTAAAACTACGCAACGGATTTTGATGCGGTTTCTTTTATTGGATAGAGTGATTCAAGAGGAAGGTTTATATGTATAATACATGCATAATATAGTAGAGAAACACTGATGATTTCCGTGCGAAGCCGGGGCGGGTCGCTAGTCATAGATATAACAAAGAATTATGAAGTCTTATGAGATTAACATACATATAATGGCGCCTTTATCCCTAATGGGGTAGGCAGAGCGTAAACGATTTAAGCGAACAAAGGTCGTTCCACCACGTCTTAAGAGAATAATCCAATTAATATTATGATATAACATATTTTTAATTGGGCCAAAGGGATTCGATGGACAACCTGTCACTACATCAATACACATTACAACCTAAAATTGCCCTCAATTTTGTCAGACGTGGCGAAAGCGCCCTTTACGAGGCGGTTTACGCTCTGCCTACCCCGTAAGGGATAAAGGCGTGATTTTATGTATGTATGTATATTTTTAATTCTGAATCCTCCCAACAGACCAACAAAACTACAACTTTAGCCACAATTTCAAGTGGTTTCAGGGATGTTATGCAAAAACTTCGGAGACAGATTAGTCTTCGTTCGACATTAACGAGTAACGGGTCCGACCATCGCGTCGTCCGAGTTACATTCCCACACAAACACAACGAGATGTGGAGAACTTGTTATGAGCGGAATATAGAATTAATTAACCAAAGACATCGTGGGAAAAGGTTAACAATGCTAATGCTACTGAACTAGATGATTTGATCAAATGTAAATTCCAAGATATTATACTGAACGAAAGTTTAGGAAATGCTTAGGCAATATATAGACACAGTATTGGCTTTTAAAAATAAAATTTAGTGCAGGCAAACGTATGGTTTGTAATTATTGGCAAAAAACTGATATTTTTAATTTTATTTGTCGTTGCGAAATAATACATACATACATCTAATCACGCCCTTATCCCTAATGGGATAGGAAGAGCGTAAACGACCTAAACAAAGGTCGTTCCGCTACGTCTGACAAAGTTTTGAGGGTGATTTAAGATAGATTTGTAGGTATAATGCTGTAGTGACAGCTTGTCAGCCCATCGCCTAAATTGCAATATACTGAAACCCTCGGATTCTTTAGCTGGTTTTTACAGCATGCCCGGGACGAAATGCAGCTGGCACATTATATGTTTTTCTTTAGCTCCCAGTCCAGCATGGAAGAGAAGTTGAAAGTTGCGAAATAATCATTGCTTGTAATTAACCTTCACGAATCAAATTTACACCATTTTTTATGGAATCAATTCTTGTCCCATAACAAACTAAAAAACATGAACTGTAACGGTATTATGAGTGCACCCTCAACCATGTGTGCTGGAGTGCCTGCGCCGGCGCCGCAGGTGAAACCACTCGAGACCGCGTACTACAGAAGACAACACAAGCAGTTTGCGTATTAAAAATGCAATCCCTACTGCTATGGCATAGAAGCTATGTCAAACTTGTCTGCTAATCAGTGTTGCCAAGTCTTTTTAGTATAAAACAGGCGAAAAGTCAATTTTAAGTCGCCTAAAAGTCGCCCAAGGTGAAGTAGTCTAAAATCGTCTAAATAATTTACGAATAGTCTAAATAGCTGGGTACTATTTTAAATGCTTGAGACCTGTTCCTTAAGATTAAGACTCTATTTAGTGGGGATGTTATTTAGATAATTTGAATCGATCACAAAATCTTGAGTCAAAGGTGGATCATGTGTGGATGGTAGTAATTTCTAATGATTATTATGATACCGCTTGTGTTTGGGTCCATTTTGTTCGTATTCCTACCCTATATGATGAAAATAGCCTACTTATTTTTGAAGTAGCCTAATATTTTTTTCGAGCTAAATTGCGATCAGTCGCAAATCGCAAGTTTTGGTCGCCACAGCTCCCTTCGAGATAGCCTAAATAGTGATAAATCGCCGCACTTGGCAGCATTACTGCTAAGCTGCTACAGTTTGTATGCTAGTCGTGTGACAGTGCTGGTACCACTTCACTCCTCGCCCTGCTCTGCTCACACGCACCGGCTCAAACTCATAAAAACACTTAAAACATTTCATTCTATAATTAGTCTATTAGTTTTAAACGCAGCTAATGAAGCGCGCCCTTTCTTCACTTGCTTTTTTTTTCAAAACTATGTTGGTTGGTTGTTTTAATTGAAGGGGATTTTCTCTAATTAATGTTATTCAGTCATGAAAATCTAGTAAGCACTAATCAAACATCTATTTAATTAAAATACAGCTATTACATAATTAAACTAGAAATATTTCAGGCTGTAAGCTGTCTCATTAGATTACTTGCCAGCTTATTTTACAGAAGTGCACTAGTAATTAATATTGGAAAACAAAATGTTAATTACGAAAAGGAATTTTAAAGTTGTATGGTTTATTAAAAAATACGTAGTATAGGTTAAACGGGACCTATTTAATTTAAGGCACCTATATATAAAACTTTGTCAGACGTGGCGGAACGACCTTTTGTTTAGGTCGTTTACACTCTATCTACCTTACATACATACGCGCTTTCGCCACGTCTGATAAAAATTGAGGGCAATTTTAGATTGTAATATGTATTGCTATAGTGACAGGTTGTCAGCCCATCGCCTAAATTACAATACACTGTAACCCTCGAGTCCCTTTTGCTAACTTCAACAGCATGCCCGGGAGGAAGGGCAGCTGGAACATTCCATGTTTTTTTAAATCTCTCCCAGTCCAGCATGGAAGTACCTACCTTACTAGGGATAAAAGCGTGATTATATGTATGTATATATTACACAGCATTAAGTTCTGGTTTCGTTGTCAATACAAGACAAGGCAATATTGTTATTATTTTCCAATCTGTTCACAATATTGTTTCCAAGCAGGAGGAAGTCGCAACTGCAGCTCCTCCCGGTTACATCTAACATGTAGCATATACTACGTACGGGGTTTAAGGGACAGCGTCTTGCAAACTGATGGGGGTTGCTCAGTCAACGAAACTGAACAACTATCAGCAGGATTATAATTCAGGAAGTAAAAAAAAATTTTGCTTTTCCATACAAATTGTCTGATTCAAGTGTTCACTTTCTATGGGCAGGTCTTTTTTTTCATCTCCTGAAAGAATTTCCTGGTGAACGTTGTTCAATTTCGTTGACTGAGCAACTCCAATCAGTTTGCGGGACGCTGTCCCTTACAACCGGTATAGGTAGGCCCTTAAACCATCGTTGCAAGCCATCGATTAAGAGATGTTGCAATCGCTATCTAATCTCGCTATCGGCGAGAGATTCGTCAGTAATAGGGTCATTAGTAGCGGGGTGCGGGGTGGTAGGGGTGGCGCGTGCGCACGTGACGTGTAGCGCCATCTGCCGGCGGGAGGCGGGTAGCGGGGGGACGTGCTGATAAGATTACGCGCTGAAATATTGCGCGCGCCGAATTGGGCGCGAGGGCGGCGCGGGTGCATACGGGCTCTTTAATGGATTCATTAGAGTGCGGTGAAATCGTTTAACATAAAAATTACAAAAAAACGTAAATTAATTTAAAAATATATCATCTTCTTGAAATTTCAACTTATTTGCTTACTATTTACGATACAAACTGCGATGTTTTTAGATCAAACATTACAAGTAAACCGATATCCTCTTAAATCAAACCTACCATAGAATCTAAACACTGTGGCGTCGATTCTCGCGACTTAATCCTAATTATGATTCTTAGCTAGCGCTGTCACTTTCTTAATTTTGACATAAGAACAGGATATCAAATAAAAACATGACTTTGACATTCCTAATCTGACATAAGACTGCTTATTTGATGTAAAATAAGGAAGCATGCTCTATGCTCAGTTCTTATTTAATCGTCTTACGTCAAATAAGGAATGTCAAAGTCATGTGTTTACTTGCTATCCTGTTCTTATGTCAAAGTTAAGAAAGTGACAGCGCTAGCTAACAATTAGAATTAGGATTATGTCGCGAGAATCGACGCAATTACCTATATTTTGTACTAAATTAAGCTTGTTTTCCTCCCTAAGTTTAGACCTTCCTCTTTCCTGTCTAAGTTAATACCTTAGATGAGAAAATTAAGTAGTTATTTATAGTGTTGTAAGAGTATAATCACAGGTCACGTGACTGGAGCTCTTTGTAGGTGGATACTTAGTGCTGTAGTTTATTATGAAGATATTCCAAGTTTAACGTCGTATCGTGTAAAAGTGTCAACATGGAGAGAACACTGTAGTGTTTATGAAACAATATATTGTGATAGCGATACAATCTTACTAAGGTAAGTAGTTATAATAACAAAGTAATAAAATGACAATATTTCTTAAAATAATTTACAATACAAGCATAGAGATGGATGGCTGGCATGCGGGCAAACATTAGTATAACATTATTTGTAAACGTACATTTCATTTGACGTTTCACTGACAGTCCTACTGTCACTTGATTCGATATGATTTTATGATTCTGGCGCCATCAGCCACTACATTTTTCTCCGTGTAAAATATATGTATCTCGCAATCAAAATACACTGGAATTAATTTGTCAACAAAACAACTTCTGGTTGGAGTCTTACACTTGAGCGTTGTCCCAAACTTTGTCTAGAACATTTTTTGAGTCTATAAAAAAAGTGCTAGATAGATGATTTTCATATAATTAGCTTTGTATTATTTCTATTCCTTTACCTGCTATGTTTTGTAACATAATATTTGATTATACCTTCTGTTTCATGCGCTATAAATTTGGAATGTAGCACTACCGGCTTTACCCCGCCCCGCTAACAACCGACCAAATAAAACAATAATCAGCTCTTTGTTATAACCCGCACAATTTAATTATCCCCTAACTAACAAGCTCCACTAAATAAACAGGATGTAAAAAAAATACTGACTGACTTTAAAGCGTGATCCTATATACCTACCCATGATATTGGACATCTTTTTCTAAAATCGAAATATCATCTGACTCCATTTGTGTAGGGGGCCAAATTCTTTTTAAAATGTTGTAGTATGCTCCTAGGGAAAAGTTGTTCAGTTGTCAGGGGTAGGTTCATACCCTAAAGTTTGGTCAGTTTTTTTTTACATACATACATACATAAATCACGCCTTTATCCCTTACGGGGTAGGCAGAGCGTTTAACGCCTCGTAAAAGGCGCTTTCGCCACGTCTGACAAAAATTGAGAGCAATTTTAGATTGTAATATGTATTGCTTTAGTGACAGGTTGTCAACCCATCGCCTAAATTACAATACACTGTAACCCTCGAGTCCCTTTTGCTGACTTCAACAGCATGCCCGGGAGGAAGGGCAGCTGGAACATTCTATGTTTTTCTATCTCTCCCAGTCCAGCATGGAAGAATTTTCCCGCATTTTTTTTTACACCCTGTATAATATCAGCGACGTCACGATTCGGCCGGGTTACTCTCGGAACATGATGGATGTGGAGTTATACGTGCAGTTTACGAGCGGCTACTTGTACTTCAGTTATCAAACATGGCCGCCGGGCTAATTAGAGCTTTCCCGAACTACTGCCAACTTGCGGCCGGATAACACTTTTATGTTTTGATAACATTCAAATAAAACGAAAATCTTTGAAGATTAGACAAGAAAAACATAAAGGAACTTAATTTCTTAAATAACAGCATTTTTAGGTAAGTTAAGTACTGTTTTTGTTATACATTTTACATATTTTATGTTGCGGTAAATTATGGTTTAGGTTTTGTACAAAATTTTCGCTTCGTTTATAAGTACAGATTTAATCGGTATTTATTTATGTATTCTGGTCAGTATTTTCCACAAGTAAGTAGGTACATACTTATTTTATATTAAGTGAGCAGGCGAGAGTATTCTACGAAACTAGGTACCTACTACGGTAATGGGTCCCGAAGCAGGCGAGGTAAAAATTTCCCTACATAATGGTGTGCTATGCACTGCGAGGGTCGTAGTGCCTCTACCGCTTGCTACGAGGCCCCGCCCACCGGTCCAGGCCCCGCCCCCGCGCTTTCCCGGACAAATGAACCCCCCCCCCCCCCCCCCCCGCGCGCCCGTATCCATTCCGTAGCTACGTAGAGTATGAGCGCTACGGATAGCATACAAACCGATGTGTAGAATTTTGACTGATAAATTTTAAACTTAGGTAAACCTATATACTACCTACATCTAATTATTATATTAATGTGTTTGCATGATTTTAAATTTAAAAAAGATACCATTTTATATTTTACACCTTCTGCTGATTGTTTCGATTTATAAATATAAATAACAATAATAGTACCTACCACTTTCATAAACAATGAGACTGCCGGCTATTATGCAACTACAATAAACAGAACTTAATATAAATAGTTAGCCCTAGCACAGACCCTGTCCTTTTTGGGCTGCTATAAACAACACCAATAAATTTAAATTATAGTGTCGAGTGCTTTCGTCTATAGATAAGGTGTAAATGTAACTTTAACTCAAATAAATAAATACAATACAATACCAAAATAATATGATAGGAAATAAGACATAATTAGTAAATGTAGGAAATTAGACCGAATTCTGAAACGTATCAAATGTTTTTTTTTTCGTTAATGATGAAATAATGGGAATTTTGGTGTAGTTAGTGTGTGTGTAGTTAGTAAAATAATGGCGCGATTCAAAAACAATAATAATATTATTCTGAATTAAATATTGGCCCATCAATTATGCTTTTCGTCAACTTAAATATGATTTTTTTTAAATAATTAGTACATCACATTGTGAAATTAATAAACTAAACTAAACATTCTACTCGTATAGGTACAAATGCGGTCGTGACATACCAACGTCCAACGATTGTTTAATCAAAACAAAGGAGAGAATGTCTAACGACATTCTCGTAAGACGTAAGTGTGAATGAGATATTTTGTAGACGGTACAACATACCAATCAAATACAGGTAAAGTAAGTAATTTATCGTGTCGTGGTCGCGTCGCGGCAAACCGGCGGGCAGACGGCGGACGGGCCGCGCGGGCCGAAGGATATTTACGGGCCAACATCACGAATACCAACCAAATACCTTAGTAATGCGGCGATACACTCTT
The DNA here is from genome assembly GCA_949820665.1 of Scrobipalpa costella. Lineage (NCBI taxonomy): Eukaryota > Metazoa > Arthropoda > Insecta > Lepidoptera > Gelechiidae > Scrobipalpa > Scrobipalpa costella. Next base: position 25,794,322 of record OX463297.1, read on the forward strand.
ATTTATGCACTCACTCCGTAATAAAGCTAAAATCTTGTTATATTTCCTCGCTATCGTCTTATTTATCCTCCGATACGCATCTACGTGGCGTTGTGTGTAGTGCGTGATGGAAGCCATCTTGTTCATTGCCAGCCCGCATGCCAGCCATCCATCACTTAATGTTGGACGTGGAGGGAACTAAGCAAAGAGGTTAATGCTTCTCCCTAAGATTGGTTGAGGTTAGATAAGGAAAAATATGTTATTCTTTGTTTATTTTTATTTCAGCTTTCAGTTACTTATAAAAAAAAAACTTCTTGATATCAGTTACCATTAGTTACTCGTATTTGCAATAAAATATTCGCAAAGTTTAAGTTACGCCAGTGCTCGGTTCTAGTTTTTTGATTCGAATTCGACAGAACAGAATTATAACTACAAAAAACGTGTTTTTGTGTTGTTGACGTAATTTGAAGCCGAGTTAGCGTACCAGTCTACCAGTGAGGAGGGGGAGGGCAGAGGACCGAGGCGGAGGTGGAAGTGTACAATGGCCGTTATCGCGCCATCTCGACATCGTGTCCGACACGAGCGACATCTGTCCACAAGACATTTGCATTTTACTGCGCTTGCGCTGAACCCCCCTCCACTGTGACTCTACCTCTGCCTGACGCCTAACTTTTAGTATGGACGCGGACACAGTGCGTGGGACTTTTATTGAAATTATTATACGCAATTGGTGTTAGATCATTCCAACATTTAGTAGCTTGGAAGCGAAAGCTACCTCTGAAAGCCACAATTTATTTTTACTAGCGGTAAAACGTCTATTGCAGGCAAATGCATCAATCTGTGAACCAGACTTGAAATCCATCTAGCTACATAGATATAATAACAACTGTTACTAAAACGCTTCCTTAAATAAAAATAACATCCAATGCTGTCATCATTATTTTTATTATAGGTAGAGTCAACTGAATAAATAAAGCATATATTTTTTTCATTTTATTTTGATGAAGTGATTATAATAATGTTGATCGTGAATCGCTTTGTTCATTAAATTCACCTATATAAATCTTCTATTCTGGACTGGGAGTGAGAGAAAAACATACAATGTGCCAGCTGCATTTACCGGGCATGCTGTAAAAACCAGCTAAGGGATCCGAGGATTTCAGTATAGTGCAATTTAGGCGATGGGCCGACAACCTGTCACTACAGCAATATACGCAAAAATCTATCTTAAATAACCCGCAAAGCATTGTCAGACGTGGCGGAACGAGCTTTGTTTAGGTCGTTTATGCTCTGCCACCCCATTAGGGATAAAGGTGTGATTATATGTATGTATATCTATAATCTTGCATTTTAAATAATTAAACGTTAGGAAACTCAACCATTAGCAGCACTTGACGAGTCATGTCCATGATATTATTCAACTGAATACGAATGAGCTTGTTCGTCGACCACTACCTGTCTCACATTACCACAGCAACGCACATTATATTATACATGTTTATTTACATAAAGCTCGAAGGAACCAAGTCCGTCCAGTCGGGGACGATCGTATGTGTAAGTGACATGTGTTAATGACCCCAAATACCTACTCATACATAACACTAACCAATTAAATACTCTACATGACTCATAATCATGAAATGTAATGTGGTACGCACTAGAATCACTGTGATAATATAAACTATTAGATATGCCTACTTTGTAGCGGTGTTATTGATCAAGAATATTAAATCAGACGGTCACTTTTTGAATGCGTTTAATATGACAATGAAGGCAACGATGAACTGCTCTAAAACGTTTTCCTATGCTGAGCTCAGATTAATTTTAAATGCTAATTTAAATTCAAAAACTGATCGCTACACATTAGTAGAAGCGGTTATTTATCTAAGTGCGGGCGAGAGACGGGGAAGGGTAAGAGGAGTGCGGGGAGAAAATAACATTAACTTTATGAGCATCCATCTGCGTTGAACGTGTGTTGGTCAATGTCAACCATAAAACGCGGCCGTACTCTCACCGACCGGCGCCCGCGCAGTCGCAGACGCAGCTACTGCACCGCATCGCGGACGCATTGATCAACTTTATGATGTAGAATGCTATTGCTAATGTGGTATGCTTGTCAATACGGACCCTTACTATGCAGGTTACGGCAATCTCTACATGGACTTTTCAGCTGTAACTTCATTTTTTATCGTGACAAAATCATTTCACTTGCAGCTTTTGCTTGCATTATTCTGTCATACATTGCTCTCTTCAAATCTTAAAAATCTGTAAAGTGAGATGACCTGCTGAAGTGAAATCACGATCATGGATCGAGTGCTGAATCTTCAGATCACAAGATCTAAGAGAAGAGAGAAACTTGCTTTTTAGGTATATAAAGTACACGCTGCTCTGTGAAAAAGTAGTATAAGTATAAGTAGTATCTATGCAATAGTTCTGTTTGAATGTCTATAGTACCTATTTGAAGCAGTGTCTGAGGCAGGTCCTGCGTTATTAGCGAGGTGCATTAGCGGCGGGGTGGCGGGGCAGCGGGGAGGGCGGAGGGCGGCGGGCCTACGCCGGCGCCGCCGCTCTTAGCGCGACACGACCGTTTTTTGTGCGGGCAATTAATTAGGCCACGGTGACACCCGACGGTGGGAAAGTGAGATGAGGACAGATTCGCTGCCCCAAACCCCGACATCTAATTTTGAATATTGGAATCTGTGATTTTTTTGTTGCGGGTCGAAATCTAAATCCCATTTCTTCCCGAGAGTTTCGCAAACTTTAACCAAAGTATTCATTTATGGACAGCAGACAGCCAAGTTTTCTGCGTAAAACATTGCATCTATACCTACCTTGACAAACATAGTGACTGAAGACTATAGCATACTTCTGAAATGGGGTATTTTGGTGAATGTTCTTAGTATTATAGCGTAACTAAACATACCCACTAGTAACTTGAATGTAATGTTAGTTATTTTAAAACATTTTCAGTCCAGCTACGAGCATAGCGTGATACCTAAATTACGTAACATACTTCAAGTTTTGAATAAACATTATTTAAATGGTTGAAAAGCCGCACCGCTATGGAAATAACTCCAGTATTTAACATACGGTTATCTCCCCAATTGCTAATACGCACTTAAATAAGGTAATGTAGGACGTGTCGAATTCATTAGCAGGTTATTTAGTTGCACTGAGTGACGTGTAGAGGACGCCATGACTGATATAATGCCAGGATCCCAGGTTGCCATTAAACTAATTCTGCTACAACGTTGGATCCGGCAACTTCTACCTGCAAGTAGAGTAACATTCAATTATTACAGTAAATCTAAAGTGCCTATAGTTAATTTGCTCTACAAACGCTTTTTACCCGCAACGTGTCAAGCAACGTTCAATAAAGCAGTTTGAAATATTTCTTTCTACCATTACCGAAATTACTCACTTTTTTTGCAGTGTTTTTGTACAAAAGTACGGTATTTGCGTCGTTGGCATGTGTCAGCAGGCGATGACACCTTTTAGGCGCCGGCGCTATCCCATTGCGCTTGCGCAACGATCCGGACAAATGAGTCACACAAAAACTGGAGATGATCTCGAGATAACGCGCGGTGAGGCCCCGGCCCCGGCACCCAGCGAGATAGCATCGCCGCCGCCGCTACCGGCTGCATCGACCCTCACTCGCCGCCAAGCGAGGCACACTACACTACACCTACTCCTTATTAATAATTCAAACTTTATAGCGCAGAAAGCTGCCCAACGGCGCCGAACCCATTACTCCTCTCTCACTGTGCCCCTGAAGGACCGCGGCGACCGGCTCTCGCGCACCTTTGTTTGTTGGCTATTAATAACAGAAAAACAAGGCGTTCGAAGTGGATTAACACATTAACAGGTCCGTGTCGCCAGAATAAAAGCATTCCCGGTGCGTGTCGCCGCTGTCGCCGCGCCCCGAAGAAAAAATTCGGTGACAAGCGCCGCCGGGGCAATTAGTAGTCTCATGTGTCCTTATGTCCCCCCGCGACCCGCCCGCGCCCCGCGGAGACCTGCGAGACATTCCACCGACTTGATAGGATTAAACTTTTTCTTTTAGAACACTTTTTGCAAAGCACTCTTGGGCTTACATCACGACTGGACTAAGCGTTAGAGTCGTGCTACATTGTTGCTCAGAATACCGATACTGGTAGCAATTTGGAGTTGCAATACACACGAATTAACTGACATCCTAATCCCATACTTGTACTTTTATAACACAAGGAACAGAAAGGGACGGCATAATTTTAGTTAAGTCATGTTGGTGCTAAATTCTGCCACTCCATTTTGCATGCGCACAAAATCACTAAATATTGACTAAAATGAACATCTGTCATTTTCTATCCTAAGATAACTGAAAGGGATGGCAATCATTTTATTTAAAGTTTTGCTTTCTCAGAATCGATAGCACTATCGACTCATCTCACTGAACTGAAATAGCTCACGAGCCAGCACTGAACTTGAGATTGACCCACATTTGGTTCTAATATTGTTTGATAAATACTACATGCTCTCTCTGTGATATAATTTAGTCTAGAGCCGATACACTATCGGCAGCTGACTGATATTGTATGGAACTGAGTGTCGCAATTTGACGCGAATCATTCACCGGCTGGTCGGTGTGTCATACATATTTTAACTACACTGATGCTCTCATTTTGGACTAATTTATATTTGACAACATTTTGTCAACTACCTACACTATCTATAGAAACACGTAAAATCGTATTCAGTAGTAATCTAATTTCAGTATGAATTTTCTATATATATTTTTTGGGTATTTTCCTCAAAGCGTTATAAACTATTATATTTTATTATTCGTACTTAGCTTTTAATTTATTATTGTACTAATCATTTGTTTTGGTCAATAACAGCGTGTCTCAGAATTATTGTGGTTAAGCTGGCACATCACCACTATTTTAATTCGTGATATGACTATCACTGGAGTCGATTCGGTAATAACACGATTTAACTAAAAACAAGTATAAATCCGTCGTTTTCTGTCATCATGAGAGAATAAAAGGGACGGTAGGTCATTAACATATTTTTCTCTGCCTTGCTCGGAAATAGCTTCATTATTTAAAAAAAATAAAGCATACATTCACTCTTTTCGGTACCCTAGTTTGTAGCAGCCGCCGATTTGTCCAAACGACAATAATGACCATTACCTACTGACAGCTACGCGAAGTTTTTAGAGTACCTATCATACACTAGTATGTATTAGGTGTTTTTAAGTCCACAATATTACTTTTTCAGAGTAAATTAAAATAATTAATGAATGGATTGTGCGCCTGTCAAAGGCGCCATGCAAGTTTAAAATTACAAACTAATTTGGAGGAATCGTAAGTTTGAAGTTCATTTTAAGTGTATTGTTACTGTTTCCTCGCAATATGAAGCTTTCTTAGCGAGTGGATTCTCGAGTCGAACAATAGGAGTGAAGAGTAGTGCAATACTGTCTCATCCGAAATAGCAGTGTCTGGTTTACATTGGAAGGCCGAGACGCAGTCGAGTAGAAATTTACTAGACCATACATTGTTGTTTTTCGGCCCTTAGACTAATGTAGGTACTATTAATTTCAAGAATCTATGTAGATAAGGTATAGTTTCAGTAGTGAAGTGAAGCGGTATCAACGAAAATTTAAATTTTTAACCCAATGCCAATTGACAACACAAAAATAAATTGATTATTTTTCGCCCCATTCTGTCCTCAGATGACAGAAAAAGACAAGATTAGAGTTGGCCTCTTTTTTATGGGACGAGTGATAACCTGATAACAGAATCGACACCGCACTGTAGGGCCAGTTGTTATGAGTTAGTGTTCTCGTTACCATTCGGGTCACGTACTCATTACGGTGAAGTGTAAACTCTGACTCATTGCTACTTATCCTGCATAAGATAGCAATATAACCAAAGACTTTTATAGATACTGAGGTAGACGCGGTTTACTAAACAAACCGTCACTCAAAAAGCGATCAACATTAATTTTTCACGTTTTTGAACACTGAAGGATTGCTGAAGCGAATGGTTCCATTTTCCTTCGTTGAACCGTTTCAACTTTTGTCGCATGTGCCGCGACTACGGTATGTCCAGGAAAATAATACATTTATTAATATTGATAAATCCAGATATATGTGGTTTCGTACGTACTGGCGCGATGTCTTTTTTAATTTTGTGTTTGTAACTATGACAATTTTAAATAGGAAGATAATTTAATAATAGGAATTATTAGGCTATCTTCTATGCTGGACTGGGAGTGATAGAAAAATCTTCTATGCTGGACTGGGAGTGATAGAAAAACATAGAATGTTCCAGCTGCATTTCCTCCCGGGTATGCTGTAAAAACCAGCTAAGGGATTCGAGGGTTTCAGTGTATTGCAATTTAGGCGATGGGCTGACAACCTGTCACTATAGCAATATACATCATCATCTGAATTGAAATAACCCTCAAAACTTATCAGACGTGGCAGAACGACCTTTGCTTTGGTCGTTTTTGCTCTGCCTACCCCATTAGGGATAAAGGCGTGATTTTATGTATGTATGTATGTATTATTAGGCACGTTGCAGAATTAGGTATTTCAAGAAACAGTTAAGTATAATGGAATGTAGGTACGAGCCTACAAAGAAATAAATAAATAACTAAGTACCTATCACATTTCCTTAAAAATGAATAGAAGATAAAGCCCGCCGAACTTGTGAATGGTTCCACTTATCGTTTACTGATAGACTCCGGCTGTGGAAGCTATCAACTCGGGGCTAGTCCGGCGCCAGCTCAGCTCAATGACATTTCGATAAGTGTCATTTGAGTGCCAGCGACCAGAGTGTACCTGTACAAGTATTCAAATCATGCTGTAACGTTTTGAAGTGATATAAGATTTTTTGGGTTATGAGAGGTGTTATTATTATAAAAGCCCGATGGTGCGAATCCCACCACGTACCAATGTGTTTTTCGGTTTTCATATGTATGTTTATTTGGCGCTTTTTCCGTGCTTCGGAAGGCACGTTAAGCCGTTGGTCCCGGTTAATATCGTTTAATATCGTAGATATTAGTCGTTAAGCCATATCAGAGGCCAGTGCTAAGCATTGGCGGCTAGAAAACTATGACCTAATCTAGGATTGGGTCTGGTTTCCCTTCTGGGTTGCGGAGGTCAGATGGCAGTAGCTCTGTGTAATAACCAGTACCCTTGTTCAATCCCCTAGATTAGGTAGCCGACCCCGTGAGATACGGGATAAGGCTAGGGAGATGAGAAGTGTTATTATCTATAATCGTTTATAAGATCCTCCAATATGTCGTTAGAACGACATTTATAAAAGCGATGTTATTCTGTTCTATTCTATTCCTCTTCTTCATCATTATATTTTTATTGACTAATTATAAGCAGCTCATACTAAATCGTAGAGTGGTTTTTAATGTACTTTGGGGATATATTTATTTGGGTACCGTTTCAAATTATTCACTATATTTTTTAAAATGTATTATCTCTGTTACTGAATTGACGTATCGAAATAATTCTTTCATACGGAATGTTAAGGACAGCGCCCCGCAAACTGATAGATTTTTTTGCTCAGTCAACGGAACTGAACAACTATCAGCAAATTTCTTTTTCAGGAAGTGAAAAGATTTTTTGGTTTTCAATAGAAATTGACTGAACAAGGTGGTCATTTTGTATGGGAAGTTCAATTATTTTTCATCTCCTGAAGGATTCCTGGTGATAGTTGTTCAGTTTCGTTGACTGAGCAACCCCTATCAGTTTTCGGGACGCAGTCCCTTACACCCGGTAGGTATGTAATTTTATGAGCTATTAATCAAAAATTTGCGTTCTTCTGAAATGTAAAACGTTTTCGTTTAGGAACCTTTTTTGCGACCTACTGAATGCTGAAGCAGATAACTCAGGCCGTACTCTCATCAGTATCTGTATCAGAGACATTCCTGCGGTCGCGGGGGTCGACAAGGGAAGGAGGGGGACATTAATTTAGTAGCGTGTGTCGCGCTATTAGCGGCCTGTGTGCGCGCGCGCCGCCGCGCCGCCGCGCCGCGCTGGGGCTGCGCAGCGCCGGCGCTAGTCAGCGGTAAGGGAGAGTGCAGAGGGCTTTTCAATTAGGGCCTATTTTATTTTCGAAGATATTTCACTCTCGAAAAATTTAATCAAATCTTTAATGACGTGCACATAATCGCATTAACTTCATTGAGGTATGCGTGTACTATGCAGTGTATTTTCAATCATAGCTAGATAAAGCTAACATTTCAGAAACCTAATAAAAAAAATATATCCTCGATGTTTACCGCTTGGATAGGTGAAATTTAAGTAATTAGGTATATGTATCAAATATCTTGTATCTAATATTTGTTATTTATGACAACAATACATATAAGAAAACAACATGAAAAAAGAATATTAAATAACCTTCTTCTGTCGAGTGGGTATCGAGTCTATCGACCCGATGAACCCTGGTGTCAGATATTAAATAATTAAAATCGGACTTGATTAAGTAAAGTAGATGCTGAGAAATTGGCTGAGTAACGACGTGATAGACGAACGTTTCAAAATATGAGAAGGGCTCTGTAATGAATTTACATATTTATTTTAGAACCATTACAATATAAAGGAAATAGGCTGTCGCTCATAGATATATCAAATAGTGAAACGCTCACTTGTTTATTAAATTTTCCGTGTGATTCGATGGTTTAACGTTTAATTCCCCCCGCTGCCCCCGTGTGGTCGCGCCCTAACTCGCCGGCGGTTGTCGTGTGAAGCGCCGCCTCGAAAGCCTTTCCGTGTTCCTCCTCGCCCTCCTCCCCCTACCCCTCCCTTCAATCCCCCCTACCCCCTCCCCCAGACGACGCCTGCACAATTAAACCGATACTCTGATGAATTTCTCCATCGAAATGAGTGTTATCTACTAAACTCGGTGGGAATTGTTTAACCAAATATTTTATGAGAAAGTTTATGAGTTTGTTTTTTACCATTAGACATTGAAAATCTTTGTTTGTGTGTATGTACAAATGAATAAACTATAGCATAAGTTTAATTTAGAACTATGATTAATTGAGGTTCCAAGTTTCTCCTTTACAATTTTTGAATGTAAAATATAACAGTAATCTATTTCAAAACGTGGAAGTTTTTATTTGTTTATTTGCACTAATTCCGCACATTTTTACGATGGCATCATTCGGTGTTCAGATCAAAATCCTATTTTATCGCAGGCGCAGAGCAGACTGACTTTTATCACGACATCATATTGCAATCTGCGGTTTTATCTTCACACATTCTTCCAATACTTTGTACCTGAATGGCACACTTTTATGTTCCTCGGCGACACAAATTAGTATCATTTTTATTTATAAATAATACCGAAAAGGACTTTGACTTACTAGTCAAATATTTAGTTTTGAGATTTTATTAAACATTCTCATAAATAGAATAGAATAGAAAAACGTTTATTTGTCACCAATTATGACAACAGAAAATTAACCTATAATGTTATGTTTAATTAAACAAAAACTACTTAATCTAGGGCATAGAATTAATATAGTAAATAGGGTGACTATAGTAATACACCTTCACAGCGCTGGTCTTCTGCGAGAAAATAGAGATTTTTAATAATAAAATGACTGTATTAATTTAATTGAATATAATGTTAAAGACCAAATAAACATGCAATTAGAAATATATCATAATAAAATTTAGTTTTTGCATCAGCCGCGTGCCGGCGGCGGCGGCGGCGCGGCGGGAACATCACGCCTACGAAAGACATTAACGCGCGCGCTCCGCCGCGTGGAGTAGTACGAATTATTCAATGCTGTATGTCTTCCATGCTGGACTGGGAGTGAGAGAAAAACATAGAATGTGCCAGCTGCATTTCCTCCCGAGCATGCTGTAAAAACCAGCTAAGGGATCTGAGGGTTTCAGTATATTGTAATTTAGGCGATGGGCTGACAACCTGTCACTACAGCAATATACGTACAAATCTTTCTTGAATGGCTCTCAAGACTTTGTCAGACGCGGCGGAACGGCCTTTGTTTAGGTCGTTTACGCTCTGCCTACCCCATTAGGGATATAGGCGTGATTATATGTATGTATGTAAGGTATTGTCAAGTTCATTATGATGATGATCTATCATTTCTATGACAAGTATATATTTTATTTCTTCAATGATGCATACATATAATCACGCCTATATAATGGGGTAGGCAGAGCGTAAACGATCTAAATAAAGGTCGTCCCGCCACGTCTGACAAAGTTTTGAGGCTTATTTATGATAGATTTTTAGGTATATTGCTGTAGTGACAGGTTGTCAACCAATCGCCTAAATTGCAATATACTGAAACCCTCGGATCCCTTAGCTAGTTTTTACAGCATGCCCGGGAGGAAATACAGCTGGTACATTCTATGTTTTTCTGTCGCTCCCAGTCACAGAATATATTTGTGCCGTTTTTTTGCTTTAAACTTCTTCCTAAACTTACAGTCCCATAGAGATAACGAGCATACTACAATAAAGTTACCGCATAGGTAAGCACTGTAGGTACCATGGTTTATTGTTTTGTAGCAATTGTTGTTATTGTTACTCATTGTTCATCTAATGAGTGTCTATTGAAGATGCCGCTACTAGTTCCTTTGTTAAGGATAATATTGTATTTTAGAAATACGTATCAGTAACGGCGTCATCTCTGTGCTTTCCTCAAAATACTTAATTCAATAAGTTTAGAAAGTCGTTGAGTTCAACAATGGACGCAAAGAAGACAGAGAACTATATTTATTTTAATAATTTATATATTTTTTTATTATTTATGATAATTTTCCAATATGACTAACATCTTGAGATTCAAAGTGAGTGGCGAAAAGTTTTGTAAAAATCGTTGTCATTTGTGATTATACCTAATTTTATATTTAGACAAAAAATATTTCTAAATATACTTAGGCTTGTATTTATAAAGCGATCTCAAGATTGAGAGCAATATTAAGTATGGATTTGACAAGCCATTATGAAATGACATTTCTGATACGAACTTAAACTCGCTGTCAGTCTCAAGTGCTGATTATAATTACGGGCCCTAGTGTATTTCGTTTAAAAAATACTGTAGGTACCTACTACATTAAATTTCTAGAAATGTATGTATGATCTACAGTAAGCAAAAAATTCTATTACGTCTAGACTGTAGTTTGTTCCCACCAAGATTTAACCTTAGAGTGAAGAATATGAATTAGTTCAGATTATCGTTACCCAGTACTCTATTGTCTGTTAGCAATTGTTGATATTGCTTCCCATTGTAAGTTGACGAGCGCGTATTGAAGTAGCCGCTACTTGTTACTGTTACAATGGAACAGGAACAGGATTAGTGATGCTAGTTATTAGTGTGGTTATTCCTAGTATTGTATTAATAATGGTATGAAAGAGCTTAGACCTTGAAATATGACGTGGGAAAATCAATTATCAGTTAGTAGAAACCGGTAATTTTAGATATTTGCAATAATTTGACTGTTTTTTTAAATGACATTTTGTCACATTTTAAAAGAGGATAATTAATCGCTGTTAAAGTTTCTGTAAGGTTTATACCGATAAAATACTTTTGTGTTGTATGATTTTACTAGGCTATGCCTGTGTCGTTTGTATAGCGTTAGTATTTTATGATAATAAAGAACGTTTCAAATCAATCAATCAATTAATCGTTGTTTAGTTGAATAAGAAACGAATAACTAATCAACACATAACTGATAAACTAGCAATCAATAAATACGTAATAATATAATTCTGCAACCTCATAAAAACTTATAAGTGACATGCGGAAGTTGCGATCGCTGACAAATAACAGATAAGATACATCCCCTTTAACGCGTATAATTCCCCAACCGTGCCCTTCGAGGCAGAGATAACCAACCTGACACCGCGGGGGTAATTATTGGGGATGGGGACGGACCCTCGACGTGTGGAATGCGATTAATACGACGCGCACGCGCACGCGCCACTTGCGCAAAAACGCACGCGCAAAAACCCAAGGCGGGGTCCAGCCATTGTTCGATAGAAAAAGATAGACTTATCAAACGCAGGGACGAGAGACAGGGATGGAATACTAACCCCTTATAATGTCAACGTAAATAATAGAGATGGTAAAAGCAGGCGCCACCCGACGCTACCTCTCGCTAGTGACACTGTTTGATACTTGTCAGACGATAGCCGATAGTATTGAGAGTTGGAACAATAGCAATACCAAAATGGATTACTATAAAAGCACTTTATGATTTGCCTATAGTAGATCCAATCCAATGATAAAATACTAGTTTATTGTAGAAGAGATATGACGAGATATGTAATTGACTATTATGTATGGTAGATTTGATTGAGAAAGAAGGCTGCCATAATCATCACGATAAGTACTTAATTATACTATGTAAAGTAGAATATATTCTGGTAAACTGACTAGAAATCCGGATCCAAATTGCAAATAACGTAGCGTGAAGAACCGCGCAAGCCAAGTTTATATAAGAATGCAAATTTACCGCGAGTATTAACCATCATTTTCACAGTTTATTCTACACCGTTACGCAAACGCACTACATACATGCTTCATCATAATAATGAGTGGAGGCTATAGCTGCATGTACTTGCTATTAGTATATACTGTGGTACTAAGGTAGGTAGGTAGGTATGTTTGTGCGCATGGCCGGCGCGGCGCATTTAGCGAGCGATAAGGCTGCGATAACAACCGGCCAGTACCGGCTCTCGAGTCGCTACCGTTAAACCTTACCTCATACACATAGCTTTAGTACCTTATGACAATCTACTTGTCTTCCACGACATACAACATAGCCATATTTTTGTTCTTTATACACCACCCAGGGATTTTTATGAGCTGTAAATTTGCTATTTAATGTACTAGATTCTGCGTTGCATGTAACAACTATTAAGTAAATATGTTTGGAGCAAAATCGCATACAATATTAGTTTGCAATTGAAATAGGTGCTGCAGATTTGACGTGTTGTTTGTTGATAATGGAGAAGCATCAAGTTGGTTATGTCGCTGTAGGTCGTCGCTGAGAAGTGCGAAATGTTTCTCGAGCACTCGCCCTGCCTCGATCCACTGTATTTTTTGCCGCCGTAGACTGCTTTACTACACGCAATGGAAAAATATACTTTATTGTGAAGTATGAGAGTGCATATTGGTGATAGCGTCGACGATGATGACGGATGGTCGTATTAGCCGGATAATGTGGATGTGGCAAAACAAACAAACAAATCCTCAAAAGGTGGGAGTTGTGAGTTGCTTTAATGACCACTCTGGGGATTATATGTCACGTAAATTAAAATTCGCGCAATTTTGGGAAGCTTACGATAGTTTGTTTTCTTCCATGCTGGCCTGGGAGCGAGAGAAAAACATAGAATGTGCCAGCTGCATTTCCTCCCGGGCTTGCTGTAAAAACCAGCTAAGGGATCCGAGGGTTTCAGTATATTGTAATTTAGGCAATGGGCTGACAACCTGTCACTACAGCAATATACTTACAAATCTATCTTAAATAACCCTCAAAACTTTGTCAGACGTGGCGGAACGACCTTTGTTTGGGTAGTTTACGCTCTGCCTACCCCATTAGGGCTAAAGGCGTGATTATATGTATGTATGTACGATAGTTTGTCAGGTTTAACTAATGATTTTATTGTTTTAGGTTTTTGGGTTAGTTAGTTTTTAAATAAACATATATTAGCACGTCGGTGGCGCGACAACCTGGACGCTTCTGAAAAAGACTGTAATGCTTGGCTTGCGATCGGGACCAGTAGTGGAAAAAGAAAGGGAGGCCTTTGCCCTGCAGTGGGACATTTCATGCTAACTAAAACAAAAGTATAAAATAAGTAGAAATCGGGTAACTTATCATTGAATTCAATGTAATATTTATTTATTTATTTAACTTTACGCACAAAAATGTTACATGGGCGGACTTAACGTCAAGGCATTATCTACCAGTCTACCTTAGGGCATGTGGAAATGACAAGGTAGGTGCAAAAAAAATCTATCCTAATAACTAACAAAGTTAGAAGAAAACAAAAAATAATAATAACATTCTAGTTGAATATGTGCTTTAGAAGAATCATGTAATAAAAGAAATATATATTTAAATTGAAAAGCAAGATGCTGTTTTGCAATTTTACTGTTTAATTCAGGCAAGACTAATCAATCAACGGAGAACAAAGATTGAGCCTCGCAAAACTGGCATTCTTTACCTTATCTGAGATGGTTGTTGATGACGACGATGACGCAAGTGGACCGGAAGTGGATCAGCGGCGTGGAGATACGATCACGGTGGAGATAAGCACGCCGGAACCACCCCGCCACCCCTCCACCCCTCCACCCCGCCGGATACCGCCGGACCAGGACTGACTTTGGTCAGCACGTACAGTCAACGCCAAGAGTGCATGAGAACTACACCTACACTAACTTATATTAACTTGTGCATAGAAATTGATAAACAAAACTGTGTTAAATTCATGCTGGCCTGGGAGTGGGAGAAATCATAGAATATGCCAGCTACATTTCTTCCCGGGCATGCTGTACAAACCAGCTAAGGGATCGGAGGGTTCAGAATAGTATTGCTATTTAGGCGATGTGCTGACAACCTGTCACTATATAGTAATATACCTACAAATCTATCTTAAATAACCCTCAAAACTTTGTTAGACGTAGCGGAACAAACTTTGTTTAGATAGTTTACGCTCTGTCTACCCTATTAGGGATAAAGGCGTGATTATATGTATGTATGTATGAGTTAAATTGTATTTATGTTCTGAAATTCGGCCGCTGTGACCTTGTCGCTTGAGGTTCAAATACTTCACTAGTATGTATCATCAACACCATCATCTCAACTTATCTTCTAGCGTCGCGTCTCGTGGTGTAAAAGGAAATAAGATATTTTCGCTCTAAAAGTTTTCTACGATAATACTTAGATGATATCTTAATACCTTCTTTGAAAAAGTAAGTATTTTCTGTGAGGACGCACACCATGATTGTGTTTTCCTTGCACTTTTGCAGTTGCTTATACGTTGTGTACCGTACCTGCCTGCGCCGGCGCCGGTGACGTCACGCAACCCGCCGCCCGCCCCGGTGGCCGCACTAAATTTGTCGCAAACTAAGAAACACTTTTAGGGCACCTCATTAAAGAGATGATTAGCCGATAGGCTCATCTGTTGTAAGTTTCCTATAAAGACATTTGCGCACCTTAACAAACTGCCAAGACTTTTAATTAATTAATTATAATTAACAGCAAATCTATGTAATTGATTTGCACGCTACGCTACATTTGGTAGTTCGTATTCATATTAATAAATTAATTAGGTTCAGTCCAAACAACACAGTGGAAAAATAAATGTATTCAGACACGATTTGATTGTCATTCAGATATGACACAATTCGCACACAAAGAGAAGAAGAATTTGCACTATTTATTTCGTAACATTAATTATACGTACAGAAGCAGAAACAGATTCTAAATCATCGTTGAATTTGATCATCTTATCTGAACATTAATCAATATTACATGATTATAGATCACTGAACCGTAAACATCTGTTTATCTTATCTTGATCTCGGTTATCAGTTGTATTATGATAAGATAAGAGTTGATAAGATAACATGCAGTGATATATGTTGTTTATAATGAATGAGATTAACTACTTGACTGTCATTAGCGATTTACGAGCTCGGTGCGAATTGCAGAGATTAAGATTACTGCTCGTTGCGTAATGAGGAATTTTAAAAGCAAAATAAAACAGTTGCCTTGAAATGTGTTCTACGTGATAATTTTAAAAGTCAGCGCAATATACTTTTCTCCCAATTCCTCGGAAATAACGTTATTATTTAAAACAAGGGATAGGATACAATTAGCGCTCAAGGAGAAGTTGATTCACTCTTTTCGGTACGCGAGTTCGTAGCGGCCGGAAATTTCACCACATGACAAGAATGACCATTACTAACTGTTACGCTAAGTTTTTTAAGTAAACACTAGTATGGTTTAGGTGTTTTTAAGTTCACAATATATTTTTTTAAAGGCAGAATGCGATAACAAAAACAATTAATGTATGAAATGTGCGCCTGTTAAAGGCTCCATGCAAATTTTAAATTTAAAAATATTATGCAGGATTCGCAAGTTTGATGTGTATATTGAGTGTATTGTTATTGTTTCCTCGCAAAATGAGAGAAAAGTACTTACTCAGCCGATATAGCAATGTAAGGTATCGTTAATATTTGAAGGCCTCGACTGCGTGTCGGCCTTCCAAATTAACACGACTATCCATTGCTTTTTTCGGCCTTAAAAGTAGTATACTATTAATGTTTGCCCTACTGTAGTACCTACATTCTACAGACTCTAGCTGTATTTGGACAAAAAATTGTATAGATTGCATAACCTACTCTTCTACACAGGCATAATAACTGTTCCTAAATATCAGTAAGGGTCTCGAAGGCATTATGTACCGAGATAAATAATACTGATAGGCACACAACACAAGCATTTGTATTGAATTACAAAAGCCAGGTGTGGCGAAAACATATTTAATTAAATCCTTTTGCATCGGTTCTTTATGATGATTACTTCCAAGCTGGACTGGGAGCGAGAGAAAAGCATAGAATGTGCCAGCTGCATTTCCTCCCGGGCATGCTGTAAGAACCAGCTAAGGGATCTGAGGGTTTCAGTATATTGCAATTTAGGCGATGGGCTGACAACCTGTCACTACAGCGATATACTTACAAATCCATCTTGAATAACCCTCAAAACTTTGTCAGACGTGGCGGAACGACCTTTGTTTAGGTCGTTTACGCTCTGCCTACCCCATTAGGGATAAAGGCGTGATTATATGTATGTATGTATGTCTTTATGATGATGATGATGTTCCTATAGGACAGGTGAAGTGAGGTTGCGGAAGATCTTGCGTCCCCTCTATGTACTCTTTAGAAACATGTATCAGGACTCTAGGGTCACAATGTCAGAGGAAACCTGTATGCGGAAACAACATTATAGGTATGCTTAAAATCACTTTTAAATCCCTAAGGTGGTAGGCTAAGTTTTAACTGTATTTTTTAATAAATGGTTTATTCAGTCAAAAACTTACGACTATTACATACAATGTTGGATGCTCCTTTGAATTATGAGAATACCTGTCAGGAGATCCAAGTTCTCCGTAATATTATTATTGAGTTACAACACTGTTTAGAAACAGAACTGTTCCAACGGGAATTTCGTTTATTTAATCTTGTTTGTAGGTGAAGTTATGATTACATATATACATACATATAATCACGCCTTTATCTCCAATGGGGTAGGCAAAACGAAAACGACCTAAAAAAAGGTCGCTCCGCCACGACTGACAAACTTTTGAGGGTTATTTAAGATAGATTTGTAGGTATATTGCTGTAGTGACAGATTGTCAGCCTATTGCCTAATTTCGGATCCCTTAGCTGGTTTTGACAGCATGCCCGGGAGAAAATTCAGCTGGAACATTCTATGTTTTTCTCTGGCTCCCAGTCTAGCACGCAAGAACGAAATTATGATTATTATATCACATATCCTAAAACAGAACCGTATGATAGGTATAGAAAGTTCTGGTTTGCGGTGGTTGTGTGGATGACTACAGCCCTTCTGTGGTTGTGGCTGCAGTACATATAGCTGTGGTGTGGATGTTTGTGGTGAGTGATGGTCGCGCTATGCTCGGAATGCGGACGACACAATGCCGAGTGGCGCCAGTGTCGGTGATCTACGCACCACTCATCACCACCCAACCACCGGCCACCGGGGATTCGGGAACAAAGGGATTTCCCTTTTGTTTATGATTGTAGTGTAGCCTGCTTTTTTACATTTGTTTATTTATGTGCTTACTAAGTTTTAGAAATGAGTCAGATTCTAAAATGTTTTTTTTATTGATTTCCATAGGATACCTACTTATTACGTTTTATACCATTACAATGGGCTCGATTTTAGATTCTACCGGCTAAAACTAAAATTTATCCGTCACTTTCAAAATAATAAAATTGAAAAAGGACAGGTGATTTATACTCTATGGTTTTACACGTTGTCCGCTAGATTTTGACGCGCTTTTGTACGTTTTCCCAGTATTTATATCAGTTTTATCCGCCATATCATAAAAATGGCTTACAACGCATAAAACTACCGACAATAACCAAAAAAACTGGAGAGATTAGATCTCCTGTCCTTTTCGAATGTTTTTAATCTGAAAGTGATAAATAGATTTTAATTTTAGTAATAGCCGGCAAATTAAGAATCGACACCAATATTTTTTGTAAAATATTAGTTATTTTATAGTCAATGTTAAGGTTTACAATTTCTTGTGTTTTATATTAACAAGCATAGGTACCTACTGAAAATATTAGAAATCATCATCTCCCTAGTCTTATCCCGTATCTCACGGGGTCGGCTACCTAATCTAGGGGATTGAACGAGGGTACTGGTATTTACACAGAGCGACTGCCATCTGACCTCCGCAACCTAGAAGGGAAACCAGACCCAATCCTAGATTAGGTCAGAGTTTTCAAGCCGCCAATGCTTAGCACTGGCCTCTGACATGCCTTAACGACTGATATCTACGGTGTTAAACGATATTAACCGGGACCAACGGGTTAACGTGCCTTCCGAAGCACGGAAAAAGCGTCGAATAAACGTACATATGAAATTCGAAAACCGAAAAACACATTAGTACGTGGTGGGATTCGAACAACGACGTCCCCGCACAAGAGCTGCTATGATATCCGCTACACCGTCGGGCGCAATAATACTGAAAATATTACTACAAATAATACTGAAAATATTAGAAATAACAAATCAAAAATTCAACCGCTGCGCTGACAGAATTTGAACCCGTGTCTTTGGAAAACCAGCCCAACGCTCTTAATCAACTAAGCTATAGCAGCCAGTCCTAAGCGAATTAGTGATTTGCTATTTATTACTCGTCATAAGTGAGCTTCGTTGGTTTAGAAGAGCGTGGTTCGGCTGGTCTAAACACGCGCATTCGAATCCTGTCAGCGGTTTTATTTTTGATCCTGAGCCACCTGTGTCCACATCGATCCGGCTGCTCTCTTGATGTCGTCATTCCATCGCATTTGGGGACACTGACGTGACAGAAAGGAGTGGTGTAGGCCACCAAGAAAATGGTAGAAGAAAGCTAAGAAGAAGAGTATTTATGCACTGTGAGGAAAAAACTATTCGAAAATAGGAACCTACTATTCATTTACAGGTCGACCTATGACGTTGTTTATATTTTGTTTCATCAAACATCATCTTTTTAAACTTCAATAAGTACATAAAATAACGCCAATCGTGGTGTTTTATAAAAAGAACGCCAATAGAAGTTTTACATGTCATAATCATAAACACAACATGCTCTACTGAATTTTCAAGAAATAGCCTACAAGATATTTTTTGTAAGTATTTTGCATAAACATAATTTCCTGAACATATTTACCTATAGATACATGCAGGCATAAATTATATCGCCTATGTAGGCCTTATTTTCCCGCCGCGAGCGATGAGAGTCAGCGCTGTACGAGCTAGTACGCAGCAACACGACCGCATGGTTGGTTTTCTATCCACGGAGCTAATTGAGCGGAACTGTTTTTGTCCCGGCTGTATCCGCGCTATTAATTGCGCGATTTACTGCCACTTAGCACCCCTCAACCCCCCACAGCCCCTGCTATTAATGATATGCAATCATTGGAGCAGAAGGATGCGCGTCACTAACAATTTCAAAAGATAATTTTTCTTTTCAGTTTGAACAAATGAGCGCAAAAATGCGAAATGCAAAAGAATTTCTTTAGATAGGAAGTTTGTATAAAACGAGAAAAAGTTTTGATTAATAGGTGCTCCGCACGAGAATCTAGTAAAAAGGATGTAGAAATATTATTTACTTACTTATTTTTATGGTACAAATTACTTACGTCCTAAAAGATTATGAAACTTGACTTTACAGGATACTATTATACTTTTGTCTTTTAAAATATTATCTATAGACTTGTGACATTTAGGCATTTACGTTCACAGTACTATTGTCATGTTTTAAACTCATACTTAATTAAAATATTGTCTTGTTTAAATATAGACAAATAAGTTAAAAGATTGAGTTAGGCATATTGTGTTGCGAAGCGACGGAAGACGGTAAGTAGTTAGGGCTTAGTCTAGGTACAGATTTAATTCTGAACAGTATTAAACTGTTTAAAAGTTGGTTAATAATCGAAAAGATTATGTTTTATAATGAAATATCAAAAAAATAACTAATACCTTGTAAACTTTTAGTTTGATTAGGTTTATTCTATTAAACTGAAACCGCCATATAAAAGAGATCAACGCGCATTTTGTTGTAATAGTGATTGAGTTCAGTAAGTGCCTAACAATGTGTTTAGTTTTAGAGTATCAAGTAAGTATAAACAAAACCATGTTAATAAAATATTGAACCATGAGATTTATAACAGTTTCTGCGTGCAGTAGTAATTATGCATGACACGTGTAGTAATTATGATATCAGTACCTCCCAGGAAAATCCCTTACAGCTAAAAATTACATATCGCAACAATCTCATAAACATCAGGTAGGTGAAACAATAAGTAGTTTATTTACAAATACATATATTATTTATTCAAACATAACAGTTCGGTTCGGCCTACTCTTGATTTCTGACTGTTCGTTGAGCAACCAGTAGGTATGATGGTGACGTTGATAACCTTATGATAAAAATATGTGGTTAGCACTTACTGAACGATGGTGTCCGGTCAGGGGATGAAACAAACAGTATCTTTGATACACTGTGCTGCAACTAAAGTTGAAACGTGTTGAAGATATAATCACTGTGATGTCACTGCGCACGTGGCACTGTTATCTGCTCGGTTATCTCCGCGATCGCGTGTGTGTCCGGCGAGAGACGCGCGCGCACTGCCGCTCCCTCCCCGCGCCCCACACGCCCCCGCCGACCCCGTGACGGCGCCACGCCCACCCGGGGGTGGAGCTGGCCACATCCGCCCGGCTATTGGTGGGAAAAGAAAAACGCTTTTCCCGAAAAACGTCATTCCACACGCAGTGCGGGTGACGTCGACGGAAAATTGAATATCGCGTCGGCACGCAATAGAGCGTAGTGTGATGATGTGAGCGCGCGCGGGGGGAGGGCGAGGTTTCCGATTTATTATTCTCGGCCCTAATGGAATGAGGCTTATTTATGTGCCCCGTCCCCCGCAGCCCTTGCCCCCCGCCCCGGCGCCGGCGCCCCAATTGCGGTCACAATTAACTGGCTCGGACCAGCCCTTGTTAGCGGCTGCATTAAATCAATCCTTGTTGTAATCGATGGTCGCCATTATTGTATCAGGGCTGAGCTATGGCTCCCGAGTTCCCCTACTGCTAGCATATTACGTCATTTAATTATGTTCTGTCAACTGCGGTTGAAACTATAAAAAAAACTACCTATATGAGACAAAAAAGAAATGCAGCTGCTGTCTTTATTATAATTATTTTAATGTTAGTTTGTGATATAACTAATAGCTATTAAATCAATCGTGACTCACAACTGTATTTGTATAAAAAACAATTAAATCTGCTTTTAATTAAGCTTAAAGATAAGATTAACAGTTCTTAAAAAAATATCGCTATAAAAACACATATTCAGATCAACGTAATGATAATAATTATAGCAAACACATTCTCAATGTAACCACAATAATAGAAATAGGTAAACTCTGGCCGAAATTTAATTAATGTCCTTACTAAATTTCTTCCATGCTGGCCTGGAAGCGAGAGAAAAACATAGAATGTGCCAGCTAAATTTCCTCCCGGGCATGCTGTAAAAATCACCTAAGGGATCCGAGGGTTACAGTATATTGTAATTTAGGCGATGGGCTGACAACCAGTCACTAGAGCAATATACCTACAGATCTATCTTAAATAACACTCAAAACATTGTCGGACGTTTTGACGTAGCGGAATGACCTTAGTTTAGGTCGTTTACGCTCTGTCTACCCCATTAGGGATAAAGGCGTGATTATATGTATGTACTTACAAAATAAAGGCATAGAAGATTATTTTTAGATAATACCGTCCATCTAAAATACCTATACAATATTAGTAGGTAGGTACTTCAATTATTATACGATTGCGTTTTGGCCATAATTGGCCCTGTTTTTCTGGAAAAAATTAGGACTAGGGTTCATACTCTTTATGAGTGTGGCCTTGATATCATTTCTCTCTCTTGCTCCAAAAACCGAGTTTCATTATTTATTATGATCTCTTTCCTGTGTCTATCCTCCGTCCTACTTCCTTTTATAATATTTTATATATATCCCCCCGTTTTATTTAAGTTTATTGAGACTTATAGTATTCGTTTATAATATGTATTTAATTATTTACAATTTCATGTTGCATATTTAATATTTGTTTGTTTTAGGTTAACATCTGATCATTTGTCAGAAAGTATCGTGTGTTCATAAAAGTTGGTAACGTGTAGGTATTCTCCAACTTAGACACTGGCGGAATTGTCCTCAGTCGATAGAAGCCATTTCATACAAAAAATAAATTGAATGAATATGTAGTACCTAATAGTAATGATGAGCCCGATGGTGTAGTGGACAGGGCCGCTGCCTCCTGAGCGGGAGGTCGTGGTTCGAACTTCACCACGTACCAATGTGTTTTTAGGTTCTCGAATTTCATATGTACGTTTATTCGGCTCTTTTTCCGTGTCTCGGAAAGCACGTTAAGCCGTTGGTCCCGGTCAATATCGTTTAATAGCGTAGACATTAGTCGTTAAGCCAAATCAGAGGCCAGTGCTAAGCATTGGCGGCTTGAAAACTCTGACCCAATCTAGGATTGGGTCTGGTTTCCCTTCTGGGTTGCGGAGGTCAGATGGCAGTCGCTCTGTATAAAAAATAGAACCCTTGTTCAATCACCTAGATTAGGTAGCCGCTCCGCGAAATACGGGATAAGGCTATGATGTGGTGCACGATTAGTATTTTTTGATAAGTTATAGGTATCAAATATAGTAGATTTTATGCCGAGTGCATAAAGCAAGTCATTAGTACCCGAGATAGTTATATGCCCGAGCCCGCAGGGCGAGGGCAGATGAAGAAGTCGAGGATAAAAATGATTTGTGCACGAGTTATAAACTCTGATTTTCGCTTCGATTGCGAGAAAATAAAACAGTAATATAACAAACTAACATTATTTAATTAAAATTCAAAGTAAAATTAGTACAATACGAAAATTTCACAGCTTCTTTCCCGCTACTTTACTTTTTTTAATTTTTGTGCATGATTTTCGGGCAAAGAATAAAATATATACAGCCTACTCTTAAATTATTTTGGAATATTGTTTTTTTAGTGATGAATATGTCTTGATATTTAGTTACTTTTTCGTATTATCTTATTATAAACCAAAAATGCAAATAGGGAAGGATATATTATAAATTAGCAAGTTTTATCCGTGCACAATTTATTATGTTTGGCTTCGTGGCCTAAATGGTCACTGCCTTAGTATAGATACATTTAAAAAGCTACTTTTTTGCCCTTGTGCATAAAGTTCAACTTTATGTCGCCTAGATTCTGCATAAAGTAGTACTTTTTCGAGCATGAGAAGTGAAAAAGTAAGTAAGTAGGCAAATATAATTTTAAGTGCGAAATAATAATCACTTTGATTTGCTGAACTTTGCTCACATAAAGCATTAAATAAATAAATAAACTTTCTTATCAGGAACTAATATTAGTTAAAATTATCTGAAAGGTTATCTTTTTCATTCCTCGTAAGTCTGAAGGTCCACTAACTACTGACTAGGGGTCTATTTATTAGGGAAATATAAATTTAATGACATTCGTTATAGCTGTAAGACTAGAATACAAACAAATAGGTATATAACAAATTAAGTATCTCTAAACAGGCAGCTGAACATTTAATGCAATCTTAAATTAAAAACTAATTAACATCTAAAGAGGATATCATAATATTTATTATTTATTTTTGAGCCCGTGGTATCCCACTGCAGTGCAACCCCTCCCCTCCTTCCATTTCTCTCGATCTAGTGCCAATTCCCTCCATTCCGTAAGATATGTCTAGTTCGTCTCGCCACCTCTTTCGGGGTCGTCTACGTCTTCGCTTAGCATTCGTGGGCTGCCATTAGGTAGTTCTTCTAGCCCATAGTTCGTTTGGCACACGAGTAACGTGGCCGGCCCAATCCCACTTTAAGTAGGCGGCCTTCTGAGCTACATCCACAATTTTTGTTTGGGAACGCAGCACTGAGTTCCGAACTCGATCGATCAGTTTGACTCTAAGTATGCTGCGTTCCATATTCCGTTGACAAACCACGAGTTTATATTTTTGAACGTCAGTCAAAGACCAGGTCTGAGCTCCGTAGGTAAGGATGGGGAGAATGCACATATCCATTAGCTTGCGTTTAAGAGTCAGAGGCAAGTCTCCCTTCATCAAGTCTTTCACAGCCCAATAGTCATTCCAGGCGTTTTCAGTCCGTCTTTCGACTTCCTTGTCTTGTCTCGCCTGGAAAGAGACTATTTGGCCTAAGTAAATGTATTCTTGGACATATGTTATTTTCTCCCCATCCACTTCCACAATTTGCTCAGTGCTGTTAGTCATGACCTTGGTCTTCAACATGTTCATTGACATCATAATATTTATGTATTTATAAATTATTCAGTCCAATCATAATATTTCCATGTTACACTATAACCCTCAAATCCCTTAACTGATTTTTACAGCATGCCCGGCAGGAAATGCAGCTGGCACATTCTATGTTTTCTCTCGCTCCCAGGCCAGCATGGCAGAATTGTTCAACGTGTAAAAAGTAGGTAGATAAATGATATAAATTATATTTTTTTTTCGGGAGTTACATTAAATATTTCTATTTCTTTTAATTCTATTATCAATAAACTAATTTTATCTGATCTATGTTAGATACCTTTATCAGATATCCAATTTGATGTTCATAAACCTAACCAACTACATAAATTAAAAACTATTCAATTCAATGCAATAGTTACAGTGGTCAAGAAATCCTAATATTTACTATCATATGAATATTAGATAACCCTCAAAACATTGTCAGACGTGGCGGAACGATCTTTGTTTAGGTCGTTTCCGTTCTGCCTACCCCATTAGGGATAAAGGTGTGTTTATATGTATGTATGTGATTATTGTATGTGGTGGGGCCTGTAACACAAACAAATAAATAAACTCTCTTGATAACTAAGTACACGTATTTAAACCATTGGTAGCGTTCGTTAATATTATATTTTCTTTGCCATTGGTGACAAACTAAAAAGTTTTGGTAAAGATAGATATCTGAAAAAGAATCAAAGGACTGCATGGAAGTTTGTTAAGTAATATATACGTAACATACGATATGCTTCAAACTGCGTACAAATCATCATGATCTCCCTAGCCTTTTCCCGTATCTCTTGGGGTCGGCTATCTAATCTTGGTACAAATATGCTATGCTAGGTTCAACCTGCGTACAAATATGAGCTTGATATTTAGACTATGTTAATGAAAAAAAAACAAATGAACCGCCTGTGAACCTAATGTTCATTAGCACGTCTTGATTATTACATTTACAACACATTCGCAGTTTTCCCATGCCAGTTCTATATTCCTGGTACTGAGGCAGACGAATTAGGCGCTGTCTACACGAACTGCACTGAATTAAGCGTGGGAGCGAGCTAATCTGCTGCGCCCTTTATGCCAGTACAATGAGCACAAAGACACGGGAAGAATGGGGGTCATTTGTGCGGTTGGCGGAATGTCAGGTTTTGGGACTGGCTTTGTCGCTAGAGAGACAGTAGTTGATTCATAGCCGATTGGCCGGCCACTGCAATATTCCAGTATTCAGAATTCAGTATATTATTTATAAAACATAATATATTTTACGTGTCAAATGTTACTATAATGCTATTATAATCAAAATTATACTTCTAAAATTAATAATGTATAAGTTATTATTAAATTAGTCCACCTACTAGCTTGGGTTAGCACAGCATAGTAGTGAGATTATTTGTCAAATTCTGGTATGGAATAATAAGCTTTAGATTGTAGCATGTTTTTAAGTTTGTTAACAAATGAGTTAAACGTTTTTATGTTTTTTATATCAGGCGACAGTTTGTTATATAATTGCGGCCACATTATACATACATAAATCACGCCTTTATCCCTTACGGGGTAGGCAGAGCGTTTAACGCCTCGTAAAAGGCGCTTTCGCCACGTCTGACAAAAATTGAGGGCAATTTTAGATTGTAATATGTATTGCTATAGTGACAGGTTGTCAGCCCATCGCCTAAATTACAATAAACCGTAACCCTCGAGTCCCTTTTGCTGACTTCAACAGCATGCCCGGGAGGAAGGGCAGCTGGAACATTCTATGTTTTTCTATCTCTCCCAGTCCAGCATGGAAGAATGTCGTCCACATTATGTTTAAGCATTTCCTAGACTTTACAAGCCGGGTACAAGCCAGGCGAAGGTCGTTTCTCCCTCTTATAATAGCTGAACAATAGTTGAGGTGACGTCAGAAGGAGCGTTCTGGCATGTCAAAAGTATTAAGGATGCTATGTTACCTCAAACTGACCAAAACGAGTGTTTTTATTATGGCTTTTTTCGGAATAATCAGAATGGTCTAGTCATTTATGTATAAATGTGGATACAGTAATATAAAAATTGCATTAGGTATGAAGAGGCAAGCAAAATAATAGATCACATTTCAAATTTCTTTGACACTCAAGTTATGGGATTCATACTTATATGCTGATATATCGTTTACTATGGGCTGAGAGCTGTCAAATGTGTTACGAGTATGTTGAATTTACTTTTAAGTGCGTGTGTCAAATGAAATATACAAAATATTCAATCAACACTTTATGGTGAACAATTTTTTTGGTCACCAATTATATCTGAAATGTAATTTTTTTTTTAGAAATTACCAACCTTGCCGTATAATCTATATTTAAGTACATTCTCCAACGACATTAAGGGTCGTATTTATAAAGCCGTCTCAAGATTGAGAGCAATCTTAAGTGTGGATTTGACAGTCAGCTTTGTATTGAAATGACATTTTGAATATAGAATAGAATAGAAAACATTTTTATTCATGACGTCACAAACACAACACAGTTAATACATTTTTAAACTAAAAAAAATCTGATACAAACTTTAACTTGTTGTAAATTTCAAGAGCGGATTATAAATACGGGCCTATGTTGTATCACCCCCTCGCGACAGCACACTTCTCTTATTTTGATAACCAACACAATTATTTAGTGTCCGTATTATTATTTTCACTTACACTTCCATGCTGGCCTGGGAGCGAGAGAAAAACTTAGAATGTGCCAGCTGCATTTCCTCCCGGGCATGTTGTAAAAGTCAGCTAAGGGATCCGAGGGTTTCAGTATATTGCAATGTAGGCGATGGGCTGACAACCTGTCACTACAGCAATATACGTACAAATCCATCTTGAATAACCCTCAAACCTTGTCAGACGTGGCGGAACGACCTTTGTTTAGGTCGTTTATGCTCTGCCTACCCCATTAGGGATAAAGGCGTGATTATATGTATGTATGTATGTATTATTATTTTCCTGGTGATCATTGATGAATAATTTGGTGACAGTTCTAAAATTTCTTGGTGATTACGTTTTGGTGACAGATCTACTAATCTAAATTACAATTAATTGGTGATCAAAGAAATCATACCCAAATTTAATTGGTTAGTAAAATTGATAACCAAAGCTTCTTGTTGCAAAAAGTAGTAAACGTAAAATATTATTTTTTTATCTGGTAAACTTCAGTTTTCGTTTTGCTTTTTGGAATACCGATTATGTGTATTGAAAGGTGAAATAACCGTTAAATACATCGTCGATATTTCTGTGATGTATTCTATGTTGTTCAGGCTTATATTAGTTTCCTACATACTAAACTAATTTAAAAAAAAAAATTAAAAAAAGTAGACAAAAAAATCTTTAAATTGTGTTCAAATCAGTACTCTTTTACAAGTTTTTGATAAATAAACGTATTCAATGTACAGATACGCTAGTTAAAGTGTTTATTTTTAAGTAGGTAATACTTTTCAGACACAATGAATAATATACCTAATTTAGGTATATATATATATTAAATGATGATTTTTGTTTCTTTTCTGTTTTCATTCTGACAAGAATTCCTCGATCGTTAAAAGATTTTGCGGTTAGTGTGTATATCATTAGCGTTTTATACCATCAATGCAACATGAATGCAGGCTTAAACGACTCCGAACCCAAATGCCTTCATTTGTTTCAACGTGAGTGTTATTTTTAAACTTTACACGGGTCACTGTCACTGATGTTGTTTTGTTCATGATATGCACATGTTTTAAATTATTTCTAAGAAGGATAAGTTTGCATGGTTGTGAATCTCAGGGTTCATGTGTAATTTAAAAATATAATATTTTTTCATTCACATTACATATACTCGTAATATGTTTAAGTAAATAAAATGAAAAAGTATACAACACCACGTATTAATAACGTATTATATTATAATATGGCCTTTTGGTGAATATTGATTGATTATCAATTGTCATGATAGTGATATGACGTTTATCTGTCCCTAATGCAGCCGGTGGCTACGAATGTTAGGGCTACTTTACAGTAGGTAGGCATTCATTTTAGTAAAAAGTTATAATTTATGTCTACTTTATCATACAATATGTACCGGATATTTTCGTGTCTAATCCGAGCCTTAGTTAGGCGTCTATTATCTTAAGCAGAGGTTTAAAGAACTGGAACTTACTCAAAAACTGTTAACTTTACCAATAATCAAAATAGTTATATAAAAATAAGAAATTAAAATAAAATAAAAAACTTGATTTCAGGGTACAAACCCCATACATTACATGCCATTCATTTTACAGTTGACATTTCTAAATATTGACCCCACTTTAATCATTATAGTGAAGATTAAGATCTTAACTTCTTGCCTAACTTAACAAACCTAGAGCAACTCTGCCAAAATAATACAAAATACGTACCTATTAGCTAGATAGAATAAATAAACATTTTTTTTACACATGTGTAACTTTGAGCTGTCCTAGAAGTCTTCTGATATCTTGATCATTATACTTGTTTGTTTTTTAGAAATTATTCTAGTTATGTTAAATTACGTACCAATGCAATTTACGGCTGTGCTATTTTCCATGCTGGCCTGGGAGCAAGATAAAAACATAGAATGAGCCAGCTGCTTTTCCTCCCGGGCATGCTGTAAAAACCAGCTAAGTGATCCGAGGGTTTCAGTATGTTGTAATTTAGGCGATGGGCTGACAACCTGTCGCTACAGCAATATGCCTACAAATTTAAATATCCCTCAAAACTTTGTCAGATGTGGCGGAACGACCTTTTTTTAGGTCGTTTACGCTCTGCCTACCCCATTAGGGATAAAGGCGTGATTATATGTATGTATGTACGTACCAATGTGTTTTTCGGTTTTCGAATTTCATATGTACGTTTATTCGGCGCTTTTTCCGTGCTTCGTAAGGCACGTTAAGCCGTTGGTCCCGGTTAATATCGTTTAATACCGTAGATATTAGTCGTTAAGCTATATCAGAGGCCAGTGCTAAGCATTGGCGGCTTGAAAACTCTGACCTAATCTAGGATTGGGTCTGGTTTCCCTTCTTGGTTGCGGAGGTCAGATGACAGTCGCTCTGTGTAAAAACCAGTACCCTCGTCCAATCCCCTAGATTAGGTAGCCGACCCCGTGATATACGGGATAAGGCTAGGGAGATGATGATGATTCTAGTTATGTTAAAGTGATGCGATAAGAGAATTTTCGGAAAAAGCTATTGATGTTAAATAGTAAAATGTCAATCAAACCAAAGAGACACAAAGTTAGGTATGGTATACATTACACGTTTAATAGTTGAGTCGCTATTTAATTATGGTTCTCTAAAAATGTCTGAAGGGTGATATGATAAGTAATTATTTATGACTATGGCCGCGTCTGTCTACTCTATACTCCTTTGAAAAATATATATGAACAAAATTATAAAAAAAACTGTGCGCATAAGTAACTTCTGTGTATAATAATGACCGTAAGGTCTATAGCCTGTGTATGCAGGCGCCTCGTGTTCGTGTGTAGAGTAATAAATCGGAGTAGTGTTGCCCGGCGATTGGTGACTGGCGGCTGCTTTGTACCATTCTATTATTCTGATCCGATAAAAAAGGAATAATGCGCGGCCTAAACGCAGGAATGTTGTAGATTTTGTTTTAGGCGGCGCCGGCGCCGGCGCCGGGCGCATTAGTGCTAGTGGCGGGCGACTGGACACCGCCAAGCGACACCGCTTGCACATTAGCCCCGCGGACATACAGCCTCGACAACACAACACTCAATGTCACTAATAAAAAAATATAAATTCAACTCTATACTCTAAGGTTGAGACAGTATTTTGTTAGCAGATTAACGGTTTTTATGTTATCGAGGTGTAGGAAGGCTTGAAAAGGGTTCTATCCAGACAAACATAAGTCCAATCTCCATTGAAGTATATCTAAACTTATGCCTTTAGTGTAAGGTCCAGTGTAGCATGGCAGCTCCGGCCCGCAGTCACCCGCCCACTTATCTGTCCCTCTGTGTCTCTCGGCCGTATATCACTGGTCGCGCTAATGAGCCGCGGGCCGCTGCGCGCGCGCCGATCCCGCCGGTCGCCGGTCGCCGGCCGCCGGCTCACCGGCGCGGGACCCGTCGTCGCCACGCAAGTCGCAACTTGACAACGCAGGTTGACAGCTTGATACGTAGATTTTCAATAAAATTCCAAATATTCTTTTCCATATCACGATAAAGTTCTCCCAAGCCTTTACATCAGGACCAACTTTAAAATAATACACGATTTTTGTTATATGAAATGTGATATTTTCTGATATGAATATTTTCTAAATCCTTGAATGAGCTACGTATTACAATGAGATCAACAAAAGCTTGAATATAAAGCAGTGCCTGCGTTGATGTCTTTTGTATGCAACATTAAAATAATGGACCTTTAAAACATAGGTACTATTATATTATACTATTCTTCCATGCTGGACTGGGAGCGAGAGAAAAACATAGAATGTGTCAGCTGCATTTCCTTCCGGGCATATCTGTAAAAATCAGCAAAGAACCCTGGTGTCACAGTTTTTAAACCGCCTAGTAGCACAACTATCAGGCCTATGACATGCAAACAAGTAAAACTAAGGAAAGTTGCTGTAAAAACCAGCTAAGGTATCCGAGGGTTTCTGTATATTGCAATTTAGGCGATGGGCTGACAACCTGTCACTTCAGCAATATACCTACAAATGATTTTTTAGGACGTTTACGCTCTGCCTATCCCATTAGGGATAAAGGCGTGACTATATGTATGTATGTTAAACATACTAAAAGTATAATTATTCATGTTAAGTTATTTGGGCATTAAGATACATTCAGGTTTCTTGTTGAACTTAAATTTAACATTTATAAAAGATCTGATGAAAAGATTTATCTTTTGTGAATGACATTTCTAACGACCACTATCAAAGACAGCGACCGGGACCGACGGCTTAACGTGCCCTCCGAAGCACGAAATCTTTTTCTTTTCGGACAATCAGGTGATTCAGCCTGCAATGTCCTACCCAAACTGGGGAAAAATTCACAAAGTGATAAATTCTCAAATATCAACTTTGTGTTTTACCCCCTGGGAATCGAACCCAGGACCTCCGGATCGGGAGCCCATGGCACTAGCCACTAGACCACGGAGGCAGTTTAGAGTACCAGTTAGTTTATATTAATACTGCCTCCGTGATCTAGTGGTCAGAGTCATAAGTTTACGATCCCGAGGTTCTGGGTTCGATTCCCAGGGGGGTAATACAAAGTGATATTTCTTTTTTCCCAGTTTGGTCAGGACATTGCAGGCAGAATTGCCTGATTGTCCGAAAAGACAAAGGATACCGTGCTTCGGAGGGCATGTTAAGCCGTCAGTCCCGGTCGCTGTCTTTGATAGTGGTCGTTACTCAAAACTATTGCAGAGGCCTAGCTGTGCTACTAGGCGGTTTAAAAACTCTGACACCAGGGACAGCATCCCACAAACTGATAAGGGTTGCTCAGTCAGCGACACTAAACAACATTCACAAAGACTTTTTTATTCAGCGAATAATTTTTTTTTGGTCTTTCTGTACTAAATGTCCACCTCGATCAGACAATTTGTAAGGAAAAGCCAAAAATCTAAATTCACTTTCTGAAAGAATTTCCTGGTGTGAGTTGTACAGTGTCGTTGACTAAACGCATTTTCTTGCTAGAATAAGTGTAATTTAAGGTTAGTATTTATAATCAGCACTTGAGAGTGAGAGCGAGTTTGCTATCTACGCATTTTTTTGCTAGAATAAGAGTAATTTAAGGTTAGTATTTGTAATCAGCACTTGAGAGTGAGAGCTAGTTTGAGTTCGTATCAGAAATGTAATTTCAGTACAAAATAGCCTGTTAAATCCCTACTTAATATCGTTCTCAATCTTAAGATTACTTTAATAATACCAAGCCTAAGAATGCAACTAAAATGTGGTAATAGTTTCACCTGTGCCACTGACAAACACCTTTATATCGTGGATTTTGATTTAATACAAATGAGGGTGAGCTCAGCTGATATCACAACCAGACCTGGTTCGGGGCTTGGGGACATATTTTCACACCCGATTTCATTGGGTCGCTCGAAGCTTATTTATATAGAATTTTTGTGCGCACTAATCCACTAATCTTTAATAATTATGCACAATTTGTCAATTATTAAATTGGCTTAGTGATTAATAATTGTAAATGTCAATTAAGTTATAATTTTTGACCTCTCTACGTTTCAAGTTCATCCCTAAGTCGATAGCCGGTAAAAGAGAAAACCAATATTAAAGTGAACACCAATTTTGTTAATGTATGTTCAGTTGGACTTTTCAAATCAAGTCAATCTTACAAGTTTTCCTTTAAAATATTTTATTTTGATTAAGTATGTTCAAAAATATCGACAGTATTCCAAAATAATTTATATCTAAGCTTCATCGCACTAATCGTAGTTATCAGTTTGATAAACCTCGTAAAAGCCCGATTTTTAAATATATTCATTTTCCAGCTCTTTAAAGTAATAAAATCAGAAAATGCTTTTCGTAGCACGAAATCATCTTACTTGGCAGATAACCATACCCTAGTTTGAAGTTATGATTCAAAGCCACTTATGGACTTCATGGCAAACGTAACGATTTCGTATAATTTTCTGTAGATAGGTAACTAAGGCCCTTCCACGACCACTTCGAGCCCGATGTTGTAGACCAGTGGTTTTCAACCTTTTTGACTACGCGACCCCCTTGTATACTAAAAATACCTGGCGACCTAAGTCAAAGCTTTTTAGTATTTTTCTGCAGTAGATCGCAAAAAGGTCTCAGGTCACGCAAAAAGGGTACACATTTTTTTCATCAAATGGTAATGAAAAATAGTATAAAAAAATACAATCGGCGAGGGAAGCGTGAGCGAACTTTTTGTAACCAGAACTAATTTATTGACGCGTAAAAACAACCAATCAATAAGAAACTCGAGCGTAGCGAACGCGAAAATTTACGAACAAAGACAAATAATTCTTTGAAATATTCATAACGCGAAAATCAACCAATCAACATGATTACTGTGACATACTCGTATTCATTACGCGATCGCGTCACGTTAAGCCGTTGGTCTCGGTTAATATCGTTTAATACCATACATATTAGTCGTTAGGCCATGTCAGAGGCCAGTGCGAAGAATTGGCGGCTTGAAAACTCTGACAGCTGGGTTGGTCACAAACCTGGCAAAAGCTTAATCTAGGATTGGGTCTGGTTTCCCTTTTGGGTTGTGGAGTAGGCTGGGCTGATTTTACTGATTTCAGAATATCATTTGACAATACAACTTGGTTCGGAAGGGTTTGTAAATAAAAGTAAAAAAAAAAAAACACCTTTACTACTTTTAGCCCTCTACCAGCAGTTTTATTTTGAAAAAGTACCAACTTTTCTGTAATTGTTACATGTGTTTGCTACTAAGATTTGAAAATTGTATTGCTTTATATGATGTAACAAACCTTGTATTTACGCGTAAATTAATTACAGCAAGTTTAGACCTGTTTAAGGGATAAAACAAATTGAACTTTGATATGCTGACTGGAGCAAACTGATCATGCAAAGCACTGATTTGCTGAAAGAAATCTTACTATAATAAATACTTTTCACTAATTATATACCCGGCCCCAAAAAAGCACCAAATTACAATAACAGGAGAAAACATTTAAACGGACGACTTTTATTTCGATTTTACTTGAAATTGATATTTTTTAGATGTCTGGTAGAAGGCTCAAGATCCATATATTTTTTAAATCTATACGTATAATACATCTCTAGAATCGTGTCTGTATATTTTTACAAAATAATAATTGCAGCAGGCATTATTAACGATATAAAGTTCAAAACAATTTTTATTAGAATTTTTATCTGTCTGCCTCTGTCTGTATGTTACCACATCACGCCAAAACTACTGAACCGATTTCGATGAGACTTTTTTTATTCAACTGTGAGAATTCTTAAATCGCGCTACCTGACTTAGGGGGTAGGCAGGAAATAGAAATTTGGCTGTTTCTTACCCGATTTTTAAAGAACTTTTTTTATTCAACTGAGCATTTATGATACAAATAAACACGCCTCATGACTTAGGAGGTAGGTAGGAAATTGAATTTCTGTCGTTATTAACCGATTTTGATGAAACTTTTTTTGTTTGACTGAGCATTACTTAAACTCAAAGTTACGATACAAATAATCACGCCACCTGACTTAGGGGGTGGGCAGATAATTGAACTCTGATCGTTTTTAACCGAACTTAAAGGGACTTTTTATTTGACTGAGTTTTAGAGCCTAGGTTATAAATATTCACGCGAAACATTCTAATATTGAGTAAGTACCTCTGTTTGTATGGAAAGCACGCAGTGTCAAACATACTGAAAACGAATAAAGGTTTTAATAACGGGCACTCACTTTGGAAAATAAGTGAGTGCCCGTTATTGAAATCTTTATTTAGAATGTCTCACTTAAGTTTAAATAGTTTGAATACTGAAAACGCTTCTCCGCGCGTAGGAGCGGGACCTGCTAGCCCGCGCGCGGAAGCGTGTTTTCCATACAAAAACAAAGATCAGACAATGTGAAACAACGGGTTAGCAGGTCCCGCTGCTACGCGCGGAGAAGCGTTTTCAGTATGTTCGACACTGCGTGTTTTCTATACAATCCGGGCGTACGAAGTCGCGGGCACAGCTAGTTTAAAATAAACGTGTCTGTTTTTGACTTATGATCACAACATAGTATAAAACAAAGTCGCTTTCTCTATCCCTATATCCCTATGTATGCATAAATCTTTAAAACTACGCAACGGATTTTGATGCGGTTTCTTTTAATGGATAGAGTGATTCAAAAGGAAGGTTGATATTTATAATACATGCATAATATAGTAGAGGAACACTGATAATTTCCGTGCGAAGCCGGGGCGGGTCGCTAGTAAGACATATAATAATAACTAACTCTAAATTTAACTGCAATAATTGCAGTTTAAATGGGAGCTGAAATTGATAATATTTCGCCTTGAAACCCCTTTTGTTTCGGTATAGATAGAATTGTTGTCTTAATGATTCAGGATACCTTCCATGCTGAACTGGGAGAGATAGAAAAACATAGCATGTTCCAGCTGCCCTTCCTCCGGGGCATGCTATAGAAGTCAGCAAAAGGGACTCGAGGGTTAGTGTATTGTAATTTAGGCGATGGGCTGACAACCTGTTACTATAGCAATACACTTTTCAATCTAAAATTTCCCTCAATTTTTGTCAGACGTGGCGAGAGCGCCTTTTACGAGTCGTTTAACGCTCTGCCTACCCCGTAAGGGATAAAGGCGTGATTTTATGTATGTATGTATGAGTGATTCAGGAGGTTGTTAATCCTCTTAGTGGTCTCGTTACTATTGCTAGTTGCACTGGATTGCTTCGTGTCACTTTGTGCTTTTAACGAATTAAGCCCATTGCATTTGCGCCTTTTAGATTTCTTGTAAGATATTGTGCAAAAAGGTATGAACTTCTTCCATGCGGGACTGGAAGCTAGATAAAAACATAGAATGTGCCCGCTGCATCTGCTCCCAGGCATCGGTTAAAAACCATCAGAGATCAATTTACTGCCTACGCGTGGCGTGATTATTTGTATCGTAACTTTGAGTTTAAGTAATGCTCAGTCAAACTAAAAAAGTTCCATCAAAGTTAGTTAAAAACGACCGAAATTCATCATCCTACTTACCTCCTAAATCATGAGGCGTGATTATTTGTATCGTAACTTTGATTTTAAATAATGTTCAGTCGAATTAAAAAAGTTTCATAAAATCGGTTAAGAAACAGACAAATTTCAATTTCCTGCCTAACCCCTAAGTCAGGTCGCGTGATTTTAGTAGGTATCCTATATTGTAACTCGGTAACACACAGTTGAATAAAAAAAGTCCCATCGAAATCGGTTCAGCAGTTTTGGCGTGCTGTGGTAACATACAGACAGACAGAGAGACATACAAAATTTTAAAAAATATATAGTTTTGATCTTTATATCGTTAATAATGCGTGCTGCAATATTTTGTTTTGTAAAAATATTAAATGTTCAGACACAACCCTTCTAGAGATTTATTATTTGTATAGATTCAAATTCCAATGTTATTCAAAACTTTAATACATTTAGTGAATTTTAATATTTATCGATAGGTCGGGAATTTCCGGCAAATATTTGTTGAGAATTTTCGTGCTTCGGGAAATAAAAAAGTCGAGAAAAGAGAAACCCTACTTATGACTATCATTGAAAATATTAGGTATAAGATATAGTCATATCGATCATGGCCCAAAACTTTCGTTTAAAAAGGTAAAAAATCTTTTACGGGCAGAAATGTAAGATAGAGAGATGTAGGATGCAATTTGCATTTTCTGTGTCACTACAAAACTTTACGCAAGTTTAGTCACACTACTAGCGCCATCTAGTAAATTTTCTTGGAAGCCCTTACCCAACTGCGCAACCTCACGTCATAGATGGTTGAATCACCCGCTGCGTCTGAACAACACAGAACAGCATTTATATTTACAACAGGTTTGGCTTGATTAGGTCGTCTACTCATATTAAGTATCATTCGTTTAAGTTTTAGGTTCAGAACAAAGACTAAGGTACCATTTTGAACGCATATGAAAATATTTAAAACAAATTCCAAGTTTCAAGTAACTGTGTACCGCAGTTACCGTGAAGTGGACGTAGTTTTACCGATAACTAATAGATGGCAGCACCGAGGTAGTTCTACGCTCGTAGACACTACTACGAAGGCTCGAGTACATATTGTTTTTTTTTAATTAAACCCAATGGTTTAACCGATAATTCAATGAATTATCGTGTTAAATTTGTAAATACACATTTATTTATTTTGGTAAATATTTAATGGTTTACAAATCAAATCATCTTTTCAATTGGTTGATTATTGATCAAGTTAAAGAAAAGCTTGAGGTCAAGTCGTACCAGGAAGTCAAGGAGAAGGCGGAATGCTGAGAGCTAGCGTTCACTTAATGTAAATTCAACAGACAAGAGCTAAGCTCTTAATTAAATTATGATGTTATTTATAACTCGAGGAAAAGTTGTGCAAAACAATTGGATCATAATTATACGATATTAAATAACTACATATAGACATACATATAATCACGCCTTTATCCCTAATGGGGTAGACAGAGCGTAAACAACCTAACCAAGGGTCGCTCCCCCACGTCTGACAAAGTTTTGAGGTTTATTTTAGATATATTTGTAGGTATATTGCTGTAGGGACAGGTTGTCAGCTCATCGCCTAATTTGCAATATACTGAAACCCTCGGATCCCTTAGCTGTTTTTTACAGCAGGCCCGAGAGGAAATGCAGCTGGCATATTCTATGTTTTTCTCTCGTTCCCAGTCCAGCATGAAAGCCATATTAAATTACTAGGATCATAATTAATGTGAGATGAAATAACTAGTTTATCATTAATATTACAGGTTTTAAGCTTAAAAAAGGCTTGACGCAAATCACTTCTTGAAAAACTCAATTGCTAAATCCTTTCTTCTTTATAGTCAGAACTTGTAAAAGGAATTCTTAGTAAGATCAAATATATTATTATTACGAAATCGTCTTATTTGTCTAATTAAGTACTTATTCGGTGATTGGATTGCATTGTTCTCAATGATTTCAAAACAAGATCACAAAGCGATAGTATTAACTTGAGAATGAAACTCATGCATAACTTTCGGATGTAGAGTCCAAGGCTCTGACGATTTTTGTAAAACTACTGGAACAATCTCAGCTCATAAGCAACAATGTGCATACAAGTAACTATAGCAGTATAATATTTGAAAATGAAAGTCATTATAACCATAAAGTCTCAGTACTGTATTTATTCTGTCATATATTCAAATCTTTTATTTACATAAATGATACTACTTAAGTATACGTACGTACTGCTATCAAATTAATTTAAATAAAGAGGCTGTACAACTGTAAAGAAACATACTTACATTTACTTGCAAAAACACGCACACACGCACACTCACACTCTCGTAATATAATGGGACCTATAAACTTTTATACATAGCTTTATTCGTGACTTTACGCAGCATTCATACACAAATCTTTGGCACTCGCACTGTATGATAATAAATTCGTCGTAATCAGTTAATTTATTTAAATGATTAATTACTTTATTAATTCTAAGTAACTAAATGCGAACTGGGAATGTACTTGAAGCGAACACGAACCGTAGACGACCGTCGGGTTCGGACTAGAGGCTGCCGGGATCAACATCTGACATGGATCCTGGTCGGAGTCAGAGTTAGCGGGGATAACCTGCGAAAATAAAGTACATGTGGTTCAAGTTTTATACTTCGGCACTTTGTTTCAACATAGACTGTTTATTGCCCACTGTAGAAGTGTAGAATACACTCTTAATTCGAAGGCTCTAGGCTTGCAAAAGAAGTAGCCATCACCTGAAGCTACGTTAGTTACAAAGTTTGATAACTCTAGATATTGAAAAAGAAGCGTGTTAAGAGTAGCAAGCTGAAATCTCAGAAGAATTCGTGCAGCAGCTCGAGAGATAGTGCAGAAGATAATCTGGCGGGAGAACCTCTGCTTGTTCGCGGATGTCGGCTCTGCGACGATGGCTCCAGCAGCTAGCAGGCGTGGGCGGTGTGAGCGGTGGGGGCGTGCGTCAGGCTTCCGGGGGGCGCCGCGGCTCGAGGCGCGGCAGCAGCAGGGGCGCGGGGGGCGCAGCCTCCAGCGCGGCGTACAGCGGTGGCAGCCCCCGCCCGCCCTCCACTGCGGGCAGCGCTCATTCCCATCCGCCCCACCGACCTGTGCCAGCGCGGCACCGACAGAGGACGGTGAATTACCGCTCCAGTCTATCTCCTCAACTTTCACATTGTTGATGTTCGACCGAGGAGATAGACTGGTGGGGCAGATGGCAAGGAATTGTTCACAACACTAATCACGATGTGGCGGGTCCAGCCACTCGTACCGACCTGTGAGTGGCGCGGGGGGTCTTGAGGAGCCCGGCCCGTGGCCACCGCCCATGCTTTTCGGTTTCCGTTTGCGCGTCTGGATGCCGTCCTTTTTCATACTCAAGGGTCGGTTTACCTGCAAACGATGCTAAAATTATTCACATGCAGAGGTTTCTGTACTTTGCAGGTCATTCAGAATGAAGGAGTGACGTGTTCCATGTGACGATGAACGAGGAAACTCCTCGTAATCTGCGCCACGCGTTCCTATCATCCTTTAAACAAGCGTATCTACTCGTGAGGAGATAATTGATAAAAGATTATTTATCTCATTATGAATATTCGTGGTCGCGCGATGATAATTCTCTATCAGTCGGTAGCCCCACGTTTATCTCGCGAGATTAGATGAGACCCTGTGTTTTGATTTTTTATACAGGCCCAATATTTGCCAAGGAGTTCCCTGATAACTGCACGCCGATTAGATACCTGGTAATCGGCAGCCATGTGGCATACGGCAAACCGCAGAAACAGCTTGCCGTGTGCTGTCAATGTGTAGGAATTTCATTTTTACCTTGTTACTTCTGGACCGTCCAACTTATTACAAAACTGTTGGAACTTACATTATGCAGCTTGTAGTAGAGTCCGCAGGCATTGCAGACGGGTTCACCATTGTTGTTTCGCCTCCAGAGCGTCGTGTTGGAGGTGCGGCAGTTGGCACACGTCACGCCGACACGTCGGTTACCATTCGTTGGCTGAAAGCAGAGTATATGTTAGACAGAATGTCAATAGGAATTCATTATTTATCATGATTGCAAGGCAACATACCAGTGCCTGCTGTGGTTTCGCCTTCTGTCCCTTGAGTGGTGGTCGGTTGACGCCGTTGATTCTTGTGTAGAGGCCGCACGCGTTGCACAGGTAGTGGCCGGTGCCGTCCCGTCGCCATAATGGTGTCGTCGCAGCAGCGCAATTCACGCATTCCTTCACCTCTCCCATGCCTGCCATATCTACAACATAACGTTATTGATGTCAAAAACCTTAACGACGTAGATACATACATACATAAATCACACCTTTATCCCTTACGGGGTAGGCAGAGCGTTTAACGCCTCGTAAAAGGCGCTTTCGCCACGTCTGACAAAAATTGAGGGCAGTTTTAGATTGTAATATGTATTGCTATAGTGACAGGTTGTCAGCCCATCGCCTAAATTACAATACACTGTAACCCTCGAGTCCCTTTTGCTGACTTCAACAGCATGCCCGGGAGGAAGGGCAGCTGGAACATTCTATGTTTTTCTATCTCTCCCAGTCCAGCATGGAAGTAACGATGTAGATATACTAACAAAACAAGAATAAGACTTACTGGGATCGAAGCCATCGTCGATAGGTAGCAGGTTGTGCCCCGGCCAGGATTGCGTGGGAGCCGCGTATCCCTCGACCAGCAGACCACCTTCGTATCCTGACACTGGGACGTAGTCGACTCCTCCACCGGCGCCGAGGTAGTGCTCGCCGCCTACTTTGTACTGGACTGCATTGCCGTGTGTGTATAAAGTCACCTGCTGGGAAACAGTTTGTGATGAATAATCGCTTGTCAAATGAAGTGAATGGAAACTGAAGGTAGTCATCTTACTTGTTATAAATGTTGTTATTAAAACGCACTTGTTTCACTTAATATAATTTAATACTACCGGTTTCGATAACTTATAGCATCATCAGGGATTTTATAGACATCTTACACAACACATAAAATATTTTAAATAAACCATTTATACTCGTATTTAGCGAACGAAATGCTACAATTGATATGTTAGTTATAGATAAATTGTATCTTACTTGTTGTGAATTCGGGCTCGGTGGAGCTTCATAAACGGTCTGTGACTGTGGAACCACGGAGCTGTAGACGACATGGCCCCGTGCGGGGAGGGAGGAGGAGGAGAGTGTGGGGTCGGAGCGGTACAGCAGCTGCCCCGGGGGGGACTCCCCCTCCCGCGCCCCGCCGCCATACAGCGTCAGCAGCTCCTTGCCATTAGCAGCGTACGCGCCGTAGCCGGGAGCCCCCCCGCCCCCCGCGCCGTACTGCGGCGACGCGCTCGAGTACGCGTACCCGCCATGCACCGACGTCACCGGCTGCAGGCTCGCGTACGTGCCCGGTCGACCCTCGCCTTCACCCCGCGTCTCGTATTTCACCTGCACAAGATAGTCGATCAGTTTTATTGTCTTTTGTATCTATAGGATAAAAGGTCAGACGTGGCGGATCGACCTGTGTTTAGGTCGTTTACGCTCTGCCTACCCCATAAGGGAAAAAAGGCGTGATTATAGTATTTAGTTTGTATTATAGTATGTATGTAGGATGAAAGGTCAATCACAATCTTACTTGCTGGTACGCGATGCCGACGGATTGCTGGTTGCTGAGGGCGGTGGACTGGATCATCTCGAGTGCTGTGGCGGCCTGCTCGCCGAGCGCGGCGGAGTAGCGCGCCTCCTCGCTGCCCGCACCCCCCGCGCCGCTAGTCACATACTGCAGCTCCTGCTTCTCGCGCTGGAGGAAGGCGGCAGCCTCGTGCACGCCCTCGTCCTGCTCGCTGTCCGGCGCCACGATCACGTGGTGCGGCGCGCCGTAACGCAGCGCCAGCCCGCGCGGGTAGGGTGCCCGCGTCGGCCGCGCGAACTGCGGGCGGGCTGCGCCGGGCACCGCGCCGCGATTGAACGCGAGGTAGCGCGCCGTCTCCGCGTCTGCGAGCCGCATCCGCTCCTCCTCGTACTGCTGGTGCGCGCGCTGCACATCGTCCTCTTGCTTGGGCTGGTACTGGTGCTCATCCATCGGCGGAGCTTCAGGTGGCTCATCTTTAACGCCGTCGTCCGGCAGCTCGTCGCCCTCGGTGATGTGTCCGGCGGCAGTGATGGTGCGCAGTGCTCGGCGCTGGATCACGGACTGCGGCGGCAGCTCGGCGGGCTGCTCGGCTGCGTGTTCGGGCGGCGGCTGCTCGCCGGCTGACTGCTCGTGCTGCTCGTGCCGCTCGTCCTGTTCACCCGGTTGCTGCTCGCTGCGAACCTCGTTCTTCACGAGCTGCAGCGCACCACTCGCGTCGCTCACCTCCTCCTGGGACGAGCTCGCGCTCATGTTCGATGGAACGTTCTCCATTCTATCCTGCGGACAAAATATATTCGTTGATATTTTATATTTTTTCCGTCGTGTGGAGTATGATATTGTTTACCTGTCTGTGTCGCGGAACACGTTGTTCCAAATCGGCGGCGGCGCCGGCTCTAGAGCAAACAGTCGGGCGGAAGAGCGCGCGCGCCGCCGGAGGAAGTTACAAATGGGAGGTCGCCGACACACACCATGCCATCACGGCCATGGCAATGCTATATTCTAGCTTTGTAATTCCTCCATATTTTAACTTCAATTTTAACAATAACACTAAGGCTCTTATTTATGAAGCGATACCAAATTTGAGAGCAATATGTATGGATTTGACAGGCCATTTTGTACTGAAATTACATTTCTGGTACGAACTCAAACTCACTGTCACTCTTGAGAATTGATTACATATACGGTCCTAAAATTCCTAGGTACACGTACTAGATACGAATTACTGGCTATGTACTATCAAAC
This sequence comes from Scrobipalpa costella, assembly GCA_949820665.1. NCBI lineage: Eukaryota > Metazoa > Arthropoda > Insecta > Lepidoptera > Gelechiidae > Scrobipalpa > Scrobipalpa costella. The sequence goes on from OX463297.1 coordinate 25,837,467, forward strand.
GCTGGCCGTGGGCGTCCAATAATTTGGGGTATTTGCGTCATGCACGTTTGACAGGCGACGTAATGGATCTGTTAGTGGTTAGCGTCCTATATTCGTGCATAGCCCTAAATCCTATCTCTTGATCCTTGTAAACTGAACCCTATATGCAGCAAGCCCACGTCGCTGAACCCTCGCGAGGAGCGCGCAGTGTTTGCTCAGCGCGCGATAACCGCCGTCACCGCACCGCACCGCACCGCACCGCACCGCACTCACCTCGTTCTAAATCATATTTTTGGGCATCAACGCTATTTTGAAATATACTTTACTGTGTTTGCTTTACTTGAACATTTTATTGGGGTTAAACTGGAACTTTATTATGTGCGTTAAAAATGTTAACTTAAAACATTGCAACCAAAAGTTCAACATTTGGTCTCCGGGTCATCGCAAAATTAAGCTAAAATTTAAGATTCAAATTTTGTATGTTTGACTTTTCTTGTCCAAGGCGCTTGCCATGCACCCAAAAGACATGATTGCTCGTTGGTTGATTGCTTTCAGTAAAAGCTGTAATCATATAACAGAAAAGAATTCAATTCCAGCTTAGATAAGGATCAGCCTACAAAAAACCTTCGACGTGATAATAAAATAATCGATTAAATGGTTTCCCAACACAAAATCATTGTTTTTATTATGTGAACTTTAACACTAGTAGCGAATTTATGTTTGAAAACATTAAAATGCATCTGTAATTTCATTTAAGCCAAATGATGGTACTGTTCGGTATGTTTTATGGTTGCCTGGTAGAAATTGCTGCTTTAGCAATAAGGCCGCCTATATTGTACTGTTTTGTTCCTTACTTTTCTGCTGTATGTATTTGTGTTTCTTTGTGCAATAAAGTATCTTGTTTTGTATTGTGCCCTGGGGTTTAGGTTTTATGAACGAACTTCGCAGTGATAGGTAATTTCAATGGCCTTAACGTCATTTATGTTTCTCATACAGAATAGGATTTAACAAAACATTCACCGGATTGATACTCTGGTATTTCCAACTCAGTTTTAGAATAAAAATAAGCAAAGTTGAACGTCTTCTCATTCAAAAAAGCATTTAAAAAATAATTTAAACACACATTTCTCCTTAATTGGCAGAGCGTAAATGACATATAAAAAGGTCGTTCTGCCACATCTGACAAAGTTTTGAGGGTAAGATAGGTTTGTAGGTATATTGCTTTAGTGACAGGTTGTCAGCCTATCGCCTAAATTGCAATATACAGAAACCCTCGGATCCCTTAGCTGGTTTTTACAGCATGCCCGGGAGTTAGAGAATTAGAGAGTTTTCTTTACAGTACAGCATGGAAGAAATAAATGATACGTGTTGGCAAATTAGTGAAATTACTAAAACTACAATTTCATTATGTGGTCATATCTAATAGCTAAACTTATATTAGAAACCAGATCTTCGATTAAAATACACGAAACTTTGTTTACCTTTATTTTTAAATTGTTGAATTTGATGCAGCACAGCTCAAGTGATTTGATGTTCTACATTTTTAACGAATTCGAAAAGTTGTCTTTCAAGTGGGTTGTAATTTCTGAGTTTAAAGTTTTTCTCTTCTTGCTCAGTATCGGCTGAAGCGGTTTGAAATTTGTTTTCAATACTTTAGAATCTTTTTCATTTTAACAGTTCCTTTTCTTTTCAACAACAGACCCACTCAATGTGAAATTGTGAACATTTTCAATATTATAATATTTTTAGCTATTCATAATATTTGATTCTTACAGCTTTTCTACTGACTGATAAAATTTGTTTTTATTTATTTTATTGATTTATTTTGTTACAAACAAAACATGTATAAATATGCCCACCGTAGTAACAGGTGTCCGGTGGCAGAGTTAGGACTTTAAATTCAAATAACAAAAAGAATACAATAGAGACAAAATAATTTCAGTAACTATTATACAGAAGGAAAATGCAGATTTTATTACTTTAAAAATATTTTCCTCTAAGAACTGAACGTCATTTTGAAAACACTCTTGGATTTTGACTCCAGTATTCCGCGCCACTAGCTAGAGAGGTGTTGTCGGGGTACCAAACACGCGAACGATATTTTCATTAAATTCTCAGGTGAACGCGGGCTTTGTTACTTTAGATTTGAATTATAGTAGAAAATATGTCTAAGGGTAAAATCCAGCAACCTAGGTAGTGGGCAGCCAGGAGATGTCACCGAAATGGCTTATCAATTAGTTAGGGAAGAAATCACAAACAAAGGCCTTGGTCCTTTTGCAGTGTAAGGGGTAACATTATAGTGCTGAAAACATGCGTGTAAAATGTTGACAGGATGCCCTCTCAAACACGGGAAAAAAGAACTTGTAATCATGCGACGACATGTAACGATACACAAATAAGACTAGACAAAGAATATATTTACAAAAAATAGGCCAGTTTATTCCACTGCTTAATAAAGCACACCAACCCGTCTTTTTGGGACATTTGAACGGCTGTTAAAGTTTCCGGCGTAGGTAGGTTTAATACTGTCCTTTCAATAAAAAACACTACCTGTCTCAAAATCAAAGGATTCGCAAGGTTTTAGGGAATCTCGTCGTTACTTTTCCAGCGAATAGTGCGGAAATTGAGGTCAGAATCCAGGAGTGTGTCTGACTTACCGGACAACATTTAAACAAAAAAAAACACATACACTATGATTCAAAACCCGAATATCCCTTCTCTGTAATAATTAAAGAAATGATTTTATATTCTTTGTAGTTCTTTTGTTATTGAAATTTAAAATACGAAATCTGCCACCGGACATCCTGAATCCATACTAATATTATAAATGCGAAAGTAACTCAGTCTGTCTGTATATCTGTCTGTTAGTTTGTTGTTCTTTCACGCCTAAACGGCTAAACGGATTTTGATGAAATTTGGTATGGTGATAGATGGTAACCTGGAGACGGACATGGGCTATATATAATCACGCCACCGTACTTAGGGGGTAGGAAGTAGGCAGGGAACTAAATTTAGTAAGTGATTTCTTTCACGCCTAAACGGCTAAACGGATTTTGATGAAATTTGGTATGGTGATAGATGGTAACCTGGAGACAGACATAGGCCATATATAATCACGCCACCATAATTAGGGGGTAGGTAGCAGGTAGGCAGGGATCTGTATTTAGTTAGAGATTTTTAATCGTTTTTGTTGGGACTTTTTTATTGAACTAAGTGTTACATAGACAAAAGTAAGTAAGTAAGGATACAAATAATCACGCCCCTGTGCTTAGGGGGTAGGCAGTAGGCAGGGAACTCACTTTGATAAGTGTTTTTAACTGATTTTGATGGGACTTATTTTATTCAACTGAGTTCCACCAAGACACAGATTAAAGATATAAATAATCACTCCACCGTACTTAGGAGTAGCAGAAAACCGAATTAAGTTAGTATTTTAACTGATTTCGAGGGGACTCTTTTTTTATTCAACTCAGTGTTACCACGATACAAACTAAAGATATAAATAATGACGCCACCGTACTTAGGGGGTAGGCAGTAGGCAGGGATCTGAATTGAGTTTGTATTTGAACCGATTTTGATAGTACTTTTTTCAGTTTTTTTTCAGCTAGGGGGTAGGCAGGGAACAAAGAAAAAAGTGTTTGAACGGATTATGACGGAACGTGTTTTATTTAATTCTGTGTTACCTGAACTAACATAGAATACATTTCATCACGCTTCTTTTCTTGGGGGGACAGGCAGCCAGAATTAAGAGTGCAATGAAGTGCAGCACCTTATGTTGTTCAAATTTTGGCAACAATTCAACTCATAATGTGTGTTGTGTATTAATTATCTGTGAAACTATTATGCATGTGCAATGGAGTGATATAAGTTTCAGGATCGACGGGAGGAAAGGGAAGAGAAGCGACTGGAGCGAGTCATGGACGGGAGGAATGGATGGGAGGAATGAACAGACATGATGACTGTTTAGGGACGCGTGTGACGGGTAGGACAAGGGGAGCGTGTGGTAGGTAGGTGAGGAACGATGACGGGAGAAGGGGTTTGACCCTACTTTCACCATCCACCATCGTCACGTTTTCGGAACAGACCCACAAGACGCTGTAGATAATCATGGATAGACGAAGGAGAAAAAAAACTTCGCAGACGAAGTCGCGGGTAAAAGCTAGTATTATAAATAGGAGCTTGGAAAAGTTTTTCAAATCAAGCTTACTTTTTCAAAGGTTGTAGAAATTATACTAGAGAGATATTGGTATTACGAATAGGTTCCTAATTTACCTAATCTCACAACCATAAGGACGATCGCAATGATAAATCAAAACTTGCTCAATCTATCTATTCTATATACTTACATATAATAAAGTTGTAGCAAGTCGATGTCTGTATATGGGAAATAAATAAGGAAAATAAATTTAAGGTCTCTATGTGCTATAGAGTGCATATAAATGGTATAGAAACCAAAATTACCGTTTTAAGAATTTTTGTCTGTCTGTCTGTATATTTGGTCGACTGTCACGTAAAAACTAGTGCACCAGATCGAATACGATTTTTTCTGTTGTATTGCTGAAGGTATAACTTAGATTCTCGTGTTTATTTTTTTTCGAATTTCCATTCGGAAGTCAAGATATTAAAAAAAGTGTTGGTGATAAAAATAATGTTTTTGCTTCTGCATCCTATATGATACCGTATGAAAGAGGAGTAAATCCCGAGTTCGGAAATGTAGTCATGTAAATATTACACTAATACTAAACATAATTGTTTTATTGATTTTTGAATGCGCATAAAGTACCACTAGCGTCATCTATTTGGTTGTTTAGCTATAACAAGTGTTCCATGATTACGTTTTTTTTTTGTACGTCAACTACTGGACCAACTGGGACGAAAGTTAGCACACTTACCTATACCTACGTTCCAAAAGGCAATGTCGCCGGTGAAGTGTAGTAATCTCAGATAATATGTTCTTCGACTATGTCAAGAATGTTATATGTTAAAATTATAGATAAATAAAGACCTTTACAAATTGGAAAATTGATTATACCTACGTTGGACCCTGGAATTAAGACAATTTACACGGAAAAATACTCTATTTCCGCGAAAAACTCGTTAAATGCGGGAGACGGGCGGAAAGCAAGTAAATATAATTAATATTTCAAATAAAAATATTTCATTTCACTGAAATATAGGAAAAAGGTTCAGATCATTTCTGATATCGAAGCTTATCTATGAACACTAAAATAAAAATGATTCTCATGACAATGCAGATAGATTGATAAAACGACGACGGTGTCAAAACTGAAGGTGTAAAATCTAAACAAGTTATTTGAAAACTACAAAAACATCCAATCAATCCGTTGCAATACAGAATGATAAGATTCATCATACCGAGATCTATGACAGGCATTGAAAAAGTAAAAATAATAAGTTTTAATTTGCAATTGAAAAGATTTGTTTTTGTAGTGTAAAAAATTATGATGATTCTATTAATTTTTATTTTACTCTTGATAGTTATTCATTTATTCATGTGTCAATTTCTATCAAAATTTTATGTCTAGACATTCGTTCATGGTCCAGGATTGCTTAATGTTTACGCATCCAACTTCTTACATTCTATGATGCGATGGAGTAAGTCTTTGATTTGGATTTTGATCCCAAAAAACGAACACATTCACCCTAGCTAGAGCAAATTCAAAGAAGCCTTCAAAAAAAGTAGACCAAGTAACTAATTAAAAAAAAACAGTTTACTGGTTTATAGCTTTTGTTTTGGAGTTCACAGAGAAAGCAATAATTATCATTAAGTTGCTTACAACTTCTTTTTCAATACGTAATTGTGCAAACAAGGACTGTCCAACCCAAGTCGTCCCAAGTCTTGTAAAAATATACAGGCTCTGCTGTTTTGGAATGTTAAATATTATGATGATAATAACGATGATAATTATCATAAGACTAATTAATTTTTCTACTTAAATATAAAATTAAAGAAAAGAGTTTAAAGGACTCACCTAGTAAACGCCAAGGCTATTATTATAGGCACACTAAATCCGTCGGAGGTCCGAAACTTGTCTTTGGTATGTGTTGTTTTGTTTTGCACTTCTTCACTCCTGCTACAGTATGGTATGTAGCCTGTTTTGTATGCGGTGGTGTAATGTGATGTGGTGTGGTATGTAGTGGTGTCGCGCTCGAGTCCGTGTCCGGCTGGGCGGCGCGCGGTTGGCGGTTGCTGGCCCCGGAGTGATGGCGCGGGTTTTCCTCCGCCGCCGCGCTGCGCCCGCTTTCCCGCCGCCGCTGTGTGCGTGCGCGCCCTGTCGTCCGCGCGCGTCTGTGTGCGCACAGAGCGCTCTGATTGGTCGCCGCCGCTGCGTCACACAGCTCGAGAGCCTCTTCAGGTTTCAGGACCACTGCGACTCTTGCGAAAATCGTCTATATTTTCTTTGCTGTATGTTTTTTTAATGCAGACATGAGAATGAAAGTTTTTTTTATGAATACTAAGTAGAATATCAATAGAAAAATAAATAGCAAATACTTATAATATTTTTGTTTCCCTTTGAATTATTTGTTTCCAAAATTAACGATGGCTAATAGCGACCTTTGTTCGAACCCTAGCTAGGTACTCTTTAGTAGCGGCGGTAGAGATCATGAAACGAATTACAACACAATACTTTAAGTAACTCTATCCAGAGCAAAGAAAACGGCCCTTTCAGGGCAAAAAGCTGGACTCTTGTGTGACTGTCAGCCCTTTGCTAGTCCACAGGCTCCACGTGGGCTCTCAACTGCTCAGCTCAAACAAATAATAAAAATAGTTAGGTTGTTTTAATATCAAGCGAAACAACTAAATATAATCTTTTAACAAAACTGTTACTATGGTGTTGATGCTGTAGATGTTTGTGAGGCTAATATACTTCCATACATACATATAATCATGCGTTTATCCCTAATGGGGTAGACAGAGCGTAAACGACCTACACATAGGTCGTTCTGCCACGTCTAACAAGTTTTGGGGGTTATTCTAGATAGATCTGTATATTGCTATAGTGACAGGTTGTCAGCCCATCGCCTAAATTACAATACTGCATCCTTCAAATCCCTTAGCTGATTTTGCAGCATGCCCGAGAGGAAATGCAGCTGGCACATTCTGTGTTTTTCTAGCTCACACAGTCCAGCATGGAAGTTCTAATATACTTATGATCCGATAGGGATTAAAATCTCAAAATTTGATAGTGTTTTAAAATGTTTACTAACTGCCTTCGTGGTCTAGTGGTCAGAGCCATGGGATCACGATTCGGAGGTTCTGGGTTCGATACCCAGGGAACACAAAATTGATATTTCTCAATTTGTGAGATTTTCCCAAGTTTGGTTAGTACAATGTAGGCCGCATCACCAGATTGTCTGGGAGAAAAAAGATTCCATGCTTCAGAGAGCACGTTAAGCCGTCGGTCCCCGTCGCTGTATTTAAATGGCCTATCATAGGCTTATTAACTAGCCGTGCTATTAGGTGGTTTAAAAATACTCTTACACCAGGGTTCATCAACTAGTGGCCTCTCTGATGTTTGCTGTGCCCTTACACGGCGTCACTTGTACTTCTTCTTAATATGTAACAACTAGTTAACCTGTGGCTTTGCAAAAAATGAAATTAAATGAAATGTTTACGATGTTTCAGAAGTTAATTTTTTGATAAAATTATCTTTGCTTTTAAAAGCACTTATATTAAATTATCAATTTTCTTTTATCCTAGATTTTTTTTTTCGGATTCCTTTAAATTTTATCAATTCGACCCTTGACATTGGCAGCTAACATTTGTTTTTGTAGAGCTGAATATAATAAATAAATAAAACTTGACACTGGCTATGGCTGAATTGCTAATTTGCAGAAGACAATAAATTTAAAAGAATGCTATGAATTACAATTACAAACGAATCGATGAATCGTCTTTGAAAGTCTTTGGTAATCTTCTTCTTAACGAGTGGATTCTCGAGTCAAACGACACGATGAACCCTGGTGTCAGAGTTTTAAAACCGCCTAGTAGCACAGCTATTAGGCCTCTGACGTGGTAGAAGTAACAACCACTATCAAACACAGCGACCGAGACTGCCGGCTTAACGTGCTCTCCGAAGCACGGAATCCTTTTTCTTTTCGGACAATCAGGTGATTCAGCCAGCAATGTCCTAACCGAACTGGGGAAAACCTCACAAGGTGATAAATTGACAAATATCAACTTTGTGTTCCCCTATGGGAATCGAACCGTAAGCCCATGGCTCTGACCACTAGACCACGGGGGCAGTTAATTGGAGTATTTGGTAATTATAATAAAAGACAGAATTCACAAACATGTTAACTCTGAATGACCAAATAGTTGGCCGACGCGAATATGATGAATTAAGTTTACCAAACTTAACTTTAACTTCCATGCTGGCCTGGGAGCGAGAGAAAAACATAGAATGTGCCAGCTGCAGTTCCTCCCGGGTATGCTGTAAAAACCAGCTAAGGGATCCGAGGGATTCAGTGTATTGCAATTTAGGCGATGGGCTGACAACCTGTCACTACAGCAATATACCTACGAATATATCTTAAATAACCCTCAAAACTTTGTCAGACGTGGCGGAACGACCTTTGTTTTGGTCGTTTACGCTCTGGCTACCCTATTAGGGATAAAGGCGTGATTATATGTATGTATGTATGTATGTAAGTTTACCAAAGAACTCTGAATGTCTGCTCTCATTGCTATCGAGTTTTCGGTTAAATGCAACATTGATGTAAATGCAGGCTGTTGCCAGTTGATCCTTTGAACGTTTGCACTAATTGTCTGGATAATTAGCTGTTAGGCTGCGAGGGAGTTATACCCGCACGAGAGAATAAGAAGAATCCTTACTAGAAATGTAGTTTTCATAGAGAATTGTTTGTCAGGTGCAAGCTCTATGTCGCTCTTAACTTTGTTATAACGTTACTAAAGTTACCTGCCTTTAGTAAGTAGGCCTTACAAAATATGCATTTAGAGCGTATCTCTATAAAATCTACCTGCGTAGTGTAAAGGCACTTTGATGACTGTGAGAGAAATCGTAACTTTTCGGTTCGTCGTTTGTTGATCACTGTTTCGTCTTCATTTTGACTCATCAGATGCGGAAATGTCCGCATTACAGTTGGTTTGCAAGAGCTTCGCTCTTGTAAGCTTAGCTTGTTTGGATCGGAACAGAATCCAACTGTTTAGGAGCAGCCGTTAAGCATGATCTCCGCAGAGTGGTACTCCCCGCAAGGGGGTCCTTTCCCACGTGTATCCCTGTCAAGATAATGATATGATTAGTCTACCTTTGTACAAAACTTTCTTAAGCTTTACTTTATAAATAAACCAAGATGCCGTTAACTTGGAGACGGACATAGACATCTTATTCCTACGGGAATATGGATTTTATTTTTCAGCCATATCTCGATAAAGACGGAACATATTGACTGTGAGAGGGAATAACGTACTTAGAAGGCTACTTTTAACCGCGAGGAATATAACTCATTTAGCCGCGTATGAAACAAACCGCGAAGCGTAATGCTAGTTACCTATATTTTTTTAAACTAGTTGTGAAAACTTTTCAATTTTATTAACGTTGTATTATTTATAACATAGCATGTATAACTAATCCAGGTTGATCCTCGAATTTAGTGAAATACGTTAATGGTTGATGTTTAAAACTAATCGCTTTTACGATACCATCTTTGCAATAAAAATATCGATAAGGTGTTGGTAAAGCGTCTCTATCTTATCGATCGGCTTACTCCACGCATCGATCATTGGTCTAATTAGCCCGATGGTCGATACCTATCGAAGATCGCTCGTGAAATACACCTGTACTTCCCTTCAAGCTGAAAGCATAAACATGATAATCTCATAGCACTAAGAATTTCTTCTTCTTGCTATTTTCCCTAAAATTCTGCTTGGTTGTATAACGAAAGTTCGGCGTTGCTGTGAGTCACCAAATCATGTCCTACGTTAACAGTCTTTTCATCATATGCATGCAAAATCTTCCGAGATTTGGTTCATCTAAAAAAAAAATACTTTGCACCAGCACTATATTAAAATGCGGCAGGTTTTAAATAGAGGTGAAGATGAGGAAAACTCTAGTGAGTCGGATTACTTAGGAGTTAGGAGATTCCAACATAGAAATGGAATAAGGCTACGTCAACATTGACTAACATGTAACGTTTACAACTCGGGTGATGTATGTATAATTGTATTGTACACCTATATATAGTGCTATTAATAATAATCTTAGTCGACTACGCGTAGTCAATAAGACTGGGATGTATGCTTTTAGTCTGTCTGTTCATAATTCTGCATTTCAGGTAAGGTAGCGAGCCCCAAAACCCTAATAAAATTGTAAATATAAAAAAAAAAACCCTATTAAACAAAAAACAGGAATAAATTTGGGGAAATGTTATTTTTCTTCTGTAAATTTATAAAACCCTATCTTATAGTAGGATTTTTTTTGGGTATTCAATTAGGTTACAATCCCTCCTTGGGGCTACAAACAAACATATAAAATTGTGCCTATTTAATTCGGACTCATCTGCGGTTGAGATAGCCATCACGTATCATAGTAAGAAGAAGGATTTTCTACTAGTAATCATATGTATGAGGTGCGCGGGTTTTCACTTATCGTTCATTTCCTCTAGTTTTGCTGTTGAAGGGACTTCACATAAATACAACAATGACTGGGCTCAGGCGATGCGCGCGCGTACAGTGATCTAAGCTCAAGCCCTGTTAGTTCCGGCTAGCGGCTCTAGGTTTGGAGCTCACTCACACACACACACTCGCCAAATACAGACTTCGGCAAACCGTGAGTCAGCCTCAGCCTGCGCCTGCGCCGATAGCGACGTAAGACATGTGTCATCACTGTATGACCTACAGGATGAAAGTGCACTATTCGCCATAAACGCACCACACCTCTTTACAATTAGTTCCGTGTGCTTGGCCTTCGTCAATAGATACTTTGGTTGAAGTGATGAATTTAGAACTACATTTGTTTTCAAATGACTGAAAATTGCTTCTGTTCTTTGACCTAGGTTCCAATGTTCTAAGTAGGTTTTTGATTTCTTCTCAGTAACTAATCTATATTAAGCTCAAATCATGATTAGAATGTGATTACTTTGGATAAAAGTTAATGTTTTTAGCAAAGTATCAGATTAGATAGCAAACTGCGATATTAACTTTCGTTTTAATGACAGAAGCACGGCGTTATTAGATATGCTCAAAATAACAAAATTAACTCGTTTTGAAAGCAAATTTTTTTTTTCTGAAGTTTTATTTAATTATCCTATATACAGCAGTTTTTAAGATCTTTAAAGTTCTGGGAACATAATAATTGATAAAGAATATGTGACGTGAAAAATAAGCCTCATAAAAACATCTACCTACATGCCTACTATAAAATATACCTGGAAAATAAGTCATGAAATCCAATAAATTGTAGTCATTGGAACGTTGCGGAGTACAGTTATAAACAAGCTTGTCTTATCAGCACACTTGATACTTGATGCGATAAATATTTCAGAGCTCGTCGATATCCACTTGCCAAATGATTCATCGATACAAGGAGATCGCAAAACATTCAAGGAGATCGGTGAAACAAGGATTTACTGCACCCACACATTGGCAACCCGTGATCATCAGAGAACAATAGAGAAGTAAATTTTTCTCACCCCAGCATGAAGAACTTATTTCTGGGCAGAGTCAGACGCTGATTTTCAGTTGCGCCTTAATCAAAAACATTTGACTCAGGTAGACATTTACATGATGAGTAACAAACAGTTGCAGCAGTCACTACGTTTATATGTAAAAGCGACACCACTTCTTTTACCTATGGAAGAAAATTTCATGTGTAATAAAAATATAACTGCATTAAAATTAATAATCTAAACTATGGGGATACTCCTGAAAACTGCGCAAGCGCCGGATAAAGATTTTCTTACGGACTAAACGGCGACTTATCGTCAATCACTACATAGTATTAAAAAAAGTCGCTTTCTCTGTCCCTATATCCCCATGTATCCTTAGATCTTTAAAACTACGCAACGGATTTTGATGCGGTTTCTTTTAATGGATAGAATTATTTATGAGGAAGGTTTATATGTATAATACATGCAGAATTTAGTAGAGAAATACTGATGATTTCCGTGCGAAGCCGGGGCGGGTCGCTAGTTTGTAATAAAATCTCTGTTTGAGATTAGTTTACGCTCTACATTTTCATGATTGAGTTTTACAGAAACATCAACCTTCGAAAAGGGAACAGGCTACAAAAATGTGGGATTATATTTGTGCTATCTAGATGTTTCATGGCATGTGAAACAGGTCACATTGAAGATGTCTGTTCGATTGTCAGCTGTCATTTATTTAGCGAGTTGGGACGTGAAGAGGCTGTCGCTTATCTCGGAGACACCTCGAGACAGTGACAGCTCGTCAATTGATAACCACACGCTCCCACCATATACAGAAACACACTAGCGATTGATCGGGGTCTATTCCTGACTTGATGACAGATGGAATATATTTGCAGTCTTTAGTTTATTATACGTTATGAAATGTTTGGTGGAGAATCTTGTAAGCTGGTCGGATGTGAGGCAATAGGCGCGCTGTGTGCTCTCCTTATCTCGTTATCACGGGATCCCCCTTCCCCCTCGACCGCTGGGTACACACCCGCGCCCCCTCGACTGCTGACATCGGGCTCACATTTGCTCGGTGCCATCGGTTCACTTCTATCCGACACAGAGAAGCAAAGAAGGTTAAGTTTCACTTGTAAATGACTTCATTACCAAATGACATGCAGCTTTGCTCGGCAGTCACGTATCAGAGATTATCGCAACTGTTTTTACTTCTTTATCAGATCCAAATACGATTGCTACAGCTACTATCTGAATTACTTAAATAGACTTGAGGGAATAATTTGGATGATTAAGATAACACTATTTGAATTCAGTACCTACAGCAGTTTTTTTTGTAAAGAACAGTTTAATTTTTAGGCTCTTTAGAAGACTCCTTGTCTTTATTGGTACAAATTTTTGTCCTCTTTTATATTTGCGTAGTCACCTTTGTGACAATTACTTTATGATGAGGAAAGTAAGTTTTGTTTTCAGGGGTAAAGTGAAGGGGTCATCCAGCCACCTGCGCCCGCGTCGCTCCCGGCTCGGGGTCAACGACCTGCAGACACACCACCTCGATATCGGGCTTCCTTCAGATATGCAAAACGTTATCTCGTTTATCTTAACTAGGCGCTAATGTGCGGGCGCTGGGTTATCTTAGGGTGTTGATAATCGTATCTAACAGATACTGTATCTAGTAACAGCTGTAGAGGCTGCATTGCTTCAGTGACTGTTCCTCGCTCCACGCACCCGCCAGCTCCCGCCTGCATTGTCCTGGTTTAACTAGGTACCACTCCACCACCGCCTGCACCTCTAATCTACAACTTTACAGCACTCATAAACGGAGACGAGCAAATTTGTTCAAGTGTGTGCATGTGTGTGTTTATGAAGTACCTTCAAGTGGATTAGTTAGGGAGTGTTATATTGGTGTTGTTTTGAAGAACTTGTCATATCTACCTACTTATTCTTTGTTCAAAGATTGCATTAGTTTATAAATAACTTAGATTTTCAACTTATTTCTTTAGGTAAGTAAAAATGAGGGCAGCTACAGTGTAATATTTGAATATTGTTACTGCATGCCATGGAAGTCATGATGGAGGATGTGGTGTGGTGCTGTGGTGCGCGGCGCGGAGTGGCGTCGGGGAGTGTTCGCGAGTGACGCGATAACCAGAGCAAACAGCGCACGGACAAATATTTACAGGAGCGCCCCCCCCCCTCCCTCCCCGACCCCGCAGCCCCGCTCGCCTGCTGGCTCATATCGCACCACAACCCTGATACTGACGATTAGATCAGATAGAAGAACACTCGATCGCAGGAGCTGGTATCTCGGAAGATACACTATCAGGGTAGAAGTTAACATATCGCAGCCCCGGTGGAGCAGTCCCCGTGGTGCTGCAGCGGTGCGTGCGCGCATCTCCCGCGGTAACGCGCGGTCGCCGCCCGGTCGACGCGCGAGTCACGCACGATGCATTATCTAATCCCGGGATCTGATATCGACACATCGACGGATTATTGATGGGCGCCGCTCGACCTCTTCGTGATCTTATCAGTTGTTTTTTTGTTGGATATTTTCCGTGAAGTTGCGGGGGTGCAGGGGGGGGGGGCGCGGGGCGGGCGTGATAAGCCGCCATATTGTTTCAGCCCCGCCCGCCCCTCGACGCACGCACACACGCGCATCCCCCGCGTGTGTTATTGGATCACGTATACCTGTGTACACATCATCAATATTAATGCGGATGACAATATGAATCTACAATGTGGATGTCGATATAGTGCTTATTAGGTAGGTTGATGTTTAACCTTCAATTTATCTTTGGATTTAAGTAGGTACCACCTGAAGACTACTCACGTCGTTTGTATTTTCCCTGTCTTACTTACATAATCAGTAATCAAATTATTGATGCCTACAGCACAGAAGTTGCATATTCTTTCAAATATCTTCTTGCGATTTTGTGAAATACTATAAATACGTGTTTAACATTTCAGTTATAGATCCTAACTACCATACCAGCAGTAAAAATTCAAAAGTTCTATATCTACCTCTATGAATCATATGATTTTTATCAAATTCTAAGTACTCTACATCCCTTATCGGCACGGAATCAGTCATTTTCACGAGTGTTTAGTCAACCCGTGTTCACCTCTTACTATAATTAGTACCAAGGTATCAGGTTATCAGCCATTGCTACTTCAAAAGGAATTCTATTTTTTTCCTTTCCAGGCACATATACAGATATTAGAATAATGATTACATACATACATACATATAATCACGCCTTTATCCCTTATGGGGTAGGCAGAGCGTAAACGACCTAAACAAAGGTCGTTCCGCCACGTCTGACAAAGTTTTGAGGGTTATTCAAGATGGATTTGTATTTTGTACGTATATTGCTGTAGTGACATGTTGTCAGCCCATCTCCTAAATTGCAATATACTGAAACCCTCAGATCCCTTAGCTGGTTTTTACAGCATGCCCGGGAGGAAATGCAGCTGGCACATTCTATGTTTTTCTCTCGCTCCCAGTCCAGCATGGAAGAAATAATGATTACTTATTAGGAAAAGTAAAAAAGTTAACGTTTTATACGCGTCGGGTCGGGAAAGCGCTGTATTTAAATTTCCATAGGTTTGATTATATCTAAGACTAAAAATAGTCTTAGATATAATCAAACCTACTTCCTTTGATACTTTTGCAAGTAAAGTTTTGCACAATTAACAACATCTTATGCTTTCTTGTTTACCGCAGGTATATTATTCACCGCTGTTTCTCGTTTTCCATACTCGTTTGTCTTCAATGCTGGCCTAGGAGCGAGAGAAAAACATAGAATGTGCCAGCTGCATTTCCTCCCGGGCATGCTGTAAACACCAGATAAGGGATCCGAGGGTTTCTGTATATTAAATTTAGGCGATAGGTTGACAACATGTCACTACAGCAATATTCCTTAAATAACTAAATAATCTATCTTAAATGACCTTCAAAACTTTGTCAGACGTGGTGGAATGACCTTTGTTTGGGTCGTTTACACTCTGCCTACCCCTTTAAGGATAAAGATGTGATTATATGTATGTATGTTTCTCGTTTGAATAAAACTACGGATTTAAGTTCCGGCGGTCTCTGTTAATATACATATTAAGCGCCTGAAGATTGAGTTTCATAAATAAATTAATATTATTGATGTTCTGTTGAAAATAAGCTAGTCCACAAGTTTACCTAGCTGATTAACACGTTCACGGACAGTAAGTCACCCCTTGTGGACACGAAAATTTTGTATGAAGAATTGGTGACTGCTATAGAAGCGTCGTCATGTAGAATGTCATGTTGCCTATGAAATGTGACACTATATGCTATGACAGGTGAGTGCTATAGCAGCTACGTCACATTGTAAGTATATTTAGGGGTAGTATATGACACAACCACTATAGCAGGCAACTTCTATAGCAGCTCCGTCACATTGTCAGCTTACTTAAGGATAGTATAGGACACAACTGCTAGCAGTTTACATATTCTTTGTTTTCAATTGAATTTCTGTAAATGTTTTGTACATAAATGAAACCTCGACATCACTTTTGTTTATTAATGTTTTGGTACAACAAAATTATCATTCTAAGTAATAATTAAATAGGTAGTCGAACAAATAATCACAGTTGTGGCACATATGACACTATTATAGCAGCTAATTATGAGATTCATTTTATCATCCGTTTCATCGCGTGGCTGTGTAGGGGCCATCTCATCGCGTGGCTGAGTAGGAGCAGTGTCATCGCGTGGCTGTGTAGGGGCCGTCTCATCGCGTGGCTGAGTAGGAGCAGTGTCATCGCGTGGCTGTGTAGGGGCCGTCTCATCGCGTGGCTGAGTAGGAGCAGTGTCATCGCGTGGCTGTGTAGGGGCTGTCTCATCGCGTGGCTGAGTAGGAGCAGTGTCATCGCGTGGCTGTGTAGGGGCCATCTCATCGCGTGGCTGAGTAGGAGCAGTGTCATCGCGTGGCTGTGTAGGGGCCGTCTCATCGCGTGGCTGAGTAGGAGCAGTGTCATCGCGTGGCTGTGTAGGGGCTGTCTCATCGCGTGGCTGAGTAGGAGCAGTGTCATCGCGTGGCTGTGTAGGGGCCGTCTCATCGCGTGGCTGAGTAGGAGCAGTGTCATCGCGTGGCTGTGTAGGGGCCGTCTCATCGCGTGGCTGAGTAGGAGCAGTGTCATCGCGTGGCTGTGTAGGGGCCGTCTCATCGCGTGGCTGAGTAGGAGCAGTGTCATCGCGTGGCTGTGTAGGGGCCGTCTCATCGCGTGGCTGTGTAGGAGCAGTGTCGTCGCGTGGCTGTGTAGGGGCCGTCTCATCGCGTGGCTGAGTAGGGGCCGTCTCATCGCGTGGCTGTGTAGGGGCCGTCTCATCGCGTGGCTGAGTAGGGGCCGTCTCATCGCGTGGCTGAGTAGGGGCCGTCTCATCGCGTGGCTGTGTAGGGGCCGTCTCATCGCGTGGCTGTGTAGGGGCCGTCTCATCGCGTCGCTGTGTAGAGGCCGTCTCATCGCGTGGCTGTGTAGGAGCAGTGTCGTCGCGTGGCTGTATAGGGGCCGTCTCATCGCGTGGCTGTGTAGGAGCAGTGTCGTCGCGTGGCTGTGTAGGAGCAGTGTCGTCGCGTGGCTGTGTAGGGGCCGTCTCATCGCGTGGCTGAGTAGGGGCCGTCTCATCGCGTGGCTGTGTAGGGGCCGTCTCATCGCGTGGCTGAGTAGGGGCCGTCTCATCGCGTGGCTGTGTAGGGGCCGTGTCATCGCGTGGCTGTGTAGGGGCCGTCTCATCGCGTCGCTGTGTAGGGGCCGTCTCATCGCGTGGCTGTGTAGGGGCCGTCTCATCGCGTGGCTGTGTATGGGCCGTCTCATCGCGTCGCTGTGTAGGGGCCGTCTCATCGCGTGGCTGTGTATGGGCCGTCTCATCGCGTCGCTGTGTATGGGCCGTCTCATCGCGTGGCTGTGTATGGGCCGTCTCATCGCGTGGCTGTGTATGGGCCGTCTCATCGCGTCGCTGTGTAGGGGCCGTCTCATCGCGTGGCTGTGTATGGGCCGTCTCATCGCGTGGCTGTGTATGGGCCGTCTCATCGCGTGGCTGTGTAGGGGCCGTCTCATCGCGTGGCTGTGTAGGGGCCGTCTCATCGCGTGGCTGTGTAGGGGCCGTCTCATCGCGTGGCTGTGTATGGGCCGTCTCATCGCGTGGCTGTGTAGGGGCCGTCTCATCGCGTGGCTGTGTAGGGGCCGTCTTATTGCGTGGCTGTGTAGGGACCGTCTCATCGCGTGGCTGTGTAGGGGCCGTCTCATCGCAAGGCTGAGTAGGAGCAGTGTCATCGCGTGGCTCATCTTGCAGATGTGAAGGCGCAGGCTTATCGTGTGGTTTTAAAAGTGAGGGGCTCGAACATTTTTGCATTGGTGATTGTTGAGGTTGTGAAGGCGCAGGCTTATCACGTGGAAGCGAAGCAAAAGAACATTCTTGCGGCGAAGAAGGTACAAATGAATAGATATCAACAGAAGATTTTATATTGCGGTCTTTTATTTGACTTGATGCCTGTCTGCTTGAAACATCAGACTCGGTACACGATTCTTCATGCTCACTAGGCTCGTAATCACAGTCCGAACCATACTCTCCTTCATTGTCAGAATAAGGATCTTGGACAGAATCATCCGTACCTTGATCATCCGATACTTGCTGTTCTTGCTCGTCGGCCGAATATTCCGATTCCTGGATGCTAGACTGTTCTCCCGATGATCCCTCTGATACTTCGTCGAGCAACTTCTTTAATGTTGCTTTATCGCCGACATTGACCGCGAGCTTGGGGCGTTTTTTTGGAGGCATCTGGAACAAAACTCACTAAATAAATGTATGTTTACAAGTATTTGAATAAAAAAAATTGTTACTTTTCGTATCTTGCTTACATGCTCAATTTACGTGTTTATAGGTTAGCATACAACATTTCAGTAGAACTAAACAAGTAATAGTTGTTTACTTTTGATATAAAACCATAAAATACAACTGCAAATAACAGAAAGCATTACTTACGATCACCGTAAATTTGAACCAAATGGCGTCTGCGCGCGAAAATCACTCAACTTGCACGTATCCGCTCTCCGGCGCACTCGCCGCGTGACTGAACAAATTTGTATAGACACACGAGCGCTATAGCAGATGTGTGCGTGTGAGACGGATACAGGGGTCGGGGGGACATTAAACTTTGAATGTGTGTAAAAATCGTCTTATTGGACAGTTAGAGCCTCCTGATTCAATAGAATGTGACAGTAAAGCACGCTCTCTTAAAATTAGTATGGGGTGACGAATGCGTAAGCAGGTTTGCTACGTAAAAAGCAAAGTCCTACGCCCGCTATAGCAGGGGTGACGCAATTAATTTGGAAAAATCGCCATCTATTGCAGGTCTGTCCGTGAACGTGTTAATTAGATATCAATGCAGGCAGGAGTTTTGTTTTACAAGCTGTTAATTTTAAAGCCAAGCCCCATTAGGACCATTTTGGTATCCAGGTTTTCGAAAGGTAGGTAGGTACATACTCTTCCCATTTTCATGATCATTTAATAGGTAAATGACCAATCATTGAATGGTAAATACCCTCTCATTTCTATATATCTAAATTAGTTAACTATCTACATATCTTGCATTCAAATAAGTGAAGTGACTTCCACATCTGCATTAAGAATAAACTGTTTTTATTTATGTAAATTATATCCATGCTGGACTGGGAGCGAGAGATAAACATAGAATGCGCCACCTGCATTTCCTCCCAGGCATGCTGTACAAATCAGCTAAGGGCTCCGAGGGTTTCTGTATATTGCAATTTAGGCGATGGGCTGACAACCTGTCACTACAGCAATATACTTACATACATAACATAAAAATACTTTATTGCACGTAAGAATACAAATCACACAACACAACAGATAACAACAAAAAACAAGTACAGGCGGCCTTATTGCTAAGGTAGCAATTTTTTCCAGGCAACTTTTGGGTGAAAGAAAAATACGTAGCGGTAAGCGGGATAGTGCAAACCTAGTAAGATATATCCTAAATACATTACATTACATATAATACATAAACTAGGTACAAGCTACTACATAGATATTGTAAAATAAACTAATACATAAACTAATGGAAGATAGGATAATGCAAACTACAATCAGAATTAGACGAAGGAAATGGCAGCAACAGCACAGGATAAAAGTGAAGGAAAACTAATGATCAGATAGTAATTTCTTCCAAGTAATGTTTTTTTTTCTTCCATGCTGGACTGGGAGAGATAGAAAAACATAGAATGTTCCAGCTGCCCTTCCTCCCGGGCATGCTGTTGAAGTCAGCAAAAGGGACTCGAGGGTTACAGTGTATTGTAATTTAGGCGATGGGCTGACAACCTGTCACTAAAGCAATACATATTACAATCTAAAATTGCCCTCAATTTTTGTCAGACGTGGCGAAAGCGCCATTTAAGAGGCGTTAAACGCTCTGCCTACCCCGTAAGGGATAAAGGCGTGATTTATGGATTTATGTATGTAATGTTTTATAATTCGGCTCTTAAAGGTCTCAAGAGGCGGTGCACGTCGAATGTCTTCGGGCAATTCATTCCACAGCTTGATCGCTCGCACTGTGAAAGACTTTGCGTAGAAGTCAGTCTTGTGAGAAGGCAGGTTAAGCGTCACTTTTGAGCTGATCATCAAACATAACGCCCAGGTTTTTGACTTTGCGGCTGTAGGTAATTCGAGTTCCATCAAACATGATCTGGGGTAACAAGTCATGCTTAATCCGTGCAATGTACCAATGGCTACCAATTATGATGGTTTGTGTTTTGGCAGGATTGACTTCTAAGCCAAAGGAACGACTCCACTCAGCAATACTAACGAGGTCTCTGTTGGTAGTCTCAATAGCGACTGAGAGATCAGAAAGTACCTACAAATCTATTATAAATAACCCTCAAAACTTTGTCGGACTTGGCGGATCGACCTTTGTTTAAGTCGTTTACGCTCTGCCTACCCCATTAGATTAAAGGAACCCCATTAGGGATAAAGGCGTGATTATATGTATGTATGTAAATTTTATCCAATCAAAAACATTCTAGGTGTGTAAAGTTTCTGCTAAACCTAGCGGTCCTTCAGCCGGATAAAGTAGTGAGATGACGCTCTTTGACGGACATTTATTCACTGATCTCTGTAGTCTCTATATTTATTTATTTATTTATTGATATATTTACAGTTAAACCACAACGGTGACTTGGCAATTTCTAATTCTAGTTATTTTTTGTAGTTTAATCTTTATTTTAGTTAGATATATTCGAACATAATATGAAAAAACTCTACCTTTAGAAACCTGTTCAGGAGTAAGGGACAGCGTACCATAAACTGATAAGGGTTGCTTAGATGCTTAGTCAAAGAAACTGAAAATCTTACATACATACATACATAAAATCACGCCTTTATCCCTTACGGGTTAGGCAGAGCGTAAAACGCCTCCTAAAAGGCGCTTTCGCCACGTCTGACATAAATTAAGGGCAATTTAGATTGTAATGTGTATTGCTGTAGTGACAGGTTGTCAGCCCATCGCCTAAATTACAGTACACTGTAACCCTCGAATCCCTTTTGCTGACTTCTACAGCTTGCCCGGGAGGAAGGGCAACTGGAACATTCTATGTTTTTCTTTCTCTCCCAGTCCAGTATGGAAAATCTTACATTTTGAAATTGGAATAAAATAAATTTGACGACCAACTCTACACCTGTATCGAAAACCGTGAAAATTTGTAATCTTGTTATTTGTGAAAATAAAACTAATTTAAATCTAATGAGCAATTAAGTGTACTGCAGTGCTTCCAGCGAACTACCTAATTATAACTTTTTTACATGAATAATTTCAGTGCACATAGAACTTTGAACATTGATCTTGGATCACTTGAGATTACCTGTTTGATAACCATGATAAGCAATCATAATTATTTATTTATAAATCAAGAAATGTGTGATAGAGTAGAGGTACATATCAGCACTAGATATCAGTAGGTACATGAAAATAACTTCTGCGTCTATTGTAGGAAAGTATTAAAATAAAACAAGGAGAATAGCGTTTAACCACTTTTATTCGAGATGTACTTCTCATTGCATAGGTAGTTTATTGTTACAATATTGTAATGTTCGCGCGTGAGTGTTCAGTCGCTTGCGCACGCGCAGCGACGCGGCATTCCCGGGCATTCGGTGAAATTCCGTGTATTTCACTATCGAGCGTCGCTCCACGGGCAGAAGTCACGTCTCGCCGCCGCGTGGCGCAACCGACACGAACGCACCCACCGCGCACCGACCGACAGAACCGTACACACAATCACGTTACTAAACTAACACTTTAATTCTCGACTATTCTGAATTGTGACATATAATAATTATGGCGTAATCAGTTTCACATCTAGTCTATATGTAACCAAAGACGGAGATTCATGTTTACGCAGATAAGTTGCATTATAAGAGAAACTAAATATATTCATTTTAAATAAGTAATATGCTTCCACTCTCTACGTGCTCTTATTACAATATAAATAACACAAACTCTACATTAAAATATATTTGGCGTCATTTCATCAATAATATTAAAATATGTTTTACTCCAATGTACATCCTACCTCAAACGATAATGAGCAACTTTATCTAAACAAAGTTAAATATAGTAGAGTTCATGTATACCAGGTGTAAGGGACAGCGTCCCGCTAACTGATAGGGGTTGCTCAGTCAACGACACTGAACAACTATCAGAAGGTTTTTTTAGGAAGTGAAAAAAATATATTGGCTTTTCCATATAAAGTGTTTGATCGAGGTGAACATTTTGTATGGAAAAGCCAATTTTTGTTTTCCTGGAGAAGAAGTTGTTCAGTGTCGTTGACTGAGCAACTCCTATCAGTTTCCGCGACGCTTTTATACATTTCTTACACCCTGTATACGAATAGGAGTTAAATCCGTTGCGACTATAAAATATTTAACACTTTAACAAACAAGTACAAACATACAAGATAATAGAGACCACAATTTATTATTTGAGAGTCATAACCCCCCCCCCCACCTCGACTTACACATAGAGCAAGGTCTCACGCGCATTTACAGCGAGGCTTTATGCGCACAACACAAACATCCGAGCAGGTCGTCTGTAGTAAGTTCAAAAATTTACGCTAATTTAGTTATAGCTTATTATTAGCCCAGATTGATAGATGTTAACATACAGATAACGTAATTATATTTACAAAGCCGAGGCGGGCAATGACGAAAGTAAATATAATAATAAAATTAAATGTAACTTATAATTCGGTTTATAGAGAAGTTGAGAGAGAGTCTCAGATCTACTGGCAACAATGTCATAATGAGCCAACCTCGCTCATACAACAGTATTGACTTACATCCTGGAATGCGTCAGCAAGTCATGGAGTCTTACACTAATAAACATATACTCGTAAACATATAACACACACAAACTTAGTAGTTTGTAACTCGATGTCAGTCGACTTGAACACGAACAGCCTCTACCAATTTAGGTACCTATTAATAAACTTAACAAAGTACTGAGCCTATCTAAATGCAAGAAGTTTAAACAAATTTATATCAGATCGAATAAAAGATAAACCTTACAATAGGTAATAGGTATTCGGAAAGACCCAGTACAAGATCTATGTAGGAATGCAACACGTTAGGAATGTAGCGCAGTCTCATAGTGAACAGTACTAACATTTGGTAACGAACTTGCGCGCGCGCAGCATACTGCCACCTACCACGTCTCGGGTATTAAGATGTTAAAGTAATTATTTGATCAATATATTTTTATTATGGTTATAAATATCTGTTAGCCATCGACATAGGCAGTAGCAGGCGGCAGCGCGCGGACATCGTTCAAATTCTACATATTTGGTCAACTAGCAACGACTCTTTGGTCGGACTCGCACACTTATCTAATTAAATATCTAGCCTTACATAACTGAGATTCTATATATTATTCCGTGATCGTCGTCGCGATCCGCAAATTATGCGGTTACGACATACGTACGTATTACAACATACAAATAAATTTTAATATTTTACATTATAAATTCTATGTATCAAAATTATTATGACGATTCAAACACACATGTACTCATATTGTCTTACAGTCTGTGCTGTAACAATGCTTTCTATCGAACATGGAACACAGAGGTTTTAATTGTGAAATCCGTTTATGGTAGTCCCCCGGCGATAGTGATGCGTCTGATCGCGATCTGGGATACCGGCGAGGGGCGGCAGGGCGGCAG
Source organism: Scrobipalpa costella (assembly GCA_949820665.1). Classification (NCBI taxonomy): domain Eukaryota; kingdom Metazoa; phylum Arthropoda; class Insecta; order Lepidoptera; family Gelechiidae; genus Scrobipalpa; species Scrobipalpa costella. The sequence goes on from OX463297.1 coordinate 25,861,335, forward strand.
GGCGGCGGGGTGGCGGGGGGCGCGCTCAGCTGCCCAAGGAGACGACGGTGGGGCGGTCGAGCCGCTCGGCGGGCTGCTCGGCGCGCCGGTACTCGTCCCCGTACACGTGCGCGTGCTGGTGCGCGTGCTGGTGCGCGTGCGCGGGCGGCGGCATGTCCTCCAGCTTGAGCGTGTACGGCGCGCTGAAGTAGCCGAGCGACGCGCGCGCCGTCTCGCTCACACTCACGCCGCTCTCCTCCACTGGAAACATCAACACACCTGATCAGACCAACAGTCAATACTCCATCCAGCTGTATTATACAAGAGGATATCTGTTACGTAGTGTACTCACTCTCCAGTTTGGGCATCTTGGCCGGCGTCGCCCCGTGCGCGCTGTGCGTACTGTGCGCGCTGTGCGAGCTGTGCGTACTGCTCTTGCTGATGTTTCGCTCCGACTTCATACTGCTCTTCGGTTTCCGTTTCCGCGTCTGGAAATCACAGCAAACATTCTTTTAATAAACCTAGGTCTTTTAACAGTACAAAAAAAATATCGTAACTTGTTTTTTTTTTATGCGGCAGTATTTATTGGAAATAGAACCTTCGCTACTCAATCATCCCACCTTTCACCAACATCCGTAGGTACTTCAGTTCTAAAGATGAGATTGTGCCAGCCAATAACAAATCAGAAGAGAATCTCCAACGATCTTAAAAACAAGCAACTTGTGGCAATTCCTACCTGTATGGAGTCTTTCTTCATGGCCATCGGCCGCGGTATGCTGTGCAGCTTGTAGTAGAGGCCGCACGCGTTGCAGACGGTCTCGCCGTGCGCGTTGCGGCGCCACAGCGACGTCGTCGTGGTCTGGCAGTTGGTGCAGCACATGCCCGGCTTGCGCGCGCCCAACTGCGCGACAGAGAGGATGCTCAGCCAGGGTACGGAGAGAGCGAGCCAACAGAACAACACGATTCAAATACTTCACTGCATAACGTTACGTTTTCTTACAAAACGATTCAAGTTGTTGCAGTTAAGAGAATTGTCTGTTCGTTGACTCACTCAGAATTCAAGATGCATGCATTATCATAATAATGAAATCTAACCGTAAATTAATTTACTTTGCTACGGCGTAGCAGTAATTTTGTAGCTACCTTGTTGTGTCAGACAATTCGCATCCCACAATAAAACGTCGTAGACTTTTACTACGCCTCTGCTACGCCGTAATATTTGCATTTACGTAAGCCATTTTGTTAAAAAAAAAAATACTTTAAAATATATTCTTTTATTCATGACATTCAATAACAAGTAGGTAAGGTAGGACCTCAATAAAATTAAAAGTCATACAAGCGAGAATTTAATTTCGCCGGGTACAAAATACAAAAATTCATCTCATGTGAATCTTTTGATTTGTATTTATGTTTTTGTTAACAAACAACGTCTTTAATGGCTTTCATAAATAGTGACTCGAACTTGATGGTATAAGCTTTTATTTTTAGTCTTGGTATGCCAACAGTTAGTTTTTGAGAGATGCACTTAGTTAGTAGTTTTGATTGTTAGCGCGCGGGTAATTTTGAAAAGCGATGAGGGTAAGCGAGCGGGATGTTGATTTGATGAGGGGCGTGTCGGGCATCGCGACGCCGGGGAGGGGTCGGGGGAGGGTGGGGGCGGGACGTACCCCTTTCTTCGATTTGTAGTCGGTTAGCGCGGAGTGCGCGGGGTGCGCGGAGTGCGCGGGGTGCGGGGAGGGCGGCGGCAGCGCGTGCGACGCCGCGAGCCCGTTATACGTCATGAAGCCCTTGAAGAAATCCGCGCCCGGCGGCGCCCCCTCGGCGGCCACTGCAACAACAACACGTGACGCTAGAGTCAGCCAGCTATAGGGGCCTCGGGCCGGCGCTCGGCGGGCGCGGATCTCGGGCGCGCGCGCGCGTGCGGCGGGTGGCAGGTGGCGGGTGGCCAGTGGCGGGTGGCGGGTGGTAAGGTTGCGTACGTCATGTGTGGCGGCGATGGCGTGCGCGGCGTGCCGCTGACGTACCAGCCGCCGCGGCTGCTTGAGCGGCCGGTTCATGCCGTTCATCTTGTTGTAGAGGCCGCACGCGTTGCACAGGTAGTGGCCGGTGCCGTCCCGGCGCCACAGCGGCGTGTGGATCGCGCCGCAGTTCACGCACTCGCGCCCCTCCGTGAAAAACTCCGCCATCTCCACTGCGCACACACACACCCACATCCCGTCAGCACCGTCAGCACCGACAGCACCGACAGCACCGACAGCACCGCCGAGCGACGGCGAACACACACACAATTATACAGTAAACAACAATTTTGGATAAGATATGTCTACTGCTGGGTATAGCCCTCTTCTCTCACACAGCAGCACATTGCAACATTGACGTAAGTAAGAACGTTTACGACAAACCCTGTCAAAAATATATAAGAACAAGTTCAATGCATACTTGTTAAACCAGAAAACAAGAGGAATCTTGAAACACAAATCAGCGATAAATGATATGATAGCTATGTAAATGCTAAAAAATGATTTTTTTTTAAATAACAATATATCCTATCTGCACGCAGTGTTCCTACTGTACGGACCATCTTACTTTTAGTTCATAACTATAAATACGTCTTTTCTGAATTTATATTTTTAATACAAATAAGTACCTATACTATATTTATGTTCGAATGAGGATAATAAACACTGGTTGGTCTCGGCTCTCGGTGCACAGCATAACTCTTGTTATGATTTACTGGCAGTCGCGGTCCAAGGTTGCGGTCACACTTCCTGTAACGCTAAACTCAGCAAAGCACCACGACTGTTATTAATATAAGTTTAATGTTACAGCCATCTTTATGAGAACAATCATTTTAAGTAGTCGGTGCGATCAGAGGATGAACAATACTTATTTCATCCGGTGGACAATAGTTATTTCAAACTAAATTGAGCTTCAAAATGGCAACTTTACATCACCATTAGATTAGGATAAGATACTCTTTGCTAAAAGTTAAGAATATCTACGACTAGGCAGCCGAACGGTTAAGGACTGTAGAATCTATGAAGAGTTCCCTGGGTTTGATTGTTTGGACTCTGAAGATATCCATTAAATCGTGTTCAAGAAGTTCGTGTTTATTCATCAAAGTATGAATGAAATCGGATCGGTGTTGAGTTACAGGTGCAAAAGCAGTTCGCAGTAATTCCTTGCAGGTCAGTAGTGGAGAGTGCGTCGACCCTGCAACCGGAGCGGGCATTGTTCCACGACCGGCGGGGGGCAGGGGGCGGAGGCCTGCGGGGCTATGGCGGTAAATACTGTACTGCTGCAGGAATGCCGACCGTTAGCGCCATTCAACCAGCGGCCCACAGCCCTACAACCACACATCCATCCACCCATTCATCAGGTTCTGTTTGTTTTCCAGCTACGCGACCAGAATTCACGAATGGGTGCAATAAACTTCGACTTGATCCGAATTTGAAAATATAATTTCAAATGTCGATTTCTAAATATTTTGTAATTTGTCGTCGTTGTCTGTCTAGGTACTTAAGTCAGGTTTATTTGTAGTTGCATTATATCAAACGTTTGATCATCAATCTGTAAAGAGCAACTTGTGCAGAACTGTCGCGTGGGCGGCGGCGCTAGTGTGCGTCAGCAGTCTGCCGCGGCTCCGGTTACATACACCAATAACAAAACAACCGAGCAGTCCGAGGCCTGGTGCCTGGTGTCCGTCGGATGGGAAACATTACTGTCATCATTAATATACTCTTCATTGAATGGTGTAACAGTACCCGCGGCCATGTGTGCGTCGTGCGTGCGTGTCAACAGTCAACTCAACACTCCACTCCAAATGCAGTGCAGGATCGACTGACACAGCTATGGAGTAATGTAGCAGGTATTTAAAACCGAACATTTGCGAGATTGCGTCATCGTTAATGCGCACCGTCTACCGAACCCATTACTCTGACAACGCTGATTTAGGACGAAGCTAATGTGCTGCTACTCGTGTTGAGTGAGATATCAGGTTGAAGAATTCTGCGTGACGTCACGAGCAGGCTATGGGGCTAATGGTCCGGTGATAGCGCAGCAGGTCAGGCCGCGGCGCTAGCCCGCGCGCCGTGGCGCAGGCGCAGGCGCGAGCAAACAAACACACTCAGACGCGAGACAAAGTGTCCGTCCGGACGCGCGTGTTTGCGCGGCACGTGCCTTATCCGATACCATTTACGGAATGCGATTTTAATACGCTTAAAAGGGAACTTGGTTTTAAACGACACCGTTTTTTGTCGGGACCTGCGCAAACATCGCCGACCCGACCGAGCCGACCCAAACACGACAACAGATCTTTCTCTCTACACTTTTATGATAGGAACCTTTTTTTGTACTTTTTTTTTAGTACATGCGTACTTTAATAGACTCTTAACCGCTATGAGTAAAAACAATGTGACACATTAGTCATTTAGCCTCAGAAAAACGTTGAACTGTAAAGTAAACATTCCACCCATCAGGATAAAAACTAAAGTAAAGTTAGAAGTATTTATTAGTTATTGTTAGATGACTCTGAGTTCAATTAATAACTATATAGTTGCTATTTTTTACAGATTCCTAGTCATCACCACAAATAACTACTTACTCCCTATAGATTTAATTATATATTTACAATGAAACTGGCAATTGAACAAGAAATGGTATTACAATATGTATCAGCAATTCAGCATTACCAAATAAACATCGATCGATTGAATAATGAAAAACACGAACTTGAACTTTTGTCACCGCGCCGCGTCAGCAAACTCTTTGCTAATTCAAGGTGAGATACGTAATACGTGTATTGATGATGTTGCACTCATGACAATAAGGAAGTCATTTCTTTAATTTCAAAATAATGCATAGTTTTATTTACGTAGATCTTAAAGCCACGAGTGGATTATATACATACATACATACATATAATCACGCCTTTATCCCTAATGGGGTAGGCAGAGCATAAACGACCTACACAACGGTCGTTCCGCCACGTCTAACAAGGTTTGAGGGTTATTCAAGATGGATTTGTACGTACATTGCTGTAGTGACAGGTTGTCAGCCCATCGCCTACATTGCAATATACTGAAACCCTCGGATCCCTTAGCTGACTTTTACAACATGCCCGGGAGGAAATGCAGCTGGCACATTCTAAGTTTTTCTCTCGCTCCCAGGCCAGCATGGAAGTGGATTATATAATGAGAACAAAGCGCATTATTAAATTGTAGAAGGGAGCCGCCTCACAAGTGGCTGTAAGACCGCCGTCGTTATTATGACGTACTTTAGTTTGAACTGTCAATAACGTCGGCACTAAAGATCGCTATCAGCACGACGACGACTCGCGCGCAGTAAAGCCAAGCCATCAGCAGTTCAAAGAAAACTCATAACTTCGGAGGGCTCATGGAAACGTCGCTTCGTCGAGGACAGATGAAGGTTAAGTGGCGGTTTAAAAAACACGGAGGATACACCACTGAGGACAGGGGAGGGACGTGAACGCTTATCGCTTACACTTTGGAAATGATTTATCGTTATAATAATAAAAATACTCGGCGCGGCTATCGGTCGACCCTTGCCCTCAGCCGCGCGAACGGGCTCCCGGATGAATCCTTGCTCTACAGTTATACATTATAACATTTTTAAATACCATGTGTCAAGCTATATTAAAACGTTTAGAATATGTGTAGTATGTAAGTGAGGCGTAGGGGGGAAGTGGAGCGGGGGGAGCGGGGGGAGCGGCTGGACGCGAACTGATAACGACCACAAAAACATCGTCGCCACCAACGCTACCGGAAACTACAACATTACTAACCGCAGTATTTAAAACCCACTCTTAAAAGAACATAATGCATATTGTCTGCGGTTTAAATAAGTGCATATCAGTATACTTTATTGAAATATTTATTTAATCATCATCTCCCTAGCCTAAACCCGTATCTCACGGGGTCGGCCACCTAATCTAGGGGATTGAACGAGGGTACTGGTTTTTACACAGAGCGACTGCCATCTGACCTCCGCAACCCAGATGGGAAACCAGACCCAATCCTAGATTAGGTCAGAATTTTCAAGCCGCCAATGCTTAGCACTGGCCTCTGACATGGCTTAACGACTAATATCTACGGTATTAAACAATATTAACCGAGACAAACGGCTTAACGTGCCTTCCGAAGCACGGAAAAACGCCGACAAAACGTACATATGAAATTTGAAAACCGAAAAACACATTGGTACTCGTACGTGGTGGGATTCGAACCACGACCTCCCTGCTCAGGAGGCAGCGGCCCTATCCACTACACCATCGGGCTCATATTGAAATATTTATTTAATAGTGTGTAAATATTGTCTGTAGTAATATGTACTATCCCGCTTTCTGCTTGTACAATTTCTATACGCAAAGGTTTCCTGGTAGAAATTGCTGCTTTAGCAATAAGGCCGCCTATATTGTACTGTCACGTTTGTTCCTTTTTATTTCTGTTGTATGTGTTTCTTTGTGCAATAAAGAATTTTGTATTGTATTGTAAGGTGTACGAAAAATTACGAAATACAAAATGGTGAACTTTTAAGACGTGACCCAAAAAATGGGCGGAAGCTAAGAGCTCTACCGATTGACATCAAGATCACAAAGACAGATCACATCACATCGATATACCAAATTAAGTTGCAGCGATCATAACAATGGACGATCGAACAAAGAGCTGAGTCATCACCAGTCCGATTCTGCACGCACTATGTACCGAGCCTGCTGGCTGGCTAGGACATAACTATTTATGTCAGAGTTATGTAGAGCTAACATTATGGTTATTAATGGTAGGCAAGGCAGTTTAAAAAAAACACAAGTTCTAGTACCTATAACTGACTATTCCAGAATGATGAATCGCAACCTTGCTTTCACCTAATAAAATAAATTCTCTGCCTTTGTTTATTTAGCTACTACGACGAAGTACGAGGAGAATGTACGTAGATCGGTATGATGCACGCAATTTGGAAGGCCGCGTTGCCGTGTGCCGAGAGCAATGTCATACGAACCATAGAATCAATCACACGAAATGAATAGCTGAGTTAGTAATCAGCGACGTGAGACACGTGACCTGAGTGAGTATACTACACCACCGCGACCGCGAAGCATCGTCTGCCGTTAGACGCGCGTATCTGCTGCTGTGTAGCGCGCTGTGAGCTGTGTGAGAGCCATTATTGCATATCTCTGGGGACTACCCGATAAGGAGCTGTTTATATTGGTGTCCGATTACAGTCACACTACTTCCGACAACATTTCCTTATCAGGCTGGATTCTATTCAATTCAATCAAAGGTTAAATCACTTAGGAAGTGTCTGTTGCAAATGTGAGAGACCAATATAGAGCATTTACGTAGGTCATGTCATGCGATCTGATAATGCTTGAAGACAATTTTCTTCTAAAAAATATTTAGTCAAATTCCAAGAATAAATAATTTGGTAAATCATGTTGCGAACTATAGGTAATTACTAATTTGGTAGTACAATACAATTTATCACATTGGACTCTGTCTTTGATTCTACTATAACTGTCATTGAATATTATAAAATATCATATTATGTGGAATAATGGTTTTGTACATACTGGCTGAGAGGCTGGCGGCTGCAGAGAGCTGCGGCCGACGCGCGGAGTCCAGCGCCCACACGTCCTGCAACACACACACACCGCGACACGTCATCAGAAGAGTCACAAAAAATACCATCAATAATTTCATCCATGCTGAGTTGTGAGTAAGGGTTAAACTACACGATTGTAGCAGTTGCTCCTCTCGCCAAGCTTAACTGTAAACGCCATATAGAAGGATATGAAGGTTTCAGTGTATTCAATTTGAGCGCCGAGCTGATAAGGGATGAAGGCGTTAATTTAAGTATACTGCAGTCATAGGTACCTGATGCGTGTAAGCGTTTGCAGCGAGCGCAGAGGCTCCGTAGACGGTGGAGGGTCGGGAGGTGGAGCAGCCGAAGCCGAACCTCGCGTTGAAGGCGGGCAGCGTACCACCAGCGCCTGGTGAGCCGTCCCCCGCGCCCCCGCCGCCGCCGCCCCCGCCCGCGCCCGGCGACGACACGCCCGGACCGTCGCTGAAGTCCTCGGCTAGTAACGTCTCGCCGCTACTGGCGTTCCCGTATGTTGGTGATCCTCCTAGAAAATAACAAGGTTTAGATATTTCATGCCTGGTAACTAGAATAATAACGCGATTGAATATAGAAAGGAACCGTCCTAGCCAGGTAAAGCCTTTCCCTAGCAATTTGGGTAACATCAGGGGATGTCGGATACAAGTTTTGTTCACACACTCTGGGATTGGATGGCTATGTAATTAGTTTTGTTGTTATTGTATATCTATTTTGTATTTTGTAATTTTATCGGTAAATTAATTAGCTGTTATAATGTGTATAATGAAATTAATATGTAAAATCTTTATTTGGCAAACGCGATGTCTAATGTAATTGATTTATTTTTATACTTAAATGCTGTAAGATTTTCTGTTAATAAATAAATAAAATAAATAAATAAATGATCGGGCGACCGGGGATCCAAAAGCGCAACCGGCTGACCACAGCCAACTGATTATGCGCCATGTAGCCAGCATAGAATATAGGGAAAGATATTTTAGATAGGTTACCTGGTGCTCCGGGGCTCCATATCTGCGGCTGAACCAGGTCGGAGCCGCTGAAGTAGGGCGAGCCGGCGGCGGAGTACCCGCAGCGGGAGTACACAGCGCCGCCCGCGCCGCCCACGCCGCCAGGTACCGCCACGCTGCAGGACAAATCCACATAGTCAAGTACTTACAATAAATACAACACAACACAACTGCCTCCGTGGTCTAGTGGCTAGTGCCATGGATTTCTGATATGGAGGTCCTGGGTTCGATTCCTAGAGGGGAAACACATAGTTGATATTTGAGAATTTATGACTTTGTGAATTTTTCCCCAGATTGGTTAGGACATTGCAGACTGAATCACCTGATTGTCCGAAAAAGAAAAAGATTTCGTGGTTCGGAGGGCACGTTAAGCCGTCGGTCCCGGTCGCTGTATTTGATAGTGGTCGTTACTCAAACCATGTCAGAGGCCTGATAGTTGTGCTACTAGGCGGTTTAAAAACTCTGACACCAGGGTTCATAGGGTCGATAGACTCGATACCCACTCGAAAGAAGAAGAAGAATACAACACAAGAAATCAATCTTTAGAAATTCATCGTTCGTGAATAAACGATTATTATCATCCAGACATAGCTAAACGTAATCTGGATAACAAGATGCAGTTTATTGTTCGCTGGGGTTCAAACATCTTGTGTTTAAATATTGTTGTTTTAAATATCCTAGTTTCAAACAACTTTGATTTAGTTCTTCCATGCTGGCCTGGGAGCGAGAGAAAAACATAGAATGTGCCAGCTGCATTTCCTCCCGGGTATGCTGTAAAAACCAGCTAAGGGATCCGAGGGTTTCAGTATATTGTAATTTAGGCGATGGGCTGACAACCTGTCACTACAGCAATATACTTACAAATCTATCTTAAATAACCCTCAAAACTTTGTCAGACGTGGCGGACCGACCTTTGTTTGGGTCGTTTACGCTCTGCCTACCCCATTAGGGATAAAGGCGTGATTATATGTATGTATGTATGTTGATTTAAATATTGTTTGTTTAATTCCTTCCATGTTTCTTCCATGCTAGCTTGGAAGCACAAGAAAAACATAGAATGTGCCAGCTGCATTTCCTCCCGGGCATGCTGTAAGAACCAGCTTAGGAGTCCGAGGGTTTCAGTGTATTGTAATTTAGGCGATGGGCTGACAACCTGTCACTACAGCAATACACAGATCTATCTGAAATGGCTTACAACACTTGTTAGACGTGGCGCAATGATCTTTGTTTGGGTCGTTGGTGCTCTGCCTACCTCATTAGGGATAAAGGCGTGATTATATGTATGTATGTATGTTTCTAAGGATATGTTCAGTTCCATTCGCTAGGTATGTCTGACAGTAAATCGTAACACTGTCAGAAATCTATTTAGCCTGTGATGGGCTGTATGACCCGGTTCATCTTCATTCGACAACTCTATTTACAATATACGATAAATACTTGAACATTTTCTGTTTCGTAACTATTTCCAGATTGTCATTATTTGCTTGTTACATTTTAAACGCTTATTAAAAAGCGGTAAGTCCAACATCACAACATCAGTATGTTTTGATTTTGATAACGTTTGATTCGTCGCGGTTGCTACGCTGGCCTACGTCGAGATGTAAGTAGTGTGGGCGATGTGTGTAGTGTAACAAACGTGTAGTAAGTATTACTTAGTGAACATGTTTCCTGAGCACGTGCTGGGTGCTGGTGCTGGTATGCGGGTCGCGGCTGATGGCGCAGCTCGAGCGGAACATGGTGCCATTAGCATTCGCGGGGAACCATATGGACATGGCAACCGCGTAAACACTCAGCTCTACCTACTCATTAAACAGTATTTTTTGTAATGGACAAACGCTAAATACTTTTCAACTGTTCAGCTCTACAAGTATTTTTTGTGCGATAAGGTAAATATTATTATTGTAGAGATTTGTCTTTTTTTTACAGATATTTTCAACTGTGTCTAAATACACCTATTACTCACCTCACCCTGAAGGGCACGAGCCATTCCTGTTTAGAAACTAGACCCTGTCATTTAAATACGATCGTATTAGTAAGTACAGTCGTATTTAAAATTCTAAACGTACACTAAATATACATTTTCCAGGTTCTAAAAAGAACTTTTTTTAAAGCATGTTTTGAATAACAGGGACAGATAAGAGAGATGACAACACCTCGTGGTACGTGCGTCCGCGTGATGCGGTGATGCGCCCAGCCGCCGCGCCCCGTGCAAGCGACCAGCTGCTCACGTACTCCACTCACCACCAATGACCACAACTATACCTGCTCGGGACACATGCCTGCTCCATACACTGACTGTCCTGACTAAACCTTCCACTAACATATTCCTAGAAGACTGATCGGAGGAAGCATAAAGAGATGTTTTGACAACAGTGGAACATTAACGGCTAGACAAGACAAGATAATTTAAAGTACTCTATTCAAAGTAATATACCGGGTGTAAGGGACGACGTCCGTCAGGCTGATAGGGGTTGCTCAGTCAACGATACTGAACAACAACCACCAGGAAATTCTTTCAAGAGATGAACAAAAAAAAATACTTTCCCATATAAAATTACTGCCTCGATCCGACAGTTTGTATGGAAAAGCAAATTTATTTTATAATTTCCTGAAAGAATTTACACCCCGTAGGTACAACAGCCAATTATTGCTTGAAGAGAGTCCATCTTTGACTCTACGATCCCCGATTACCTACCTAATAAAGGGTTTTCTATTCTATTCTACCTCCCGTCATTATTTGCAATCATAGAAAAACTTAACTAATGCAAATAAAAATGTTGAGAAAAACAAACAAGATAATAATAATTTTGTTATCATCATATTTTTTGTTATAGTTGATTTTGCGAATGATTGGTCGTTCGGTGACCCGCAGGTCTACACGTGCGGTCAATAGCTGTGACGTCAGACGGGTTGTGGGGTCGTCGGGGCATCAGCTACGGGCTCTAGTAGTCTGAGGAATGGGCTGTGGATCCGAACGAGTGTGAGTTTAGTTCCCGCCGCTACACTTGGGGTTAAGGGTACAGTCACAGGTTACTTATGAGCGCGGCGGTGGTACAGTAATGTAGGCTATTTGACAACCCCGATTGTCTGATATGTAAGATGTATCATTGGGCGTGTTTTTACTTATGTTTTTTACGGTGTTCCAGCAGAGTTCAAGGTTGAAGACAGAAATGTACTAATGCTGTTTGCATCGGGCACTACAAACAAGTGCAGCATATATTTAATCTCAAAGAACTCAGACTGACGCTAGACTGGCCCGGTAATAATTGCCTTCAAAACAATAGAGCTCTACAATATTAAATTCAGAATCTTATTCCCGATGCAACTCTGTCCCATTCGTTGGAGTATTTGCACTCTGCCGACATAATACAACATGCTAAGAGCCTATACAAATAACTCATTTGGAGACACTTAAACCGTCACTCGAGGAGCGACAAAAAACGCGCGGACAAATTTGGAAACGATCCCTCGAGAGCTCGAGACGAGAGCGGAGACGGAAAGCGGTACAGAAACAAGACGTGTGAAATAACGCGTTAGAGCAATACACACACACACACACACACACACACACACAGTCACACACGAACAAACAAACAAGCTAGCGCCACACCGACCACCTCTCACCTGCCTGCTCCATGAAACCAAGTACAGAACAGAGTATGTATGAAGTTCAGCACAGGTAGTCAGTAGTACAGCATAGAACATTTCTGGCTGTAGCTAGGTAAGTTGTCGAAACAACGCTCTTCCAGAAGACATAGGAATCTGTATTCAATGATTTTCGATATCTCAAACTCATTTAAAAGCCCTATTCTTTTCAAATATCGACGTAGGTAATAGAGTAATGCACAGTTATATCAAAAAATATTATAGGCCAGAATTGATAATCTTGATGAAACTCTACATAGTCTACATGCATCACTATGAATATCAGAGTTTTTGATAATACAACAAAATATTTGCAAGTGCTTCGCTCTTGTGAGCTTAGCCGGATCTTGTAGCTTGTTTGGATCGGAACGGAATCCTATTCTTTAGGAGCAGCCGTTAAGCAATATCTCCGCAGAGTGGCCCTCCCCGTAAGGGAACCCTTTCCCACGTGTAAATACACTTTGGTCTTTGTGATGACTTCTTCACTTCCGCATCTGATGAGTCAAAATTAAGACAAAACAATGGTCAACAAACGACGAACTGATGGGTTTCGTTTTCTCACACAGTCATCACAAAGGTATAAGTGCGTTTACTACACTAAACTACAAAATATCATAAAAACTCATGTACAGATTTAGCTTACATGGTCGGAGTGGTTTCGCCAAGCAGTCGCTGACCGCTCGATGGAATTTTCCTCGTAGCCTAATTGGTCGCAGTAAACAAACTCAAACATTAAAGTACATTCGAGGAAAATGTAAATATACCTACAGGAGTTAATTATGACCTAAACAATGAGCGCAAATGAACAGTAAACACGGGGCGTGCTTATTGCTCGAGTCGGAGTGGCAACAGGCGCTAGTCGCATATGATGTGACAAAGGAAGTGGTTCGTCTCAGTGCGCGGGCGCAGCTCGGCTCGAGGCTCGAGGCGACACACTCCACAGCGCATGTGGGTAATTGAACTGCGCGACATTACCGACCGCCGCGCGCCGCCCGCCGACCTGCGCGCGCGCCTATCAACAACAGGGTTCACTGCCTGTAGCCGGTGCTGAACAGTTACTTTCACTCACAATACGCTTCTACTGAATTACTAGATCCAGTAGATTCCTATTCGTCGACTCTTGCATACTCAAACGAATCAGCTGAAATATTGAGCCTGATATTATTAAGTTTAACTAAAATACAACTGCATTGTAGGTATTCACTGGAAGAAAGTATGGCATCAAGAATTGAGTCCAATGACTAATTTATATTTTGGACATGACTAACATACGGGAGCCAGCCAATAAAAACCACAGGAAACTAATCAATAGCATTTTAAGAAAAGTATTGTTCCTGATTCAAAAAGTAAAAACATTGCGACTATTTAGGATATTTAGTCTTATCTTTTCCAAAATGGTTAGTTGTATAAAACAATAGAAAGTAGATAAAGTTGTCAGATAAGGAAAGCAGAAGTATGCAATGTTAGAGCTGTGGTGACGGTGACGGTGACGGTGACGGGAGTGCGGAACCTTACACCGCGCGAACATGACTCACGCTTCGCCGGTTTTTTACCTTCTTCCGCTCGTTTCCTAAACACACAACACAAACTCGGAAAAAACTCGAGTCTCGTCGATCAACCCTCGGATCATTATTTGCACAACCAATTGACTCTTTGAGGGTTGGTTTGCTCTAAGTTTTAACGTGGTTGCCATAAATTAATCCTGCTTTACGAATAGTTTATTGTTTTATTTGATGTTCATTGCATGTGTGCCTGAAGGAGGTTGTGTGTGATGTATGTTGCGAGGATGTGTGTGTGTCGATTGTCGGCTGTTATTTAGTAGGTTAAGTGCCGCGTGGCGCAGGCGCAGGCGCAGGAAGTAGGTATTGGCGTTATTCATTCGCAGAAACCCGCCGCCCTCACCCCGCACACGCCCCGCAGATCTCCTCATTGCGAGCTCGGTTGCTACGGTTCTACTGCTCGGTACTATTATAAATTATAACTTCCAGTCCAAGGGCATACTATGTATCACACTCAACGATCTAAAGACTCCAACTTTTGATAAGTATGTGAAGAGTCATAATAAGTATTCTCCGTGATAATGTCGCACATTTAAAAATATAGTGACTAAACTAAAAAAAATGGGATTTCGAGTTTCTGCTATAAAACGACATTAAAAAAGCATAAACTCACAACCCTACAAACTTGACTTTTTTAAATATAATCTGCCTCACTTTTACTCATTACCTATTCCTCGTTATGCTTTTAAATGTCATTTAATTGCTGAAAATCGAAATCCCCATTTTTTAGTTCAGTCACTTTATTTCTAAAGGTGCGATGTGATCTAGTCCTTCAAGCCTGCTTCCGTTTGTAATATGTAAATGCAAGTGGCTGAACTCTGGGCCGCTGCGATGTAGTTTCTCGTGTTCCACCCACAGTCGACACGCTAAGAAGAAGAATGCAGTTTGCCGTGAAAAGTTTGATATCTCATTTCAGGACATTGCATTATGCAGGCTGAGCCTTCTTATCCTTTGAGGCGTCGTCCTCGGTCATGTATCATATCATAAGCAATTGACAACGAAAAAGGACCACATTTCGAAAATAACTTGTCATCTTGTTTTATTATTGAATGGATCCGTCTTTTTAAGATAACGTTCAATGACAATTAAAGTGTAAAAATAAGCGAACATTATATAAACAATGGCTCTGTTTATAATAAACAGCGCGACCGAGCAGTAGGTAAGTACCTACACTACGCTACAGCTACATACATACATACAGTACAGCGGGCAATTAGAGCAGAGAACATAATGAGCGACGCGGGGACCGAGGGGGCAGGGGCGGGGGGAGGCGACGCCAACACATACACACATGCCACCGCGACCAATAATAAATAAAATGTTTTTAAATATTCGAATAAAGAGCATGATGCAACAACTGTCTACAATAATAACAAGAACTAAAGTAGAGCAATATTGGCTCAAACTTTGCTTCATCAACATCATCATAATTACAATTATTGCCTTCAGACTCTGCATGAATGTTTTGAATCCCATTAGACTCCTCTACGTCAAAACCCAAAATTGTACGCTACTGTGGTCTGATTTGGTCGGACTTAGTCCGTCTCCAAAGCAATTAAAATTTATGCTCGTTTGCTTTGGGCAGTTAGCTGGAAAACAGACCACTCATGACCTCAGATGGTATAAAATATGAAATAGATGAAACAGAAAGAGTAGGTTCTTAAAACCAAACAAGATGTTAGTACAACCGTAGTAAAGTTATGTATAGTAGATTAATAGGATGTGAAATTATTGCAATTTAGAAAACCACTTTACTATTTCAAAGAATCAGCATGCTTAGGAACGTTTAATATAGTAACTGCGGTCATCCCGATTTGAATGCATTACTACTTTAAACGACACGTGATGAGCTACCTTTATAATGAGAAGATATTAAACACCGATTAGAAAATTACGATAGTGATCAGCGCAGACGCTGCGTGCGCGGTGCGTGTGATGTGGTGCGACCGCGCGACGCCTGCACGACGACCGCGCGACGCCCGCACGACAACCGTACGGCTACTGCGCAGCGAACACCAACGCAGACAAGCAAGGCCAATGCTGACACCCAGATACATACGTAAATAGGGGAAAACGAGTATGCGAAGAACGCCAAAACATCCATCTGAAAGAACCTAATTTTATGGAACCACTAAGGTCGACTGGCTTGGCAAAAATATATTAGGTAGGTACCTATACTAATAAAAAAAGGTTAACAATTGATCGCTTACCACTGATTGCCAATAAAGACACTAAAGACTTATTCAATTAAGGAAGACATATAGGAAAATACGCAATTGCAAACGGAAAAGACAACTCTTTGGCTAACGGCATCGACCACGGTATCGCCTAATGGTCGTGATGACCTGATGACGCACTAATCACTTTACACATCTCCACCGAGAACAATCTATTACATATTATAATTATCATCATCCCTCAAAACTTTGTCAGACGTGGCGAAACGACCTTTGTTTAGGTCGGTTACGCTCTGCCTACCTTAGGGATAAAGGCGTGATTATATGTTATGTTTTTATCATCTATGCAAAATAAATTAAATGCCTTATAGCTGGTTTGATAAGACACAAAGTGTTACAAAATTAGTACAGCAATATTGCTGGTATATAGCATAGTACTCGTCTATAAGCTCAAATCGCTTTGTAGCCCAGCCGAAGCCGAACTCTGAAAGAATGGGAGGGTTGGGGTGGAGCTGAGATTTCAATGGGGGTCACTTTCTTTTTCTTTTGAAACCTATCGTGTTGGGTATCTAATGCAAGAGCGTTATGAGCTGATTCTAAAAATATATCACACAGTTACATTACAACTAGCTGTTTCGTATAAAGTGCAAACTTAACTGGAAATATTACTGTTTAAAAAAAAGGGTTAGCATTATTATTTCCCAACTTCTTTTTCATTACGTGAAATTTTGAGGGGTCTTAAAACCCCTCCCAGCCCCTCTGCCGCGCAGTTCGGCTGGGCTACAAAGCGATTTGAGCTTGTGTATACTTATACGTGTAAATGTAAATCAAAATAATATGTAAATGTAGTGCCATAATGGGAGTCGGCAAATTATAATATATTGTCTCTCCTAATAAAATGATACGATTAACTATGATGTGATTTTAAAACATTTACAATAAAACAGATTGCAGGCGTCTGTCGAGAGATTGACTATCATGATACAGCAACATCAATAGCATACAGGTTGGTTGGGATCAAGCTCATCTATTTGTATGAAGCGCTGACAAACATAGCGGGTGTAAGGGACAGCGTCCCGCATACTGATAGGGGTTGCTCAGTCAACGATAGGAGATGAAAAAAAATTGGACTTCCCATACCTACATATGACCACCTTGATCAGACAATTTAAATGGAAATACAAAATTAATTTTTCACTTCATAAAAAAAACTTGCTGATAGTTGTTCAATTTCGTTGACTGAACAACCCCTATAAGTTTGCGGGACACTGTCACTTACACCCCGTATGATATAACTAACAATACACATACGTATGGAGTAGATCCTAAGAAGAAATTAATTTTCAGAAAATTAAAGAGTAAAATATGAAAAATATTTGCAAGTGTACAGTTTGGTACCTAACGTAACATTGCTGAAACGTTAAAAATAATGGTTTGGAGAGATTCTCATAAAACCTACATTTACTACTTATATGTAGAGTTTGAATATATTATCTGGACGACAATCATAGAGTATAAACATTTAGTGTGAAATCAATTTATGTAAAAGAATTAATTTTGTATTGAATACACTTTCTAACCATGAATAGTAACCGACATGAATCATGCTAGCCGCAGCAGCTGTAGCTACATGTAGTGAGTTGGAGATATCAGCGAGCGATATCACGATAAGTCTGTTGTGATCGTTCCGGTACACGGCGACTGGTTAGCATAGCGTGCCGGTCTGCGAGACGAGACGACGGCTCGTCGAGATACTTAATATCAGGTGTAACGGACGGCATCCCATAAAGGGGTTGCTCAGTCAGCGCCACTGAACAATTTTCACGAAGTGTTCTTTTTTTGCTTAAAATATATAAAAAAAATAGTAAAATTAATAAACATAAAGCTTGGACTTACCCATCGTTGTGTGCGTGATGTTCGTGGGAGTAGGGTGGCGGTGGCGGTGGTGGTGCGTACTCGTAGTGCAGCCGGTAGTCGTCGCGGCGCTCCGGCGGCGACGGCGACAGCTCCGGCTCGGGGCTGCGGCCGCGCAGGTACGCGCCGTCCGTGGAGCCCGCGCCGCCGCCGCCGCCCGCCGGCTTGAACACGTCCTCGAGCTGGTGCGCGTACGCCTGCATGTCGCGCGAGTGTGCCGGTCGCAGCTCCTGGTAGCTGCGCGAGTGGGACGGCGAGAGGTCGCTCGCGTGCGGGTGGGCGTAGCCGAACGCCGGCAGCGGGGAGGGGCTGTCCGCGCCCCCGCCTCCCGCTCCCGCGCCCTCCGCCTCGCCTTCTGCACACACACAGATACAATGTTAACACGGCTCGAGCCCCGCGCGACCGCTGCGCCGGCGCCGATTGGTGCGCATCCTCGCAACATTATGTTGTTTAGTCCTTGCTACTTGATTGTCAGATACTACACACATGATGGTGACGGTTGATAATCGTACGCGACACAGATCGTTAGTCAAGCCCATTCCCATGCTGATATATTTTTACTAAGGACTTGATATTGGGTAGATATCAATAGCATAAAGATGGCTAGATTATACATAGATCTCTGTCTACTATTGGACCTATCTACTAATTGTAAAGTTCTTGTCAATTAATTTGTGTTCTTCTACATAGGTAATATTAGAACTATACTGGTTTTAGGTAGTCAAGTGTTATAACCTAACAGGAAAATAAGTTTTTGATATTATTTGCTGCTCTACCTGGTGAGTTGAATACAAGTAGGTAAATACTGTAGCTAAATATAACCATTGTTCTGTTTATAGTGCTTAGGTACCAACTCGCCTGGGTTTAAAGTAGAACAGTAAAACTTTCTCAGTGGTATTTAGGACCATGCATTTCAACGCGTATGGCTGTGTTCCATTTTTACACTTAAAAATGTCTGAAAAAAATAATTTCGTAATTTTTCTATAAGAAATATAAGTCATGTACCTACGTACCCAAGGAAGGTTGACGGTAAAAACTGAAGCAGGCGAAAGTAATATTGATGAATATATATTAGCATTTCTTAATGAAGTATGTCCAAAGATACACAGGTTCTTATTAATCATTAGTTTCACGACATTTCTAAAGCATTTGATTAAGTTAAGCATGACGTAGAAACAGCTAGAGTACTTAATAAATAACACAATAATAAATAAGAACATTAAAGAGGTAGCCAAAACACGAAAGGGTATTATTAAAATACATATTTCAATATAAGAATACTATAGAGCCACTGGGATTCCATATAACAATTGTGTTGGTCGATACCTCAAGGCCCTATCTCGGGCCCTTTTTTTTTTTTGTTAAAAATGAAAATAATCTGAAACTAAACACTTATATAAATATTTTGGTTTAGTTGTTTATTTAATTACTTGATAGTTATTTTCGCAACTATAATATCTTCGCAATAAAATTATATTTAGTGTTTTACTTTTTCAAGGTGGCTACAATAGTTTCTATTATACAACGTGTAATATATAGAAATGGTATGTGTTACCGGCCAAACCCGATTTTAGGCCAAACTAGTTTAGCCTAGACTTAACTTGTTCATCCTATATGCCATAGAATAAAGCGTACCGCTTTGACTAGGCCAAACTGGTCTGTCCTAAGTCTGGTGATAGGAGAAACTATTATATTACATTTTATTAATATCTATACTGTCATGTGCAAATTATAACCTTAGCTTACATTTAAAGTGTTTAATGTAAATGTTATTATGTAAAGATTAGTACCTAAGTTTGGCTTTATTGAATAATTGTTTTTCTTTATTTATTTATTTTAACCTAGGAGGAATTGGTTGAGCCTAACATAAATCTCTATTTGATCTTCATTTACACAAACAAATAAAGATAACAAAACAAAAAAGATCATAACTTATCTGAATTAAAGTTATCACGAGCTCTTTAAGTTTAGAAGCTATGCTATGCCATCATTAGCCTAAATTTACTCAGAACCCCTAAAGAAGCAAACAAACAAACGTCGCAGAATACCAGCTTTGTGTTAAGTACTTAATCGTCTGTTTTGAATGAACTAATTAAACTAAGAGAAGTCGATTAACTAAATGCTGTTATTGTTTGTGGAGAATAAAATATTGAAAACAACAAGAACATATTAGATGAAAATTAAAAAATAGCATAAAATGTACCTAGATATGAAATGATAAAAAAAAAGAAAGATTGATTTAAAATGAAAAAAAGAAAAACATTTCTAATGCGTTTGGCAGAGTACTGGTCGACATTAATATAAAAACGCCTAAACTATCGACACGACAAGAAGAAGAATGCTTATAGGTACAAACACATCTCAACTGAACTAAAAATAATAACAATGTGAATAATAATATTAAACAGGAAGTTCAACACCACATATTATACCTATATTATACTGAACCACCAGTTCTGAACCGATACTGTGTATGTTAATTGTGGTAAATGAAAAAATGTATTTGAGCATTGCATGAAGAGAGCAATAACATTTTATCACAGTTGTCAGTCAAAATAATGATCTAATATAAGAACTCTATTCGAGATACATTCTTATTTTGTATAATTTCTTTATAATACAATGATAAACCATAAGTAGTTGATTATCGTTAAAATGTTTTTTTTAAAACAGGGCAAATCATATAGCACTGCCATGTGTAGGAATAGGAACTATACTGATAAGCCATAACGAGCACACAGGAAGAACAATTACAGTGCTATGGTTAGAAGACGAACCTTTAGGGCAGTGGTTGTTGTTGATCTCAGCAATGAAAGCTTCAAGTTCGAAGGGCTCCGGCTTGGTCCAGGCGGCGTGTGTGGAAGCGGCGGTGGAGCGCCACGCTTCGTGCAGCATCGTGTGACGTGATCGCGCGCGCGTGTGTTCGCGTCGGCCGAGTGCCTCGTACTGCCGCGCGCTGTCCTCGATGCCGCTGCGCGCGCGCACAACCCCACCCTCCCCGCGACCGCGCCGCGCGTTACCCCCGCACCGCAGCAGGGGTGAGTTCTGGACTCCATAGGCCGCCCCGCCCCTTTACCGAACATGACTTTCATCCAATTACTTTTCTAACTCAAATTAACCTTACCTTTGGTTACGGTTACGTCGTGTTTATACGGGTATGCACACTTATTCCTGTTTATTTATTCTATTTTGTTTTTCTTTATTTTGGTAAATTCATAAACAGCTCATAACTTGGACATGACGTTTGTAAAAAATCCATCGCAGCAGTCATTATTTTTGCATTTCAAATTCTAACCCATCCGCACCTTCCACAAGGATGCTGTTGATGTTACCGCTGCGGCAGTGTGTGGTGCGTGGGAGACCAGTGCTGCAGCGCAGACCCGGCGGCTGCAGCGGTCAGCTGACAGCGCTGCGGAGGTTGGCGCTATCGCAGCATGTATGGGCGCGTACTACGCGGTGTCGGCGTCTCGCGAAGATAAGCGCTATCACCACGTGCGCGGCTTATCGCCAGCATCTCCCGACCTACACACCGCCGCCGCCGCCGCCGTCGCTCCGCCTCCGATAGCCCTATCACCGCGCCGCACCGATACCACCCCGCTGCGCTCTCTACACCTGTCCTTACTGTTCTGCAACATGATGTTGATAAGTTTTGCCTTCTTCAGCTATCAATTCCTTTGAGTATTATCTTCTTAGATTATATTTTATGGTTACATATTTAGGATATCCTTCTTGTCAGTCGCTCTGTGTAAAAATCAGTACCCTTGTTCAATCACCTGTATTAGGTAGCCAACCCCGTGAGATACGGGATGAGGCTAGGGAGATGCTTTAGGATATCCTTCTTGTAATTTTTCTTCAAAGTAATTAGAATTACTTTAAGTAATTTGAAGCCAAGTTCTCTTGTTTCTTTATTTTGGGTTTAGAAAACAAAGATGGAGTTAATTACAGCTGGGAATTTGCTTGTCGTTAGTATCAGTATTCATAACGATCACAAATGATTGTTTTAGTAGAAAAACAAATAATGTCCGAACAGTGTCCAACAACCCGCCACCCGCCGCGCCCAGCCCGCACCGGCAGCGTCAATCATAACAAACTGACATCCGATAGCCATGTGCCATGTGTGTCGCCTGACAATATTGTTTCTCTACTTAGCGGACCGTTATTAACAACCAGCCTATTAACACATTAAACATTCATTTTATGAATGGTCGTAATATTAGGAAAGTGTCTAATTTTTTGGGCTATAAATCGGTACCGTTTCACGAGGTGACGACAGCGGTAGGGTTTACAATATTTCCGCGAAGGAGCGCGAGCATGTGGCGGCGCGGGAGAGTCGGGTCGGGAGGGGGGGAGAGGGGAACATTGCTCCCGGGAACCTATAAATGTTATAGTACTAGCGGTAAAATTGCTGTAAATCAGAAGCAGCTCGGTTTTTCAATGCAACGCGTATCATAGAGTGATCGTCACATGTCGCGTGTCGTGCCTGCGCTCGCGCCGTGCGCCGCCCGCTGTGCCGCCCGCCGCCGCGCCGTGTCGTGCGTTGTGCGTCGCACCATGTGCTACTTAAACACTCATAAAAAAGTGTTGTTTTTACTAAGTTTATTTGTTTTCTGTCAACAACCACACCACTTTCTGTAAACTTATTAATCCGTTACGAAGTGGTAAAACTAACGGGACTCAAGCCTCTACCAATAATTTAATATTCATTAGATGTATACCAATTAGCAGTGAGTCGTTTAGTTCATAATGACTTTGTATTGAATAAATGTCGACCTGCCAAAGAGTTACTAAATACAATTATAAAATATGCAAACTATACCATATAGTAATACTAGTAAATTGTAAATAAAGATAAATGAGTAGCCGCAAGGTGACTCTACTTTTAATGAAATAATCATGAATTTTAGTAATTCGTTCATCTTTATTGCGTAATTTTAATAAATGTAGGTAATATTCAACAAAAGTTTTTCCTTCTTTATAGCATAATCTAGCAATGATCCATCCTTATATTTGAATGAAAAAGCATTGGTGACTTGATTCCATCCTTTGTTTGTAAATGATTCACATAATTTATTTCTCCACAGTGCCCATAATCATAGAACGATACCAGTCTATACCTACAGCTCTTATCCATGAAAAATCTAAGTATTTAAATTTTTTGTTCATCCTGCAAGATATTGAAACGCAAACATCCTTTTTCAAAAGCCTCTCATCCATTAATATACGTTCGAGTTTTTACTTGTAAATTTTTCAATCACAAATTCCAGTATGTTCTTTGTTTTGTACAATTTTCTCTAGGATTTTTTCCAACACAACTGTTTGTGTAACTTGTGCAGCAGCAGTTTGTTCACTTCCTGTAGGTATTGATCCCCAAACTGTAAATTACCATCCTCATCTATGTACCTATTTTTTTTTACGTGTTTGGTGTCACTTTTTTAGACTATTCTTTTCTTTCTTATAAGCAGCTGTTTCTTTTTTTTCTTTATGAAAACCAACGGGTTGATAGTCGTCTGGTATAGCATACATTTTGTCATCACTTGTCGATATCGTAGTGACGCGGTACACGTTTCATTCATCACTGCTTGCGAGTAACGTGAAATTTAAACACTATTTCTCCATCTTTTATGCTTTGTATCAGCTTTCATAAACGAAAATGTTGTTTTATAAGACTTTTATTCTATTAGCAAATGTAATCAAAACTTGTGTTTTGAAAATAAAGGATTATTTTTATTACAACTTATTCAAGTAAATAACAATGTAATCAGAATCAGTATAGCTTATTTAACTAAAACCTCACCTGAAAATCGAGAAACAACATTTAATGTTTATAGCATCACTAGCTTTATCTATCTGTATGCTGTTTACAATTTATTTATTATTTCTCTTTTAAATCTCTGAAATCATTTTATAGATTACTAGCGACCCGCCCACGCTTCGCACGGAAATCATCCGTGTTTCTCTACTATATAATGCATGTAATATAAACCTTCCTCTTGAATCACTCTATCCATTAAAAGAAACCGCATCAAAATCCGTTGCGTAGTTTTAAAGATTTATGCATACATAGGGATATAGGGACAGAGAAAGCGACTTTGTTTTATACTATGTAGTGAAAGAACCTTATGTTACCATGACAATTAAAAGCTTACGCAATGTGCGAGAAAACCAGAAATGCATGCATTATCTTTACATATAGTTAATCTATCTTATCTTATAAAGAGAAAAAAATATGTTTTGTTTGTTTCACCGGTTCGTTTGCAAGTTACCGATAAACTCGAATATAACTAAATAGGTATAACGATTAGTCAAAGTTCTTTTTGTAATACAATTTTACGTTTCTCGTGAGTAGAAAAAGGTACTTTTTACCACAGGAAAATATTGCATTTCCATGGAAAATTTTGATTGATGATTATTATGCCATGTTTGGCACCGCGTCG
Source organism: Scrobipalpa costella (assembly GCA_949820665.1). Taxonomy (NCBI): domain Eukaryota; kingdom Metazoa; phylum Arthropoda; class Insecta; order Lepidoptera; family Gelechiidae; genus Scrobipalpa; species Scrobipalpa costella. The sequence continues at coordinate 25,885,685 of OX463297.1, forward strand.
GTCCGAAAAAAACTTGTTTTATTGATTTATCTTTGAAAACATTTTACTCATTATAAATATGAGTGCCATAATTATTTATGAATCATAGAAATACTTAGAAGTTAAGTTATTGATAAGTCACATTAAACAAACTTTTGAAATGGGTTTGCTTTTGACTATAATTAAACTTTGATTTGATTCATTGATGTGCAGACTGCATCGTAAAATAACAAGACGATTAAAAATGATCTTAACAGTAATATTGTAATTAATGATCAAAACCATTTAACGGTTAGCAACCACTCGTACCTCTAGCGGGCTTGCAGTAGGTATTACACAGCCAGAGGTTAAAGTCGACCACCAAACTGATAAAGTGACGCAAACACTACAAATCACTTAAATAACAATATTGGGGTACGAACAATCAAATACTACGAAAGATTTTTCTGGAAGGAGTGGGTACTCTCTTCTCTCTGCCAAGCATATGACTATTATTTAATGTAACTTCCATCATAGCATGGGAGCTGGGAGAAATAAAACAATTAATTTACGAACTGTTAACTGAAACTTGTCATTACAGTAATAATATGTCCTACCATTTAAATAGGTATCTTTGTTTATTTATGTTGTAGGTACGTTTTCATTCAAAATATTAGCTTTACGTGGTTATTTTTAATGTAAATAAGTACTTGGGTTTTAAAGAACCTTTGGGTGTGCAAAAACCTTATTGCGATGAGAACTTGTAGAAACGACCAAAGTAATAATGAAATTTATTTGTAACCAAAAGTACCCTTGAATCGAAATTACATTTAAACTCTATTTTTCCACGCTTTAAGTTTTGTGATATTTCTTGGAACTTAATTAGTGTTTCACCGTTCCCACGGAATTAGGACACAGAGCAGGCGACGACAATGGAGTAGCAGGAACACGCACAATGAGGGGCCTGCGGGGCTGGGGGGGGGGGGGGGGGGGGGCAATATGTGACATCAGTGGGTAACTACCGGTAACATTTTGAAAAGAGTCTATGAGTCTTGTGAATGTGCACGCTGAGTCAGGCAGGTCACCGGTGCAGGTAGGTGCATGACGGAAATAGTGAAATGTGCAGAAAATTACTGGACGAATGTGGATAAAGAACCTAACCTATGTATAAGATAAAATATGAAGATCAATAGTACATCGAGAAAATACTAAATGTTTGGAGACAGACAGATAATAAGACTATTGACATGCATTTTGAATTGTTAATTTGTATAAATTATTACTGTTTTTATTTTAATTTACTATTTGACAAATTAACTCAATTTATATTGTACAATTTTGTTTTGACGATCACTTTACGGAGGACATTATTCTTTTGTAATTTAATTGTGAAACCTGTATTGTGAAATTAATAAACTAAACTGTAAGGAAGCTGTCATATTTCAGTGACGTAAATGTGTATTTAAGCCGGGAAAAGAAACATATTTGACAGGAAAGTACCGATTTCATTGACCTATTCGTATTTATTAATAAATTCTAAACTGCTACTATTATTAATTTGAACACTGGGGGTGTTAACGGTTTTCTTTGGAAATTGTGAAAAGTTAATACCTTTCGCAAATGTACTAGATAACTTCAAACTGATAACATTATTGGATCACTATTTCGTATATTATATAGTTTGTATACTAACAACTTAATAGACTAAACTATCATGTCAATAGACAATTGAGTAAATCGTAACATCTCCGTGGTGATTTTCGTAGCCGTTGTTCAGTCGATACAAAAGACATCAACGGTAGCTTTTTTCGACAGGTATTCAATTAATTGACTTTCTAATTTAAAGATACAATCCAATCATTATTGTTTGTTATTTAAATGTGATAACGGATATAAAATAAAGTGAAATGAAATGAAAAATTGTTTAAAAAATGAAATGAAATGAAAAATTGTTTATTGCATAAATCTTACATCTATATAGGATAAGGCTCCCCAGTAAGTAGTCGAAGACACTTGTAATGGAGATGCCTAGATCTTCCAGCTAAACTTATTATCACAATAATAATTACCATAATAATTACCATTTATTATTCAAATTATAAAATAGGGACTAAAATTAATGAGTGTTGGTGACTGTATATGTGTGTGTGTGTGTGTGTGAAAAGATAGACAGAGATAGGACAGGATCATACATATTTAGAAATTAAGAAAAATGAATTATCCTTGTTACATCATAATGATAAGATATATTATATATATTGACATATTTAAATAATATATGAATATAAACAATAAGATATATTGATATATTGCGTACATATATAGTAAGTATTCATAAATATTATTTCTCCATACCAAAAAAAGTGCAGCGAATATTTAAAATACCTACCTAATAGTAAGTAGTTTTCTAACAACATGATCTATTTGATCCAAGTTTGACGATGTAAGCGTGTTGAGATCTTTTGTGACGAAATAATTTAATAGAAAATTCATTTGTTATCTCACTACATTTTAATAAATGTTTAAGGTGTTATAAGAAGTATATTTGTTTACATATTTAAACAATAAAGTTTTATAGAGATGAACACAATTAAAAAAGAACACAAAAGCCGTGGGAGCCTTTTTATAAATAGCTAGCCTTACTCGTATACGCCACAGTTTCACCCGCGGCTTACTTGATGAGATTTCCAGCGGGAATCAGATATTTTCCCACGATAAAAAGTTGCCTATGTTACTCAGGGTAAAGTAAACGTAGGTTTCCAATGTTGACACCGTTTCAGTAGCTTTTGAATTTATTCGTTACCAACATATATAATACACTCACAAAAATAAAAATCTTTCTTCTTCATAATATTAGTGGAGATCCTTCTGATGACTCACTGTTCACGTATTTCCTACAGCAACAATATTTTGTTCACGATCTCTGTAGGTACGTGCTCGATCAACTTAAATAACGTTACGTAAATACAATATTTAGCAATAACCACCAGCTATTGGTACCGTTAAAACAAAAAGACGTTTATTTTTACACCAGCAGTTTTTTTTATATATCTTTCTTTTCTATCCTCTATCTTCCATGTTCACAAATCGTAAAGAATTAACCTGATACGGCCCGTGACCATAGAAATCCGTTTGTAGGGGCAAATTATATTTATCATTATAATTCTGTATCAGTCAGATTCAAATGAAAATGCTAGCAGAAGTAGTGATCAGTTTTGGGACGCAGCAGATACAATATGACTTTCATCCCACTGATAACGCGCGACCCCTTGACCCCCGCCCCCGCCCCCGCACGACTCACGCCCCGCACCTCACCCCCGCGCCCGCCCGGCCGAACGATGCTCGTTATAATAACAATATTTTTAAGTTAAACTGTTAGGTATATATAGTTATAAATAAAATAGTGGTAAATAAAGTAGCTATACGAGGTGTAAGGGACAGTGTCCCGCAAAGTGATAGGAGGTGCTCAGTAAACGGAACTGAACAACTATCAGCAGGACTTTTCAGGAAGTGAAAAATTGAAGATTTTCCATACAAATTGTCTGATCAAGGTGGTTATTTTGTAGTGGAAGTTAAAGTTTTTGTTCTCCCGAAAGAATTTCCTGGTAATGGTTGTTCAGTTTCGTTGACTGAGCAACCCCTTTCAGTTTGCGGGACGTTGTCCCTTACACCCGGTATATGATGCTTCTACCTAGGTACTAGGGAATACAATCTCGATCTCGCGAGATCTCGACCTTTTTTCGATATTCAATCTCGAAGATAAATAACTTGATTTAATTTATCTCGTTCGAGATCTCGACAGTATAAAAGACACTCGACCTCACAATTTAGTAACAAACAACATTGTCTGCCTGCTAAAAAAGTAGATCCATTTAAATACGGTGGTGAAGAGTTAATACGAACAATTATTAATTTTGAATGTAACAGCCTACCTACTTACTCTAACTGAAGTCTATACAAAGATGAACTAGCTTTCTCAGCTTCTACACTAGCACTGTTGACTACTTAGCGGCAGATATGAGGCGTCGTTTAGCAGACGATACTGTGAACACTTTCAACTTCTTAAGAAATGATATTTAAAAAAAAAATGTAATAAGTTTATTCATCGAATAACACATTTTACAATGTTGTATTGCTTCTGCCAAACTACAGTATAGTTTGTAGGCAGTAGATACTCTCCCACTAATTAATAACCTATGTGTTAGTATTTTTTTTACATGGTTTATTTTTATTTTATTTATAAATTATGTTGCAATGCGCATTTTAAGCTGATATACGTATACAATATTTTATATTATTTTAAAGTTTTACTGAGTCTTTCTACCAAGAACTTCTTTACATGGTTATTAAATCAGTGGGTAGATCGTTATAAATCAATATTCCTCAATAATTAGCAATATTCCTTGAGTTTTATTTGGGTATTAATTGTTTTAAAATAAAACAATCAATATTTACTATGAAACTCGAAAATATTTTTATCTCGCCAGATTTAGAATCGTTTCTGCACAAGATCTCGAAATTACCAATCTCGACATCTTATTAGACACACAAGATCTCGAATTGGTAATCTAGGCTCGAGATTGTATTCCCTACTGAGCGGGTCAATTGGCGTGACCCTAGAGAGAGAGTACATAGATAAATCTTATAATATTATCTTGGATGATTTTACTCCTTAAAATTTAAATTATAACAAATAGATCACTTTACTATAATGATATCTCAGTAGCTGTTTGCAAATCAAAGTTTGAAACATTTAACATCCTTCGTTGCGGTGCATAAGCATTTACTAGCAGCATTGTCTGCAGCGTCGGCAGGCGGCACCAACAATGTTGTTTGCAGCTACAGCCACAGCCACAGCCACATAGCACAACGTGAGTGCGGGTACGCGTGTCGCAATCGCACAGCTCCGCCGATAATCGCGATCGACGTCACGTTCCTCAGCGATATATGTGGCAACCGGCAGCGCTCGCGCACCGCCCGCGCCCGCCCCGCCCCGCGCCGCCGTCGCCAGCACGTCCGAGCGGCGCGCGGGACGCGGGGCGCGGGCTGCGGGGCGCGGGGGCAGGCCGCGGCCGGGTCAGCTCTTATCGCTGCACCCCCGCCCGCGCCCCGTGTGACACCCGCCGACGCCCGCAAGCTACACTCGGAGCATCTCATTCCGAGCATTGCAACCAACTATAAAACCCTATTACTTTTAACAGTACTCCTTTACTCATATACTTAACAAAACTCTACAATCGCATACTCGGATTTTCCTAACAAGCCATACATTACGCATTTCCGATAACAGTCGCAGCGCTAGCACCGCGCGACGAGACGACGTCTGCATCTGATAATGCCACCTGATAAGTTCTCTAACCTTCAAGCATGGCGTTACATTACTATTCGTTCACTATTTCAGCTTTCAGATTATACTACTACATACATAAAATCACGCCTTTATCCCTTACGGGGTAGGCAGAGCGTAAAACGCCTCCTAGAAGGCGCTTTCGCCACGTCTGACATAAATTGGGGGCAATTTTAGATTGTAATGTGTATTGCTGTAGTGACAGGTTGTCAGCCCATCGCCTAAATTACAATACACTGTAACCCTCGAATCCCTTTTGCTGACTTATACAGCATGCCCGGGAGGAAGGGCAACTGGAACATTCTATGTTTTTCTTTCTCTCCCAGTCCAGTATGGAAGTTTACCGGATAATAATCATCATTTATCTTTTTGTATATTTCACGAAAGTGAACGCACTTTAGTCAACACGCTTTTTAGGTTTCATTTTGGGCGGTTTGATTATGGATCCAATACTCTTCTCTTCATCATGGTAAATTTCTTTCTAACAGGAGTCAGGAGTTTATCTCCTACCACCTTCTTTGTTTTGCTTCCTTTTTTTTCTACTGCCATATTCTATACTGTACTGTACTATTATACTACTACTGTAACCAAAATAAATCTTTACACTGAATATAGCAAATTTTAAGTGAATTATTATTTATGACCTGTGGTGTCCCACTGCAGTGCAAAGGCCTCTCTCCCTTCTTTCCATTTCTCTCGATCTAGTGCAAATTCTCTCCATTCCGTAAAATATGTGTCTAGTTCGTCTCGCCACCTCTTTCGGGGTCGTCCACGTCTTCTCCGAGCATTGGTGGGCTGCCATTCGGTAGTTCTTCTAGCCCATAGTTCGTTTGGCACACGAGTGACGTGGCCGGCCCAATCCCACTTTAAGTGGGCGGCCTTCTGAGCTACCTCCACATTTTTTGTTTGGGAACGCAGCACTGAGTTCCGAACTCGATCGATCAATTTGACTCTAAGTATGCTGCGTTCCATATTCCGTTGACAAACCCCGAGTTTATACTTTTGAACGTCAGTCAAAGACCAGGTCTGAGCTCCGTAGGTAAGGATGGGGAGAATGCTCATATCCATGTTAAGTTATTATTTAATACAATTCATACAATGTGTAATACCTAATAGTCATTTAATTCGGAGCTGTATATACATACATATAATCACGGTTTTATCCCTAAAGGGGTAGGCAGAGCGTTAGCGACCTAAACAAAAGGCCGTTCCGCCACGTCTGACAAAGTTTTGAGGGTTATTTAAGATAGATTTTTAGGTATATTGCTGTAGTGACAGTTTGTCAGCCCATCGCCAAAATTACAATATACTGAAACCCTCGGATCCCTTAACTGGCTTTTACAGCATGTCAGGGAGGTAATTCAGTTGGCACATTCTATGTTTTTCTCTTGTTCCCATTCCAGCATGGAAGAATGGCTCTATAATGCGAGCTATATTTTGATCTGCCCACATGCATCCTTCTCGTGCCGGTACCTAGAACACATCTATCAATCCAGACTACCCGCAGTTTCCGAAGGTACTCTGCCGGTTGTCCATGTCCATCATCATCACGATGATCTATACCTTCATCAACACTGACAAATTTCGACTGAACTAACTTGTGTTAGTAACTACGAGCTAGTACATTATTCTCTTTTGAACAAAAATAGGGATAAGTGGAAGGAGAAGAAGGACCTTTGCCCAGCAGTGGGGTAAGTAAGATAAGTGGATAAGCCTAAGATAAATCCAACATTAAATTCCTTATCTCAATAATTTATTGGTTTCTCAAACAAGTGTTTTTATAAAAATCTATCAAGAAGAGTTTTTAGTGTTAACGTCAATGTTTATAGAAGTTTATTATTAATTTACTTGGCGTGTCAATAAAAAATGGCGGAAAGCAACGCATATGTTGGGGAACCTGAATAATTAAAGTAGTACACTTGCATTGTAGTAGGTATATGGATCGGCGCATGCGGGCGGGGATCGGGGGGGGAAGGGGAGGGGGGGTCGGTCAACAATCGCGCACAATAACGAGGAAGCGGCAGGACCGGCGCCTGCGCAGGCAGGTCACAGGAACACCGGCCGACGCTACTGCTACACTACAGACGAACTTTGTATTTATAAATCTTGTTTTTCTCCACACTTTGGTCCACGTTAGTACGGTGGAATCATTTCTTTAATTAAAAAGTATTTCTTATTTTCTGATATTTATTGGCGGTTAATAGAGACGTTACCTCAAAACATCTTCAATCACCGTGTCAAACTCGATATTGTAATTATCGTGCGCAATCTCAGTGCAGGCAGATATGAAACATTATGTAATCGCAATCAGTGATCGGCGCGCGCGCAGGCGGAGGGCGGCGGGCGAGCGCGGGCGCCGGGCGGGGTTGGGGGAGGGTTTCAGGCGCAACTGCTTGTAAGTTTCCTCATGCCACCATTTGACGCTCGCTCTGTTTACAAGTTTATCAGCTCTTGTGGTCGACAGATACCAGTAGCGGGTGCATTCATTCACAGACATTATCTAACCATGTTTAGTGATTAACTGGATTCTTGCTTCTAAAAATAACTTTAATTCAAGGTTTTGGCGGTTAGATTTTTAGGACACTGTGTGAAATCTATAAAAAAACATGGTGCTTGTCCATCGTAAAGTTCGCTTTTACGGCAGCAGGATCGCCTCTACGCTACGACGCCACAGAGCAGCTGTATAAGGATCGCTCTACGCTAAGATGCCACAGAGCAGCTGTATAAGGATCGCTCTACGCTAAGATGCCACAGAGCAGCTGTATAAGGATCGCTCTACGCTAAGATGCCACAGAGCAGCTGTATAAGGATCGCTCTACGCTAAGATGCCACAGAGCAGCTGTATAAGGATCGCTCTACGCTACGACGCCACAGAGCAGCTGTATAAGGATCGCTCTACGCTAAGATGCCACAGAGCAGCTGTATAAGGATCGCTCTACGCTAAGATGCCACAGAGCAGCTGTATAAGGATCGCTCCACGCTACGACGCCACAGAGCAGCTGTATAAGGATCGCTCTACGCTACGACGCCACAGAGCAGCTGTATAAGGATCGCTCTACGCTACGACGCCACAGAGCAGCTGTATAAGGATCGCTCTACGCTAAGATGCCACAGAGCAGCTGTATAAGGATCGCTCTACGCTACGACGCCACAGAGCAGCTGTATAAGGATCGCTCTACGCTACGACGCCACAGAGCAGCTGTATAAGGATCGCTCTACGCTAAGATGCCACAGAGCAGCTGTATAAGGATTGCTCTACGCTAAGATGCTACAGAGCAGCTGTATAAGGATCGCTCTACGCTACGACGCCACAGAGCAGCTGTATAAGGATCGCTCTACGCTACGATGCCACAGAGCAGCTGTATAAGGATCGCTCTACGCTACGACGCCACAGAGCAGCTGTATAAGGATCGCTCTACGCTACGACGCCACAGAGCAGCTGTATAAGGATCGCTCTACGCTACGACGCCACAGAGCAGCTGTATAAGGATCGCTCTACGCTACGACGCCACAGAGCAGCTGTATAAGGATCGCTCCACGCTACGATGCCACAGAGCAGCTGTATAAGGATCACTCCATATTACGTTACGGCGCAGCAGAGCAGTCGTAGGGTAGCTTTCCGCCACGACTTGCGGATCAGTTATAGCAGGATCGCTCTACGCTACGACGACGCTACAGAGAAGTTTAACCAGGATTACTTTGGGCTATAAAATTGATATAAGTAGCCTCTTTAAAATTAAACTTTATTATTTTTAGGATAATTTTTCTCCTACTTGCTCGGAAATAGGTACATTATAAAACAAACATACATTTCACTCTTTCCGGTACTCGGGTCGCCAGCGGCTGGCAATTTCACCAAACGATAATAATAACCATTAAGGACCGCTACGGGAAGTCTTTAAAATATAATACATACTAGTTTGGATTAGGTGTTCACAGTATTAGTTTTCATACAGCAGAATGCGAAAATGAAAACTAAATAAAAATGAATGAATTAATGGAATGTGCAAATTTCATAAATTTCCATACATTGTTTTCTTTTTGCCTTTAGGGTAATGTATTATTAGCACATTCATAGCTGTCAAATTTTTGTAGGATCACATAATTTATTAACCAGGCATGAGTCTGGTGGCCGTTTCATCTCAAACTCTGGTATTTTCATCACAACGATAATATTTGATCATGATAACCGATTATAAGTGCTACTTTGAAACTACAAACCTATTAGACTCGTCACTAATTTGAATTTAATATTTATTTGACGAGAGCGACAGCCGGCTGGTGCTGATGGCTTATCTCCGCGCGGCGTGCACAGCGCGCAGCTCAGCGCGCAGTGCACACGGCGCGCGAGAGAGCAGACACGAGCGATCATGTTCAGATGGCTCAATTTTCTTCTCAAAATGACAATCAGATTGGAACAGTCGATTTAGTTCACTAGAAATCTTGGCTTATAAAAAATGCCCACACGTCAAATGTTTTACTTCTATTAATTATAATAAAGAAAGGCTGAGAAACTGGTGACTATTCAGAATTGAACCATCCTTACAATATTATAATGTAATATGACATGTGCTTGCGAAAATAACGTCCCTAATAAGTGATTTTTTTGAATTATGGTATGATTATTTATATCAAATATGGGGTGTTTAATAAATATTTTAGATGGCAAAATAACTAATCGGATTACGCTTTAAGAGTTTGTGCACCGTAGTTAGATCTACCAGTCTACTAGTGACCATGAAGCATGCAATTGTTTTGAAATATCGAAGTAATTTTTTTAAATTAATAATTGCGGTAATAATCCTGTTCAAAATAACAATCTTATTGGAATTAATGTAAATCCCTAGACAAAAAAGAACAATTTCAACATATACTAATAATAAAAATTATTTCCTTTGAAAATACAAATAACAAATTTAAAGATTATGTTTTAGCACGTAGGTACCTATCTTCTCGCAGACAGTAAACTGTACAAATAACTCATCGTAAAATCAATGATCACGTAAATCTGTCAATAGTTTAGTAAAATTAAAACACAAATCAAATTCATGAAAAACATAAGAAAGTGTAGAGCGTTTTTGTTATTGTAATTCATAACTAAGAAGTATGTTTGTTTAATAAGCTATTCAGAACCTCTAATATGGACATACGTAACTGTTTTACTGATATCGAATTAAGAACTGGAGTATGAAGTACTCACCGAATTGGTAGTCGCTCTTAGTGGGCGTCATCGGGGCTTCCATGTGTGTGGTGCGACGTGCGACCGGTGCTGGTGCGCGAGTGGTGCGCGGGTGTGCGTGGTGCGGTGCGCGGCGATCTGGCGGCGCATAGCGCGCGGCTCTCTCCTCGCGACACTGCCTGCGCCGAGCGCGCGACGCGACGCGTCGCCCGGCGCCCGCACCCGCACCCGCGCCGCACCGCACCCGGCGCCCGCGCAGCTCGCCGCCGCTGCACTACCATCCCCCCTCCCTCCCCGCTGACGCAGCTACTCCGCTGCTGACTCTGCTCTCGCTCCACTTGACTTCATCTCTTGTCCACATGATCATCATACTCAACTTGAAGAAGCTTATCAATCAAACTTTTAATCGTCATGTATTGAAATATGTGACTGTGTTTAGTAAAAGGGACCTCCTTCGGAGTTTTAGCGTCCAAGATATTCGCAATTTAGTAAATTGGTAACAATTCAAAAGAAAAGATATATTTATAGTGCTTACATAAAAATGGGAATGTACTAAACCTGATGTTATTTCTTTGCAGCAATCCTTGTGCGCTTTGGTGCGGTGCCCGGCGCCCTATTTCCACCGGAGATCTTGCCCGTGCCCGTCTCCACACCAGCATTAGTCGCCGGTGGTGGTTTCCGCAACGCTTCAGCAGAACTTGGTGACCCAGCATCCGAGGCCCCGGCGCATGGGCTCTGGAGCTCGCTGACCAACCTCTCCAAATCCTGCAGCGATGCAATATGGTGTCGTTTTCCGTCGGGGGCAAGATAAAGAATGCGCCCCTCACGCGTCCAACACTTGGTGACACCAAGCTTAAGGCGAGCGGCCTTAAAGAGTTTGTGCCTTTTCGGTGTCAGGAACTCCGAGAGGGTTATTCCTGTGCCCTTCAGACCGACTTTGGCCAGCCATGCCTCATCGCGCGTCTTTTTGCTCGCAAACTTCACAAGCAATGGGCGAGGCTTATCAGATGATGTGATATGGCGGCCCATGCGATGAGCACGACGGATGTCCTCGGGCTGCAAGTCAGGAAGAGAGAGGTGTTTGTGGGCTACTGCAACTATGGCAGCAACAGTGTTCTCACTCTTCTCCTCGGGAACTCCATGCAACAACAGCATCTTACATCTGCTCCTCATCTCCATCCCATCGAGCTCAGCAGACAGCATCTCAACCTGTTTCTGAAGGGCTCCCAGCGCCACCACAACAAAGTCACGAAAACACTGGAAGTCTGCTGAGATGGCTTTAATGTTGTCAGCTTTTGTTGCTGGGTCCTTCTTCAGCTCTTCCTCAAAAGCCGTCATCCGGGAGTGGACAGAAGCTGCCAAGGTGTCAAGGGATACCTGAATTCCGTCCATGGTGATGGTGATGAAGTGCCAAAAAGTGCTGTGTTGTTTGTTTCTTTGAGGTTATGGTAAAGTGCTGAATCTTCTTTAGAAATTGGAGATAACGGCTACAGCAGGTATTTAGGCTTTAATATTCTATATTATCATACTAAATGTGCACAATAATAATTTTTAATAATAATTTGAATTAAATAAATAGAGGCTGTTAAAAAGTCAGCTGGTCTTTTCTATGCCTACCCGCAAAAAAAAAAAAAAAGTTTAGTACTTAGTCTCTCTGTCTCTGTCGTCAGGAATGTGTTTTCATACTTTACACGAATGATATACAGCTTTTAAGTCATATTTCAAGATGACTGGCTCTGTAGCGTAGTGGTTGAGCGTTCGGCTTAAGAAACGGATGTCCCGGGTTCGAATCCCGGGAAGACCACATCACATACTTAGCGATTTTTCACCTTGTAGGTGTCTGCGCAACCCAGAGGGGAAACCAGACCCAATCCTAGATTAGGATCAGTAACGACCACCAGGTGGTGACCGGGATCGACGCTCATTATATTAGAGCATAATATTATTATTTTGTGTCGCAATACACAATCCGCTAAATATAATGTGATTTCGGCCAGTGAGCCGCTGTAAAACGACCACTCTGCGGAGTGGCCAACATCAAACGGTTATGTCGAATTTTGGCTTTGCCCGGTATGTAAAACCAAAATACCGGGCAAAATTCGACATACCCGTTTATATAGATAGATAGTTTATAATAGACTCGATAGTCTATCGACGCGATGAACCCTGGTGTCTGAGATTTTAAACCACTTAGTAGCACAACTATCAGGCCTCTGACATGGTTTGAGTAAAGACCACTATCAAAGACAGCGACCGGGACCGACGGCTTAACGTGCCCTCCGAAGCACGAAATCTTTTTCTTTTTCGGACAATCAGGTGATTCAGCCTGCAATGTCCTAACCAAACTGGGGAAAAATCACAAAGTGATAAATTCTCAAATATCAACTTTGTGTTTCCCCCCTGGGAATCGTACACAGGACCTCCGGATCAGGAGTCCATGGCACTAGCCACTAGACCACGGAGGCAGTTTATGTAAAACGCTCATTTCGTGGAGAGGACTTGTCAAATTACCAGTCGGCGAAATGAGCTACCTAAACCCGAGATCAACGATAAGATAGCATAGAAGTCATTTCATCCTTTCACCCTCTACGTTCCATCTTCCACATTCCACCTTCTACCTCCCATCTCTCGCTTTCCACATCCTAAATCCGTTCCACAGTTAATACCACCATGGGATGCGGAACCCATCGATAATTCGGGGTCTGGTATTTTGTCAATACCACTCTACGGTATGATCGTTTTACTTAGGTACTAGTGAAACCCCGAATTCGGCTTTTGGCCGTTAGTAGACTTCAAAAGGTCACTTCACGGATTATGCATTATGTGATACACAAATCCTGCGTAATGATCTTTTTCCCGGCCAATGAGGGAATTTGGGCATTGTGCGTAATATATCGATAAACATCGATAGTTCTCGTTAACAAAACGATAGTTTATATAGTTGATTTTTAGACGTATCGATAAATAACGTTAACAACTCTAATTCGTGTTTAAACTTGTTGGTTGTAAACAAATTTAATTTGTTTCAGTTTGAGACCAATATCATTCTGTTTTTAACATTTATTTGGCTTTTTTTTTTATTTTCGTTGCATTTTATTCAATCTAAAAGTTTAGTACCTCCTTAGTGCGTAAAAGTGTAGTCGTAGTAAAATAGAAAACAATTGCGTTATATACGTTGATGAGAAGTCAATTAATAATAATATTACGATTCATTGTGGAAAAGTGATAAGTTTTTTATAAAAATCATACTAAATATCAATTTATTACTTGTGACGCTAAACAGTAGTAAACTCCTATAGAGGTCCCCTGTATTTATGCCCATAGTAAAATTAACATTGCAGCACTTAAACTTTAAAGTTTTTTATCAAAAAATATACCAAACCATCGTTATATTCTGTTGATTCCTATCTTAAATGGTTCCTGTTGCTGTAATTATGTGATATTAATCTGTAAAATCCAAGTTAAGTAGATTTATTAACATTAAGAAAGCAGTTGGATAACATGTCTCAAGGATGAGCATGTAGTCAAGCACAGAAACAAAGCATAGATTCACTCTGATCCTCACCCCCAAGTAGAAAACGTACCCTCCACTAATTACTCCTGCCCTGATACCATCCCCCCAATTACTGAATATGAGGTGCACAAAGCCCTAAAAACTATGAAGTACAACAAGAGCCCTGGCGAGGATGGTGTCACGACAGAAGCCCTTAAAATTGGTGAGCCCACTCTCTTACCGGAACCTTAGAAGCAAAAATAAAATTGACCAACCCCCGTTTAGGTTAGTTAAAGTAAAAAAAAAACATTTTTAGGTCTAAGTATACAATACTATAACAAAGTAACTGACCATATATTAAATTTGTCAGAAAATCAATTTAAAGATACTATTAAAAACACATTATGTCGGAAAGTCTATTATAAGTTAGATGACTATACTAATGACAAAGATGTCTGGAGCTCTGATATTTCAGTGAAGCCTAAGAAATTGGCACACATTGCGGTCACAAACCCTATTTTGAACAAAAAGAAGGACAAAAGTAAGAATAAGATAAAACGAAGGGAGGGGCGCAAAGTGCGAGTTTCTAATGCTTCTTCTTCATTGTGATATAGTTTTATTTTATTTTGTGATATAATTTAATTTAATTTTACTTCCATGCTGGCCTGGGAGCGAGAGAAAAACATAGAATGTGCCAGCTGCATTTCCTCCCGGGCATGCTGTAAGATCCAGCTAAGGGATCCGAGGGTTTCAGTATATTGTAATTTAGGCGATGGGCTGACAACCTGTCACTACAGCAATATACCTAGAATCCTATCTTAAATAACCCTCAAAACTATGTCAGACGTGGCGGAACGACCTTTGTTTAGGTTGTTTACTCTCTGCCTACCCCATTAGGGATAAAGGCGTGATTATATGTATGTATGTATGTATATAATTTTATTTTATTTGTAATAGACTCGCTTGTGACTTTCTAAAAGTGTTCTTAGGAATCTATTTGGAAATAAATGATTTGACTTTGACTTTGACTTTGACCCCATATAACAAAACTATTTAATGCTATTCTTCAATCAGGTCGTCTATCAGATAATTTCTGTCACTCCCTCATTATTATACTTCACAAAAAAGGCAGCAAACAAGATATAGAGAACTACAGGCCCATCAGTTCAATATCACATATGTACAAAACTTTCATCAAAATCTTTACTTGGGCCAGTTAGTTTCTTTCAACAACCGGCAGGACAAAGAAGTCGATCGCCGTGTCGAAAACGCCTGGAAGAGCTTCTGGTCCATGAAGGACTTGATGATAGGAGATCTTCCTTTAACACTAAAACGCAAGCTCGTCGATATGAGTATCTTACCCGTCCTAAACTATGGTGCGCAGGTCTGGTCTTTGACTGCTTCTCAGAAGTCCAAACTGGAGGTTTGCCAGCGAGCGATGGAGCGCAGCTTACTTGGTGTCAAAAGAATAGACAGAGTCCGGAACACCACTCTGCGCTCCAAAACGCACATCACTGATGTGACCGAGAAGGCGGCAAAATTAAAATGGGACTGGGCGGGTCACGTGTGCCGAATGTATTCCTCTGGATTTGGCCAATCTCTCTAGATGTATTTTGTGTGTAAATGTACATTGTCTCGCACGTGTCCGTACGCACAACCAGCAGAACAGAACACTACGTGGGACACTCAGAAAGATTTGCGACACTAAAAAAAATTGTTCTACAGGTACATATATTTTTATTAAATCTTTTCAAAGTACTCTCCACCAGCCTCTATACAAAGATTCATGCGTCTGAACCAGTTTTCAAAACACTTTTTCCAGTCCGCCGTAGACACCTCGTTTACAGCCTGCTCGAACGCAGCCAGCGCATCTTCCGGCGACGAAAATTGTATCCCCTTGAGCTGATTTTTTTTTTTGGAAATAAAAAGAAGTCACACGGTGCTAGATCAGGGCTGTAAGGAGGGTGACCCAGGAGTTTGACTCGTGTGCTGTCCAGGAAGTCCCTCGTTTTGAGCGCGGTGTGTGCAGGCGCATTGTCGTGGTGGAGCAGTAGTCCGCGGAGCCCTGTGTTTGGTCGCTTGTTGCTCACAACAGAAAAAACTTCTGGTAAACATTTGGTAGTATACCATTTGGCGTTAATGCTTCTTTGATCTCGTAAGGGAATTGAGGCCAAGTGGCTAGTCAAATTAAAAAAGCTGGCGATCAAAATCTTCCCCCCGCTTCGAGATCGCTTCACTTTGGTAGGCGTTGGTTCATTTTGAAACACCCAAACTGTCGACTGGCGCTTGGTTTCTGGATCGTATTGATAAATCCAGGACTCAGCACCTGTTACGATGTCGTAAACACGTCGAGACGAGCCTGCTTCAAATTTGTTCAATCGTAAAAAATCATAGTTCTAAAATGTTCCCGGCGCAGATCCATTTTTCAGTAAGACACGATACTTTGAATTGGCTCGCAAAAAATGTGGAGGGAAATTTTGAAAATGGAACACACATATTTTTACTTACAAGTAAGCATATTTTCAAAAAAGATTCTAACCGGCCAGTCTGCCATATATAAAAACTATTTATCGCAATACTTTCTGAGTGGCCTGGTATAAGTATGTCTGAGCGGCAGCCGGCGGCCGTGCAATAAAATGTCTGTTTTAAAATAATTCAACTGTGTTGTATAAACAATCTATTTATTTTTAATTATTGCCCAAATAATCCCCAAAAATATGTCGTCAGATAAAAGTGATAATTTAGATATAATACCAAAAAATAATTAGTTTTTTTTTTCTACTTTTATGAACACAATATTTTAACAATGTTTTTGGATTTTTCTAAGTACCCAATGTAAAATGTGTGTTGTCTGTCTGTATGTATGTTACCACATCATGTCAAAACTACTGAAACAATTTGATGGAACTTTTTTATTTGACTAAGTATGTGCTAACTGGACTTAAAGTTAAGTATATAAATGATCATGCTACCTGACTTAGGAGGTAGGCAGCAAATTGACGTTTGATTGTTTTCTAACCGATTTTGATAGACCTTTAGGAGTTAAAGGTTGAAGCCAATTGGCTTAGTGATGATGTATGGGAAAAGCGTAGCTACCCGCCTGGTCGGGTGTTGTGACCAGGGGACCAAAGTACAACCGTACAAATTTGGAACTTGTATATCTCAGATCGCTGAGAAAACTTCGATGCCGCGTTTCAGAACTTGTGTTTCTTGATGTGGCGCCATCTGTCGGCTACAGACCTTATTTTATTGTGTTTACTAGATGTAAAGTTAGTATACAAATAATCACGCTACCTGGCTTAGGGGGTAGGGCTGAAGTTTGATTGTTTTTTAACCGATTATCATAGGTTTTTTTAAAATTCTGACACCAGGTTTCATCGGTTTTTATATATGTTGAATATTTACATGCACAGTATCATATATATATATCTTATTCTATTGCATTTTATTTGTTTATTCGTAAGCGGCATAAAGTACTTTCAAACTTTATTTTATCGTTTTTTTTAAATAGTTGATAGGCAATCCTTTGTCCTCCTTCTCACCTGACGGGAAGTGATGATGCAGACTATGATGGAGCATGATTGCCTAGATAATGCCTGTTCACTATAGCTTTGAAAAGGCCCAGGTTATAGCGTTCCGGAAACAGATCCGCAGGCAGGAAGTTCCACTCTTTAGCTGTTTGCAATTCCTTTTGTTGTTAACGCGTTATTGCTAT
Source organism: Scrobipalpa costella (assembly GCA_949820665.1). NCBI lineage: Eukaryota > Metazoa > Arthropoda > Insecta > Lepidoptera > Gelechiidae > Scrobipalpa > Scrobipalpa costella. The sequence goes on from OX463297.1 coordinate 25,903,377, forward strand.
CAAACTTTCGCGGGCCATGTAGCAACTCTAAATGTTTTTTTTCCCGTGGGAATCAGGTATTTTCCTGCGGTAAACGAAGCAAACGAAGCTTTTTGAAAATTTTATAATTTTTGCAATTGGACTAGAACTTTCTTGTCCATAGTTGTTTTTAGACAACCGCAAAGTTTGTATTTGTATTTCATACGTTTGTATGAATAAACCAACTTAATCTTGTAATTGGTCTTCCCTACTATCAAATTTTTATGCGTTTTTGTGAAATAAAGTGATCATTGAAACTGTTTGATACTTAAAGGAATTTGTCTTTTGGTAGTTCGCTAAATAACATATCTGACTTACTGTTTAGCCCAAACAATTTGATTTGACTTGGACTTACTGGTCTGCACTTATTGAATTCAATTGTCTAGTTAAGAACATAATCAGACCTAACGCTCTATTTCTAATAAGTATTAAACCAGGTGTAAGGGACAGCTTCCCGCATACTGATAGGGGTTGCTCAGTCAATGACATGGAACAATTATCTGTAGCAGTAATATTTTAGGATCTAAGCAATTAAATGCCTTACATAATTCCAACATGATTTTCTTTGATTCTATCCAAAGATGAAAAATACAAATATTCCAGCAGATGGTAAAGAGAAGAAGTAGGTCGACGAATGGATGTAGGTACTGTCATTTTCGCGCTTTGCACGCCCTCTATACGTAAAACATTGAATTTAAACGAAGGCGGTGAGGACGACGTGACGTGACGTGACGGCGGACGAACCAAAGCGTCGCGGCTCCTCGCTACAGCGACTCATGCGAGCAGTTTCAATGCAAGCCGGCAGATGGCGCGGCGGTTCTTCATCGTCATGTCCATGACATTGTGCTACTATTTAGTAGTTATGTTAAGACTAATAAAGCGTACGTTGAACATTGTGCGAAGAGGATCTATTTTGTATTCATGCGAAACGTGCAATGTACCTTAAATATTAAGTGTTTATATTTTAATGTGATTGCCCATTGAATCCGATTGATTGCATAGCGCGCAATACACCTGTCACTGTCATTTAGTAGTATATTGGTCAGTGCCGACATGTTATCGTCGTCGGAAGCACGTATGTGCGGCGCGGGGGACGCGGGGGTCGCGGGGGGCGCGGGGGAGGCGGTGCGGGTGCGCGTGCGCGACGCGACGCCGGACGACATGACGCACATACACCGCATGATACACGTGAGAACTGAACACTTCCGTTTGTTTTATAAACTTGTATGCTAATAGACTGCTTGCACTGTTTCTGTGCAAATATAATCGGATTAAATATTATCTTTTCTGATAACTAGTTTAATAAAATATAGCTCTTTTTTTAGACGATTGATCTTGACGGTTATTATAACACAATCATGAACACAATATTTTGAGGGGTACATTTTTTGTTTCAGCACGCAAACTAATATAATTATGTTACGCTTAGTCCCCGTATTCGCTCATTGTCAAAAAAGAGGGACATTTCGCGGATTGTGCATTGCAAAAAAATGCTTTATCATCATAGTTATCAACATCATCGTCATCATCATCGTCGTTGTCGTCTTCGTGAACATCGTCATGATCATGATTATCATCATAGTCCTGGAAAAAAACCTACCGCCTCTTATTTATTTATTTATTTAACAATTTATTGTACATAAAAAAACATCATAAACACAGGACATAAAAAACAAAGACACAACAGGCACTGCTTATTTCTAAAAAGAAATTTCTTACAGCAGACCTACAGAAGTGATAAATTTAACGAAACGCGGATAAAACGTGCACAAAATTTAATACCTATCAATAAAATAATACTACTGTAAAATACTTATATAATGTAAATATTTTACATAAATATAAACAAGAAATAAATTAATTCTTCCAATTATATACATAATCAAAAATAAATAAATACTTATAGCTATTTATATACAAATATATACATAAATATACTTATACCCTAAACACGGATTACTTTGACAGTCAAAGATAATGTTCTTTAACTCGTCTTTTGAAGATGGCGATAGACGAGCTATCACGAACTGTCGGTGAAAGAGAGTTCCATAATCTGACAGCATGAACAGTAAAAGAGTAGGAGTAGAAATCGACCTCTTGCCCATAGCCTGTGAGAAATGCAGCTATATTTTTCTTCCATTTGCTCAATACCACGCCAAAACTAGAATTCAGCATATTGTGAGAATTTCGCAAATGCCACTTCACGGAATAAGCGTTTTGCAACGCACAATACCCTAGTTTTTTTTTTTTACTTCGAGACAATGAAGTGATTCAGTCTCCATTATCCTAATCAAACTAAGGAAAATCTCACTAAGTGATAAATTCACGAATATCAACTTTATGTTCCCCCCTGGAAATAGAATCCAGGACTTCCGAATCACGAGCTCATGGCTTTGACCGCTAGACCACGGAGGTAGTTATGGTAGTTGAAGATGAGTTCATGGTAGCTGAAGTACAGGAAAAGCTTTACTTTCTAACGTAACTACTGTTATAGTATTTCTAGAGGCGAAGAGGCTTTCGCCACCTAGAATTAAATACTAAATATATACTAAAAGGGACTCGAGGGTTACAGTGTATCGTAATTTAGGCGATGGGCTGACAACCTGTCACTATAGCAATACACTTTTCAATCTAAAATTGCCCTCAATTTTTGTCAGACGTGGCGAAACCGCCTTTTACGAGGCGTTTATCGCTCTGCCTACCCCGTAAGGGATAAAGGCGTGATTTTATGTATGTATGTATGTATGTAATTAAATACTATTCACTTTTGGCTGTTGACATGTTTGTGTGTAGTGATGTCTGCAATATGGATGTAATAGGAAGCTAGTATGTGTGTCCACTGCTGAGCTGACTGCTGTCTGCTGGTTGTTGCAGGAGCTGGCGGAGTACGAGGGGGTTCCGGATGGACCGCGCCTCTCAGTACACGGTCAGTCACTAACATACATTGTGGACATAAGTGAATTCTCTACAATTCTAATATAAATATTACATGTTTATATCTTTTGCAAAAAAAGTTAACGAGATAGTCGCTGTCGTCTTACGTATACCTATATTTTTTTAAGGCAAACAGTTCTGTTATTTAAACAAAAAATAATTAGGTACATTAAAAAATTAGCCTTATCCCGTATTTCTCGGGGTCGGCTACCTAATCTAAGTGATTGAACGAGGGTACTGGTTTTTACATAGAGCGACTGCCATCTGACCTCCGCAACCCAGAACCAGACCCAATCCTAGATTACATCAGAGTTTTCAAGCCGCCAATACTTTAGCACTGGCCTCTGATATGGCTTAACGACTAATATCTAAGGTGTTAAACGATATTTACCGGGACCAACGGCTTAACGTGCCTTCCGAAACACGAAAAAGCGCCGAATAAACGTACATATGAAATTCGAAAATCGAAAAACACATTGGTACGTGGTGTGGTTCGAACCACGACCACCCGCTCAGGAGGCTGCGGCCCTATCTACTACACCATCGGGCTCCACTATCCACTACACCATCGGGGGGTACGTTAAAAATTATAACCATTTATTTCGATTGCTACCTATTCATTTAACAGATCTGATCGAAGATGCTTTCGAATCGTCACCCCCGTGGTGCTTTGCGCTGGTAGCGGAGTTGGTCGGCGAGGGCGCGCTGGCCGGCTACGCGCTCTGCAACCGCGCCTACTCCAGCTGGTCGCGCCGCGCGCTCTACGTCGAGGACCTGTACGTGCGCCCGCAGCTGCGCGAGCGCGGCATCGGCACGCAACTGCTGGCGAGGCTGTGTCAGGTACTTATACTTACATACATACATATAATCACGCCTTTATCCCTAATGGGGTAGGCAGAGCGCAAACGACCCAAACAAAGGTCGTCCCGCCACGTCTGACAAAGTTTTGAGGGTTATTTAAGATAGAATTCTAGGTATATTGCTGTAGTGACAGGTTGTCAGCCCATCGCCTAAATTACAATATACTGAAACCCTCGGATCCCTTAGCTGGATTTTACAGCATGCCCGGGAGGAAATGCAGCTGGCACATTCTATGTTTTTCTCTCGCTCCCAGACCAGCATGGAATCGCTACTTATACTTACTGCAGAAAAAACAATTTGCAGTGTCTACATTTTAGTTGAATTTTGTTATGACAGATATTATACATCTACACTAATATTATAAAGAGGAAAGATTTGTAACTATTTTTGTATGTTTGTAATGAATAGGCTCAAAAAGTACTGGGCCGATTTAAAAAATTCTTTCACCAATAGAATGCTACATTCTTCCAATTTGACATAGGCTACATTTCATTTTGGAAAAAGTTAGGGATCCTTGGTAAAATTTGAACAATGTAACCGAAGGTGTAGAAAAATGAGTCTTAAAATGTCTTTCGTCGAATGCGCTGCCGAAACTATTAGCGATAGAACAAAATAATGTACAACAATATTGAAGAACATCATAATGTCTACAATAAACTCCGCGGAAGCATATGTCCAACTATTGTAGTTATGTCACTACAACAACTTTTTTCATTTTCACCCGTGCGAAGCCAGGACGGGCTGCTAGTAACAGATAAAATTAGAGGAAATCAGATTGCGTGGTATGGACATGTAATGCGGAGGGATGAAAGTCATGTAAGTAAAAGGGTATTGAATTTGAATGTGGACGGATATGTTGGGAGAGGACGACCAAAGAAAAGATGGATGGACTGTGTGAGAGATGATATGATGAAAATAGGTGGTAATGTAAAACTGACGGTTGACAGGGATGAATAGAAGAAGAAAACATACTGCACCGACACCAAATAATGGGATAAGGACAAGGGAATACATACATGCATATAATCACGCGTTTATCCTTTAATGGGGTCGGCAGAGCGTAAACGACCTAACCAAAGGTCGTTCCGCCACATCTGAAAAAGTTATGAGGATTATTTCAGATAGATTTGTTACCTAAAAAATATTTCTGTAGTGACAGGTTGTCAGCATCATCTCCCTAGCCTTATCCCGTATCTTACGGGGACGGCTACCTAATCTAGGGGATTGAACGAGGGTACTGGTTTTTACACAGAGCGACTGCCATCTGACCTCAGCAACCCAGAAGGGAAACCAGACCCAATCCTAGATTAGGTCAGAGTTTTCAAGCCGCCAATGCTTAGCACTGGCCTCTGATATGGCTTAACGACTAATATCTACGGTATTAAACGATATTAACCGGGACCAACGGCTTAACGTGCCTTCCGAAGCACGGAAAAAGCGCCGAATAAACGTACATATGAAATTCGAAAACCGAAAAACACATTGGTACGTGGTGGGATTCGAACCACGACCTCCCGCCATCGCCTAAATTACAATATACTGAAACCCTCGGATCCCTTAGCTGGTTTTTACAGCATGCCCGGGAAGAAATGCAGCTGGCACTATTCTATGTTTTTCTCTCGCTCCCAGGTCAGCATGGAAGTTAGTTAAGGCAAGGGAATGATGATTGTTATTACAGAAAGATAGGTATAATTGTATTGTTCTACAGATGGGCGTGGAGATGGGGGTGCACCGTATCGACTGGCACGTCCTGGTAAGCAACACGTCGGCGCGCGGGTTCTACGCGGGGCTGGGCGCGCGCTGCCTGCGCGAGACGGAGGGCCGCGCCGCGCTGCGCCTCGACGCGCCGCACATCGAGCGCCTCGCCGCGCGCGCCACTGAACCACTAGCACCAGCGCAGCAGCGTCAGTGACCAGCTAGGATTTAATCGTTTTATAAGTTTGATACGATTAAAAAAACAAAATGTATTTTTGAGGAGCCTCTATGCTTGTTTATCATAATTAGTCTATTTTATAATGAGTACGTCTAATAAAAAGAATGAGAACGAGAAACTTTTTAATTTGTATGAAATTTAAATAATTAAAATTAGGCTCGCTTTTATGGCACAAAGTATATATGTATATACTTTATACAACCGCCCGATAAACGGCGCGGTCGCAACTAATCTAAAATACAAACAATTGTATGCAATGAATTATATGGTCCGCTCTTCAGTTGCTTCTTCGAATGGCGTGGCCGCAGCGGCCAAATGTCAAAAGACAAATTTAAACTAGTGTTACCAAACTGTCGATAATTGGATTATTGATATTTGACTTATTTGATAATATAAGATTTTAAAAGCATTAACAATAAAATCGACTTTAATTAAAATTATAATACGTTGTCTACTGACTAAAACTACCTACTTAAAACTGATCTAATGGACTTAGTGCTAAGTTGATTAAGGGCCGTATTATTTTGTAATCAGTTCTCATGAGTGACAGCGAGCTTCAGTTTTTTTATTGAGTTTGCCTCGAATCGAAAAGAAGAGGAATTTTAGAAATTTCCTATCAGAAATGTCATTTCAGTACAAACTGTTCTGTCAAATCCAAACTTAATTTTGGTCTCAAGTTTGAGTTAGCTTCATAAATACGAGCCTAAGACCCTATTCACACCGCGTTTTTCGTACGCGCTGTAAACTCGCAGAGGACAGAATAAGAAAAGCAGAACATGCAATAGAAATTTAAAATCACGTCACAAACTATAATACCACCAGAGTACACAAAGTATTTTATAAAAAGTATGTAAGACCTCCCCGTAATTTGGACATTCCGTACAATACACAAAATAAAAATTAACACTCTATTTTTGTACAGTCTTTTTAGACTCGGTATAAAATAATTATACCTCTACAGATTGACATCCATATTCACTTCGCTATGTTAATGACAACTTACAAAGTGTTTAGCAAAGAATAGAATAAAAAATTGAAAATTGAGTACAATCAAAGTTAAAAGATAGTTCAAACCAGTATAATAATATAAGGTAGTACTATAGTAGACCTAGTAGCGACATTAGTCTTGTGTGCCTAATCTTAGGTAATGGTTTGGTGTGGATGTCTGCTAATTGTGTATTAGTGGGTATGTACTTAACATTCACTTCACCTTAGATAGATAGATGATTAATTTCCATTTGTCTCTAATGTGCTACTGATGGGACACTTTGTCGAAACACAGGGTCTGATGCTCTTTAAATTTCGTGATGTTATATGGCATGACGTTTTGCTGAGTGCTTGGTCATACAAGTGTCATGAACATAATTAGAGCCAAAGAGATGAAATTTGTCAGTAGATTTCCTTCCTTGTTTATAACTTGCGGTTCATTGGTGTTTTGTCCCGTTTTATTCGGTTTGTCTTCAATTGTTTTATTGACCGGTAACATGATCAACTTGTTTATAGGTCGCTTGGTGACATTATTTTGCGTTTTCAATGTAACTACTCTGACGTAACCATCGCTTCCAGGGTGAAGGTCCATCACACGTTCCATAGCCTATTTTCCAGGGGGCATGTTGTCTTGTTTGATAATAACAATGTCATTGACCTGTAGGTTCTTGCTAGGTGTTCTCCATTTTGACCACGACTGCAGCTGTTGAAGATACTCAATGGACCACTTTTTCCAAAACTGCTTGTTCATAGCCTGTACCAGTTGCCCTCTCCTGGGTAGTAATATTGAATTCGGGTCAGATTGTGGTCTTAATAACAACGAGTCTCCTACTAAAAAGTGTCCAGGAGTTAAACAGTCGTCGTCAGCATTTTCGGTCAATGCGCACAGTGGTCTCGAATTCATGCAGGCCTCAATTTGATGTAATAAGGTGATGAACTCCTCATATGTAAGCTTCTGCTCTCCCAATACTCTCTTTTTATGGTACTTTAAACTTTTCTCAGCTGCCTCTCAAAGACCTCCTGCGCTTGGCCAAAATGAAACAAGCAAGCATTGAAATGCCAGTTGACTCCCATTTCGCCGACATCTTAGATGGAATCAGTATTGAGAGAGTCTAGTATAGCCTTGTACTCCTTGTGGAGAAGACGGAATGCGGCGACGAAATTATTACCGTTGTCACTGTACACGTGGCTCGGGGTACCTTATCGAGCGGACATGCGTCGAAATGCCGCTAAAAACGCTGCTGTGCTCATGTCTGACACCAGCTAGAGATGAACAGCCTTAGTGGTCAGACAAATGAAGACCGCGACGTTAGCTTTGACAATTTTGATGCTTCTTCCTTTGTTGGCTTTTATCTCAACCATCCCTTTGAAATCTACCCCACAATTTAGGAAGGGGCGTGAGGTTGTCACACGTGGTTTTGGCAGGTCAGCAATAATTACTTGTAAGTTTTCTTGACTGAAACATCGACACCTTACGCACTGTCTCAGTTGCTTCTTTACAGCACGAATGCCACTGATAATCCAAAAAATATTCCGGATGTGTGATAGAGTAAGTCTTGCAACATTGTGATGTGCGCTTGGTTGATTATAAGTTCAGCCAGTCTACTGTGCGATGACAAAACTACAGGGTGTTTCGCTGAGTATCTGATGTTTGCATTCGCTAGGCGTCCATTTATTATCAAAAAACCATATTCATCCAAAAATGGGCATGGACTTGATAAGTTGCTGCTTGTGCGTACAAGGCCATTTTTCTTTATTTGGTTGATATCATCCTCAAATGCCAGAGCTTGTGTATGTTTGATAATGATATTTTAAGCAGCCTGTAGTTCCGCTGACGATAGAACAGAGGTGGTTTGCTGCGAGGGGCCTTGTTTATTTCGCAATTTTGTAATAAAACGCCAAATCCATGCAATAATGCGAACAGCGCAAATAAGTGAACTTTTGCGTTTAAAAATCGTTGTCATAAATGCATCGTCTTTTTCATTTGTCGCATTACATAAAGTCGCATTCACATGGACCTTCTTCACTTCTATCGTCGGGGTTTCAATTTGAATTGGCGTTTCTTGGTAGATTGTCAGTCACTGTGGGCCTTCCCGCCACAGTTTATGATCTTGTAGTGTTGCCGATGTGAGTCCTCGCGTGGCACAGTCACCTGAGTTTTCTTCTGACTTTACATGACACCAATTGGATGCTGGTATGATGTCAATAACTTGTCTCACACGTGAAGCTTACGTGCGGTATGTATGTATGTGATGAAGGCTTGTAGATGCAGAAATCAAACCAGTTTTTCACTGATACACTAAGATAGTTTATTGAAGCAAGATAAGCACAGTAAAGCTTTGACAACAGTTCACAGAAGGTTAGAGGTGAAGATGAAAGCACAGAATGAAAGCACAGAAAGCAAGCGGAAGAAATGACTTAGAATTAGCAAAATATCGCGTAACGTATAAGCGCGGATATGAGGCAAATGGTCATGCGCTCGGCGGCGTATCAATGCTTTGACTGCCCGTGCGACACCGGTCAGGCGACAGCGGGGCGCCGCGCGGTGGAGCGGGGCGACGGCCTACCCGAGGTGCGTGGACCGGTTTCTCGGTCCAGGCGCATCGGTAGTGTTACAATTTAACTATATAAAAATGTGACCTGTATGTCGGACGGACGATCAAAAATATTTTAACTATTACAAATTTTAGTACAAAAGTATATTAGTTAGTTGTAAGTAATGTTTTAGTTAATTGTACATATTTATACCTTAGTTATAATTTTACATACAAATTTTACTAGATTATGATCTTTACAGTTTTAACATATTGATTATAAAGTTTTACTTATGTTATTATTTACTACTACTTATTACTAATGTTTTTACTATTGTTATTAAGATTATGTAACAAGGAACAACTTATATACTAAGTTCACCACATCACTCCCCCCCAGAGACCGTCAAGGGCGATAATAGTTGGGGAATTTTACCCTTCGACCTGATCGAGTGGTTATGACCAACCTTTCTTCTTTATCGGGTAAGTTCTGGTTATTAATGTTTTGAGTGTGTGTATGTGGTGATGTCGGTTTATGTGTAGGTATTGACTGTGGAGGGTATGTTTGTATTTGTGGTGGTGCCTGTGAGGATGCATTTGTGTCACTTAGTATGTAGGCCGGTTTAATGCGATCTATCGATACCGTGACGTTCTTTCCGTTAGCAAAAATAGTGAAAACCTTATCTCCGCGCTGGATGACTTTGTATGGCCCTGAGTATGCAGGTTTCAACGACCCACCAACAGTGCAGTCACGCAAAAATACATGAGTGCAAGTGGTTAACTCTTTGAAAACGAACGTGGAGCCTAATCTACTATGGCGAGAGGCCGGTACTGGCTGGAGTTTTTGTACTGTACTACGTAGTCTTGACGTAAACTCTGTCAAGTCCAGTGTACTGTCTACTTTACTATCAAAAAACTCACCAGGTAATCGTAACGGTTCGCCGTAGACTAACTCTGCGGAAGATGTCTGATCCTGAAGATCCTCTTTAAAAGCACTACGTATGCCTAATAAGACAAGGGGAAGTGTGTCAACCCAATTGCTATTATCGTGGCAGATTATGGCAGACTTCAAATGCCTGTGGAATCTTTCCACGAGTCCATTGCAGGCTGGATGGTACGCAGTAGTTCTGCGATGATGAAATCCAGCAATTTGGGATAAATTTTTAAATAAGGTTGACTCAAATTGCCTGCCACGATCTGTCACGATATCAGCAGGACAACCAAACCTCGAAATCCAACAGCTAAGTAACGCTTTTGCTACCGTCTCAGCAGTCATATCCATCAATGGTATTGCCTCAGGCCAACGCGTGTAGCGGTCGACTGCTGTGAGGCAATATCTATAGCCCTGAGACAATGGTAATGGTCCCACCAAGTCAATGTGTACGAATTTGAACCGAGCTGACGGGAGCTTGAAGGAACCGATGGGAGCAGAAACATGGCGTGTGATTTTGGAGCGCTGACACGCCAAGCATGAACGAACCCAATTCCTACAATCCTTTCTAAGTTCCGGCCACACGTACCGCTCTGCAACTAGTTTTGCCGTGGCGTTTGTACCTGGATGACTTAAACAGTGGAGACTTTCGAAGACTTTCCTGCGTAATGTCTTTGGAACAAAAGGTCGTAATGAGCCGGTGCTAGCATCGCAAAATAATTCGATGCTTGAACCCGGAACTTTGAGCATTTCGATCTGCAGAGATGTTTCCTTAGAAATTTCCCTAAGCTCTTGATCAGCGTACTGAGCTGCAGCTAGCTGCTCGAGATTAACCGGCTGAACTATTTCCTCAACACGCGAGAGGGTGTCGGCAACCACATTGTCCTTTCCTGAAATGTGACGTATGTCAGTAGAAAACTGCGCGATCAGGTCCAGGTGACGGAACTGTCTTGGCGAGCAATTTTCTTTACGGTTGTGGAAGGCGAATGTCAGCGGTTTGTGGTCCGTGTAGATGACGAAGTCGCGAGCCTCGAGCATGTGCCTGAAATATTTCACGCTCTCATAGATAGCGAGGAGCTCTCGGTCATAAGGAGAATACTTCTGCTGAGCAGAAGTAAGGGACCGCGAGAAAAACGCTAGGGGTTGCCAGGTGTTATCGCTCTGCTTCAACTGTTGCAGCACTGCACCGATAGCCTTGTCAGAAGCGTCCGTAACGAGTGCTAATTTGGCGTCGCAACTGGGATGAGCCAGCAAGGCGGCCTGACACAGACCTTCTTTGCAGGCTTCAAACGCTTCAAATACCTTTCCTGTGATCTGGACCGGGTGCGAACCCTTCACCGACCCTGTCAGTAATGCATTCAGAGGAGCTTGGTGCTGGGCTGCGTTGGGGATGAATCTCCTGTAAAAATTTACCATGCCCAAAAATCTGCGCAGCTCCTTGACAGTTCTAGGCGCAGGGAATGTCTTTATGGCCTCAACTTTGTCCGGAAGAGGTGAGGTACCATCGGCTGAAATACGGTAACCCAAGAAGGTCACCTCAGAAGCCCCGAACACACATTTTGACGTGTTTACCACCATCCCGTACTCTTTCAGCCTGGCGAAAAGCTGATGAAGATGCTCTTCGTGGGTTTTGTGGTCGCTGGAAAACACTAAAAAGTCATCTAAATAGGCATAGGTGAAATCCAGACCCCGTAGCATCTCATCGACGAACCGCTGGAAGGACTGTCCGGCATTACGAAGCCCGAATGTCATGTACGGGAATTCGTAAAGGCCGAACGGCGTTGTAATGGCGGTCTTCGCGATGTCTTCTGGATTTACGGGAATCTGGTTATAAGCCTTGACCAGGTCAATGGTTGAGAATATAGTGCAACCTGAAAGACAGTGGGAAAAGTCATGAATGTGCTTGATAGGGTACCTGTCGGGAATGGTACGGGCATTCAGCATTCGGTAATCACCGCAAGGACGCCACCCGTTATCTTTCTTGGGGGCGAGATGGAGAGGTGATGCCCATGCTGATTCCGACGGTCGACAGGTACCTATCTGTAGCATAGATTCAAATTCTGACTTGGCGATCTTTAATTTGTCAGGAGCAAGTCTGCGTGGAGTACAAGATACCGGTGGCCCAGGTGTAGTGCGGATGTGATGTGTGGTGTTGTGACGTGGAGTGCGGTGTATACCATGCGGACGAGTAACTTCGGGATACTGAGCGAGTATGTTGTGGTATACTGAGTTACCAGAAATTACCTTTACCGAAGAAATGCTGTCGTCCTTAGGAGCGGGTGAAGCCACGGTTGTGAGCATAGTGCTACCGTCAATAAGGCGTCGGTTTCGAAGGTCTATAAGAATATTATAGAAAGAAATAAAATCTGCACCTATTATCGCCCTTGTAACGTCGGCCACGATAAAACGCCAAGTGAAGTCGCGGCGCAGGCCTAGGTTTAACACTAAGTTGTAGTAACCGTATGTAAATATAACCGATCCATTAGCCGCACACAGCTCATAGCTTGTCTTAGCACGCATGTCTTTTAAATATTTTCTAGGAAAAACGCATACATCACTACCTGAGTCCACTAGGAATTGCACCTTAGTCCTTTTATCTGTCACGAATAAGCGACCGGTGGATTGACAGTCGTCGGCCGCCATCATTACCGACTGCCTTTTGCGTTTCCCGTATAGTCGCAAGGTTTGACGCATTTGCTGGCATTACTTCCGAACTTCGCATGGAACCAGCAAACAGGAAACTTGCGGTAACTGGATTGGGATCGCGTACCTGATGAACGTGAACGATTGCCGCTGGAAGAACTGGTTCTGGTCCGCGATCTCGACATCCTGTCAAGCTTTGTAGACAAAGAATGCACCTGCCGGGTCAGTTCGGCTATCTGACCAGCCATCGCTTGATGGACCTGCTTCTGCTGCTGCTACCTGGGGGCCGACTGAAACGACGTCGTGAATTTGGTCGGCCAGCTCAGCTACCTCGTTCAGGGGCAGCTTGGCTTGCGACGCTATTATAGTTTGTGTATGGCTAGGTAGCCGGCTGCTCCAAATAGACCTGAGAAAGTCATCCGGGACGTCTGGTCCTGCTAAATGTTTCAGGTGCCTTAGAAATTGCGATGGCTTTCTATCTCCGAGCTCTTCGCGCGTAAGTAGCTGATTTACCTTTTTTTCACGGGATGCTGAAAGTCTCTTCACCAGCTCTGTTTTCAGCTGCTCGTATTTATTTGTAGCAGAAGCAAATGAGGGATTAGTAACCACGTCTTCTACTTCGGCAGCGTAAATTGGGTCCAGTTGTCCGAAGGCGTAGTGGAATTTGGTACTATCCGCAGTAATACAGGATAAGACAAATTGACTCTCAAGCTGACTGAACCACAGCTGAGGTTTTTGCGGGTAAAATGGCATTACCCGCACGCCTACTCGGTGCAACTCTGGCTGCCTTTGTTCTCCTTCCGGCGGTGGCAAATCATCTCCAGCCATTGTGAACGTGTACCAACGGGGTCACCACTGAAGCTTACGTGCGGTATGTATGTATGTGATGAAGGCTTGTAGATGCAGAAATCAAACCAGTTTTTCACTGATACACTAAGATAGTTTATTGAAGCAAGATAAGCACAGTAAAGCTTTGACAACAGTTCACAGAAGGTTAGAGGTGAAGATGAAAGCACAGAATGAAAGCACAGAAAGCAAGCGGAAGAAATGACTTAGAATTAGCAAAATATCGCGTAACGTATAAGCGCGGATATGAGGCAAATGGTCATGCGCTCGGCGGCGTATCAATGCTTTGACTGCCCGTGCGACACCGGTCAGGCGACAGCGGGGCGCCGCGCGGTGGAGCGGGGCGACGGCCTACCCGAGGTGCGTGGACCGGTTTCTCGGTCCAGGCGCATCGGTAGTGTTACAATTTAACTATATAAAAATGTGACCTGTATGTCGGACGGACGATCAAAAATATTTTAACTATTACAAATTTTAGTACAAAAGTATATTAGTTAGTTGTAAGTAATGTTTTAGTTAATTGTACATATTTATACCTTAGTTATAATTTTACATACAAATTTTACTAGATTATGATCTTTACAGTTTTAACATATTGATTATAAAGTTTTACTTATGTTATTATTTACTACTACTTATTACTAATGTTTTTACTATTGTTATTAAGATTATGTAACAAGGAACAACTTATATACTAAGTTCACCACACACGGTTGGCGACCAACTGCTTCCATCTTGATATATCGCCCTTGATCCACCCGAGCACGACCATAGAATCTGTCCAAGCATGGATATTTTCCGTGGGAAGTGATTCCACGATTTTCTTCATGAGTTGTGATAAAAGTAAGGCCCCTAAGAGCTCGAGTCTTGGTAAAGATACTTGCTTACTGTGTGGAGCCACCTTTGTTTTTGCTGCTATAAGGCGTAATTTGTATTCACCCTTACTATAAGAATAGAATAAGAATAGAATAATTTATTAGGTCAAAATTATGATTTACATATCATATCTACTTGCAGTATTTAGAACTAAACTTAAAATATAACGCTACATTTGTTTTCATAATTACAACCAATGATCATACTAAGCATTCAATCGAAGCCTGTGTTATGTTATGACCATTGGATGTTTACAAATCATACTTATTATTTTATTTCGGCACTTTTCTATTTGCAATAATTAATTATATTTTTAATAAGCATATCGGGGTTGGATTCCCGATCAATAATACGCCGTTATAAGTATGTTCTGCAGGATTTATTCTTGACTATAAAGTTCAGTACAGCAAAAGATATCACAAGAAATATTCGAACTATGCGAATCAACAAGAGAGCAGCCATCGATCTGACATTAGCTACGAAAGACCGAGTGAACATATCTACTAGTGTCGGGGTGCGTTCAAATACGCACGCCGCCACACCACCCCCCCAGGGAGAACGAAAGGTCAGGCTACTGATCTTTCAGTACAAAATATTACATAGAAAAAAACTACAAAAAAAGATAATTATCAATAAAATTACAAGTCAAATGGTTTAGCAGATCTTACTCTACGTCTTGATCTTGTAGTATATTTAGGAGAAGGGTGAACAGTATGAGTTGTTGTTGATTACCTTGTGTGAAAGTTTGTGATTGAGAAGTATGTGTGTCTGTGTTTGAATGTGAAAATTTGTTTGTTTGTGAAGAAGAAGTGTTTGAGTCTGATTGAGATGTCAGATTGATAGGTGCATGATGGTCATTGATGTGGAAGGAGCATGAGATAGAGTGGAAGGACAAGGAGTACCAGGAACAACGTATGCAGGTTTTGCACGGTCGATACTCACTACAGATTCTCTGTTACCAATAAGAATCGTAAAAGTCTTATCAGTTCTCCTCACAACCTGGTAAGGTCCTGAATAAGGAGATTCCAGTGGTGCCTTCACATGATCAGCTCGCAAGAAGATGTGCGAACAGATGGCGAGATCTTTAAAAAGAAAAACGTTCTTTTCGCCATGTCGTGGAGCAGGCACGGGTCTCAATTCAAACATAACGGTCCTGAGCTGCGACACAAAACCGATAGGATTCGGAGGCTGTGGCGTTGGCGAAAGAGCAACCATCTCACCAGGGAGATATAATGGCTCTCCGTACACAAGCTCCGCTGCAGAAGCTCTTAGGTCCTCTTTAAGAACAGCACGCATTCCAAGAAGGACAATGGGCAATGCTTTGATCCACGATTCATTACGACACATCAGGGAGGTCTTGAGTTGCCTGTGAAGGCGCTCGACCATTCCGTTAGCACAGGGGTGATAACTAGTAGTTCTCAGCTTTTTAGTCCCTAAAAGTGACATGAGTCTACGGAATAGGTCGGACTCAAATTGACGGCCCTGATCTGTCGTAATGCGGGATGGGACACCAAATCTTGATATCCAACCCAGTAACAAAGTGTCGGCAGTCTCCTCGGCCGTGATACTCCGCATGGGCCACGCTTCAGGCCATCGCGTGAATCGATCAACCGCCGTCAAGAGATAGCGATAACCATCACAGACGGAGAGTGGACCCACGATGTCGATGTGGATATGTCTGAAGCGACCTGACGGTGTGACAAAATCGCCGAGAGGAGAAGCTGTATGCCGGGTAATCTTGTTACGTTGGCAGGCGAGACAAGACTTAGTCCAGTCACGAACGTCTTTTTGAATAGAAGGCCAAACAAATCTGTTTGTAAGAACACGAGACGTCGCACGGATGCCTGGATGGCTCAAACCGTGTAGCTTGTCAAAATATTTACGTCGGAAAGGGACGGTGAGGAACGGACGTGGTTTACCGGTAGACGTATCACAGGTAACTGTAATGTCAGTCCCGGGAAGAATAATATTCTCTAATTTTAGAGAGGTACCGTCGCGAATAAGTTTTTGCAATTCTTCATCGTCTCTTTGCGATTCTGCTAAAGCTGTATAGTCGTCTTCCAATGATATGGCTTCAATCCTCGACATAGCGTCAGCCACGATGTTATCCGCACCTTTAATATGCGCGATATCAGTCGTGAACTGGGAAATAAACGTGAGCTGATTAAGCTGCACGGGTGGTAATTTTTCCCGACGCTGCGTAAACGCGTAAAGGAGAGGCTCGTGGTCTGTGAATATTGTGCACTGCTGACTGAGACTCATAAACAGCCAAAAGCTCCCTGTAATACGCTGGCCATGAGGATTGTCGAGCTGTCAACTTTTTACTAAAAAACGCAATAGATTGCCATTCATCACCTACACGTTGCTGCAAGCAAACACCGATCTGCAAACTAGACGCGTCCGTAAATAGTCCTAATGGTGCGCCGGGCTGAGGGTGTGCAAGTAATGTGGCTTGAGCAAGGCTATCCCTGCAAGCGAAAAATGCACGCTCAAGTTCCGGTGTCCAAGGAACTGGTTTTGCGCCTTTGAGCTTGGAATCTGCTAAGATATTTATCAACGGCGCCTGGAGCTCAGCCGCACGTGGTAAACAACGCCTGTAATAATTTATCATGCCCAAGAACCTACGGAGGCCCTGGACAGTTTTAGGAAGCGGAAAGCAACAATACGCTCTGGCGGCGAACTGATACCGTCTTTTGAGACGCGATAACCTAGGAAGGTGACCTCATTCGCTCCCAAGCCGCACTTAGCAGGGTTTATTACTACCCCGTAGTCAGTTAACTTCTGGAAAAGAATGCGAAGGTGTCGAGCATGTTTTTCCTCGTCCTTGGAAAATATGAGCAGGTCATCAATGTAGGGAAAACAGAATTCCAGGTCGCGCACCACCTCATCTATAAATCTTTGGAACGTTTGACCAGCGTTCCTTAATCCGAAGGTCATGAAGGGGAACTCATAGAGACCAAAGGGAGTTGTGATCGCGGTTTTACACACGTCTTCCTCATTGACCGGAATCTGCTGGTAAGCCTTTACCAGGTCGACGGTGCTGAAGATCGTAGAACCAGCGATTTTGTGGCCGAAGTCCCCAATATGACGCAACGGATAGCGGTCAGGGATGGTTCGCGCGTTTAACCCACGGCAATCCCCACAAGGACGCCAAGATACCAGGTCCTTTTTAGGCACCAACTGAAGCGGGGCGGCCCACGGACTTTTGGAAGGTCTGGCAGTACCGTTCTTCACCATTTCATCAAACTCACGCTTAGCAACCACCAACTTATGCGGTGCGAGGCGGCGTGGGCGACTAAAAACCGGAGGACCCTCCGTGGTTTTAATGAAATGAACGGTGGAATGTTTGATCTCCCTATGAATCCCCGGAGGCTTAGTGATCGAAGGAAATTCAGCGAGCAAATCGTAGAACCGCGATCCTTTTTTAAATAAAATCATTTTCACGCTAGCCTGTTCGGTGGAGGTGAGAGATGCTGGAGTGGAGAGGCCGGTAATGCCGTCCAAGAGGCTCTTATTACGGCAGTCGGGCAGCAAATGGTAATGCGCAAGAAAATCCGCACCTATAATGGCACTGCTAACGTCGGCGATGACAAATCGCCAGTGAAAATCACGCCGCAGTCCAAAATTAAGATGTAGAAGTATCGTACCATACGTTTTAATAGAGCTACCATTAGCTGCGTTAAGCTCATAGTCTGTGTGGTTGAGTCTGCCGCCTACTAACCTCCGTGGGTAACAACACAGGTCAGAACCTGAATCAAGCAGGAACCTGATCTTGGAAGTCTTGTCAGATATAAAAAGACGACGGCCCGGCTTAGCACAGTCAGCTGCCGTCGCTACTGACTGGCTTGGCGGTTTTCCGAATTCCAAGAACACGGGTGAATACACTTATTAGCTTTGTTTTTGAAAACCTTGTGATACCAGCATAATTTTCCGGCGTTTGGTGAAAGCTGTCGGCTCCTAGACTAGCTCCTGCTGCGCCCTCGGCTACGCTCTCGGTCACGACCTCGAGTGAGCGCTGCGACAGTAGCCGAAAGTTGCTGCAACTATGCAGAAATAGCACATAAACTGAATGGTTCAGAATCTTTGACAGCGGCAGCGTGCACGAAGGATCGAGAAGGCGACAAAGCAATATCGGGTGCAACTTCTATTATTTTAGCCCGTATTGCAATATCATCAAGCGGATCTGAGCTGGCAGCTAAAATTGCCTGAAGATGCTGAGGTAAACGACGCATGAATAATTGACGCAGAAAACTTTCATCAGTTAAAGTGTTGCCGGCTAGTGAGCGCAAATGTCTAAGAAATTGGGAGGGTTTACGATCCCCCAACTCTTCCTCATTTAGCAGTAGACGAACACGCTCTTCCTCAGATTGTGACAACCGTCGAATGATCTCATTTTTGAGATGTTCATACTTATTCGATTGAGGCGGGTTGGTCACAATATCTTCAATCTCAGCCGTTATCTTTAATTCTAATTGCCCTATAACATGGTCATATTTTGTCTGATCAGCTGTAATACCTGCTACTCTAAATTGGGTTTCAACATGAGCAAACCATAATCGAGGTTTTTGGTACCAGAGTGGAGGAACCCGAGGTGCCACCTTACACACCTCAGGAGCAGGAGTAGGGAGTGTAGGAGTAGCAGTACCTATAGATGATTTAGTGTCAGTGTTCAAGGTCCGAGACTCTAAGCAACTACGCAAAGTAACATTCTCCTATTCAACCTTCTGTACATGTTCTGTGAGAAGCCTAAATTCAGCTTTTAGATTTTGAATTTGCTGCTCCATGGTAATATCGTCCTCAGGAGAGGCCATGGTAGTAATATAACAGCGTACAAGCACAAAATAACAACACACAGTAACAAAATTCCCCTAACAGTGCAAGATAGGTTAAGTTATGTGTATGTGAAAATATGACGAATATTCACAGTATTGAGGGTTTATAGAAACTAATGTAATCTATCCTAAAATTATCATAACAGTAAGCATTAACTTTATAAATTGAGAATAAAAATGAAAAAATAATAAGAGTTCGATTTGTGAAATGTTCCAATCTGCAATTTGACACTAGCTAGGGACGTAACGTGAGAATCGACTTTATCGATTTCGGCACGAAACTACCTATCCAAATGTATCCGAACTGCAACTGTCATCTATGACTGTCTATGACAGATGTTACACAAATTCGATAGTCCAGGTACGACACTATGAGCGCAACAGTTCCACTATATTAATACAGATGGCGCTATATGAAGCGTCCACACACGAAACTTGAAAATTTTCGAAGAAAATAAGAGTTTCTGAAAAATGCACTGGAAACTATGAATGTCTTTCAGCACTCCCGAGCATTACACTGTCTTGTTAGTAGTCTTCACTGGTTCTGGAGCCAAGAAATCCTGTTCGTTGAAGAAGTAGGCACGAAAGTCGGCGCTCGGCGGCTCGGAGAGAAAAACCTGTTTGGACCGGTTTCTGAGCGGAGCAAAACGATCTTGTATCGGCGAAATATCGCTGATCCTTGCACTTTTTCGACGAAGTAAGCTGCACAGCAGCTGTAACACTTCACGACGAGTGAGGATGACAGGATCCAAGGCCTCCGAAACTCGTAGAAACTCAGGAAAAAGTTTTCCAATGCAGCCAAACTTCGCGCGCCAATCCAACCGAAGATGTCGTGGTCACCAATAGCGGGGTTGGATTCCCGATCAATAATACGCCGTTATAAGTATGTTCTGCAGGTTTTATTCTTGACTATAAAGTTCAGTACAGCAAAAGATATCACAAGAAATATTCGAACTATGCGAATCAACAAGAGAGCAGCCATCGAAAGACCGAGTGAACATATCTACTAGTGTCGGGGTGCGTTCAAATACGCACGCCGCCACAAGCACTTACATTAAATTACACATAAACGGTTGTATTTAAACGTTGCATACATAGAGCTAGACAATATACATATTTATAGGTAAAACTAAAAGTTATTATTGTAATTTATTATACTATGCTACAATATCTAAAAAATCTTCGGTCTTCTCATAAGTTAAGTTTAAAAGCCACTCGGTGGCTGTTTTCTTCAATTCGAATTTACATTTTCCATAAATACATATTTTTTTATTAACTAAATTGTACATCCTAGGGCCTTGAAAAATAAAAAATCTATTTAAAAAGAAAGTCCTGCTTCTCAAACAAATACATACGTAATAGTCACGCCGGACAGGGTTGTTCACACTTGTGTACTGCACTAAGGAGTGTTGCCTAATAATAGTAGAAAGTATATAAAGTTGTCTAACTGTAAGTGTAGTGGTGACCTTATGTAACTCTCGGGTAGGGAATCTATACGGTTTGAAAAAACAAACTTTCAAGATTAGCCTCTGAGCCCGTTCAACGGTCAGAAGGTGGGTTTTGTCTGCTCCACCCCAACAAGTGATTCCATAAGATAGTACAGATTGACAGAGAGCAAAATATATTTGTTTAAATAGTAGTTCGCTACTTACATGTCGAATTTGCTTAAAATTAAAATTGAGTTTCCTGATTCGTGCCGATAATTTTCTAAGTTGATCCACAAAGGTGAGATTCTTGTCTATAATAACACCTAAATATTTAGTTGAGTTTGTTGCCTGGATAGGCGGGCAGTTACAGACGAGAGCGGGTGGGTAGGAACATTGATGGGAATTTATTTTGGATCTTGCAAGAATTTCAATAATGCTATTTAAGTCTAAATCGAGAAAGTCATATACATCGTTTTATCTGCGTTAAGTGTTAGATAGTTCGATGCTTACCAGTGTGATACTATATTGAAACCCTCCTGAGCGAATCTAAAGACATCGGGCCATGAATAGGTTGAGAAGGTGAGGGTTGTGTCGTCCGCGTATGAAACAATAGTACAGTTATTCATTTTTAAATCACATAGTTGATTAATATAACATAAAAACAAAGTAGGACCGAGAATACTCCCTTGTGGAACCATAAAGTACTGGCAAGTCATCGCTCGTGCAATCCCCAACTTTGACACGTTGGGTTCTGCCCGAGAGATAACTTTTTAATAATTTTATTTATTTTTTATTTATTTATTAAGGACATCCAACAGCTTAACCATAAATACAATCTAGAAAGTATACGTTACAATGTATCTTCGCCAATCAAAGGATACCACATTAAAACAATTTATAGAAACTCATGACAACAGTAGAAATATTTAAATACATGTCGGCACATGCCACCGAAAAGATAAAAGTAGTTAACTGAACAAACATTACGTAAACTGAACAAAAATTTTAGTAATATTAATTTAAGAAATGATAAATATATATTCAAACACAATATATAATAAAATAACTAACCACTACAAGTACTCAAAGTAATAAATGACGTAGAAAACACAAAAACCAAATAAATCCACCATATCCACTAATAATAAACTGCAGACACTATTAAGACTCTTGCAATTTCTTCAATATTTTTGTCTTGAAAGTGAATTTAGATAATGCAAAGATATCAATATCGCTAAACTCTTTATTGTAGGCAGAAGTAACTCTAGATACAAATTCGTTTTGACCATAATTAGTACGACTACGGGGAACATACAAAACTTTGTACATATTATGCCTGGGTCGTCTTTGAGGTACGTGTAATGAGATAAGAGAGGTAAGCTGAGTACAATCTAGACGTGAATTAACTATGTCATAAAGGAAGGCCATGTCTAGCAATGTTCTTCTATTATTAAGAGTTACCAGACCATGCTTCTTGCAAGCTTCTTCATAGGAATCATAGCGTGTTTTAGTGCGATAATTTAAATGTTTTACAAAGATTTTTTGCATTCGCTCAATTCTATCAATATGTGTTGTGTAACAAGGGTTCCAAATTATACTAGCAAACTCTAAGTAACTTCGAACGTAGGCAAAGTACGCCATTTTGATACATTGAATGTCTGTAAAAGGTTTGCAAACTCTAAGGACAAAACCGAGACTTTTATATGCTTTATTAGTAATGTAATCAATATGCTCAATAAAATCCAATTTTGAGTCTAATACAAGTCCTAAGTCCCTTACTTGTTTAGCTTTTTGCAAAATATTATTATCAAGGGTATAGTAGAATAAAACTGGGTTCAATTTACGAGTGAATGTTATTTGAACACATTTATTTACATTAACTTTGATGTTATTGTTTATGTTATATTCAGATAAACGGTTGAGATCCTCTTGCAGTTTTAAGCAATCAGTAATGGAGTCAATTTTTAAGAAGATTTTTTTATCGTCAGCATAAAGTAAGTGTTGTGCAAACCTAAAACATGAATGTATATCATACAGATAAGCATTATAGAATAAGGGACCCAAAAGGGAACCTTGTGGCACGCCGGAAGGTATGTCAACGAAATCAGATTTAAATCCTCCTACCACTACCGCTTGACGTCTGTTAGAAATATAAGACTTAACCCATCTAAATAGGTCTCCCTGAATACCTAAGTCATAAAGCTTGGAAAGAAGGATGGCGTGATCGACACGGTCGAAAGCTTTTTCGAAGTCCGTGTAGATCACGTCAACCTGCGAACCATCTTCCATTGCACTGTAAATAAAATTTGTAAATTCACATAGATTTGAGTTCACTGATCTGCGCCTGAGAAAGCCATGTTGATGTTCAGTAATATTAGATTTTATACTTAGATAAAGTGTCTCATACACTAATTTTTCAAATAGTTTTGCAATGGTATTGAGGATTGATATTGGTCTATAATTTTGGATTACTGATTTAGAACCCTTTTTGTGTATAGGCACTATGTGCGCTTCTTTCCAGATATTAGGGAATATGCCTTCATTAATAGAACGAGTAAACAGAATAGACAGTGGTTTAGAAATACTTTCAGCAGTTCTAATTGCAGTAATAATTGAAGCTGCTTTCCTCTTACACCTAGTGCTTCTAACTTTTTAAGCAGCAATGGGATTGAGACCGTGTCAAAAGCTTTTGCTAGATCAAGGTATATTGTTATACATTTCTTTTGATCATCTAAGTCTTTAGCTATTATGTTAGTGAAAGCTAATAAGGCGTCTTCAGTTGATTTACCGGATCGGAAACCAAATTGGTTTTTAGACAATAAATCATTTTTTTTTCAAGATAATTAACCAGTCTATTATTTATTATTCTCTCAAATATTTTGGATAAAGTGGGTAGAATCGAAATAGGTCTATAGTTGCCGACAAGGCTACGGTCACCACCCTTGTGAATGGGACATATGGAGGATTTTTTTAAAGCGCTTGGGAAAATATCATGACTTATGCCACTGTTAAAAATATGAGTCAGGAGAGGGACCAGGGTATTTTTGACCATTTTTATCATTTTAGCATTTATTCCATCATATCCCACAGCACAATCGGTTCGTAGGGCTTGAATTTGTGACTCAATTTCGCCTTCCGTGATGTCAAGAAGAATAAAGGAATTTGGACTACTGCTACTGTTTATACTACCAATATATTGATTAAACGGCTGAGTGGGATTAATAGCTTCTGCAAGATTTTTGCCTACGTTAGTAAAAAAGTGATTGACATTATTGATCGCAAGTTTAGGCTCACGATTTGAGGAAAGAAGTTCGATGGGTGTATTTTTAGCTTTAGTTTAGTACGGCATGGCTGTTAAAAGTCTTAACATTGCCAGATAAAATCCAGCCTAGGTGCGTCCTTTGCGTCATGGGTGATCCTGAGGGGCCTATGATCAAGCCTTCCATGATAATTTCCTTGTAAACATGGACGCCCAATAAAATATCGATAGGTTTTGATATATTGTACTCAGGATTAGCCAATACGAGTTTTCGCAAGTGAACAATGCTGGAGGATTGTTGTAGCGATGAGTTAGCAGATCCCAGGCGGTGTCATAATTTTCTGATGTTATATTCAGTTGTTGAATAAGACGTTCAGCTTCGCCTTTGACTTTGCTTTTCAGGTGGTGCATTTTTTGAGCCTTTGTGAGGCAATATTTTTTGTGAATAATATCAGCAAAGAGGTCGAAGAAACTAGGCAATTGCGAGTATTTTCCAGTGAAAACTGGAATTTCGACCTTAGGTGATGATTCGCGCAGGTGAGCAGTAGAGCAAAGTTTCTTGTAGAGCTGTTTTTTGATGCTATTATAGGTCATCTCGAATTCTATAAATTTCCTTTAATAAGCTTCATCACTACCTTGCAGTAAGTTGTCGATGCGCAAGTGTAGTTTATCAATTGCACGCCAACGATGTTGTAAATCCTTCAGCTGGTCTTCAATTTTCCATTTTTCTTCTAAACCATCAACATCTTTATTTTTGATAATGCGATGAAATGCCCTGAAGTTAGTTTTCTGCTACGATAACATTTCCTCCAACGGACCGTCGGGTAAGGTGCCACGGTAAATTTTTATAGTCTTTGGAATACTAAAGCTGGGCGTCTGCTTGTTACCTAAAGTCGGTTCTGCAGCCGCTGGTTGCCCTGGTTGATAGTTTGATAAAACTTCAGTGAATGATAGAATACTTTCCAATTAGCATAGATGTCATTTGTAAAATATTTACTGGATTGGTCCTTACTAGTAACTAGCGTATCGTTGTTTTGATGAAACTCTCCCCACAATTCGTCCAATGCCTGGATTCGCTTTAGTAGATACTCTGTTGTATTCCTTTCGTGAGGATCCTTCTTAAAATTTGTCTCTATCCTTTTCAGTTCACTGATAAGTTCCTTTGACGATCCAAAAGTTTATCCATGATGATATAAATTGCTTGCAATGCAATAAACTGATGACAGTAGGTCAGTGGTCGTTGATGATGATCACTTCAACGAGCTGCTGATCTGATGATAAAAGAAGCCTGATGTATTTGAGACTCCATGCTGGTGATCACTCAGTTTATTTGCAGTATATGCACCTTCTCAATTCCACTGGTGAGACCCGCTGGCGGGAGGCCAATGGAACTGATTCGCTACCGCACTAAATATACAAACCACTGAGTTATTGCTTGTTTGATATTGATATATACTGATAGCTTGATGTGCAAGTAGTTCTGCAACGAGTCACTTCACGTCACAGCGATGCACTCAAATTTCACAAAATGTCGGTATGTAAAAACTCCGACGCGAATAAATTCGTGGCCGTAGTCCAAATGATAAAGCCGAATCGATAAATCCGGCTCGTAGGACCAAATGTAGCCAGTTAGGCTACTATTATGATAGTTGATAAGAAAACTTTGATAACTTTCAGGGATAATATGATATTGATAAAATACGGTGTTTAGGTAATGATATAAAAACAACCGCTCTGATCGAGTGAGTTTATTAGACTGATTTGTGCTGTACTAAACAATATTAATAAAATGTGCAATAAGCATTTACATTGAAATAATTCTATATAATGATTTCATAATAGGTACGTTTCACCGTACACTACGCTGTAGACTTTGGTGAAGCCTTTCGCTACTAGTCTAGCTTTAAACTTGACTATCTCGCCACTAGTATTTCTTTTTATTTTGAAGACCCTTTTACTCTTGATGGTTTTCGTGCCACTATAGTCCACGTACCATGTTTAGTCAAAGAGTTATACTCCGCTCTCATAGCTTCCCATTCTTCCTTAAAGTCATCTTTTACTGCTTGTTAGTACGTTTTCGGTTCATAGTCGTTGGTAACCATAAATGTAGAATCTGGATACCGTGTCGGTGGGTGCCGTTTACGTTGTGGATGTCTTTGTTCGGAAGTTTCGGTATCAGATATGTCAGCTGTTTGTACCGGTAATTCTGGTTCAGCCTCAATGAAAGCATCGGCTGGTTCAGATTCTAAAGGTGTAGGTGAAATATTGTTAATCAGCTGAGAATTAACTGATACAACATCTGAAGCTTGTGGTACGCTAGCTGCGTCTGAAAAAGTGTGAGTCAAAACATTATCTTGGACTGGTACAGGTACATATTAACCTTGCCATGTATTTACATACTAGAAATATGTATTTTTGTCAAAAAACACCCCGATCAATTTAAGACCAGAAAAAATATGAATTGTTTTAGTAAGCGATACGAACACTTATTATATATGCCAAGAACTAACTTAGATCTGCGTAAGAGAAATGTATTTTGTATGTGTATTCAAATTTTTAATGCATTGCCCCCGGAAATTAAGGAACTTCCACTGACTACTTTTAAAAGACAATTGACTCAATATTTAATTGATAAATGTTTTTATACAATAGACGAATATTTAAAATGACATTTACAAACCTAAATTTATGACTAATAATAGATTGTAATTGATAGTTTGATTTAATTTATATAATTTTTAACCATAAACAAGTATATTGACTTTATTTAATTCTAATGGGTTATAGCTTTTTATTGTTTTCTATAGTTTGATTCTTGTATGTAGTTATAAATTTTAAAAAAATATTCGTACACCTAACGATTGAGTGAAAGGACGCCATGTTATCTGTAACACCAATATGTACTATTCTAGAACGAATAAAGATTTCATTTCATTTCATTTCAGGTAAATCACAGGTAGATTGAGTTGAGTATCTGGTGTTCCGATACAAGTTATTCCTTCTTGTTCGAGAGAATTGATGGCAAGATTCGATGGCTGTTGAGAAGTTGTAGCTTGCTCACTTAGTGCAGCAACATTGTCTTCGAGAAATACGATATCTCTTGCTGATGACAGACCTTAGCTTAGAGAAGTCGATGGGGCGATAGCCCTTGGTCTCTGTAGAATAGCCATCAAAGGTACATTTCTGAGTTTTCGATTCTAATTTTGTAAATTTTTCCCAAATTGGTTGGGTACGTAGGCTTCACAGCCAATAATTCTGAGATGTGATAAGTTTAGTTAATTCTCATACCATACCTCGCCTGGTTTTATTAACCAGAGACTGAGTAGGCGAACAATTTTTGAGATAAATTGTTATTGTATACCTCTTATCCTGCTAGCGTATTCTTTCATTGTCTGGTGCTCTTCTAGCTTGGAGTTAAATAGACTCCGAAGGAGATGGAGCCTGCGAAGTAAGCCATTGTATGCGAAGTTCTTCTTCAGAGTTTTCCAGGTTTCTGCCGCAATTTTCGAATTCATCACGATAGGAAAAACGTGGTTTTGTATGTTTAGGCATATTTTAGCCTTAGCTTTAGAGTCGAAGCGCTCGAATGCTTGTTCTCCTAGTTCCGCTAATTTCTCGGCAGGGTTTTCCACTACATTCTGCAGATCACTAACGATCAGTGACGTGTAGTTGAGCGTCCTGCTGAGCTTCTCGATGGCGGCGAACTGGTGGCTGCCTGTCGATGTTTGCTCGAATGCGGAACCCGATGCTTGTAGTGCGGTGTTGCCGTTGAGGTGACCAATGGATCAGTTGTATCCATAGATACAGATACAGATACAGCAGTACTACCGCGAAAAAAATGTATACTGCCGATAAAACAAATTAGGCAAAAGTATTATAGGCAGGGCGCGGGCTCATAACCTATAAACCTTAACTATAAGAAAGTACACCCCGCTATCTTATCTTAGCGTATCATCTAAGATAGCATTTTTTGGTAGTTGTTACGAAACAAGACACTAAAAAGACGACACCAGTTACATTTTTGGTCGTTGCTACGAATTTTGCAGGACTGTCTTAGGAGTACAACGCCCTGGTCATGGCTTTCGAGCACTCCGGATCTGAAACTACAGCTGACACTGTCGCCTCACTATTGATGAAGGACAAGCATCGTGAAAAAACCTCAACTTATTGCAAGAAACCAGGGTATCTTGTATCTGGATGCAAGAATATAAAGTACAATAATTCCAAGCAGAATGTTAGTAGTGCCGCAATTGTTACTAATAATATTTCTGATTAAGTTCTTTCATCCACATTTCATTCCCATCCCACAGAATCCAAGGATATATGGTTTATAGACTCAGGTGCCACTACACATGAGCAACAGTGTAGTGGCACAACTTTATGCTTATTTCTAAATAAATGTTAGTAAGACGAAACCAATGGATTTTGAAAAGGATAATATGACAGAGTGTAACATCTTGATAGGGAATGAAAAAGTGGAGCAAGTGAAAGAGTTTGTGTATTTAGGGTCAATGTTTACAGCAGATGGAAAGAATGATAGTGATATTGAAAGAAGAGTGAATGCCGGTAACATGGTGAATGGAGCGTTGCACGCCTTTATGAGCAGTCAGAATGTGTCCAATAAGGCCCGTCTGGCTGTGCATAGAGGGGTGTTAGTTCCAACACTGATGTATGGGAGTGAAAGAGGGTATGGCAGAAGAAGCATGAAAGCAGAATAAATGCAGTAGAAATGAGAGCGTTAAGAAGTATGATTGGAGTCAAATTGAGTGACAGGATACGAAATAGTGTGATTAGGGAACGTTGTGGTGTGAAAGAAGATATAGTGACAGGTATTGACAAAGGAATGCTTAAATGGTTTTGACATGTTGAGAGAACGAGTGAAAGTAGGTTGACCAAACGGATATATATGGCGAGTGTGGATGGAAATGTTGGAAGGGGAAGGCCTCGACGCACGTACTTGGATCAAATCGGGGACGTCCTAAAGAAAGGTCAGGTTAAGAGTACCCTAAACCGACGAGCATGTATGAAAAGATTTATGAATTTGGATGAAGCGAAAGAAGTATGTAAGGATCGTAGCAAGTGGAAAGATGTGGTATCTGCCTACCCCTTCGAGAAAGAGGCGTGATTATATGTATGTATGTATGCTTATTTCTAGCCTTATCAAGCATGCAATTGTTGCGAATAATAGCCAAGTCCTAACTTAAAACAGTCGTATTTCGAAAAGTGCTCGCTCTTCCAAGAATACTAGTGTGTAGGGACAAATGATAGATCTTGACGTGATCTACATTTCGACTGTCAAACTTAAAACGGTCATATCTCGGAAAATACTTATCCTAGACCTTTGGAGTGCTGAAACAAATGATAGGTCTCCAAAATGTAGATCTCGTCGAGACCTATCATTTGTCCCTTCACACCAGTTATCTAGGATCTATAGTTTTCGAGACATGGTCGTTTATATTTTGACAGCTGTCATCCGAAATCTAGATCTCATCAAGACCTATAATTTACCTTACACACCAGTACTCTAGGATTGATAGTTTCTGAGATATGGTCTTTTTAATTTTGACAGCTGTCACCCAAAATGTAGATTTCGTTAAGACCTATAACTTGTCCCTACACACCAGTACTCAAGGATCATTAGTCTTCGAGATGTTATTTTTAATTTTGTCAGTTCACATTATGCGTTTTGTAGCATATTATAGGTTTGACAGTTTTGATAGATTGACCAAATCTGGACCAAATGGACCGAATGGAAAAAATATGTTGTTGTTATATTATTTTTGATCACATATTTTATATTATATTTTTTAATATTTGACTATATTTTTGGTAAGATACGGGATAAGGGTAGGGAGATGATGATGATGATTATATTTTTGGTAACACTAAATTAGCACAAAAGTCGCAGCGGCCTATATCAAAAAAGCACTTGGCAGCGCGGCTCAAGATCGAAAGGCTACCTTTGACGGGTACTTATAATGAAACTTAGTCTTGAAGGTTGAAACTGTCTACTTTGTTATTACTACTTTATAAAGAAACGACATGTCGAGAATAGTCCGGCGCGATTTCAGACACAAAATCTTAAAAAAATAATTTATAAATCTTTAAATAAATAAATCGTTGCTTGTAATGCATCTGTGGGATATGCCAGTAGAAACGAAGGCTAGATGTATTGTAAACGATCTCTGGATTGATTCAGCCCCTTGTGATTGGACGCTGTGTAACGGATTCGAAACGTGATGAACGGATGTGTACGAAATTGTGTTGTATTGCGTTTCATGAAGCCAAGCATTTGAGAGGATTTTGTTACAATTAGGTAGACAATTAGATCTAGATGGAAGTTGAAATTAGTCTGTTTTTCTATGAAGATCCCAAGATCGCGTATTTCCTGTACCTCTTGAAGAGGTGGACATACACACATAATAGTATTGTTAATTTTATATGTAAAAATTATGAGCTTTTTTTATGTGCAAATTTAATGTGTTAACATTTTGTTTTATTTAATGTCATGTTATTCACACCACACCCAGACTCTGTCTATCACCATGTAGTTGTTGATATGAAGTGGGTGAAGCCGTTATGGACAATTTTCATTCATTAATCAGCAAATGATAAGTATTTCAAATTCAAATTCAAAATATCTTTATTACTCACACACTTAAAACAAAAACATATTAAATAACAATCACAATAGTTCGGTTTGAGAGTAAAAGGTGAGGGTCTCAGTATTTTGCTACCATGTTACTCAAAGCAACAGTGGTAGCACTGATTTTCAGCCCTTACCCTTTTCATACACCATTTAAAAAAAAACATCAAAGTAGAGGGCATATAGAATTAAGATAAAAACATTAAAAAAGTAAAAGTCAAAATATAACATGCTTAAACAAAACATAAACTTGGTTATAACCCTGTTTAAAAATAAAAATTAATAAATAACAATAATATCAAATCACAAGTTGCATACAAATAATTACAACCACTCAATCTTACGTTGATGTATGTAGTAGGTACTATTATATATTCTTTGGTTGATGTCTACCTCGGTGTATGTGAATGTGATTGTGTTATATGTGTGTGTGTGTTTGGATGTATTTAGAATCATGTAAAACTGAACTTATACGTATATCATCAATAAGGAGCAGATATAAGATTGTTACTAAAAGCGATCTTTGTGGTACGCCAGAAGTGGAATAATAAATGTGGGATTTATATCCATTTGTACTTAGTCACTATTTGAGATCTAATTTTTAAATAAGATTGTAGGCAGTTTAAAAGAGAGCCGCCTACCTATACGCCGTATACCTTTAGATTTTAATTTAGTTATAAGCCAATATGATCAAGTTTATCAAATGCGCTTTTGAAGTCTGTGTAGACTGCATGAACTTCGGATCCCTTATTGATTTCGCCGCATATATCGGAAACATAAGAGACAAGATTGGTTTGTACAGATCTACCAGTCAAGCAGCCATGTTGATTTATTAAAACACTTTTGCGAATATGGTTTTTTATAGCAGTAGTTATAGCATTAGCATAGAGTCTTTGTAGCAATCTTAAATAAAAAATATCACTGAAAGTTTTTTCTAAAAGCTTTCACGGTAAGGATTAGGGTTCTTTGAGCACATAGCAAAGAGATCGACAGTTTACTTATGTATGAAGGTTTCAGAAAAGTGAGCGAATATGCACGCTTCAGAGAAGAGCTTAAGCGGAAAAGTCGGTCATGTGCATACCGAGCGCGCCGCCCGGGCCCGCCACCCGCCCGCCCAAACATCAAACATTCAATACAAACTATGCATAGGTCAACTTATTAAGAAGGATTTGATTGAATCGTTAGATTTGCTGTACCTATGTAATAAAACTAAAGAGGTATTGGTTTGTTTTGCGAGCGATGTTCGAAAAACTTTAAGAAAAACAAGGCCATCGTCCTTGGAAGAAATCGTATCTCGCAGACAACTAGGCTGTCGTGTGACGCATGCGCGTCGCGCGCTGGACCCGCAGCCGCCGCCGCCACTCGGCGCCTGTCCGCGCCGCGCTCCGCTAGCCGCCGCGGTGCCGCTCGAGCCTGCTGCCCAACGCCGCCCGCCGCCCCATGTGCGCGCCGTCGCCGCCCGCCGCCGCCGCCGCCGCCGCCCCGACCAAGACCTGCCGACTGCTCACCAGCGCCCACCTGGTGAGTCCTCCTCGCATCACGATCTCAAATATTGACGTCTCGTCACTATTACCGTACCGACACTTTTTCACTATCGACACAAGTATCGGTGCAACATGCTGAAAAAACAATTTATCACTTGGCACGACCTTTACAAAATAGAATCTAATAAAAGTGTCAACGAACTTTCATGGTGGAATGGGAGCGAGAGAAAAACATAGAATAAGCCAGCTGCATTTCCTCCCGGGCATGCTGTAAAAGTCAGCTAAGGGAACCGAGGGTTTCAGTATATTGTAATTTAGGCGATGGACTGACAACCTGTCACTACAGCAATATACCTACAAATCCATCTTAAATAACCCTCAAAACTTTATCAGACGTGGCGGAACGACCTTTGTTTTAGGTCGTTTATGCTCTGCCTACCCCATTAGGGATAAACGCGTGACTGTATGTAACTTCCCTATTCTGGCGAGTAGAACTGTACATACGGGTGCTCAACTCACTAGTTTGGATCAACGTCTCTAATTTGTAAATAGTTCTATGGCAAAAAAATGCGTAGATTGACTATTTAGATAAAAATATTCGACTATATTTATCGAAAAGTGAATAATAATATTATGGATAAGGGTGAAAGATTATTATTATTATGTTATATTGTATATCGCAATTTTGTGGCAGGGCATTCTGACAGTTTCATTCCTTTGCATCATAGAAGCTATTTTAAGGTGCATCCTGCCGGCAGATGAGCAGGTATATTTCAAGATATGCAACCAATCCTTACAATATCGTTAAAATCAGCGCGCGCTACGGCGGCGGCGTGGCGGTTTCCTCCGTGGCCGCGTCAAAAATGAGCGAATTACGCACAAAAAAGCTAATTCCATAAAAACTACGAGTCGGATTAAAAAAAGTTTTGTTGCAATTTCAGATAATCATAATACAAATATTTTCGCGAAGGAACCGTGAAAGCGCTCCCAATAATTTAGAAGGAATATGAAATTTACTGATAAAAACAGATTTACTTACAATTTTTTTATTATTTTTAAATGTTGCAATTGCAGGCCATAAACTAATTTCTTAGATATATATATTTTTTTTATTTACAAATGATTCGTTTAGGAGAAATAAACTCTTAAAAACAACCATTTGCCGTTATTAATCAACTAAAGTACGTATAGACAAATTTAGATACTAGGTATTGAATTTCAAATGCAGTTCGACTTCGCATATATTACATACATACATACATAAATCACGCCTTTATCCCTTACGGGGTAGGCAGAGCGTTTAACGCCTTGTAAAAGGCGCTTTCCCCACGTCTGACAAAAATTGAGGGCAATTTTAGATTGTAATATGTATTGCTATAGTGACAGGTTGTCAGCCCATCGCCTAAATAACGATACGCTGTAACCCTCGAGTCCCTTTTGCTGACTTCAACAGCATGCCCGGGAGGAAGGGCAGCTGGAACATTCTATGTTTTTCTATCTCTCCCAGTCCAGCATGGAAGTATATAGTTGCTTACCGATAGTGAACAATTCATTTTGCTAAAGAATAGAAGATTTTACGACAAGTGCTATGTGCACTTGAAGAAGTCAATTTTGTCCGAGATTTTTAGCTGATATTAAGTCGAGGAAAAAATGGTTTTGTGTACGAGCCATAAACTCTTCTTTTCACTTTGATTGCGAGGTCATTTTAGGAGATTCTACATAAATATTGTACGTAGTAAACTAAACAATTTAATCCCGCCATTTAAGTTTTAAAATCTTTCGACATGAAATATTAGGCTTGGGCTAGAGACCTATACAGCCTACAATTAAATTAATTTAATGTAATAAAAACATCATCATCATCATCGTTTATTCAAAAACAGTTACAGCAAAATACACCATCGTACTGGAATTTAAATGTTAATATCGTTTTATGTCATAAAAAAACAAAAAACACAAAAGGCAAATAACTTGATGTAAATATTTTAAAATAACAAGTTCTAATAAGTAAAATAAACTTCTTATTGTGTTTGGCTGTATGGCCTAATTTTCTTTGCCTTAGAAGAGATGCATTTATGTATAGAAATTTTTTGCCCTTGTACAAAAAAAACAATTTTGTGCACCCTTTACCCTGCACACAATAGCACGTTCCGAGCATGTGAAGTGAAAAGGTTAATTAATTATTTATCAAAGTATGTATAGAAAAGAGATTTTTACCTATATTTTCATTTTCATATTATTAAGGAAACATACGGTTAAAATAACAATAGTAAGCATTAACATTTTTAAACACACTACTTGTATTGGTGCTTCTTTTTATATCAGTTGAGTGAGAGGGCATTATTATTTTTTTAATTTTAATTTTATTTGATTTTTTATGACTTAATTTTAATCTTTATGTGTTGATTAATAATTTGAATTTGTGTATTTTCGATTTTACTTATTTATTAATAATTTTAATTTTAAATGGTAATATTAAATACGCAGTTTTTATCTTTTTTAATTCACAGTTTTTATAATTTGATTGAATATAATTGATTGATTGTCAGACTAACATAATATTAAGTTAAAATTTTACTAACATCTATGGACTAAGTTGTCTGAAAATAAATATTTTTCGTTTTTCTTTTTGTTTTTTTTTTTATTAGCCGAAAAAGGGTCATTTCGCGAACAGTGCATTACAAAATGCACAAATCCCGAATTCCGATTTTAGTCGGTATGTTAAACGATCATTCAGCGGAGTGGTACAAATTTCAGGGTAGATTTAATTTAATTTGTAGCGACTAAATCCCAGGTTGCAAAATTAGCAACCAAAAATCGACGTCATTATAATATGGCTGCATTTCTCACAGCATTATAATATAAACATGAGGTCCCCTGTGGAAATTTATTTTTCCCATGAAGATGATCTTCTTCTCAGCGAGTGGATTCTCGAGTCGAACGACCCGATGAACCCTGGTGTCAGAGTTTAAAAAAAAATTAAGATGATGAATGACGACAACGAAGATGATGGTGATAATAACGACGATGATGATGACTATGA
Organism: Scrobipalpa costella; assembly: GCA_949820665.1. NCBI lineage: Eukaryota > Metazoa > Arthropoda > Insecta > Lepidoptera > Gelechiidae > Scrobipalpa > Scrobipalpa costella. Next base: position 25,938,631 of record OX463297.1, read on the forward strand.
TTTTGTTCTTTGTTTAAATTTTAAGAACGCAAACTGTCTTCCATGTACAATGTTATTGAAAAGCATTGCTTAATAGTGGACCTGGAGGGTCATACAAAAATATGATTATGCTAAATAATTCTAAGAGCGTAGCTAACATAATTTAGAAAAGAAACATTTCACAAAAAAGGTAAATTTTATACCTAATGCTTACGAAAAGGCACAAACTACGATTTTTTTTATTTTGTTTATTGATGATGATCATACATATGATTACGATGATTAAGAATCATATATACATATAGTCACGCCTATATCCCTGAATCATCATCATCATCCTGTTTGAAATAGGTACCTACAAATATTGAGTATAAGTACTAAAGAAATACGGTTTATTATTTTCAGGACCCAAAAATAGTGACCTGATGTATGGTAGCGCGGATGTGGCGGGCGGCAGCTGACGCGGCGCAATGCGCGCGCTGCCGGCGCCGCTGCTGCTCGCGCTCGCGCTCGTGCGCGTCCTCGCCGCCCCCGCCGCGCCCCCCGCAGCCGCCGCCGCCGCCCCCGCGCCCGCCCCGAGCGCCCGCGGGCTGTTGCTGCTGCGCACCGCCTGTCATAAACAACTACACATGGCATTTGATCCTGCTCACTTGCAAGCGTACGCTGCTACCGTCGGTCGGGAAGCTCTCGTCACCGGCCACCGCCTCCTCTCTTACGAAGGTGAGTGTCAGTAGACGATTCTCGACTAAAATACTGCGCGATGCCTAACTAAATTCAGTTCTTGCATACTATGTACTAATACAATAGTTTTCATCCAACAGAGACGTGTGGCCCGTCGTGGTCGGATACGGTGGCGGCGAATGTGCTTTCAACGCTCGGTGTGAGCGGAGGCAGGGTGGTGAGCGTCGGCTGGCCGGGCGCGCGCGTGTGCACGCTGCTGTCGGCTGCACGACGCCCCGCGCCGAGTGCGTGCGCCGCCCCCGCCTCCCGCGCCGCGCTGCTGGCCGAGCTGGCCGCGCGGCTGCACTGGCGCCGGGCGCTACTGGTGCAGGCGGCGGGGGCGGCGGGGGGTGACGAGTGTGCAGCCACGCTGCGGGCGACGCACGGCGCACTGCTTGCGGCAGGGATCACCGTGCGACGCTCGTCATTTACGCCAATGGCTCACGCTCAACGTCCTCATGGTAAGATTTTCTTAAAGAATTCGCAGATTAATATTTAAAAATACTTGCCACTTTTTAGGTTTACAAAAATAAATCAGCACTCACTTGAAATTTTCATTTGCTTCCAGTAGTGATCGCTTGCGCAACACAATCCACACTCGGCAGTCTTAAGTATGGGCGCTCACCTGCAGTACTGCTGCACTTTGCAACCGAAGATGTTTCATTGATGAGCAATATCACTTTAGATGTAGGAGATTCGCCTTATGTACCCAATGTAGAAAATTTAAAATTTATTTCTAATAGTACACCTCTGATTGAGGTAAATTCTTCGAACTCCACTACTATGAGCAACGGTCTTCAACACGCTCACCCCCTTGATACGATTCTGGAGTTGAATAGACATAATGCTAGAACTGTGGAAGAAGATAAGCTGATAAACAGCGGACCGCTACTTTTGCTAAGCGACGTTAGTCAAACATCAGCGGATATGTTATCAACTACTGCCTTATATCGCCAACTATTAAATGAAGCTGACAAACAAACACAGAGAAAAGTGCATGCTTTGTTTTACTTGTACGAGAAGTCTAACTCAGTCAAGACAGAATCGTGGGACCTAATAACCGTCTTTAATACGACAGCAAAAAAAAACATAAGCGACGAAGATTGGGTTATAACAATTGCAGCTGTAAATAAAACTGATATCTGGAACAGTTTGCAGGCGACGGAAGAGCCGATCGTAGAAATTGAAAGCTTTGTTGTTCTGTGGAGTGTTCTTGGCGTGGTACTCAGCTTGGCGCTGCTCGTGTCGCTGGGTGCAGGCGCACGCGCGCTGGCGCTGCAGCGGCGCGGGCGGCGGCGGCGCGGCGACGTGGTGCTCGCCGCTACCGACTTCACGTTCCCGGCGGACGAGGCGCGCCGCGTGCCCGACGGCATGGAGACCATGCTGTCCTGCTGGCTGCAGCAGCTGCACGAGTTCGGCGGCCCGGAGCTGGAGCGGCCCGACCTGCTGCAGCCCGCGCCCCTCTCCGCGCCCTCCTCCACCGCCTCCGGCTCCCGGCTGGCGCTCGATCGACGCACCAGGTACAAGGTAAGAACATACAATACAAAATTATTTATTGCACAAAGAAACACATACAACAGAAATAAAAAAGGAACAAACGTGACAGTACAATATAGGCGGCTGGTAAAGGTTGTTCAGTACATTTTATTGAAATATTTATTTAATAGTGTGTAAATATTGTCTAAGTATTATATGTAGTATATGCACTATCCCGCTTTCTGCTTGTACAATTTCTATACCCAAAGGTTACCTGGTAGAAATTGCTGCTTTAGCAATAAGTGCTAAACTTAACTTAGACAATATTTACACACTATTAAATAAATATTTCAATAAAATATACTGATACATATCTTATGATAAACTAATACATAATATATGCTACATAAGATAGATATAACATACCTACTCGTACCACCAAAAACTTCTATATAAACTCAGTTTATATAGAAGTGTTTGCATATCACTACTATCATGCAAGTGGACCAGATCGATGATGTGTTATCAAATACCAAATCAACTGCACCTGACATCCAACTATAAATTTAAATTAAATTAACGACAATTATTATTTGATGATTTCATTATATGTATTTCCATTGTTCTAACAATCACGAATTTAATCAAAAGAAACAGACGTGTTCAAGCCATTCTGACACATATTTTTATCTCATGACGAAAGTAAAACCATGTGACAAATGATATACATATTTAGGGTGACGCAGTTCAGCTGAAGCCGCTGCCGCTGCCGGCCGGGATGACGTCGGTGGAGCTGCGGCGGAAGGCCACAGACGTGCTGCTCGTGCTGCACACCGTGCGACATGAAAACCTCAATCCATTTATAGGAAAGTATATACATACAATCCAACACAATATCACGACAAACAAAATGATAGCTAACTAAATGATGGTTGACGCAGGTTGCTTGTGCGAGACGCGTCCGGCACTGGTGTTCGACCACTGCGGGCGCGGCTCGCTGGAGGACGTGCTGATGGCGGACGAGATCAAGCTGGACTGGACGTTCCGGCTGTCGCTGCTCACGGACCTGGTGAAGGGGCTGCGCTACCTGCACGCGTCGGCGCTGCGCGTGCACGGCCGCCTCTCCTCGCGCAACTGCGTCGTGGACTCGCGCTGGGTGCTGCGCCTCACCGACTACGGCGCGCCCGACTTCTACCGCACGCAGGGACTGACGCCACTACCAAGACGCGCGAGGGGTACGTTACGTCATATCGCAACACTACTAATTAATTAGCAATTGTCAGTTCTTCTGGCCAGTATAATGATAGGTTATCGTTGAAAATAATACCTTGTGTATTATTTCTTTTAGATCGTCTTTGGACTGCACCCGAGCTTCTCCGCGCTGGTGAGGGTGCTCGCGGCACTCAGCCTGGTGATGTGTACTCCTTTGCCATCATCATGCAGGAAGTGATCGTCCGCGGTGAACCTTATTGCATGCTATCTCTTTCACCAGATGGTAAGTAGAACTAATATAAGTACCTTCCTTATCGCAATGAAATGGTTCATAGATTTTACTTGATTTATGTTATTCCAGAAATAGTAGAGAAGTTGTGCCGTCCGCCGCCGCTGATCCGTCCGTCGGTATCGATGGGCGCGGCGCCGCCGGAGGCCGTGAGCGTGATGCGGCAGTGCTGGGCCGAGGCGCCCGACCTGCGCCCCGACACCGACGCGCTCTTCGACATCTTCCGCCTGCTGCATCGCGGACGGTAATAATGCATCCGCAATTACCTCTCTGCAAGCACCAGTTTCGTAAACGTTATCGATTCAATACCTTCTCTTTTTACAGAAAAATCAACATAGTGGATTCAATGTTTGAGATGTTGGAGAAATACAGCAACAACCTAGAGGAACTCATTAAAGAACGAACGGAACAGCTGGATATGGAAAAAAAGAAGACGGAGCAACTTTTGAATAGAATGCTTCCTAGGTAACTAAATTAGTATAAATGTACGATCAATCCTTGAACTCGCTCATTGGCCGAAAAAAAGGGGCATTTCGCGGATTGTGCATTGCAAAACGGTCATACCGCGAAGTGGCGTGCTATATCTAAATTTACTAATCGAATAAAATAATATTCTGTATTCAGGTCGGTAGCAGAGCTGCTGTTGCTGGGTCTGCGCGTGGAGCCGGAGGAGTTCGAGGAGGTGTCGATCTACTTCAGCGACATCGTCGGGTTCACGGAGCTGGCGGCGCGCTCCACGCCCGTGCAGGTGGTGGCGCTGCTCAACGACCTCTACACTACCTTCGATGCCGCCATCGAGCGGTACCGCGTCTATAAGGTAACATTCAGGGACAAACAGGATACACGGCTAGCTATGGCTCGATGAACTGACCTTCATACGAGTAAAATATCAAAAATATGCCACTAGTTATTAAAAAGAGAGTTTTGCGAAGTTCCACTGTAAATACATATGTCATACCCAGAAGATATACAAAAGCTGCTGGGACACATTTCTCCTCCATTGCACCACGTTTGTTCGATAATTTACCAACGGACCTTCAAGAAAGCGTTCAGTTATTTAATTCCTCTCAAATTGTTTTCAATAGAAGAACATTTATTTATAATCTTCACTGTAAAACCAAGCATTTTCTAAAAGGTTTCGAGTCGGATGATTTTGAAAAATATTTCAAGACACTTACACCCATGTTAACTAATAGTAATAAAAAAAATGAAAAAAAAAACACAAGAAAATAAAACTTAGTAGTTATTAGGATTACGTAATTACGGCCACCATTTTTTATAAAAGAAATTCTGTGAAATTAATATTACTATCCACTTATTTAAAAGCAACTGTACAACCGATAATCTAGATGACACCGCTCTCAAATGAGTCAATATTATATGAGATGTATCAGTCCTGGCACAGACTTTGGTCCATTGGGGCTGCTACTGAACACTAGTCATGTTTATAGGCGTCTCTTTATTTATGCTTTTGTTGTATAGTGTGTATAATGTACATTCTTTTTGTGGTAAATAATAAAAATAAATAAATAAAATAATATCTCTCAGATCGTCTGATCATTGCAAGCGGTCGGTGGTCAAGTTAAATCGTCTTGTTTACTTATTCAGGTGGAGACGATCGGCGACGCGTACATGGTGGTGGGCGGGCTGCCGGTGCGCGCGCGCGACCACGCCGAGAGCGTGGCCACCATGGCGCTGCACCTGCTGCACCTGGCGGGGCGCTTCCGCATCCGGCACCTGCCCGCCACCGCCCTGCGCCTGCGCATCGGCCTGCACTCGGGCCCGTGCTGCGCCGGCGTCGTCGGGCTCACCATGCCGCGCTACTGCCTCTTCGGAGACACCGTCAACACCGCCAGCCGCATGGAGTCCACGGGTTAGTGAAGACCTAGAAAGCTTAATTTTTACGCTGATAGTTTCAGCCAAGAAATTGTAGTAGGTATCAGGATCAGTACACCACATACAGGAGGAAGATTGAACACATTAAACAGTGGTGTTGTTCTGTTGTTGTTGGATCAGGTGCGGCGTGGCGCATTCAGGTGTCGGGCGCGACGGCTGCGCGGTTGGAGGCGGCGGGCGGCTACCGACTGCGCTCTAGAGGACTCACTATGATCAAGGGCAAGGGCGCCATGCACACCTACTGGCTCCTCGGCAAGGAGGGGTTTGACAAGCCGTTGCCGACTCCACCGCCGCTCCCGTAAGTTCACATCACCCATAACGTTTTTTTCTTTTTTTTATGATAATTAACATTTTGCGCTCTGTTCATTTCATTTATGTAAATAATGATAATGGGTTTTTTTTTATTCAATAGTGCTGAAGAAGCCTTGATAGAACATGAAGCGGAGAGCGAGCCCGAGCCGGCGGAGCAGACCGCGCTGTCGCCGAGCGCGCGCTCCGTGGAGGGGGACGTCCATGATAAATACGGTATGAAAGTTATACTCTTACCTGCTGATCTTAATGTGGGGAACTGTCTAAACTACATTATTTTCACGCGGCTGGACAGCATGGACTCGTTCAGGTGCCGTCTCCGCCGACAGCTCGCCGCCCGCCGCACCCTACTCGCGCTACCGGTAACTTATAACTCATTATTCTCCTTTGCGACTATGATAAATAAACTGTATTGGATAAGCAACCCTTTTGTTTCGACAGGTGCATCGGCGGAAGCGCGCGTGTGCTGCGGCGGCAGTGGTCGCTGGAGCGCGGCGAGGCGCTGGCGGCGGCGCGCGCGCTGCCCCTCGGCGGCGGGGGGGAGGGCGAGGGGGCGGGGGGCGCACACGACGTCGACGCGCTGCAGCCGCTGGCGCTGTCGGCCGGCGCCCCCCCGCGCGCCGCCCCCCGCTACCGCACGCGTCCGGAGCCCGACGCGCCGCATATGCCAACCTCCACTTCTTTTGACTAATATTAAGAACACATTTTGCACCTTGTCTCGTGTTCCCCTTCCTAATAGATTTTCGATCGACAATAATTTTTGTAGTCGACTTTCTCACTCGGCCTCCCTCCGACGCCGCTTCTGTTACGAAAGCAATATTAATTATTAATGAATGGTGTGTGTATCTGAACGCTCCGGAAGCGGCGCGGGAGTAAAGCTATGTTGTTCGTGCTCACTCTAGTCTCGGTCACGTAGTCCGTAGTGATTCAAAATGTTGTGATGTATTTGTAGCATAACGTGTCATTATTTTTTGTACCAGAGCACCTACAATTTGACTTGTGATTTTACTCGGGTGATTACGTGTATTTTTGAAAATTTTCATTGTAATAATTATGCAATAAGTATTATAAATAAATATTTTTACTACACATCATGATTTTTTAACAACCTTATCAGAAAGATAAATATCGAAAATCTAGTGGTCGCCATAGCACAGAATATATCATAGTAACGTTTATTTGTTAACATCATTTACACAACCATTACAGGGCAAGCCTAAGGCGATTGTATAAGTACAAACATAACTGACTTAAAATTAAACTTAAACTAAATAATTAATATTATACATATTGAGATCTTTGAAAAACAAATCACAGACAATTATATATAATCATAACATCAGAAGAAAACCAAAAATATAATATGAACATAAAACAAAAAATAATAATTATTATTAATATCGACTTTATCGGAGAAAAAAAAACAATAATCTACTTTTTAACAGCTCATACTATCTCTCTCAATAACATGCCACTTATCTGCAAACACGTCAACCTGCGGATTTTGAGTCAACAATTCCTCAACTAGACCAACCCCACGCAAGACTGGTGACTCTCGATGTGACACGGTGCGACAATCAGGGATGGAGAGAAATCGGTGTGAGCGACCACGTAAATACTTATCGGGTACATAAAACCGGAGTGCTTGTGAAACTAATTCAGGACTGTTATATTCCCCACGTAAAATACGAATAATTGTTATTATTAATGGAAAGTTTCTGCGCGTTGATAAGGAATTATAATTTAATGTGCCTTGTATAAACTTTGTCGGGTATAAAGGGTAGTCCATTGACTTTTTTATAAAGAAACCTAAGAAACGCTTTTTGTACTTTCTCTAGCAACAGTGTGTGTGTGCTTTCGTGCGGACCCCATACAACAGATGCTGACTCGATTTTACTTCTTACTCTTCTTCTTCTTCTTCCTAGCCTTATCCCGTATCTCACGGTGTCGGCTAACTAATCTAGGGGATTAAACGAGGGTACTGGTTTTTACACAGAGCGTCTGTCATCTGACCTCCGCAACCAAGAAGGGAAACCAGACCCAATCCTAGATTAGGTCAGAGTTGTCAAGCCGCCAATGCTTAGCACTGGCCTCTGATATGGCTTAACAACTAATATCTACGGTATTAAACGATATTAACCGGGACCAACGGCTTACGGTGCCTTCCGAAGCACGGAAAAAAAAATACTTCTTACTAATGCTAAGTAAAGTTGGTCTATCGCTTTTGGATCGTTGAAGTCTTTAGCATTTCGAATAACAAAACCAAGTCTTTGAAAACATTGTTTAGCTAAAGATCCAATGTGATCATTGAATGTTAGTCGAGCATCGAATAGCACTCCAAGGTCCTTGATGGAGTTAACACGGGTAATCATCTCCGTTCCTAAGAAATATGTATTGTATGCAGGTTGAATAGCACGGGTATATGATCCATTCTCTGATCTTTGCATTTCTAGGCCACATAGCAGGTGACAAACATTTCTCAAACAATGGTTCAGGAACACATATCTTGTACGACCGATAATCACCTCTTGCTTTTAGCTCTTTAACAATGTATTATTCCGAGCCGTACATTTGCTGCAGGTAAGCTTGAATTGCTTTTATTCCTGATGCCAAGTTCCAGAGATGAATTTGTTTCCTTGGCTCTATGGCGCGAAGAGTAGTTACTTCGGGGCCAGCAGTACCGTACTTGAAAATGGGCTTCCGGCAACGCTTTTTGTTGCGCTGTTCCTGCCATTTATGTGGGTTATTATCGTCATCACTACCTCTTTCGGTGTAGAGAGGTTCTGTACCTTTGTAGGCTGGATCTGCTTTAGTTGACATAGTTGTAGGGTCTGCTTTATTGACGTTATCATTCACATGAATGTCAGAGGTAACTGTTTCCTCTTTGTCAGATGGAGGATCAGCGCTTATTGGATCAGTTTTAGTTTTACGGCGCTTTTGCTTGCGTTTTGGCTGGGAACTTTCATTATCTATGGTATTATCTTTGGATGGAGGCTGCAAGGCCTCTAGAGTTGATAATCTTTCATCGATGTCGGTTAATTTTACGGAGCATTCATCAATTTTTTCATGACAACGTGTAACAGAATCAACTATTTTAGCAAAGTTATTTTGGTTATGATGGTCATCTGTTCTCTAAGAAGACGTAGTTCTAAAACTAGTCCATTTTGGTTATTTTGGATTATTGTTTAGTTGAAAAAGTCTTCTCCAGAGCTATTGAGTGTATCAGTGTTACTTTTCAATGTATTTTTCTTCGATAAAGTATTATTGTTAATTTTGAGATCAAAGACAGGTGATACCACAGTAGGCAGACAGGATTTTCACGTCCAGGTGGTGGTGATGATGCCTTTAATATTGGTAGCTTAGATTGAAGACAAAATCTAAATTTCCATTTCTTTTTCGTATCAGGATCCGAAACAATTATTCCGAAACTCCCGTCAGAAATTTGTGCACAATCCTAGTCATAATTTCTATGACACAGCGTACAATACACAAAACGTCTATTTGGAATTATCGTACGGCATTTTCCACAAATATTTTTTGAATAAGACATTTTCATCAAAAAATTATGTATTTCCATACAATATAAATATTGTTCGTCTATGTCCTGCAGCGCTTAAAGCGCTGAGAGGTCAATGAACCCACGCGGGACGCGACCTTGAGTCCTTGACGCTACGCAAAAAATCACAGCACGTCAGCGGTTTAACGTTTTCATAGTTTGAAAAATATCACTGTTTACTAGTGTTAAATTGTAAAAATGTTCGTAGTATTTGTGCGTAAAATATAAATTATAAATGAAATTGTTAAAAAGAGTCTCCACTAGCACTACACTACGTTACAATAATAACGTTTTAACACAGTTTATATTTATAAAACTTGGAATTAGAAAAAATTGTCGATAGCTTAACAAATGCAAAGTTTTTGAATATTTAAAGTCACAGTATGGATGTACACTTCATGCACTTCACAGACATGTATTAATATGTTACATAAAGTTCACTTCGAACATTTTTAATAATTAAATATTACGAAGCACGAAACAGACGCGACGACAACGTCCCGCGATGGCTCCGCATGGTCTGTCGTAAGGAAATTACTGGGCGGGGGAGTAGGGATGTCAAGACATACATACATATAATCACGCCTTTATCCCTAATGGGGTAGGCAGAGCGTAAACGACCTAAACAAAGGTCGTTCCGCCACGTCTGACAAAGTTTTGAGGGTGATTTAATATAATTTTGTAGGTATATTGCTGTAGTGACAGGTTGTCAGCCTATCGCCTAAATTACAATATATTTAAACCCTCGGATCCCTTAGCTGGCTTTACAGCATGCACGGGAGGAAATGCAGATGGCACATTCTATGTTTTTTACTCGCTCCCAGGTCAGCATGGAAGTAAAAAAAAAGTAAAAGTACACTGTCGAGATATTAATGCTTTAAGCCGGAGTACGATCAGAAATTTCAATCCCGAGTCACACCTCCTAGTGGTCCACCCTGGTAACTAATGACCACCGGCTTCACTCCTAGAAGTGATACCGGTGGGCAGTAGGCTAACGTAACAGGGAGACTCGCCAAGACGTCTGGCCAGCGTGGCGTTTTATGGCTTAAACCCTTATTTTATAATGAACAACGCCAGTAGAATCCGGCCCTCAGTCCCCGGCAGCCCCACAATTCCTGGCTCCAGCAGCGGTCATGGTTACGGTGGGGTAGAGGGTGCTAAGAATCTCCGGCAGAGATCAGGCTGCCACACAATGACCTTGGCTACTTTCAATGCACAGACCTTTAGAACAGTCGAACGATTTGCTGAATTGATAGAAGAGATGAAGAAAATTAAAAAGGAGTTTCTGGGGCGGTCAGAAGTCAGACGAAAAGGAGAAGAGAAGACCTTATTGAACTATTCTACTATAAAGATAGTGATAAAACGAAGACCCATGCAACTACACCGTGATTATTGGGGATTTTAACGCAAAAATAGGTCCTCCACTAAGTAATGAGCAATTCATTGGAAAGTATGGATTAGGCAACAGGAACGCTCGAAAACACTTTGTTTAATGGAACAGCGTAGATTAATCTCAATTAGACCATAGTAAACTACTTGAACTTAATAAATCTATCAAGAAAGCAATTAGGGCAGATATGAGGAAACACAACACAAAAGTTATAGAGAATACAATAGAGCAGCATCGAGGACCCAAAGTATTTAGAAGGAAGATTAATCAAACTCAATAGGAAATCAACAAACTGAAAGACAAAACTGGAATTATAGTTACAGATCGAACCAAATTACTAAATAATGTTGAGGAGTTTTACCAGGAATTATATACATCTAAGTCAGCTGAACCTGATACACCAGAACCTTCAAATCCACGAGCACCCCCAATAGAAAAACTAACAGACGATCTACTGCCTCCTATTCTGCCTGAAGAGATAAAATTCGCTCTGAAACAAATTAAAAAGGAAAAGGCTTCTGGTGAGGATGGGGTAACAACGAAAACAGGCAGGCAGGGGGAAAACCTATGCTCCTGGTACAGCTCTTCAACAAGGTGGTAGAAACTAGTACCACACCTTACGCCTGGAAAAATGCGTTAGTCAAAATTTTGTTCAAAAAAGGAGACAAGAGCCAAATAAAAAACTACCGACCCATCAGCATTCTCTCCCAGGTGTACAAACTGTTCGCAAAGGTCCTGTGCAATCGATTAACCCGGACTCTAGATGAGTATCAACCAGCGGAACAAGCGGGGTTCAGGAGTGGATACTCTACTGTCGATCATATACATACAATCAATCAATTCATTGGGAGAGATGCAGGGAGTATAACCGGCCCTTAAGTTTCGCCTTTGTTGATTACAAAAAGGCATTCGACAGGGTCGAACATTAGGCCGTGTTCCATTCTCTCCATCGTTGCGGCATCGACAGCAGGTACGTGAGTGTCCTCCGGGAGCTGTACAGCTCAGCAACTATGCAGGTGCAAATGCACGATCTAACTAGTCCTGTGACATTAGGTCGGGGTGTAAAATGACATGGTAGTTAGGAGTGTCGGAGCTGTGGCTAAGGATACAAATAATCAAGCTCCTGTAGTTAGGGGGTAGGCAGTAGGCAGGGAACTGCATATAGTTAGTGTTTTTAACCGATTTCGATGGGACTTTTTAAATTCAACTGACTTCTACCAAGAAACAGACAAAATATGTTATAATCACGGCACTGTATTATTGTTTATTGTTTATTTGTTAACATCATTTACACAACCATTACAGGGCAAGCCTAAGGCGATTGTATAAGTACAAACATAACTGACTTAAAATTAAACTTAAACTAAATACTTAATATTAGAGGTTAAACATATTGAGATCTTTGAAAAACAAATCACAGACAACTATATAATCATAACATCAGAAGAAAACAAAAAATATAATATATGAACATAAAACAAAAAATAATAATTATTATTATTATCGACTTTATAGGAGAAAAAAAAAACAATAATCTACTTTTTAACAATACCTAATACCTCCCAGGAAAGGCTGGTAACTCTGGGAGTAATACCACCCCCTTTTTTTTTTCATAAAAGAGGAGGCCTTAGATTTAAGAAAAAATAAAATTCATTGTGTGTAATATTTTTAATGCAATGTAATGATTGTTTTAAGTTTTAAATGAAATTGTTATTTTACGAATATTTAATTACTAAGCATGATTGTATTTTATAACTGATGGATGGCATGTATTCACTTTAAAAAAAAAAAAAAGTTTTATAGATCACGCAATGTAATGATTCTTGATGTAATTTTTTTAAATAAAGGCTTTATTATTATTATTATTTTTCACTCAAGCTCATAATTACTCTCTCTCTCAATAAAGGGCTAGGCAGTAGCAGATAAATTCATTTAGGTATTGTTTTTAACTGATTTCGATGGGACTTTTTTTATTCAACTGAGTGTTACCGGGACACAAACTTAAGATACGAATAATCAGGGGGTAGGCAGAGAACCGCATTTAGTTTGTGTCATTAACCGATTTTGTTGGACTTTTATGATTCAACTGAGTTTTACCTAAACACAAACTAAGGATAAATATAATCACGTCATCGTACTTAGGGGGTGGGCAGTAGGCAGGGAACCGAATTTAGTTTGTGTCTTTAACCGATTTTGGTTGGACTTTTTAGATTCAACTGAGTTTTACCTAAACACAAACTAAGGATAAATATAATCATGTCATCGTACTTAGGGGGTAGGCAGTAGGCAGGGAACCGAATTGAGTTTGTATTATAACTGATTTTGATAGAACTTTTTTCAGTTTACTCAGTGTTACCTCGATTTACAATTCATCGCGCCACCTAATATAGAGGGTAGGCAGGGAACAAAAAATGTGTGTTTAAACCGACTATGACGGAACCTTTTTTATTTACTTCTGTGTTACCTAGAATAACTTAGAACACATTTCATCACCGCTTCTTAACTTGGGGGGGTTAGGCAGCCAGAATTAAGAGCGCTATGAAGTTGGTAAAATGTTGGCAGCAATTCAATTCATAATGTGTGTTGTGTATTGATAATCTGTGTGTAGGTAATTCAATTCATAATGTGTGTGTGAACCTTTTACACACGTGCACTAGAGCGACATAAGGTTCGATGGACGGGAGGACTGAAGCGAGACATGGACGAGGGGAATGGATGGGAGGACTGTCCAAGACATGATGACTGCTTAGGGACCCGTGTGACGGTTAAGACAGAGGGCACGTGTGGTAGGTACGTGACGAACGATGACAGGAGAAGATGGGAGGGTTTGACCCTACTGTCACGGCCACTATCGTCACGTTTTCGGACCAGACCCACAAGACGCTGCAGATAACCACGGGTGGACGACGGAGAAAAAAAACTTCGCAGACGAAGTCGCGGGTAAAGGCCAGTAATAATAATATATCTTTATTTCAGACTTTCATCCGTATACACTTACTAGCTGTGCCCGCGACTCCGTACGCGTGGTGGTTATGATTTTAAACAGCGATGTCTTTTTTTCTTCAATGCTGGCCTAGGAGCGAGAGAAAAACATAGAATGTGCCAGCTGCATTTCCTCCCGAGCATGCTGTAAAAATCTGCTAAGGGATTCAAGGGTTTCAGTAAATTGTAATTTAGTCTTTGGGCTGACAACCTGTCACTACAGCAATAAACCTACAAATCTATCTTAAATAACCCTCAATACTTTGTCAGACGTGGCGGATTGACCTTTGTTTAGGTCGTTAACGCTCTGCCTACCCCTACCCTATTTGGGATAAAGGCGCCATTATAAGTAAGTATGTATTTTTTGTTTTAAATTTTACAGAATGTCATCTGTAGGGCTTACAAAATCGGATTGTTTTCAACTCCGGAGCTAGTTACGATGTTGAGACATCAAGTGAGAATATTTATTTTTAAGAATTACGAAAAGAAACAAGCAGTTAAATCAGATTTAGTTTTATTTGTATCACAAAAAATTACTATCATTCTTTCTATAATCATCATTTCCCTAGCCTTATCCCGTATCACACGGGGTCGGCTTTCTAATCTAGGTGATTGAACGAGGGTACTGGTTTTAACACAGAGCGACTGCCATCTGACCTCCGCAACCCAGAAGGGAAACCAGACCCAATCCTATATTAGGTCACAGTTTTCAAGCTGCCAATGCTAAGTACTGGCCTCTGATATGGCTTAACGACTAATAAACATACATATGAAATTTGAACACCGAAAACACATTGGTACGTGGTGGGATTCGAACCATGACCTCCCGCTCAGAAGGCAGCGGCCCTATCCACTACACCATCGGGCTCATACTATCATTCTTTCTATCATCGTTATTAAGAAAATAATTGTAATTAAATGTATGTAAACGACCTATTAAAAGATCTAATAAGTATTAATAACAAAAAGTAATTAATAATCATAGAAAATTAAAAGAAATAACTGTCAGATAAAAATAGTAAAAAATATAAAAATATTTAAAAAATTAAAATTGTTTAGTCTTGCGCATTGAAATATAAATGTACCTAATGAAGTTAACTTAAAAAAATAATACTTTTTTCGTAAGCGAAGATCTTGATAATGCGTTTTGAGGATAAACCATTTAATGATTTATCTGAGAGATTACTTCTTAGTTTTGTGCAAAAAGAACCAGCGGAAGAAAATGCTCTTTCAGTCTCCACGCTTGTTGGTAAGATACATACATACATACATACATATAATCACGCCTTTATCCCTAATGGGGTAGGCAGAGCGTAAACGACCAAAACAAAGGTCGTACCGCCACGTCTGACAAAGTTTTGAGGGTTATTTAAGATATATTCGTAGGTATATTGCTGTAGTGACAGGTTGTCAGCCCATCGCCTAAATTGCAATACACTGAATCCCTCGGATCCCTTAGCTGGTTTTTACAGCATACCCGGGAGGAAATGCAGCTGGCACATTCTATGTTTTTCTCTCGCTCCCAGGCCAGCATGGAAGTTTGATAAGATACACAGAAGGTAATGGTAGGCTTCTGTTAGGTAATTGTCCTCTACATCCAACATTACCATATATTGCCTTCTCAACCCTAACAAATCCGTTCAGATCCAAATTTGCAGGTGGCATGTTTCGTTTATTATTTTTATATTTGCTTAACTCCAGCTCCAACTGTTCTACAACACTTAATAGCAATTCTGGTTCATTCATTTCCCTTGGTGATTCTGTTGAAGGCGAGTGTGATTCGCGGTATTTCAGTATTTTTAAAACACCTACAACTGTCTCAGATATCTGTGTTTTTATTTCGAGTTTAGCTGTGGTTTAGCAAACGAATTTGAATGAAAGCAGACGCATCGTGGCTCGGCCGCCGCCGCCGGCGGGAGTGGGGGCGGCGCGGTACGGCCTGCCGAGCAAAGTCGAGCACCACCGAATAAGACCGAAGTTACTGCGCTTAGACTTTAATTGCACTAAATGCGTTTGTCGTAATTTACTGGAACATTTAGAAAATGGAAATTATCAGTTTATAAAAATGTGTAATTTTTGGAAAACCGGTTTCAAATCCGGAGTTCCGTTTCGAATCCGGAAAAATACCAAAAATCGCTCAGAAACTCCAGAGTTACGAAGCTCCGGAACTCCGGATTGAAAGCCCTAGTCATCTAGTGGTCAGTGGCAGACCTATCAAATTTATAAATGCTCGTAAACTGTAAGTTCTAACATACAGACAGACAGACAAAAAATCTAAAAAAATCGATTTGGTCTTTATATTGTTAATAATGCCTGCTGCAATTAATTTTTCCGAAAAATATTCAATGTACAGACACGTCCCTTCTAGATATTTATTATATGTATAGATTATTATAACAACATTACATCAAAATTTTACACCAGTGTTTAAATAGCGCAAATTAGTCAAAGTTACAAATATTAGCTATTAATTTCTTTTTACATTTTAACATGCTTTGTCTAAATTTAGCGGCACGGTGGCGGATCAATGCATCAAACCCCGCTAGGCGAGCTTCGGCGAATATTTCAGAAGAACCCTAAACGCATCGTTGTATTGAACCTTTAAAGTCCTATACTCTTCCTTAGTGTAGTTCATCCACAACTGTGGTGTGTAAAGTGGTTGGCAGAAGGCCGCGAATAGTTTGAGTTTAGCATCCCGCGAGCACTTGCAAAACCTGCGCGCGATCATGTTGGCGCGCACTGCGAGCGCACGCCGCTCGCGCTACAAGTCGAGGCCGTCGCTCAGATCCTGACTCAGCATGTGACTAAGATATCTGAACGACGGCACCTACTCTAAAGGCGAGTCATTGAGTTGGACTGGCGGTATTGGTCTTAGTGGTCCCTACCTGAACAACATACAGACGGATTTCTTAACTCATGTTTCTTAGCATATTCTTCACATGTGCTTAGAAGAGAACGGATAGCAGTGACCGAGGGACTCAGCAGCACCATATCGTCTGCGTAGCTCAAATTATTGACACACTGTGTACCCACATGGCAGCCGATATGCATGCTGCTGAGCTCCTCGATCAGCTCATTAACATAAATTTATTAGTCATTATGAGAATGCTGTACAAAAGGCGTATAAGATGTTAGGTTTTCTAATAAAAACTACAAAACCCTTCAAACGCATCAATTCATTGTTGGTATTATATTATGCTTACGTGAGGAGTGTACTTGAATTCGCATCTCAAGTCTGGTCTCCTAATTATGCTGTGCACGCTAACAGGTTTAAATCAATACAAAATAAATTTATATCTATGGTTCAGAGGCGTGGGCTTATGAAGATAAGTTCACCCGAAAACGCTTCAAATATAAACCTAACCCCTTAAAAAACGTAGAATAATAGCAGATATTACATTCATTTACGATTTGATCAATAATGTAGTTGACTGTCCAGTGTTGGTCGCGCGAGTGCGAGCGCGTCATGCACGGTTGTTCTATGAACCTCGTGTAAGTACCTATTAATTACGGTAAGAACTCCGTCATGAATAGATATCTACATGAATCTAATTTATATTGCACAGAGCTTGACATGTCTCATATGAACCGGAATTTGTTACTAGGTAAATTAATAGAAACTATAAAGAATTTGGATTGTGACCCTAATTCGTAACAATGATAATCTTCTATCAACCATCAAAAACACTTTGCATCTACCTACACAGGCACACACACACACACACACACACGCATACACATTCTATTCATACATCTTGCACTCAACTTAGCAAAATAGGCATACACATTACCAGAGTTTGATGAGGTAAAGAAAATCTATGGAGAACATGATGTTTTCCCCTTTTGTGGTATTGATAAGCAAAGTGGTTCCTGAAACTCCAAACAACACGTATGGTACTTCCTTACGACCAATAAAGTTTGGTAATTTTTTGCATCACAATAAAATACTAAATGTTGTTTAAGACGGTATCAAAAGAGTGGGTCGTAATCGGATCTCAGTTGAATTCAAGACAGCAGAAGACGCAAATGCATTTTTGATCCATCCATCCCTTGCTTCTGCCAAATATGAAGCTATCATCCCCTCTTACAATATTACTCGCATGGGCATTGTTCGGGAGGTCCCCACAGAGTGGACTCTTGAAGAGTTAGTTCATGCAATCGAAGTCCCATCTGGCTATGGGATTGTAGTTAAAGGTCGCAGACTAAACAGAAAAACTATTAATGAGGGTTCCCCTGTTTGGATTTCCACCCAAACTGTTGTCTTAAATTTTCTTGGTCAAAAGCTTCCCCCTCATGTTTACTGCTTCTATAATTCTCTTCCGATCACTCCTTATGTATTACCAACTATTCAATGTAATAAGTGTTGTAGGTTTGGTCATATTGCTTCCAAATGCTGGTCTCAAGATCGCTGTTTTATATGTGCTGGTCCTCATTCGGGGATCTTTTGCACCAAGACTTCCCCAACATGTCTGTTCTGTTCTGGAAATCATAAGGCTACAGACACTACCTGCCCTGTGCATTTTAGACAAAAGAATATTAAACTTGATATGTCTCAATTAAATTTGTCCTATATGGAAGCTTCTGCTAAGCACCCTCCAGTAAGGAAATCATTTGCCGATGCATCCCGTTCCTCTCCTCCTCTGTTCTCCAAACAGTCCCAACAGTTCCCCCAACAGTCCCAACAGTTCCCCTTACCTCAACCAGTGGTAGCACTGATTTTCAGCCCTTACCCTTTTCATACACCATTTAAAAAAAACATCAAATAGAGGGCATATAGAATTAAGATAAAAACATTCCATATAATACTTTTAGTTTGTAAAAAGCATTGCGAATTTTAGTATTGATTTTTAACCTATGTATTCTTAATGATGGTTCTCCTACTCGCAGGGTTCCTCCTTCTCATAATTATAAAAGTGCTGTAGATCTTTCTCTTTGTTCTTCTCTTCTTTCTTCCTGTCTTTCTTGGTCTATTTTGTCTAATGCCCTTGGTAGTGATCTCTTCCCTATTATTGTTTCTTTGCAAGACTCTGGTAGTTCCTTTTCTCAAAATGTATCTAATCCTGTATCAAAATGTAATCTATCCAAAACAGACTGGTCTCTCTTCAGATCAGAATTAGATAAGAAAGTTTCTCATATTTCTCCTCTTTCTTCTGAAAATGTTCTTAATGTATATGTTGTTTTTAGAGATGCTCTTTTATTCTCTGCTAAGAAGGCGATTCCAGTTAAGAATTATGCCCGACATAAAATTCCTTCTCTTCCCTGGTGGGACTCCGACACTGATGCTTGTAAAGCAAGGAAAGATGCTGAACAAACGTATGCTTTGTCTTTGTCTACGGAGAATTGGGTTGAGTATCAGAGAGTTTCTGCTAAGACATTACGAACATTGTCAGAGAAGAAAAGAAATGGCTGGAATTCATTATGCGAGTCTCTTTCCCCTTGTACTTCCCCAACTTTGGTTTGGAGGAATATGAGAAGATTTCGTGGTTCAGTTTCATGTGATCAGAATGTTTCGTCTAATGATCCCTCTGGTAAGAAAAAAATTGCAATAAGTTAGCCCCTCCTTCGGTTCCTACTTTTCATGATACATTAATTTTTTCATCTTCCATTTCATCTAATGATAAGTTTGATGATCCCTTCTCTCAGGAGGAATTATCTATAGTTTTGTCTAACCTTAAAAATTCTTCCCCTGGCATGGATGGGATTCCATACTCTTTCTTAGTTAACTCTTCTTCCTCTTCTTTCTAAAAATCTTAAATTCTTTTTTTTTTACTGGTACTCCACCAGAGGATTGGAAAACACAAATTGTGATTCCAATTCTTAAACCTGGGAAACCTTGTAAGGATCCTATTAGTTATCGACCTTTTGCTCTATCCTGTACTATGTCAAAAATTATGGAACATCTTGTTAAAAACCGTCTTGAATGGTTCATGGAAAGTAGGGGCCTTTTATCTAAAAGCCAATTTGGGTTCCGTAAAGGTTTTAGTACAATGGATAGTTTAAGTTTATTTGTAACTGATATTCGTTTAGCCTTTTCCAAACGTGAACATTTAGTAGGTGTTTTCTTAGACATATCATCTGCATATGATAATGTACTTCTTTCTGTGCTCAGGAGTAAATTACTTCAGCTGAGTGTTCCAGTAAAGATAGTGAATTTTGTTTCGAATCTGTTTACTGCTAGATCTGTCCAGGTCAAGTTCCAAAATAATCTTTTACCTTCAAGAACAGTTTGGATGGGACTTCCTCAAGGTTCCGTCCTTAGCCCATTATTGTATAGTATTTATACTTCTGATCTGGATCTTTCAGTGAATAGTTTTTGTAATATCTTGCAGTATGCAGATGACATAGTCTTATATGTATCTTCTAAAAACATTGATAACGCTTCTTCTCGTCTTAATTCTGCTATGTTTTATCTTAATTCATGGTTAGATGATCATGGTTTGTCTCTTTCAATTGCTAAAAGTTCTGTTACAGTTTTTAGTCGCGCCAAATTAATCCCTGATGCTTATATTTCTTTAAATGGTAAGCAGGTCCCAGTGAAAGATAAATCAAAATTTTTGGGGGTTATTTCAGATTCCAAATTGAAAGGAGTTCACCATATTGACTATGTTTCTAGAAAATACGAAAAAAGTATTAATGTTCTTCGCTCCTTATTTGGTGTTTGGTGGGGTTCTCACCCGTACACCCAAAAAATATTGTTTAATGCCCTTGTATGGAGTCATTTAGATTATGGGTCGTTTTTACTGGAACCGTGTAATAAGTCTGATTTAGCTAATTTGGATAAAATTCAGTCTAGATGTTTGCGCCTTGTCTGTGGAGCTATGAAGTCATCACCCATTAATGCACTTCAAGTGGAATGCTCTGAAGCTCCTCTTCATTTACGACGACAGTACCTTGCTGACAGATTTTTCTACAAAGTAATTCAGTTTTCAGATCATCCACTTATTTCTAAATTACATTTCCTCTCTGATTTTATTTCTCATGACCAATATTGGGTAAATAAAGATCCTCCTTGTCTTTTTAATAGTTTTGTTAAATTTATCAGCCTCCCTAGTCCAGTTGTTCAATGTAAACTTAATCCTTTGTTCGAGACTCCTTTTGAGTCTATTATTTATAAACCTGATATTTTTTTAGATTTGAGGGTGCAAAAAACTCGCCCTCAGCTAATAGTCAACTCAATCGTCTTATAGGTAAGAATTGGAGTGATTGGTTTACTATTTATACAGATGCTTCCAAAATTTCTGATCAGGGATGTGTGGGTGCTGCAGTCTGGATTCCTAAACATAATGTCATCCTTAATTTCAAATGTCCTCCTTTTTCTTCTGTTTTTACTGGCGAATCAATTGGAATTTTAGAAGCCTTTCAATATGTTGAATCTTATAACCTTGACAAAACCATAATCTTTTCTGATTCTAGAAGCTGCTTACAAGCTATATTGGCCAATCAATTTACTTGTAAATCAAAATTTTCTTTTATTTAAAAAAATAAAATTATTCTTCATAAATGTCATATTTCAAACATAAGAGTTATTCTAGCCTGGATAGCCCGACATTCTGGTATTCATGGGAATGAAGTTGCCGATAAGTGTGCTAAAGATGCTATAATTTCTGGTTGTGATTCTCACAGTGCAGTCTACATCTCTGATTTAATTCCTTTAGCTAGGAAACGCTTGTATTGTATTTGGGATGAATTATGGAAACAATCAACAGCTTTGAAGGGTAAACATTATGCTGATATTCAAGATTCTATTCCCCCGGTTCCTTGGTGTTTTAAATTTCGCAAGTCTAATAAAAGAGTAACATCTACCATTTGCAGATTACGTCTTGGACATTGCTGCTCCCCTGTTCATCTTGCTAAGATCCATGTTAAGGATTCGTCTATTTGTGAACGTGGATTGGACGAGGGCACTCTTGAACATATATTTTTTTTGTTGCACAAAGTTTCCGATTTCCCTTTATGATTTACTTCCTTCTGATGTCCCTCGCCCTACAAATTTTAAATTTTTACTATCTCTTGTTAATACTCCATTTATTCATGTACTTAGTAATTATATTAACATCAATAACATTAGACTATAATATCTATTTTGTCTGTTTAAATAATCTACTAACCTTTTGTTACATGTTGTTTGTCTTATTTTGTTCTAGGTACTTCAACAGACAGGAGTGATTGCGGATTTATTTTAAAAAAAACGCGTTACTGCTGTTCTTGTGTGAAGCCCGTTTGACAGCTAAAGTTATCTTAGTATCCGCACTTGACACTGGCGGAATCATAATGAAAGCGCCATATAAAAGAAATTGAATTGAATTGTTGGAATTTGACACCATTAGTAACTAAGTTATATGAACAGTATTTTGGCTTCGCCATCGGACAACAAGACAAAGCGTGGGTTCCACACATTTGTTGTGTTACATGTGTGGTTCTTCTCACTGGATGGGCAAAAGGATCTCGATCTATGCCTTTTGCAATCCCTATGATTTGGACGGAACCAACAAGTGGGATAGCAGAGACCGAAAAAATCATTATGTTCACCTTTACACATAAAGCTTGGGCTTATGATGAACTTCGTGAAAGCTATGGACAGGAGTGGTGACGACTTTTTATATTTGAAAGAAAAATTTCCTAAGCTGAGTGAAGCAAAAATTAAAGAGGGCGTATTTGTTGGCCCACAAATCAGGCAATTGATGAAATATGATAAATTTAAAGAGAACATATAATGACGCCTGTATCCCGAACGGGGTAGGCAGAGCGGAAACGACCCAAACTTTGGTCGCTCCGCCATGTCTGACAAAGTTATGAGGGTTTATTTAAGATAGATTAGTAAGTATATGGCTGTAGGGACAGGTTGTCAGCCCATCGCCTAAATTGCAATATACTGAAACCCTCGGATCCCTTAGCTGGTTTTTACAGCATGCCCGGGAGGAAATGCAGCTGGCACATTCCATTTCCATTCGCACTTCCGTTCCTGAAGCAGAATACAGAAGAAAATCATAAAAGTAAATTCATATTAATGTTGCAATAAATCTAAATAACTTTCTTTTGTTGATAAAAATTCATAATTTATAAAATGTTATAAACTGGTATTACAAAAAATCTATTCGTATTCAAAGCATTTTTATTTTATTTTTAGTATCCTTATCCTTGTCCTAAATATAACCAGACAAAAGTTTTCATGTTACATGCAAAAGTTGTTTTTTTGTTGACCAGTGTTATTAGTAGTGGGTTGAAGATTAAACATTGTTATCTCATTTTATATCATTCCACTTGTTACTTTGTTGCTCTCATTTCTTGTTTTAAATAAATTCATTAATTCATATTTGTGTTGGATTATTGTTACCTTGTTGTTATTTTAATTACTTTGTTAATAATAAAAATAAGACTGTTTAATAAAACAGTCTTATTCAGATGGAAATGTCTTTCAGCGCTCTGATGCGCTTTGAACTGGTGGCCACAAAAGACGTTTGGGCCTAAAAAACCCAAGACAATATGCTGAGTGGCAGCCATTTTGGTACAAATTTTGTTTAGCTTGAAGTTCAGTATAAGTTTATTTTTTGTTACATTTACTACCAAACAAAATTTCTTCTATTCTATTCTATTCACTGTATAATAATTTTTGGCCGTTGTCCATCGTCGATAGTGTTGCCGCACTTATCACTACGCAAAATGTAAACTCGCCTTAAGGGACTCGCATCCAAGCCCTAAAATATATTTTAAAAAAATATATCAATGGACGCCCAGTGCTGCCTAGTGCGGCGATTTATTGCCATTTAGGCTTTCTCGATGGGTGCTGTGGCGACCAAAAATTGCCATTTGCGACTGGTCGCAATTTAGGCTACCTCGAAAAAATAATTAGGTGATATTAGGCTACTTCAAAAATAATTAGGAGAAGTGGGATATTTTCATCATATAGGGTACGATTACAAACAAAATGGGTCCAAACACATAGGTTTTCTTAATAATCATTAGAAATTTCTATTATCCATCCCTAGTCCACCATGCTGGACTGGGATCGAGAGAAAAACATAGAATGTACCAGCTGCATTTCCTCCCGGGCATGCCGTAAAAACCAGCTAAGGGATCCGAGGGTTTCTGTATATTGCAATTTAGGCGATAAGCTGACAACCTGTCACTACGGCAATATGCCTACAAATCTATAATAAATAATCCTCAAAACTTTGTGAGACGTGGCGAAACGACCTTTGTTTACGTCGTCTACGCCCTGCTTACCCCGTTAGGGATAAAGGCGTGACTATATGTATGTATGTAGTCCACCATCTTTGACTCAAGGTTTTGAGATCGAACCAAATGATTTAAATAAAATCCATACTAAATAGAGTCTTAAGGGATAGGTCTCAAGCATTTAAAATAGTAGCTATTTAGACTATTCGTAAATAATTTTAGGCGATTTTAGGCTACTTCACGTTGGGCGACTTTTAGGCGATTTGAAATTGTCTTTTCAGCGATTTCATACTAAAAAGACATGGCAACACTGCTTTCCAGCGGCTGGTCTGGTCTTGTCTTTCTTATCTGTGCGTACTGCGTGATGGTCGCTTGAAATTAAAGTTTTCCGAGTTTTTGAAAAAAAACCTAAAATAAAGTAGAAACCTCAGAATATACGAATACGTAGGTAAGTGTTGCTTATATTATCTGGTGCCAAATCTAACTTAAGTGTTTTACAACCAAAGCTCATGGTTTGTTCACTTTGAGAGCGCACACACCGCGTTGTGTTAAGTCTACCTACATACTCGGCTAATATTTGGTCAGTCAATTTCATGATTCATCTTCGCTGTTAAATTTGACTGCATTCTGTTGCTTATTTTAGATAAAGTGGAAAAAACTACCATCTACGAACAATCCGCATGCTGTACCTACCTAAACACTTAGAGACAAGTTGTTTGGGGCAAAGTGAAAACTGCAACTGGTCAGTAAAGTTCTCCTCTTCAGATGTACAACAAAACTGGTAAGCATGTGGTGAGCCAAAGTAACCAATTTCTCTCCCCAGTTCAGTACTCCGCCCTGAACTTGACACTCTGACCAGTTCAGTACCTACACTATTTTGTTGGAGCACTATGGAAAAAGAACTTATTACTATTTCCAAATCAAATTTAGAATAAAGGTAGACTAAATTTCATGTCTTTTTATTCAAAAACACATTTTATAATAAATGATATGTGTTGGCAAATTATTTAGATGACTAAAACTACTATTTCAATATGTTATCTAATAGCTAAAACTTATTTTAGAAACCAGATCTTTGATTAAAAGACATGAAATTTTGTTTACCTTCATTCTAAATCTGATTTGGATATAAATAGTTTTTTTTTTTATGTGGGGTAAATTTTGTTCCAAAAATTCATTTGTATTTCCATAATAGCTTTGAATTATGTTTTCAATGCTTTGCATAGGGCCCCAAAGCCTTTACTCAAACTCCTACTAAACTTATCTCATCGACCCACTCTTTTATTAGTAGAAGTACATAGGGTAGTAATAAATAGTACTAGTGGTACAGAATTCGCACTCCGCTCCTGTAAACAACCTAAACAAAAGTCGTTCAGCCACGTCTGACAAAATTTTGAGTTATTTAAGATAGATATATTGCTGTAGTGATAGGTTGTCATCCCATTGCCTTAATTACAATATACTGAAACCCTTGGATAATAAATCTTAGCTGGTTTTTACAGCATAAGCAATAGCGGAGAAGGAAATGTAGCTGGTACATTCTATATTTTTCTTTGCTCCCAGTCCAGCATGGAAGAGTTTAACTAAACCTGCAAAATATGTGTAATATGCTGACCATTTAGTGAATGTTAACAATCTATTTGTAAAACTATTTCTCTAATTCTAGCGGTAACACAACATAGATATTAAACGGGGTGTAAGGGACAGCGTCCCATAAACTGATAGGGGTTGCTCAGTCAATGGCACTGAACAACTTGCACCAGGAAATTCTTTCAGTAAGTGAAAATAAAATATGGTTTTTCCATACAAAATGTTCACCTCCAGCAGACAATTTATATGGAAAAGAAAAATATATTTTCCTCTTCCTGATAAAAAATCCTGGTGTAAGTTGTTCAGTGTTGTTGACTGAGCAACCCTTATCAGTTTGCGGGACGCTGTCCCTTACACCTGGTAGAAATCCATGATGACCCATTTAAAAATAATGTCTTGTTTAGTACGGTGATCAAATGTTTGTATTCATACTTAGACTTAATGACTTAGACTGTAAGGAGTTTTTTTTTTAACGAGGCTACAGTCATCAGGTGGCTATGCCAGCCTCATGGTATCTTTCATACATTCATACATATAATCACGCCTTTATCCCTAATGGGGTAGGCGTAGTGTAAACGACCTAAACAAAGGTCGTTCCGCCACGTCTGACAAAGTTTTGAGGGTTATTTAAGATATTTTAGGTATATTGCTGTAGTGACAGTTTGTTAGCCCATCGCCTAAATTACAATACACTGAAACCGTCAAATCCCTTAGCTGGTTTTTACAGCATGCTCGGGAGGAAATGCAGCTGGCACATTATATGTTTTTCTCTCACTCCCAGTCCAGCATGGAAGAAATGGTATCTTTCATATTATTTAAAATACATGTATTTAACCAGATGGGGTCAGAAAATTCTTGTAAGGAGTTTATCCATTATTCATATACACCAAGGTACCAAGAATTGAATTAACCTGAGTTTATATAAAAACTAGCGACCCGCCCCGGCTTCGCACGAGAATTATCAGTGTTTCTCTACTATATTAAGCATGTGTTATACCTACATATGAACCTTCCTCTTGAATCACTCTATCCACTAAAAGCAACCGCATCAAAATCTGTTGTGTAGTTTTAAAGATTTAAGCATACATAGGGATATAGGGACAGAGAAAGCGACTTTGTTTTATACTATGTAGTGATATCAGAGGTTTGATGCTACCTGGTTGCCTTTGATTGAGAGCAGGAGGTATTAAATAAATAATAAATGAAATTAAAGCTGGACTAGGAGCAACAGAAAAACATAGAATGTGCCAGCTGCATTTATCCCCGGGCATGCTGTAAAAACCAACTAAGGGATCCAAGGGTTTCAGTATATTGCAATTTAGGCGATGGGCTGACAACCTGTCACTACAGCAATGTACCTATCCATCTTAAATAACCCTCAAAACTTTTTCAGACGTGGCGAAACGACCTTTGTTTAGGACGTTTACGCTCTGACTACGCCATTAGGAATAAAAGCGTGATTATATGTATGTATGTATTTCTAGTAATATGTACATTGTTTCTGGAATAAAACCTATTATTATTATTACCTATAGCTTTCCCCAAGGAACATAGGTCGAAAATTAAAAAGAAGAATTGGCCCTCCGAGCGACTCAAATTGACTCAAGTTGTTGAGGATGGGACGGGTTTTTTTAATCTTATTTCGGTCTATGTTCCTTGGGGAAAGTAGAAGTAGAATGACACCCTAAAATATACTGGGTGTAAGGGACAGCATCCCGCAAACTAATAGGGGTTGCTTAGTCAACGAAACTGATTAATTTTCTTTAAAAAATTCTTTCAGGAGATGAAAAAAAAACTACCTTCCCATACAAAATTACCACCTCGATGAGACAATTTGTATGGAAAAGCAAAATTTTTATTCTAAATCCTGAATAAAAAAAATTGGATGAAAGTTGTTCAGTTTCGTTGACTGAGCAACCAGTTTGCGGGATGCTGTCCCTTACACCTGGTATGGTAAGGTATTGTTTTACTCACTGTATTTATTTACTTAAAACAAATCATACATACATATAATCACGCCTTTATCCCTAATGGGGTGGCAGAGCGTAAACGACCTGAACAAAGGCTGCTTCGCCACGTCTGACAAAGTTTTGTGGGTTATTTAAGATAGATTTGTAAGCATATTGCTGTTGTGACAGGTTGTCAGCCCATCGCCTAAATTGCAATATACTGAAACCCTCGGATCCCTTAGCTGGTTTTTACAGCATGCCCGGTAGGAAATGCAGCTGCCACATTCTATGTTGGCATTGAAGAAAACAAATGACCTTTTATATAATTTTCTTCCTTTGTTGTTTTTTTCTAGAGATTAGCCGGTTTGTTCTAACTGAGGGTTGGCTCGTGCCAAGGAGGAGAATATGAGATGATGATGATGAGATGAATCTTGAAATGGACTTCAACTGCTGGAAGGAGTGATAGTGGTGCCAGACCTAGTTGTTAGGTAAGTAACATTAAGTAAGCCTGGTTAGGACATACATAAATCACGACTTTATCCCTAATGGGGTAGGCGTGGCGTAGAACGTAAACAACCTAAAGAAAAGTCATTCCGCCACATCTGACAAAGTTTTGAAGGCTATTTAAGATAGATTTGTAGGTATTAGCCCATCGCCTAAATTGCAATAAACAGAAACCCTCGCATCCCTTAGCTGGTTTTTACAGCATGCCCGGGAGGAAATGCAGCTGGCACATTCTATGTTTTTCTCGCACCCAGTCCAGCATGAAAGAATGTTGTGTTGTGATAGTACTAATCTGTAATTTGTTATTTAATATCCAACTCAAATTATTGTTGTTTAATTTATTTTAACATGTTTATTTAATTTAATAAAATGTATTGTAATGTGAATGACTGACCCTAATTTTATTAATTTATTTCTTGTACATATATACATATAGTCACGCCTTTATCCCTAATGGGGTAGGCAGAGCGTAAACGACCAAAACAAAGGTCGTCCCGCCACGTCTGACAAAGTTTTGAGGGTTATTTAAGTTAGATTTGTAGGTATATTGCTTTAGTGACAAGTTATCAGCCCATCGCCTAAATTACAATATACTGAATCCTTCGGATCTCTTAGCTGGTTTTTACAGCATGCCCAGGAGGAAATGCAGCTGGCGCATTCTGTTTTTGTCTCACTCCCAGTCCAGCATGGAAGTTATTTCTTGTAATAATTGTAATTTCTTCCATGCTGGTCTGGGAGCAAGATAAAAACATAGAATGTGCCAGCTGGATCTCCTCCCGGGCATGCTGTAAAAACCAGCTAAAGGTTCCGAGGGTTTCAGTGTAAGTTAATTCAGATGATGGGCTAAACAACCCTCAAAACTTGTCAGATGCGGCGGAAAGACCTTTGTTTGGGTCGTTTGCGCTCTGCCTACCCCGTTAGGGATAAGGGCGTGATTATATGAATGTATATATGTATTTCTTGTAATATGGACATTGTTACTGGAATTAAAACCTATTATTATTATATCTTTCTTTTAGAGATCAGCCGGTTTGTCTTAATTGATGGACGGCTCTTGCCTCTGCAGAGGAGATAATGAGCTAACGATGAGATTAATCTTGGAATGGACTTCAACTGCTGGAGGGAGTGATAGCGGTCAGGTAAGTCTTCTTAGCGAGTGGATGATGGGCTAAACAACCCTCAAAACTTGTCAGATGTGGCGGAACGACCTTTGTTTGGGTCTTTGACGCTCTGCCTACCCCATTAGGGAAACAGACAGGCGTGATAATATGTGTGTACTGCTGCGGATTCGGTCGTGTAGGTATCGAGTCGAACAACGACCTGATGGTTCCTGGTGTCAGAGTTTTTAAATCGCCTAGTAGCACAGCTATTAGGCTTCTGACGTGGTTTGATAATGACCACTATCAAAGACAGCGACTGGGACCGACGGCTTTACGTGCCCTCCGAAGCAAGGAAGGAATCCTTTCACTTTTCGGACAATCTGGCTGACAATTCAGCCTGCAATATCCTAACCAAACTGTGGAAAACTCTTAAAATTGATAAATTGTCTAATGTCAAATTTGTGTTCCCCCCTGGGAATCGAACCCAGGACCTCCTGATCGTAAGCCCATGGCTCTGACCACTACACTACGGAGGCAGTTAAGTAAGTCTGGGTAGGACATTGCAAGCTGAATCACCTGATTGTCCGAAAGGAAAAAGATTCCGTGCTTCGGAGGCCAAGTAAAGCGTTAAGCCGTTGGTCCAGGTCGCTGTCTTTGATAATGGTCGTTACACAAACCATGTCAAAGGCCTATTAACTGTGCCTTTAGGCGATTTAAAAACTCTGACACCAGAGTTCATCGGGTCGATCGACTTTATACCCACACGACAGCATCCGCATCAGTACATATATATTATCACGCCTGTCTGTTTCCCTAATGGGGTAGGCAGAGCGTCAAAGACCCAAACAAAGGTCGTTCCGCCACATCTGGCAAGTTTTGAGGGTTTTTTAGCCCATCATCTGAATTAATTTACACTGAAACCCTCGGAACCTTTAGCTGGTTTTACAGCATGCCCGGGAGGAGATCCAGCTGGCACATTCTATGTTTTTCTCTCGTTCCCAGACCAGCACGAAATAAACCCAGGACCTAGGTAATAATAATATTGCATTTGTCTGCAGGTGCGATTGCAAATCTCCGTTGAGACAACACAGAACAGTACACATGCTCGCTCCTGTGCAGATTTCAAGACGAAGATTTGAACCTGCCACCCAGGTATACCGTCCCAACGCTCTAACCAACTGAGCTACCGCACCACGTATCCTGCGCAGCGACATTTGTGAGTTCTTATATGGTCTTGAGTGGACGCTAGCGACAACTATGCAATTGTTATAGTCGTTCTTTCTAGAAGGAAAGGTTTTCGATTTCTTAGAAATAAGGACAATATATAGGCTATAAAAAAGGGTAGGTTGTGCTTATTGCTACTTTGTAAATACCGGGTGTAAGGGACAGCGTCCCGCAAACTGATAGGGGTTCCTCTGTCAATGACACTGAACAACTTCCACCGAGAAATTCGTTCAGGAAGTGAAAATAAAAATTGGATTTTCCATACAAAATGTCCACCACGATCAGACAATTTATACGGAAAAGCCATTTTTTTTTACTTCCTGAAAGAATTCCTGTTGAAAGTTGTTCAGTTTTGTTGAGAGAGCAACCCCTATCAGTTAACGCGACGCTGTCCCTTACACCCGGTATGAGAAAGTGACGTTAAACGCCTTAAATAAGACGGAATGCTTATTTAAAGCAATACCGGGAGTAAAAATATATATTTAGATTGTGCCATATTTTAGGTTGCGATTGTACCCATGAAACTGAACAACTTTCCACAAGGAACATGGGTCGAAATATGACAAAAAAAATTGGCCCTCCCATACAACTTGACTCGAGCCGCTGACTCCGTTTGTATGGGAGGGCATTTTTTTTAATATCCACGATTCCACATGAATATGAAATTACGAAGTGCATGTAGTTGATTATTGTTATTTATACATAATGTTTATTTGGTATGTGTTTACCAATCAATTAGGTAGATAAGGGACCAGATAAATCAAGTGTGTTTATGACCGGTATAATAGAATTTGTCAACCTTTACGCACACAAACGCAGGGCAAGTGCAACATGCCGTCTGTCGATGTATGACCAAAATGACTGTTATAGACGCCCCTCCCTCTCCCCGCACGGATCTTTCACGCGCTGTTCTTCTAGCTTGCCCTTACCACCTCCAAATTCGCCGGCAGCACTCCAGCCATGACAAGCCGTCGGTGCTTATCGTGCGGTAGGCCTTAGTCAGAAGGACTCGTGCGTACCACGTGCAGACCCGCCCTGTGATACCAAATTGCGGCTGCATATGTCAGTGTTGCAACGAAGGTACCCTGATAAATGAACCTAAGTGACCTATAGCGGACGCCCCACGCAGACGCGGAAACGCGCGACATCTTCCCGAAACAATTGGCAATGACTGGGTCTCGTCTATGAAAACCCCCAAAAAATTGACGGCCGTGACAGACCTAATTGGGCCCTCTCCCATCCGAATAATAGGCGACCGTTTGAACTCACCCTTGAGGGTGATCGTTTCCGTCTTAGCCCCGGAGAACTGAAGACGGTTCCGACCCCCCCCAGTCCAGCGCAAGCGCTAGGGTAGTTTGTGCCTTACTTTCGATCTCCACTCTGGAGTCCGCCTCGATTAGGACCGTAACGTCGTCCGCATAGACAATTAGCTTTACACCAGATGGAACGGGTAGTCTGAGTAGTTCGTCAATCACTATATTCCATAGCGTGGGACCCAGGACCGACCCCTGTGGGCACCCCATAGTGCACACCTTCCACTCCTGCTGACCCCCAGCGAACATACCCACCCTCCTGTTGACAAAGTATGACGAAAGGAGCCTGTATACGTTCGGCGGACACCCCCCCTGCTTAACCTTAAGCATCACCATCGGCCACCACGCATTATCGAACGCCCCAGATATGTCCAGCAAAATTGCTTGGACGTATTTGCGGTCCGAAGACTTTACAGTCTCCAGGACCGCCCCTAAAGCTGTTACAGTGCTTTTACCCCTGACAAATCCGTGCTGGCCATCTGATATACGGCGGTACAGCCCTGGCGTGCACTCGCATATCACCCTTTCGAGAACCTTCGTGTGACCTTGCACCTGTTACAGCAGCAACGTCTGCTTCGTTCCATCCGACGTAGACACGCCCCATCCGTACAAGTGCGTCCCGAACGTCCTTTGTGAGTCGTTACGCTTGCCCCATCGTCAATTTGTGTGACCGACCATCTCTGATCGTACGTTATCATTATGGACCGGTCGCTCAAGGTCCCACAGTCACCTATCCACAGAGCGCGACAGACAGCATTTCGCTGACTGGTGATATGTCCTGGTTCAGATCTTACGAAATCGAGAGGACAGGAGCCCGTAGGCTACGGGCGTGGGCGAACCAGGCGGGTTCGGCGTCAGGTATTTCGTCAACTCATTGAATTAGCGACGGCTCCACACACCTCGCCAAGACAGAATGCAGGAAGTTACGAAGACTTTAGCACTATCGGGAAGTCCTAGTCTAGCGCGTACCCCCTCAACTAGACCAACGCAATTAGCGTACTTTGTACGCTTCTCTCGATGAGCATTATCAAGAGGACGCTGGCCCGAGACAACCTGTGCATCCACAATAACTCCCACACCACCCTTAACGCCGATGATATCTGGTTTTCGTAAACCGGCTTAAGTCCTTAGTTTAGGTTCTAATTCTACCGTCGATCCCTGCTTCGTCATAGTGTCGGCTACAATCGAAGCAACCTTGTTTTGGCGTTCGATCCGACCACCTTGAGTTTTGTGGCAGCACTGAATGACATGAGCCGTATTCTCCTGTACCATGCATCCAGCATGGCAATTTAACTCTATCTCTGCCGTTCTCCGCGCCCTTGAAGTTCAAGCAGCGTATCCCTCTGAGCACTAACGCGAAGTTCCTCGATATACTTCAGCACTAGGCTCTTGTATTTCTCAGCCCCCCGCTTACCTGTGATAGCCTCCAAAGTCCTTCCGAACCTTTTATGGCAAATCATGAGGTCTACATAAGCACACTCTCCCTTTTCAACAACTAGGCCAGCTTCAGCACGCGCTATCATAGCCACCTCTTCATCGCTCCACCGCCTCTTCACCCTTTCTAAGGGAGCGTTTTCGGCATTCACAACCACAGGGTGAGCACGACTCTTGTGCACTCCTTACCCTATTTTGGATGCGAAAGGTCTTTTGCATACCGGACAACGGAACTCGTGACACCCAACATCTGTTGGAACCTCAGACTCAACTGCCTGGATTGGACAATGCAAGTTCTCCGATTCCTGCGGGAGGCCGGAGGACAACCCCACAGCCGTGGTACGGCGTCTTGTTCTTGTTTTCATTGCAATAAGTCCAGAGGGCAACGGCTGCAAATCCCAACCGGTACGCGGTCGTTACTCGCTAGGCCCCATCCGAAGGAAACGATCCACTTGAGGCACACTACACAAGGCAGTCACCCTCCATCGAGGCGCATTAGGGAACCTCCCCCCAATGCACAAAACGCACCGAAGATGGACCAGGCGTTTTGTATGATCCCGACGCATCACGCACAAGGCTCAACACTGCAGGTCCCATCATTGACCCGAAGGGCAACAATGGAACCCGCCAAAACCGCAATACTCTCATATTGTAGCGACTAAGTTTGTTTAGCCAGTCCCCCCCTCCACATTAGCTAGGCAGCGGCGCCACGAGCAGGCTGTGGTAGGAGTTGGGCTTCACACCAAGGATTTAAGACGTAGCTTGTCACACCACGTCAACCCCAATGCTCAACCCCATTTGCAAGTGGATTACGTACAATTGGCTAGTTCTGCGTATGCCCTAGGACCCCCAAAGGGACCCCAATATTACACTTATCCAGAAACCTGCCATCGGAAACCGAGTGAGTTGTACAATCCACCCGAAGTAACTATCACCCTCCCCCTTGTCTGTAATGCTGTCTTGCTCTTACTCCTTCAGTATAAAGGAGTCAAGTCTCAACCCTTTACTCCTGCCGTTTACCCGCGCGTGATTCCGCTTGCGTCGTCGCTAATTAGTGTGATCGATCATCTCTGATCGTATGAATCATTATAGATCGGTCGCTCCAAGGTCCCACAGTCACCTATCTATAGTTCGCGACAGATAGTATTTCGCCGACTGATGTTGTTTCCTGGTTCATATCTTTCGAAGTGATAGGACGCGGTCCTATAAGGGCTGTGGGCGTAGGCGAAACAGGCGGGCTCGGCGTCAACCTGGACGCAGGGTCTAAGCCGTTCAGCTCCAACGAATGTCGTGATCTGATTGAACCGCGTCCATTTCGTGCAAGACCCTCGCAATACTATTGATCGTATGAATAATTATGAATCGTTCGCTAATAGGTCTCATAGTCACCTGTCCACAGAACTGACAGCAGTTGTATTATCTTATTTTAGTTCTATAGACCTCCCATGTGGTTGGGTTTCCATCTGCTCGACTGCCCGGTCTTCTTCAGAACTGACGCAAAGGTCTCAGATTAGTTCAACTTTTCAGAGATGCATTCCGATTTTAAAATGAACCTATTTCTCCACGTTGCACAACTGATTAGCCATCATCGGTATGCCCACAAAGCAGCCATGGTATACCAACCAACCATAGGCACTCCAGATGTTATTGCTTCATCCGTGGACTGGCTCTGGGTGCTCACGATTCATTTAATTTCTCGGTTCTGATCTTTATGC
The DNA here is from genome assembly GCA_949820665.1 of Scrobipalpa costella. Classification (NCBI taxonomy): domain Eukaryota; kingdom Metazoa; phylum Arthropoda; class Insecta; order Lepidoptera; family Gelechiidae; genus Scrobipalpa; species Scrobipalpa costella. Next base: position 25,973,445 of record OX463297.1, read on the forward strand.
ACTTTCCTGTTAGTTCACCTCTATTTAATTTCCATAGCACGTCATAAGGCAACTCGCGAAATACTTTCACAAACTTTGATATCAGTTCTCCTGGTAGCATGGGATCAGCGTTCATACTAAAACTCATGTAGATGACACCGTTTATAGACGATACTAAATATTTTTTCAAGTCCTGATTTCAATACTTACTCCTTATAAAAACTAGACATGCGATAGCGTTAGTTCTTTCCCTTGCTTCACCCGTAAATTGTTTTCTTTTTTTCTTAACATTGAGGGCTCATTTTCAATTTTGTACCCATTGGTCGACTTTCCTTACTGACAATATTTATTCTATCGACTATCGAGATGCTCTTTAGCCGACGTCACTTATAACTAGGCGAGTCTCGCTTTTAATTTGGAGGTCCTACCTTAGTCATAGTCACTTTCACTAGGCAAGTCCTTAAAACCAATCAGACTGATCCAATTTGCCCAATTTCCTTACTGACATTATTCTATCCAACTAGATGCTCTTTAGTTGGCGTCCCGTATAACTAGTTGTCTCGTTTTTGATTGGAGATCCTACCTTAGTCATAGTCACTTTCACTAAGCATGTCCTCAAAACCAATCCTTATTCCGACTGATCCAATTTGCCCAATTTTCTTACTGTCATTATTCTACCGAATAGAGGCTCTTTAGTAGGCTGCACTTATGAGGGCCCTCTCTTTACTTTGACTGGAGCACTACCACCTACCTTGATAGTTGGGCGGTCACATCTTCGAATCCCATCAAGTTAAACTGGCCAACAGGGAGTGAATAACAGTAACAGGAGAATACGGCTCATGTCATTCAGTGCTGCCACAGAACTCACGGTGGTCGGATCGAACGCCATAACAAGGTTGCGTCGATTGTAGCCGACACTATGACGAAGCGGGGATGGACGGTAGAACTAGTACCTAAACTAAGGACTGAAGCCGGTTTACGAAAACCAGATATCATCGGCGTTAAGGGTGGTGTGGGAGTTATTGTGGATGCACAGATTGTCTCGGGCCAGCGTCCTCTTGATGATGCTCATCGAGGGAATCGTACAAAGTACGCTAATTGCGTTTGTCTAGTTGAGGGGGTACGCGGTAGACTAGGACTTCCCGATGGTGCTAAAGTCTGCGTAACTTCCTGCACTCTGTCTTGGCGAGGCATGTAGAACCGTTGCTCATTAAATGAGTTGCCGAAATACCTGGGGCAGTACTGGTACCTACGAATAGATATACAATTCTGCAAGCTAGTCCCAATAAATAACGCCAAAATTTACGCAATGCCTTTATACTTACCCAAAACACGTGCTCCCGCGTGCTAGGGAACCGCCCTCGGAACTCCCACGGTAAGACCCTGGCCACACTCCTCAAGACAGCAGCCGCAGGACGTCTCCGAGTAATTCAAGAATAGACTCCACTGAAAATCGCACTGTGAAAACACGAAAAACACCACAAATCGCACTATAATTGCACCGGAGCGCACAGCCGACACGTCCGCACCGTCTGGCAGTCGAACGCATTATAATAATAGGGACAGTGGGAATCTCGTTAATCCATTCTTGTGCATTGCGGTAAGATAGTGGAACTTCTTGCACTTACCATCAGGCATCATCGAAAGTACTGCGCATTTTGAATGATTTAACTGAAGTACCATCATAGCCCCCACCCGTTCAACCACATCTATTAATGACTGGAGCCCCGCCTTTGTGCCTGCAAGCAGGACGAGGTCATCGGCATACGCTAGAGCAGATATTCTCTCTAACTCCAGACGATAACCTACCTCCTTAGGCAGTGACGCCAGCACCACGTCCATGGCCATGTTGAACAAGATAGGGTATAATGGGTCTCCTTGACGGACACCTCTACCAACTTTTACAGGCAGACTCGCACCATTGAAGGTGGCCAAGGTAGTCGTGGCCGATTCGTAAACTCGAGCGATATAGTCGCAAAAACACCCAGGCCCCTCTGCCTAGGGCGTACGCAGTACTAGCCAATTGTACGTAATCCACTTGCAAATGGGGCATCTGTGCATTGGGGTTGATGTGGTGTGGCAAGCTACGTCTTAAATCCTTGGTGTGAAGCCCAGCTCCTACCACAGCCTGCTCGTGGCGCCGCTGCCTAGCTTATGTGGAGGTGGGAACTGGCTAAACAATAAAAAACAATGTCGCTACACGGGGCCATATGTGTCGGTTAGACTCCTCGTTACAGTCCTTTAATACGAGGATAGTGCGGTTTCGGTGGGTTCCATTGTTGCCCTTCGGGTCAATGATGGGACCTGCAGTGTTGCGCCTTGTGCGTGATGCGTCGGGATCGTCCGATACGCCTGGTCCATCTTCGGTGCGTTTTATGCATTGGGGGGAGGTTCCCTAATGAACCTCGATGGAGGGTGACTGCCTTGTGTAGTGTGCCTTAAGTGGATCGTTTCCTTCGGGTGGGGCTTAGCGAATAACGACCACGTACCGGGGGTTGGGGTTTGCAGCCCTTGCCCTCTGGACTAAATTGCAATGAATACAAGAACTAGAAGTCGTACCACGGCTGTGGGCTCCCGCAGGAGTCGGAGAACTTGCAATGTCCAATCCAGGCAGGTGAGTCTGAGGCTCCAACAGATGTTCGGAGTCTCGAGTTCCGTTGTCCGGTATGCAAAAGACCTTTCGCATCCAAAATAGGGTTAGGAGTGCACAAGAATCGTGCTCACCCTGTGGTTGTAAATGCCTCAAACGCTCCCTCAGAAAGGGTAAAGAGGCGGTGGAGCGATGAAGAAGTGGCTACGATGGCGCGTGCTGAAGTTGGCCTAGTTGTTGGAAGGGAGAGTGTGCTATGTAGACCTCAAGATTTGCCATAAAAGGTTCGGAAGTAGTTACTATCAAAGAAAAGCGGAGGGCTGAGAAATACAAGAGCCTAATTCTTAAATACTCGTGAACAAGGGCCCAAATTCCCACCTTCAGCCGCCAGCGACTCCGGACGCGGAACCATCCGACCGGATGGAGGCGTCATGGAGGTCGTCTAAGCGCCTCCTAATCGCTTCCGAAACCTCTTCGGGACTGGGGAGGGGCCGCTTTGTTCCAGGTACCATCTCAGGGGTAACCGGCGCTGATCCTGGCGTACCAAACAAGTTCGGCGTCCCTTCTTGCGACTGCTCTGTGTCGTCCGGCGGGTCCGGACCCTCCATCCTAACCGAGGTTAGGAGTGGGGGGGGGGACCACGACCGCACCTGAGATACCCTACAACTGTCCTGCTTGTTTACGTTTACGCTTGCGCCTACGCTATTGCACCCTATGCACAGACTCAACACACACAAGGACAACACACACACTTAAGATTAGAACAAACACGCTTACGCAGCGAGTGGTGAAAAGCCCCGTACAAGGCTACCCTTCGATACCTAGATGGACAAACCCGAGGGCAGTCCAATAGCTCGATATGAAGAGAGCGAGCCCGGTCACTCCTGCACTCCCGCCCGAACAAATAACATATAACACTTACTTAATACTAGAAAATGATACTTAGATACTAGGGACAATCACAAGCAACAGCCGCAATGCAAATTAAAAACTTTAAAATGGCAACACTGCCTGCCGCACAAGTCAGACCACGCCCCCACGAGTGAGGTTATGTTCCGACCGCGTGCAAGGAAAACTAACCTAGACGAATCTAGGTTAGGTAGCCTTAAAATAGCCCAAATTTGGGCACTAACTATACAATATTGCAACCTACGAATAGATGTACAATTATGCAAGCCAGTCCCAGTAAATAACGCCAAACTTTACGCTTTGCCTTATACTCTCCCACGCACGTGCTCCCGCGTGCTAGGGAACCGCTCCCGGAACTCCCACGGGAAGACCTTGGCCACACTCCTCAAGAGAGCAGCCACAGGACGTCACCGAGTAATTCAGGAATAGGCTCCACTGAAACAATCGCAAATCGCACTATAAATGCACCGGAGCGCACAGCCGACACGTCCGCACCGTCAGACAGTCGAACGCGTATTCATACGGACACCAAACCCACCACCTCCCATGGTCCTACCGACCTCTCGGTCATCAGGACCGCGTCAGACCGAATCTTTGGGACTCGCACTGAAACCTACTGGTATTCTTGCCTCTTAGCGTTCATGCTCTGAGTCCCTACAAGTTATCTCGAACTTATTGTGTCCCTATCTGTCGCACTCTCCCGTTTCTGGGGCTTGACACTGTCGTACTCTCCCCCTTCTGGGGCAGGACGGTACAGCACGGCTCTTTCATTCTCTCCGATCGCTTCTCGACCTCCTGTTCTCCTCTGCCTCGTTCGTTTCTCGAACTCTCTCTCCGGTTTCCATTTCATCCGCCTGTGTAGTCGCTTCTCGACCCTCTGCAATCTCCTGTATTCTCCTCATCCGGTGCCACTTACGGCAGAATCTCCTGAAGCATGCGAAGTTTGCCTCTGAGGATACCAGTTCCGTGAACCAGACTGGTCCCTCCTTACCTACGTTCAACCCCGCTCTGAGGTTCGCGGGCAGTGCGCTTCTCAGTCTAGACACGCCCTCGTCCGAGGTTGCTTGCAGCAGCACTCCCGCGTTCCCCACCTTTCTCAGCCTCGAGACCTGTACACCCAAGGTCTGGGGGTTGATAGCCGCCTTCAGTGCCGCCTTAGTGTCATCCGCGGTTTTTATCGCGGAATCCCCCTCCACGGAGTAGATTGCCAGCGTTCTCCCCGGTGGCTGTGGCTTCGGCCTGGTCGACTCCCCGGTCATCCTCAGTATGGACGCAAATTGATCATAGGCCACCACGCGTTATCAAATGCACCAGAGATGTCCAGAAAGATCAGCTGTACGTAGGTCTCAGTGCTGCCGTCTGTAATCGAGTTAATGATCTGGAGAGCAGTAACTGTGGAACGTCCGCGAGTAAAACCGTGTTGACCTTCCGCAATATGCCGGTACAGACAGGGGGCGCAAGCAATCAGGACCCGTTCCAGTATTTTCCCCAAAATCGGCAACAGGGTGATCGGCCTATATGCTTTGGGATCACTAAGAGGCTTACCGTTGCCCTTCGGCAGAACGACGAGTCTGCCAGACTTCCATAGGTCCGGGAAAACTCCCTCCTCGATGCACTTCGCATACATTAGCCACATCTCGTCGGACGTGGCCTTCCACGCCCATTTGACGATCCGCGCCGTTATTCCATCCGCACCCGGGGCTGTGCTGGGTCGGAGCCAAAGCGTTTTCTCCCGAGGGAGGAAAGGCGGCTGCAACACGAACCTCGGTGTGGTATGTGGTATCCGCGGCGGGGTCGTCATCAGGAAACAGAGTACTGAGTAAACCCTTCATGGTGGCCCCGGTGTCCCAGGTATCGCCCTCAATGAGCCGTATGCCGTTCAACACGTTAGGCGGCGGCCGCAGGCGGCCGCTCGGTTCACGGTATGCAAGTCCCCACGGATCGTCGTTACCTGAGTTGGCTATGTCATGGAAAAATTCGACTTCGGCATTCCTCATCTCGAACTTGTAGTGGTTACGCAGAGTCCGTAATGCGTCATGCATTACTTCCTCCGTGCTTCCCCCCAAGCGTCGAGTACTTTGCCAGTCGCGACGTGCCTTGGTCAGTTGACGACGGATCTCGTCTAGTTCCGGGGTCCACCATTCGTATTTACCGTCTCTTCTAGCGCATCTTCCGAGACATTCTTTGGCAGTACGCAAAAGAATGGAAGTGTACCGTTCACTGTATGCAGAGGCGGAAAGGCCGGGATGGATCTTATCCATACGAGCATGTAGCAGAGAGCAGAAATTGTTCCAATTTACACCGCGATTTCGGAACGGAGCAGGTAGTCCCTCCGTACACCTGGTCACACCCGTGACCAGTTGTGCGGCCATCGGCTACCTCAAACGTGATCAGCTGATGTTCTCCGATACTGGCACCCACGTGAACTGTCCAGTTGCGTATGTTTACACCCCTGGTTGTAATGGTCAGGTCTATGTTCGACTCACCGTTCACGGTAGAGAATGTCGGCGGCTGACCCGGAGCGTTGTGAATGAGAAGATCTCGACCGAGGATAAAACCCTCCATATGAGATCTTCTATACTCCGTGTCAGCTCCCCGTCCCGTGTACTGACGCCGCTCGCAGTGCCACATAGGTGATTTTGCGTTGCTGTCCACTCCGATTAAAACCGGTTTCCCGGACAGCTGAGGCAAAACTCTGTCGAGATGTGCTATGTGTACTGCGATGTCGTCCATGTACTGGAAGTAAGCCGAGACCATAAACAAATCGGTAATCACACGCAACGTGGACTACCAGACAGTGGTCGTTGCTGAGACTGTGCAGTACAGTGACTGCAACCAAACGGTTCAGCACAACCACGCCGGCCTTTGCACGATCGCTAAACTGCAGAATACCGGGGCGTCCTGCATACTGCTCTTGGACTAAAATGAGGTCGAGTCCATGAGAGTGTGCTACCACCGGAAGTTCCGCAGTAGCGGCCTCGGAACCCATCAAGTTTAGCTGACCGACACGCAGTATGGTCTTATCAGCCATATTGAGTCATATTGGCGGCCTGCTGCTCAGCATGCAATCGAGCAGGACAGTTGGCTGAGGCCGTGGTGTGAGTGTTTGCGTCCTTACGCTTAAAGCGCTTGCAAGTAGCGCAACACTGAGTAGCTGACTGGCACTCTGGGGACTTGTGACCGCTGTCACCGCACTTGCCGCAGACGGTCTCCTTGTAACGGCAGTACTTTTCGGGGTGACCATATTGCTGGCACTTGTTGCAACAAGTCGCCCGCACATGGTCACAGACCTCTGCCTCGTCCCAACCAACGTAAACGCGGCCCATCTCAACAAGTGCGTCCCTGACGGCCTTGGTGACCTCAAGTACCACAAAATACTTGGGGCCAATCGCCTTCTTCACCGCGAATTTGCATTCGGCGGTGAAGCGGGACAGCGGCCACGCGACCTGGTCCTCAAAGTTGACCCGGTGCAGCTCCTCCACTATCTGCTCCCCGGTCAAATCGGCCCTAATGTACCGCAGCGCAACCCGCGGCAACCTCGACCTAGGCTCCGCAACACGCAGGCTTGGCGGCATTGCTTCGCGCAACCTGGTAGCAGCCCCCCCCTGGTTCAACCCCCCCCCCTACGCACACCCCCCACAGCATCGTCGCCCTCTCCTCTGCGTAAAGCCTACACGACCAGAGTACGTGGTCCCTGTACTCGTCCGCTTCTCCGCAATCGCAGAGGCCGTCGGGTCGTAACCCGAGGTCCCGCAGACGCCCTTTAAAGTGACCATGCCCGGAGAGCATTTGGGACACCACGTAATCCGGCTCTAACCACCTATGCCCCACACGGTCTCTCACGTTCGGGAAGAAGCGATATAGATCCCGGCCCTTGTCCGATTGATCCCATCGCTCCTGCCACGAGTTCAGAGCCGCTTCCCACGCCGCCTTCCTGCGTAGACGCCCCTCCCTCTCCCCGCACGGATCCTTCACGCGCTGCTCTTCTAGCTTGCCCGCCCTTACCACCTCCAAATCCGCCGGCAGCACTCCAGCCAGTACCGACAAGCCGTCGGTGCTTGTCGTGCGGTAGGCCTTAGTCAGAAGGACTAAGGCTCTCCGCTGCGCGCTGAGAAGCTTCGTGCGCACCACGTGAAAACCCACCCTGTGATACCAAATTGCGGCTGCATATGTCAATGTTGCAACGAAAGTACCCTGATAGATGAGCCTAAGTGACCCATAGCGGACGCCCCACGCAGACGCAGAAACGCGCGACATCTTCCCGAAGCAATTGGCGGCACGTTCGCCGATGTCGCGGGCGTGCTCTGAAAATGACTGGGTTTCATCAATGGACACCCCCAAAAGCTTGACGGCCGTGACAGACCTAATCGGACCCTCTCCCATCCGAATAATAGGCGACCGTTTGAACTTACCCTTGAGGGTGATCGTTTCCGTCTTAGCCCCGGAGAACTGAAGACGGTTCCGACACCCCCAGTCCAGCGCAAGCGCTAGGGGCTACCCTAGCGCTTGCCTTATTCTCGATCTCCACCCTTGAGTCCGCCTCGATTAGGACCGTAACGTCGTCCGCATAGGCAATGAGCTTAACACCAGGTGGAACGGGTAGTCTGAGTAGGTCGTCAATCACTATGTTCCATAGCGTGGGACCCAGGACCGACCCCTGTGGGCACCCCATAGTGCACACCTTCCACTCCTGCTGACCCCCGGCGAACATACCCACCCTCCTGTCGACAAAGTATGACGACAGGAGCCTGTATACGTTCGGCGGACACCCCCCCTGCTTGAACTTAAGCAACACCATCGGCCACCACGCATTGTCGAACGCCCCAGATATGTCCAGCAAAATTGTCTGGACGTATTTGCGGTCCGAAGACTTTACAGTCTCCATAACCGCCCCTAACGCTGTAACCGTGCTTCTACCCTTGACGAATCCGTGCTGGCCATCTGATATACGGCGGTACAGCCCTGGCGTGCACTCGCATATCACTCTTTCGAGAACCTTGCCCATCAAAGTCAGAAGCGTAACGGGTCTGTAAGCCTTTGGGTCCGTGGGGGCCTTCCCGTTACCCTTCGGGATCACCACCAACCTACCAACTTACCAGACGCTTGGAAAGACTCGCGGACACATTTTGCCAAAAGCTCAGTGATTTCATACGCCTTGTTGCTTAGTCCCTAAGCACTCTGCCGAAGCTTGCCCTAGCTCCTTGCTAAACTGCGTACATGCCTGTTCGGCAGGTGCCCCCAAGTCAACCCTACCTACTCGCCTGGAAAAGACGGATTGGAAGCGGTCCCAGTCTACGCCCCGGTCCCGATACCTCGTTGGCTCTCCGCATAGCCTGGTTGCTGGACACCGTGGGGTATGGCCTGCAGAGATTGCCATTGTTATCAGCCGGTGATCGCTGCAGCTGAGGCCATCATGGACCCTCCAGCTGTTCAGTCTGGCGCCTCGGGTCGTCAGCATCAGATCTATGTAGGACTCCCCGTTTGGGCCGCTGAAAGTCGCTGGCTGGGACACGTCATTATTGACTACCAGATCACCGGCTAAGATGAAATCCTCAAGTAGCTGACGCCTTCTTGCGGCCTCCTCGCCCCTACCAGCATAATGCCTGGCGTGAGACCCCCATAGTGGGGAGTGCGTGTTTGAGTCGACGCCAACCACGATCTCCTTGCCACGCAGTGCTGCCAATACCACCTCCAGGTGGGCGATATGGCCGTCAATCGCATCGGAGTACTGAAAGTACGCACTGACTAAGTACACACTTCTGCCCCTCCCAACAACGTGTGCCACGGCGCAATGCGGCGTGCAGAGATGATGCAAGATGGTCGCGGCCAGGCTCTGGTCGAACAGCACAATCGCGGCCTTGGCACCTGGCCCCGTCCCAAGGAAGTGAATCTTGTCATCTCCGGCAGCCGCGTAGTGTTCCTGCACCATGACCACGTCCGTGTGTGTTTCCGATGCGATTCTTACTAGCTCCCGCGTGGCCATCATTGATCCCTGCAGGTTGATCTGTCCCATTTTGAGCCGCGCTGTCTTCGGGATAGTCGACCTATCCATAGTTTATTCGAGAGAGCGCTCTATCGATCGCGTATTTACGGGCGGGACAGCTTGGGGTGGCCGTCTTGTGCGTCTCAGCCCCCTCCTTCTTGAATTGGGTGCACGTGGCACACACAATCTTTGTGCCAGTGCAGCCCTCTTTTGAATGGCCTGTCGCCCGGCATTTGCCACAAATGGGGCTGGCCGCCTTGCAGTACTTTACGCTGTGGCCGTATAATTGGCAGCGGCTGCAGCACACGAGGTCCACGTAATCCCTTACGAGATACCTCTCCCACCCGTAATAAACTCTCTCCTTGTTTACAAGGACATCCCTCATCGCCGGACTGCACCTCAGCACGACCGTGGTGGCCGTGCCACCCTTCCTCCACTTTTTGAAGGCCACCTCTATGCCTTTTCGAGCCTCGGCCTTCTGTGGCCCCTCAAAGTTCTGCTCTATCAGTGCAGTCCGGAACTCCTCGTCTTTGAGTTCGCCTTACCAAACGACTTTTTCGTTCGAATGACCAAAGGCGCTCTCTCTTTTGGCTCTGCCACTCTGAGGTTCGCGGGCAGTGCGCTTCTCAGCCTGGACACGCCCTCGTCCGAGGTCGCTTGCAGCAGCACCCCCGCGTTCCCCACCTTTCTTAGCCTCGAGAACTGTACTCCCAAGGTCTGGGGGTTAATCGCTGCCTTCAGTGCCGCCTTGGTATCATCCGCGGTCTTTATCGATGAGTCCCCCTTCACGGGGTATATTGCCAGCGTTCTCCCTGGTGGCTGTTGCTTCGGCCTGGTCGACTCCCCGGTCATCCTTAGAATTGACGCAAAGGTCTGCACTGGAGCGGGCGGGGCGGCCGGGGCCTGTGCGCTAGGGAACGCCACTGCCGCTGCCCTCACCTCCAGGGCACGCGCCTCCGCATTCAGAGCCCTGATTTCTGCATCCGCCAGTTTCGTTGTCAGCGAAGCGACCAGCGCGCTCAGTCTCTCTGTGTAGCTTCCAACCGCCGCAATGGTCCGGTCCACCACCATACCTGGTGGTGGACCGCCCCCGGTCAGACCCGCAATCGGTGGGGCCTTTGACCCCGCGCGCTTCCCCTTCTTCCTTCCTGACTGCCTCGGAGCGTCCTCAGGCGACGGCAGACTACGCTTCGACGCCAGGACGTCCGTGTCGACCTGCTCCGCCGGAGCATCGTTCCGCCCCTCCCCTACACCGAAAATTGACGCCGATGTTGCCGGAGTTCCCGGCTGCGATCCCGGCGGCGTCCTGCTGATCGAGTTTCGGGGAATAATCATCCGCAACTCCTCAGCCATTCTCCTATCGGCACGGCTCATACCGCCAACGCCGTCTCCAAATTCATCGGACTCTGAGTCCGACGTCCCGGGCATGTTGGCACCCCCTTACCGGGGTGCACGCACCACCGTGCCCTCCCCTAACGAGGAGCAGCACCTTCCCTTATAAGTGTGGCGCCTGCGAATGATATGCAGGCAGCACAATTTCGCCACAAGCTCAAGAGCAAAGAAAAAGTGCCTGACAAGAGTGCGTGACCAACACGAGCAAAGTCTGGTTGCAAAGTGCCTGTCAGAAACTATCGAGCAAACGGGAAAAAAATTAACAACAAAAATTTTCACAAGACCTGTCCCGCACAATACGTTCCTGTATTAAAATACGCGGAATACGTTCTTGTATTGAACCCCTTGCACACACACACACACACACACACACACACACACACACACACACACACACACACACACACACACACACACACACACACACACAATACGTTCTTGTATTGAATTGAATCCTCGCAGAATACGTTCTTGTATTGACCGCCCACAATACGTTCTTGTATTGACCGCCCACAATACGTTCTTGTATTGACGAGACGCCAAATAAAAAGCCACCCACAACCAAACAAGGTTGAGGGTGGCAATAAAATCTAACGACTCACCAAGTCCAAGACAACGCGGCACAAAGCAGCGGGGTAGCGGGGCTCATGCACTCGCAGAGCGCCTCGCGCGCCACACCCTTTCTCCGTCTACCCGCACACGCGGCAATGTGCCAGCGCGTGCCGGGGTACCACGCTGCACCGATCTGCAGTCACTGCGCCTCACCTCACGGCGTCTACTATGCTAATTAAAACTAATTAACAAATAAACAAAACAAAACACCAATTGTCACTGTCCAACGCACAAACACAAAGAACTTAACCTAAAAAGCCGTCCACGCGGTATATTAGGCGTCCTTTTCGCACGAATAAAACAACTAAAGTGTTACGGTCACAACCCAAAATGTCAACAAAATAGTATACGGCACAGGAAAGTCGGAAAAAACACGAGAAAACGCTGTTTCCGAAATCGAAAATTTTTACTTTACGCTCCGCTCGCTCGGTCACGTCCGCACGCTCCGACGGTCGGCGCGCAAGTCATACGGACAGTGGAGATCTCATGAAACCTTTCTTGCGCGTCACTAATTAGATGACGAGGCAGTTGGCTATAATTCCACTTGCCTTGCCACGTCGCTAATTAGTGACCGATCCTCTCTGATCGTATGAATCATTATGAATCGGTCGCTAAAAGGTCCCATAGTCACCTGTCCACAGAACTAACAGCAGTTGTATTATCTTGTGGTAGTTTTATAGACCTCCCATGTGGTTGGGTTTCCATCTGCTCGACTGCCCGGTCCACTTCAGAACTGACGCAAAAGTCTCAGATCAGTTCAACTTTTCAGAGATGCATTCCGATTTTAAAATGAACCTATTTCTCCACGTTGCACAACTGATCAGCCATCATCGGTATGCCCACAAAGCAGCCATGGTATACCAACCAACCAGAGGCACTCCAGATGTTATTGCTTCATCCGTGGACTGGCTCTGGGTGCTCACGATTCATTTAACTTTTCTGTTCTGATCTTTTTGCACTTTCCTGTCAGTTCACCTCTATTCCATTTCCATAGCACGTCCTAAGGCAACTTGCGAAATACTTTCACAAACTTTGATATCACTTCTCCTGGTAGCATGGGATGAGCGTTCATACTAAAACTCATGTAGATGACACCGTTTTTGGACGAGTCTAAATATTTTTTCAAGTCCTGATTTCAATTCTTGCATTTGGCTATTTGTTTGGAGGTTTACTGTGAGCGATTGTCTTCCTCCTTATGAAAACTAGACATGCCATAGCGTTAGTTATTTCCTTTGCTTCACACGTTCACTTAAACTAAAACGTACTTCAATTAAATTGTTTTCTTTTTTTCTTCACATTGAGAGCTCATTTGCAATTTTGTATCCATTGGTCGACTTTCCTTACTGACACTAATTAAAGTATCGACTAGATCTTTAGTCGACGTCACTTATAACTAGGTGAGTCTCGCTTTTAATTTGGAGGTCCTCCTACCTTTGTCATTGTTACTTTTACTAGGCAAGTCCTCAAAACCAATCCGACTGATCCAATTTGCCCAATTTCCTTACTGACATTATTCTATCGACTAGATGCTCTTTAGTTGGCGTCCCGTATAACTAGTTGAGTCTCGTTTTTGATTGGAGGTCCTACCTTAGTCATAGTCACTTTCACTAAGCATGTCCTCAAAACCAATCCTTATTCCGACTGATCCAATTTTCCCAATTTTGTTACTGTCATTATTCTATCGACTAGAGGGCTCTTTCGTCGGCTGCACTTATGAGGGCCCTCTCTTGACTTTAACTGGAGCACCACCACCTACCCTGATAGTTCGGCTGTAACAGCTTCGAATCCCCCTCGTGGCACCGCACTGGGTAGCCGACTGACACTCCGACGACTTATGGCCGCCGTCACCGCACTTACCACACATTGTCTCTTTGGAACGGCAGTATTTCTCCGTTTGACCTGGCACTTGTTACAGCAAGTTGCCCACACATGGTCACAAACGTCTGCTTAGTCCCATCCGACGTAGACACGCCCCATCCGGACAAGTGCGTCCCGAACGTCCGTAGTGAGCCGTTCCTTTTGCCCCATCGTAAATTGTGTGACCGACCATCTCTGATCGTCCGTTATCATTATGGACCGGTCGCTCAAGGTCCCACAGTCACCTATCCACAGAGCGCGACAGACGGCATTTCGCAGACTGGTGATATGTCCTGGTTCAGATCTTACGAAATCGAGGGGACGGGAGCACGTAGGCTACGGGCGTGGGCGAACCAGCCGGGTTCGGCGTCAACTCCTAGCTCTCCAACGAATGTGGTCATCTTATTGAACCGTGTCCAGTTCATGCATGATCCTCGCAACACTATTGCAGGAATCCACCAAAAGTAAATTTTACCAAGCCCCAGGTATTTCGTCAACTCATTGAATGAGCTACGGCTCCACATACCTCGCCAAGACAGAGTGCAGGAAGTTAGTAGACTTTAGCACTATCGGGAAGTCCTAGTCTACCGCGCAACTGGACCAATGCAATTAGCGTCTCTCGATGAGCATCATCAAGAGGACGCTGGCCCGAGACAACCTGTGCATCCACAATAACTCCCACACCACCCTTAACGCCGATGATATCTGGTTTTTGTAAACCGGCTTCAGTCCTTAGGTTTAGGTTCTAGTTCCATCCCCGCTTCGTCATAGTGTCGGCTACAATCGAAGCAACCTTGTTTTGGCGTTCGATCCGACCACCGTGAGTTCTGTGGCAGCACTGAATGACATGAGCCGTATTCTCCTGTACCATGCATCCAGCATGGCAATTTAACTTTATCTCTGCCGTTCTCCGCGCCCTTGAATTTCGAACTCGCGAAGGGAGGGCGTTCACGTGGCACAATCCACAAAATCCACGTAATCGCGGCCGGAATACTGGTGGCATAGCTGCCGAATCCACTTTGTAGATGCCGGAACCATTGACGACTCACGAAGCTCATAACCATCGCTGGAATCATGCAAGTTTACAAGGCGACTGATCTGTTACCAGTCGTGGGACAATCGGCAGTTAGTTTGAAGTTTACGTGCACAGCTCAACTTATTCCGGATCCTTTTGGATCTGCTAGCAGCCTTAGCAGCCCCCCACTCAGACTACTCTAGCCTTCCACACCTTAACCAGGACCGAATAGACTTCCGGATCTCGATGTCGAACATCTTCAACCTATCATCCGAAACCTTTACCTGCACAAAGCCGTGAAGAAATCTCGGAATAAGGTAGAGCCCTCAGGATTTCTAGCCACTGCTGCGGTTTGACGGCAGCTTTTTTGATATTATTTAAAGCTGTGGATATTTCATGCTCTAAAATCATTGATCCAGGGGCCTCGAATTCAACACCAAGATAACGCCATCTCTCCACGCAAGAAACCTGTTTAATCCACTTTTTCCCAACCTTAGAGGTTTTACCGGTAAGATAGTGGAACTTCTTGCACTTACCACCAGGTATCATCCAAAGTAATGCGCACTTTGAATGGTTCAACTTTGTAGTCCCATCATAGCCTCCATCCGTTCAACCACACCTATTGATGACTGGAGCCCCGCCTTTTTGCCTGCAAGCAGGACGAGGTCATCGGCATACGCTAGAGCAGAGATTCTTTCTAATTCCAGACGATAACCTACCTCCTTAGGCAGTGACGCCAGGACCACGTCCACGACCACGACCACGACCACGTGGCCATGCTAAACAAGATAGGGGATAATGGGTCTCCTTGACGGACACCTCTACCAACTTTTACAGGCAGACTCGCACCATTGAAGGTGGCCAAGGTAGTCGTGGCCGATTCGTTAAGTCGAGCGATATAGTCGCACAAACGCCCAGGCAGGCCCCTCTCCCTAAGCAATTCAACAAGTGCCGCATGCGACATAGTGTCAAAGGCTTTGGAGAAGTCTATCACTGCCACATGACATTCTCGCAACTTCTGCCTGCTATCCCCCAGTACAGCGTCCAGCACTGCGGTATTATCCAAAGTGCCGTCGGCGTAGACGAATCCACGCTGTCGTATATCAGGGGGGCAACAATCTAGTAACCTTCGCGCCAAGAGCGAGTGCATGTGCCTAAGTGGTACCGACGCAATCGAAATCGGACGGTAGTCACCCGGACCTGCAGGCACCTCGTTTTTGGGCACGAATATCGTTCTGCATTGCCGCAGTGGTTCCGGTATCTCGCCTTTGGTGAGCCACTCATTGAATACCTTTGCCTTAAGTTCAAGAGATATACCGCACCAGTCTTCAGGCCGTATGCCATCAGGGCCTGGCGCAGATCTTAGATCGATACGGGCTCCCCTAATCTCCTCTGGAGTAAAGGGAACCCAGAGTGAGGAATAGTCAGACGCACCCCCGTGCCGCCCCTCCAGCCTTAAAGCCTTCAGAGCCTCCGGTGTAGGCCCAGGTGCCCTAGACACAGCCTCCAAAACTGGTCGCCAGTAAGCTTCCATATCCTGAATACTATGAATAGGACCCCTGCTTGCGCCGTCTATCACCTCAGCTGCAGCTCGTCTTCGACTCTTTTTGTACATCTCCTGCACTCTGGCGTATTCTATGCGTCTCCTTTTTCGAGATGTTATCTGCGTAGCACTCTCTGTGCTAGTTCGATCAGCTTGCGGTCTTTTACGCCCCCTAACACGCCCCCCCTGAACCCGTTGCACCTTCCGTGCCGCCGCACTCCTGAGGAGATTAGCAAGCACTTCTGACATTTCCGGATTTTCCGGGGTTACCGCGTTGATGGGCACATCGAGGGCTGGTGGAGTCACTTCAGAAGACATGCTAGGCTGGGCATCCACAGGCTCAGTCGTCGGAAGTTCAAGTGGCGAGTCCCTCTGGGCACTAACACGGAGTTCCTCAATATACTTAAGCACTAGGCTCTTGTATTTCTCAGACCTCCGTATACCCTTGATAGACTCCAGAGTCCTTCCGAACTCCTTATGGCAAATCATGAGGTTTGCATTGGCACACTCTCCCTTCTCAACAATAAGGCCACCTTCAGCACGCGCCATCATAGCCACTTCTTCATCGCTCCACCGCCTCTTCACCCTTTTAGAGGGAGCGTTTTCGGCATTCACAACCACAGGGTGAGCGCTACTCTTGTGCAGTCCTAACCCTCTTTTGGTTGCAAAAGGTCTTTCGCATACCGGACAGCGGAACTCGAGACTTCCAACATCTGTTGGAGCCCCAGACTCACCTGCCTGGATCGGACATTGCAAGTTCTCCGACTCCTGCGGGAGGCCGGAGGACAAACCCACAGCCGTGGTACGGCTTCTGTATCTTGTTTCCATTGCAATTTTGTCCAAGGGGTAAGGGCTGCAAACCCCAACCCCCGGTACGTGGTCGTTATTTGCTAGGCCTCACCCAAAGGAAACGATCCACTTGAGGCACACTACACAAGGCAGTCACCCTCCATCGAGGCTCATTGGGGAACCTCCCCCCAATGCATAAGGACGCACCGAAGATGGACCGGGCGTATCGTACGATTCCGACGCATCACGCACAAGGCGCAACACTGCAGGTCCCATCATTGACCCGAAGGGCAACAATGGAACCCACCGAAACCGCACTATCCTCGTAATTAAGGACTGGAACGAGGAATCTAACCGACACATGGCTCCGTGTAGCGACTAAGTTTGTTTAGCCAGTCCCCCCCTTCACATTAGCTTGGCAGCGGCACCACGAGCAGGCTGTGGTAGGAGTTGGGCTTTACACCAAGGATTTACGACGAAGCTTGCCAACACCACATCAACCTCAATGCTCAACCCCATTTGCAAGTGGATTACGTACAATTGGCTAGTATACTGCGTATGCCCTAGGACCCCCGAAGGGACCCCGATATTACACCCATCCAGAATCCTGCCATCGGAAACTGAATGAGTTGTACGATCCACCCGGAGTAACTACCACCCACCCCCCTGTCCCCGAAAGAACAACCTCCAGAATAATGCGGTCTTGCTCTTACTCCTTCAGCATAAGGGGGCCAAGTCTCAACTCAAAGAGAACCCTTGAGTTAAGAGAGTCATAGTTACTCCCGCCGCGCGCCGTTTACCCGCGCTTGCTTGAATTTCTTCACGTTGACATTCAGAGCACTGGGCAGAAATCACATTGCGTCAACACCCGCGAGGGACATCGGAGGTTATACGGACAAACCCTCCTCCACCTCATGGTTCTTCCTACCATTACGGTATACGAACCGAATCCCGGGAGACGCTAAGCGGTACTTGCAGTGAGCTCTTTCCCGCTAAGCGTGTTGCAGGCTCCCACAAATTCTTTACGTCCCGGCCCTCTCCCCGACACTTGCGAGTCGGGGCGGCTACCTAACTAGCCACCACGCCCCTACTGGGTCTTGACGACACAATACGGCTACTACGCGTCCTATGGTCACTATCCTACTACGTCACGTTTCGAAGTTACGCCTCAAAGTGTGCCAGGAATGTGCGAACTTACGCAATGCGTCAAAGTTCTCCCTGCTCGAAGTAAGATCCGAAAAGTAAACTGGTCCGACCTCTGCTCTTGTAAGCGAGTCCAACATCTCTATGCGTAGGTCGTCGTACAGCTTGCAATCCCAGAGTGCGTGATCGCGGCTCTCGTCGGCCTCACCGCACGGGCATGTGGCTGTCTCATTCAGCCGCATCGAGTGCAGACGCTGCCTGAAACAACCGTGCCCGGTGAGGATCTGGGATACCATGTGATCTGGTTCTACCCAGGTCCGATTAAGCCTCACCGCCACATCTGGGAAGAAGCGAAACAAGTCGCGACCATCCTCGCTGGACTCCCATCTGTCCTGCCAAAGGGCAACGGCATCCGCCCTAACGGCCTCCTTCAACTGCTTGCGCTCCCTGGGGGCCAGTTGGATTCCCTCGTCCACAACGCGTCCCGCTCGAAGAACCTCAAGGTCAGCAGGCAAAACACCGCCCAGCACAGGTAACGCCGCGGTGCTGCACGACCTGTAGGCCTTCGTCAGCAACACCAGTGCTGACCGCTGGGTGCGAAGCAGCGTTCGACGGACCACGAAGTTGGACGAACGTCGGTACTATACGGCGGCCGCGTAACTGAGGACAGCCACATAGGTTCCTGCATAGAGTACCCTAAGGGCTGCGTATCGGATTCCCCATCTGGTTGCAGACACTCGCGACATCTTGCTAAAGCAAGCGGTCGCGTTCTCTCCAGCCTTATTTGCGTGCACGCCATAGGACCTAGTCTCGTCCAGCATGACCCTGAGTACCGTAGCCTGCGTGACGTTCTTGATAGGGGCACCATCCATCTTGATGATCGGAGACCGTTTAAACCTTCCCTTGTAAGTCATAGTGACCGACTTACCGGGTGAAAATCCAAGCCTATTGCGATTGCCCCACTCCGAGATGGACGTCAAAACGGAACTGGCCTTACGCTCGATCTCAATCCGTGATCGTGCCTCTATCAAAATCGTCACGTCGTCGGCATACGCCACAACGTGCACGCCTTCGGGTTTAGGAAGGAGCAGGACATCGTTGAGGAGGAGGTTCCAAAGTGTCGGGCCCAGAACTGACCCTTGTGGACATCCCATGGTGTTGACTTTCCACTGCACTTGGTTTCCGACGTAGAAACCGACGCGCCGGTTGGTAAAGTAGGATACAAGAATACGATATACGTTGGGCGGAGCTCCGCACTGCTTGGCCTTCAGAAGGATCATAGGCCACCACGCGTTATCGAATGCACCAGAGATGTCCAGAAAGATCAGCTGTACGTAGGTCTCAGTGCTGCCGTCTGTAATCGAGTTAATGTTCTGGAGAGCAGTAACTGTAGAACGTCCGCGAGTAAAACCGTGTTGACCTTCCGCAATATGCCGGTACAGACAGGGGGCGCAAGCAATCAGGACCCGTCCCAGTATTTTCCCCAAAATCGGCAACAGGGTGATCGGCCTATACGCCTTGGGATCACTAAGAGGCTTACCGTTTCCCTTCGGCAGAACGACGAGTCTGCCAGACTTCCATAGGTCCGGGAAAACTCCCTCCTCGATGCACTTCGCATACATTAGCCACATCTCGTCGGACGTGGCCTTCCACGCCCATTTGACGATCTTCGCCGTTATACCATCCGCACCAGGGGCTGTGCTGGGTAGTGCGCGGACAATATTGTCCACCGACCTCTTGGTCGGAGCCAAAGCGTTTTCTCCCGAGGGAGGAAAGGCGGCTGCAACACGAACCTCTGTGTGGTATGTGGTATCCGCGGCGGGGTCGTCATCAGGAAACAGAGTACTGAGTAAACCCTTCATGGTGGACCCGGTGTCCCGGGTATCGCCCTCAATGAGCCGTATGCCGTTCAACACGTTAGGCGGCGGCCGCAGGCGGCCGCTCGCTTCACGGTATGCAAGTCCCCACGGATCGTCGTTACCTGAGTTGGCTATGTCACGGAAAAATTCGACTTCAGCTTTCCTCATCTCGAACTTGTAGTGGTTACGCAGAGTCCGTAATGCGTCATGCATTACTTCCTCCGTGCTTCCCCCCAAGCGTCGAGTACTTTGCCAGTCGCGACGTGCCTTGGTCAGTTGGCGACGGATCTCGTCTAGTTCCGGGGTCCACCATTCGTATTTACCGTCTCTTCTAGCGCATCTTCCGAGACATTCTTTGGCAGTACGCAAAAGAATGGAAGTGTACCGTTCACTGTATGCAGAGGCGGAAAGGCCGGGATGGATCTTA
This sequence comes from Scrobipalpa costella, assembly GCA_949820665.1. Lineage (NCBI taxonomy): Eukaryota > Metazoa > Arthropoda > Insecta > Lepidoptera > Gelechiidae > Scrobipalpa > Scrobipalpa costella. Next base: position 25,993,543 of record OX463297.1, read on the forward strand.
TCCATACGAGCATGTAGCAGAGAGCAGAAATTGTTCCAATTTACACCGCGATTTCGGAACGGAGCAGGTAGTCCCTCCGGCTCACACCCGTGACCAGGTGTGCGGCCATCGGCTACCTCAAACGTGATCAGCTGATGGTCTCCGATACTGGCACCCACGTGAACTGTCCAGTTGCGTATGTTTACACCCCTGGTTGTAATGGTCAGGTCTATGTTCGACTCACCGTTCACGGTAGAGAATGTCGGCGGCTGACCCGGAGCGTTGTGAATGAGAAGATCTCGACCGAGGATAAAACCCTCCATATGAGATCTTCTATACTCCGTGTCAGCTCCTCGTCCCGTGTACTGACGCCGCTCGCAGTGCCACATAGGTGATTTTGCGTTGCTGTCCACTCCGATTAAAACCGGTTTCCCGGACAGCTGAGGCAAAACTCTGTCGAGATGCGCTATGTGTACTGCGATGTCGTCCATGTACTGGAAGTAAGCCGAGACCATAAACAAATCGGTACTCCCACACGCAACGTGGACTACCAGACAGTGGTCGTTGCTGAGACTGTGCAGTACAGTGACTGCAACCAAACGGTTCAGCACAACCACGCCGGCCTTTGCACGATCGCTAAACTGCAGAATACCGGGGCGTCCTGCATACTGCTCTTGGACTAAAATGAGGTCGAGTCCATGAGAGTGTGCTACCACCGGAAGTTCCGCAGTAGCGGCCTCGGAACCCATTAAGTTTAGCTGACCGACACGCAGTATGGTCTTATCAGCCATATTGAGTCATGTTGGCGGCCTGCTGCTCAGCATGCAGTCGAGCAGGACAGTTGGCTGAGGCCGTGGTGTGTGTGTTTGCGTCCTTACGCTTAAAGCGCTTACAAGTAGCGCAACACTGAGTAGCTGACTGGCACTCCGGGGACTTGTGACCGCTGTCACCGCACTTGCCGCAGACGGTCTCCTTGGAACGGCAATACTTTTCGGGGTGACCATATTGCTGGCACTTGTTACAACAAGTCGCCCGCACATGGTCACAGACCTCTGCCTCGTCCCAACCAACGTAAACGCGGCCCATCTCGACAAGTGCGTCCCTGACGGCCTTGGTGACCTCAAGTACCACAAGATACTTGGGGCCAATCGCCTTCTTCACCGCGAATTTGCATTCGGCGGTGAAGCGGGACAGCGGCCACACGACCTGGTCCTCGAAGTTGACCCGGTGCAGCTCCTCCACTATCTGCTCCCCGGTCAGATCGGCCCTAATGTACCGCAGCGCAACCCGCGGCAACCTCGACCTAGGCTCCGCAACACGCAGGCTTGGCGGCATTGCTTCGCGCAGCCTGGTAGCAGCCTCGGCGGTGGCGGTGCGTACCACCACCCCCGAGTTGCCCACGCGCCTTACGCTCTGCACCTTGATGCCTGCCGTGGCAGGGTTTACTGCCTGTTGCAGGGCCTTTTTGGTCTCGTCGCTGGTCTTAAATTCGCTCTCCTTAGCGGGGTAGATAAGGACTGCGGGACCTTGCTGCGGGACAGGTATGGGCTGCTGACCCTTGGGCATCTTCAACGCCGAAGCGTATGAGGGGCCCGCGGGCAGCGAGACCGGGGGGGCAACCTGGGGTGCGGCCGCACTGGTCATTGACTTCGTCAACGCAAGAAGTTCCGCGTCGGCACACTTCAACCGCTCAATACACACCTGGTGTTCCAATTCGGCAATACGGAGCGTAAGCAGGCCTACGCAGCCCGAAATGTCCTGGGTGTACGAGGCGATCGAGAGCTGGTCCGTTTTTGTTAGCTTGTTGCTCTGGGCGGCCACGGCGGAAACCCCCTTGATAGATTCGTGGACAAGGGCCAAAATTCCCACCTTAGACAGCGGAAGCTGGGCGCCAGCGACTCCAGACGCGGAACCATCCGACCGGATGGAGGCGTCATGGAGGTCGTCTAAGCGCCTCCTAAGCGCTTCCGAGACCTCTTCAGGACTAGGGAGGGGCCGCTTTGTACCAGGTACCATCTCAGGGGTAACCGGCACCGATCCTGGCGTCCCAAACAAGTTCGGCGTCCCTTCTTGCGACTGCCCTGTGTCGCCAGGCGGGTCCGGACCCTCCATCCTAACCGAGGTTAGGAGTGGGGGGGGGGGGACCACGTACGCACCCGAGATGCCCAACAACTGTCCTGCTTGTAACGTTACGCTTACGCTTGCGCCTACCCTACCCTATGCACAGACTCAACACGCACACAAGGATAACACACACACTTAAAATTAGAACAAACACACTTACGCAGCGAGTGGTGAAAAACCCCGTACAAGGCTAAGCCCCGTACAAGGCTATACGGGTTATACGGACAGTGGGGATCTCATGAAACCTTTCTTGCGCGTTACTAATTAGAGTGACCGATCCTCTCTGATCGTATGAATCATTATGGATCGGTCGCTCCAAGGTTCCACAGTCACCTATCTATAGAACGCGACAGACAGCATTACGCCGACTGATGTTGTTTCCTTTTTCATATCTTTCGAAGTGATAGGACGGGGTCCTATAAGGGCTGTAGGCGTGGGCGAAACAGGCGGGCTCGGCTTCAACCCGGACGCAGGGTCTAAGCCGTTCAGCTCCAACGAATGTCGTGATCTGATTGAATCGCGTCCAATTCGTGCAAGACCCTCGCAATACTATTGATCGTATGAATCATTATGAATCGATCGCTAAAAGGTCCCATAGTCATCTGTCCACAGAACTAACAGCAGTTGTATTATCTTGTGGTAGTTTTATAGACCTCCCATGTGGTTGGGTTTCCATCTGCTCGACTGCCCGGTCCTCTTCAGAACTGACGCAAAGGTCAGCTTTTCAGAGTTGCATTCCGATTTTAAAATGAACCTATTTCTTTACGTTGCACAACTGATCAGCCATCATCGGTATGCCCACAAAGCAGCCATGGTATACCAACCAACCAGAGGCATTCCAGATGTTATTGCTTCATCCGTGGACTGGCTCTGGGTGCTCACGATTCATTTAACTTTTCTGTTCTGATCTTTTTGCACTTTCCTGTCAGTTCACCTCTATTCCATTTCCATAGCACGTCCTAAGGCAACTTGCGAAATACTTTCCCAAACTTTGATATCACTTCTCCTGATAGCATGGGATGAGCGTTCATACTAAAACTGATGTAGATGACACCGTTTTTGGACGAGTCTAAATATTTTTTCAAGTCCTGAATTCAATTCTTGCATTTAGCTATTTGTTTGGAGGTTTGCTGTGAGCGATTGTCTTCCTCCTTATGAAAACTAGACATGCCATAGCGTTAGTTATTTCCTTTGCTTAACCCGTTCACTTAAACTAAAACGTACTTCAATTAAATTGTTTTCTTTTTTCTTCACATTGAGAGCTCATTTGCAATTTTGTATCCATTGGTCGACTTTCCTTACTGACACTAATTATATTATCGACTAGATGCTCTTTAGTCGACGTCACTTATAACTAGGTGAGTCTCGCTTTTAATTTGGAGGTCCTCCTACCTTTGTCATAGTTACTTTTACTAGGCAAGTCCTCAAAACCAATCCGACTGATCCAATTTGCCCAATTTCCTTACTGACATTATTCTATCTACTAGATGCTCTTTAGTTGGCGTCCCGTATAACTAGTTTAGTCTCGTTTTTGATTGGAGGTCCTACCTTAGTCATAGTCACTTTCACTAAGTATGTCCTCAAAACCAATCCTTATTCCGACTGATCCAATTTTCCCAATTTTCTTACAGTCATTATTCTATCGACTAGAGGCTCTTTAGTCGGCTGCACTTATGAGGGCCCTCTCTTGACTTTAACTGGAGCACCACCACCTACCCTGATAGTTCGGCTGTAACAGCTTCGAATCCCATCAAGTTAAGCTGGCCAACAGGGAGAGAATCTTCCTCCCCCATATTGTCATATTGTCCTCACTGGTCCAAAGCGCAACGACATCCCTATCGGCCTACTTCAGCTGCTTGCGCTCCTTGGGGGCCAGTTGGACTCACTCGTCCGCAACGCGTCCCGATCGAAGAACCTCCAGGTCGGCTGGCAAGACACCGCCTAGCACAGGCAACGCCGCGGTGCTGCACGACCTGTAGGCCTTCGTCACGGTCGTGCTGGGCGCTGAGTTCGTAGCAGGACCATGAAGTTAGACGAACGTCGATTAAAGCACTTACACGTGGCACCGCACTGGGTAGCCGACTGACACTCCGACGACTTATTTGTCTCTTTGAAACTGCAGTATTTATCCGTTTGACCTGGCACTTGTTACAGCAAGTTGCCCACATATGGTCACAAACGTCTGCTTAGTCCCATCCGACGACGTAGACACGCCCCATCCGGACAAGTGCGTCCCGAACGTTCGTAGTGAGCCGTTCCGTTTGCCCCATCGTAAATTTGTGTGACCGACCATCTCTGATCGTCCGTTATCATTATGGACCGGTCGCTCAAGGTCCCACAGTCACCTATCCATAGAGCGCGACAGACAGCATTTCGCAGACTGGTGATATGTCCTGGTTCAAATCTTTCGAAGTGATAGGACGGGGTCCTATAAGGGCTGTGGGCGTGGGCGAAACAGGCGGGCTCGGCGTCAACCTGGACGCAGGGTCTAAACCGTTCAGCTCCAACGAATGTCGTGATCTGATTGAACCAATACAATACAATACAATATTTTATTGGTAATAATGTTACAAGTCACAATTGACAATATTCATTCTTACAATCTGGGAACAATTAATTTTAAGTATTTACTTAAATGTATAATATTAAAAGTGAATAAGTATATGTCACTACAGTACAATTTGTAGGAGTAAGTTTTGTTTAATTAAAATAAAATCGTTCGTAATAAAAAATAAAATAAAAATACATCGGTAATTGATTTTATAATGTCAGTTCTAATTTCATAAATTCGTCATATTCGTAAAATTGCTTGTCCAATAACCAGTGCCTAAGTTTCTGTTTGAACACGGGTATGGAAGTTGCATCACGCACCTCGCTCGGTAATCTATTATATACCTCAGATCCGGCTATGTATACAGACTGCTCTGATCGTGCCAATTTATGCGTCGGTATGGCTAGCTGATCTTTACGCTCGTTGCTGCGTAGGTTTACGTTAGGGTTTATTCCTCTACGATTAAACGCTGGTAGATTAATATGTGTAAAACACGCAATTTGATAAACCCATATGCATGGCAAAGGCATGATGCGAAGATCTTTAAAGTGCTCCTGCGCAGAGACGTCATCCGGTACACACGCTATTGCGCGCACGGCCCGCTTTTGCATTGCGAACACGCGTCGCCAGTCGGCGGCGCGCGCCCACAACTCGGCGCCGTATGTCAGCACAGAGTGGACTGTCGCAAAATAACAGCTCCTGACGACGTCTCTAGAAGCAGTGCCAGCAAGACGACGCAACGCGTAGCACGACCCACTCAGCCTCTGGCAAATGTCGTCAATGTGGTTGCCTCATACGAGGGCGCTGTCGAACTGAAATCCCAACAGGCGCGTAGTGTTTACTTGCCCTAGAGTTGTATTAGCAACAGAGACTTTCAGTGACTTAGGGATATGCCCGTTAAGGTTAAATCGCATAAAGCAGGTCTTGTCTTTATTTAGAGCCAGTCCATTTGAGCTAAACCAATCGAGCAAAGCCCGCATTGTATTGTTCAACTTCTGTTCGAGCCTCCCGGGCGTAGGTGCGGCAATAACGGCGGTAACATCATCCGCAAACATGAATGTTTCGACACCTGTTATTGCCTGCGGGAGGTCGTTCAGGAGGATGCTGAACAATGTATTGGACGGGCAGGATCCTTGAGGGACGCCCATGGTACTAGAAACTTCTGATGATTTAACTTTTCCCTTGTTGCCGACTACTATTTGGACTCTGCCTGTCATAAATGACATAATTAGTGACAATGCGGGCCCCGCGATACCGCAATGTTGCAACTTGTTCGCTATTAGCGTATGATCCGCTGTGTCAAATGCGCGCGAAAGGTCGCAGCAGATGACAGCCACCTGCTGCGCCCGCTCCCGCGCTCTCAGCACGCGCCACACCACCTCTCGGACGAGGTCCGTAGTACTGCGCCCAGAGCGGTATGCGTATTGTCGCTCTGACAATATATTGCGGTGGCCCCAATACACCAGTAGTCTATTGTTTATCCCTACCTCGAACACTTTACTAATACATGGTACTAGTGATATAGGGCGGTAAGACTTTATGGCGGACTTCTTTCCTTTGCCTTTATACAATGGGCAGATTTTTACGCGCTTTAGGGATTCAGGGAAGACGCCACACCGAATGCATTTATTAAATAAATTTGATAGTACTTCGCTTATAGATGGAGCGATATTTTTTAATAAGCTGGCAGACATGTTGTACAAATCCGTGCTCGTTTTGTTCGCAATATTCTGGCTTACTATTCTCTGTACCTCGGTCGGGGTAAAGCGCCTTATCCACACGCTAGTGTCACTAGCCTCCTGGTAGGTGGCGAGTGCTGCAATGGAACGCGAGATGTTTGCTGAAGGTGCTCCGCACAGTAGTGCCGCACTTGCAAACTCGTCATTTAGTGCGTTAGCTAATAATTGTTTAGAAGGGTATGGTTGACCGTCGCTATTTTTTATTAAATCTGTGAAATCTACGCGTTCCCGTGTCTTTCGGCCGAGCTCCGCGTTTACAATTCGCCACATACACTTTTTCTTATTTTTATCGTTTTTTATTACTAAACTGTAGTAGCCTGTGCGTTTATTTTTTAGCATTATCGCGTATTTTGTGGATAACTCGTCTGTTATGTTTCTCACGTGTAAGTTATCTGGATATTTGTCGCTGAGCCTTTTGAAATCAAACATTAATATTTTTAAGTTTATTACTTCTTCATCAACCCAAGGTGATTTATCGGTTTTTGGTATGAATTTGCGTTCAGGGCAGAAGGTATTGAGGTTATTTAATAGACTACACAAAATCATGTTGGCTAGAGAATGACAGTCCTCACAGTCCGCAATTATTTTTTGCTTATCTATTGAACTTAGTGCTTCGTTGTATTGTAATATATTTTTACTTGTTAGTACGCGCCTCTTTACGGCGGTTTGCGCTTGCGTGGTAGGTGCGAGTCTGATGCATGTCTTTTGAGCTAGATGATCGCTTAGACGGGTTTGTACGTTGTCGACTGACACACGGTCGCAACAGATGTTTGCGTAAACATGGTCGAGTAAGGATGGTATATTACTCTCTAGCCGTGTGGCAGTACTCACATACTGTTGAAAATCGCAACAACTTAGTATATTGCACAGATATCTTTTGTTGGGTCTATCGCGCAATAAATCTATATTAGTATCCCCGAAAATGATTGCATCGATCCCTTCGTCATTTATTTTAGTTAATAACTTTTTGAATAACGGAAGATACTGAAAGTCATCGGTGAGATTCGAGTGGTATACCGCAACAATGAGCAAATTTTCGTCTAGCTGTTGTATAGCACAGGTGTCGAAAACCTGTTCTACGGATAAATCGCAGTAATCCTGCCTGTTAATGGCTCTTATACCGGACCTAGCGAATATGCAACTTCCCCCGTGTGCAATTTTTGGTCTACAGAAATGGGAGATAAGGTCAAAATTATTTAACGTTACTGAAACAATTTGGTCACTGCGAAGCCAGTGTTCCGTCACTAATAAAATGTCGCATTTAATTTCTGATAGCAATAATACCTCTTAACTTTTTTGTTTTAGAACTCATGCCACGTATATTTTGATGGACTACGGTTAATGTTTTATTCGGTTGCGCCCGCCGCGCCGCCGTTGTTGTGGTGGTTTGAGTCGGTCGGTGTGTATCGGGTTTTGGATGACCGGTTGTTCCTACGCCTAGGCGTGCCAGGGTGCTCGGCTGCGGAGGCGGGGCGGGTGGACGTGCCGTGCGCTCGCCCGCCGTTGACTCGAAACCACTCACTGACTTCTATGGATGGCGGCCAGACGTCGGCCGACATAAAGTACTCGAACTTGCTCGCAGGAACAGTCACGGCGAATGACGAGTAATGATTGTGTTTTAGTTGCAGCTTTTGAGCAGTGTAGTTTTTACTTGGGTTCTTCTTATTCATGAAGGCGATGACAGCATCTGTAGTTGTGTCGTTTTTAAGGAAACATACGTGTAACTTTCGTGCTCTTTCAACTGTTTGGAGGTTTTCGTCTGTGAATCCAGTGCCTGTGATAACTACTCGCTGTTTCTGACAGCGGTGATGTTTGCGATCGCCAACCAGCCGCCATGGCGAGTTATCCTTACCATCTTCGTCAGTCTGCGGTTCGGTGCCTCCATCCATCTCTACTGCAGGTGTTTGTCTCGCTTGATGTGATAGGTCATTCATTAAGGAAGCATTGTTTGTTTTGTTGTCGTCCGCGGCCAATTGCAGTTTGTCGGTGGTTTTTTTATCTATTGCGCATGCGCGCGCTCGTCAGGCTTCTTAGTCTTGTCTAATGACTGCGGGGTGTTTTTTGCGGCAAATGACTTCCTTTGGTTGTCTTTAGGTTTAGATTCGCTTACCGCTTCCGGGGACACCATCTTTGAACTGTTACGTAGCACTTCATGGTCACTTTCTATTTTTGAGATTTTGGAGTCTAATCTTTTTATTTCTTCTAACACTGTACCGATTTTCTTTTCGATCGGGGCTAGGAATTTCGTCAAAAGTTTTTCTAAAGAGTCTAGTGTTGATTTGGACATCTTTCGATTTTTAGATATTGAAAATATTATAGATCGCCGTCAAAGACGTCCGATCGCGGCAGGGGTCGCGGGGAATTGCCTATTGTAGGCATCATCAAGGGGGCTGGCCCGAGACAACCTGTGCGTCTACAATAACTCTCACACTAAACTCGTTGCCTTTGAGGGATTTCCTCACAACATTATGCTATCGAGTAGATGTTCTTTAGTCGTATTTAGGTGACTCTCGCCTTCATTTACTGAGACACCTATAAAGCATCATCTTATTTTCCATAGAAATGCTTTGGCTACTTCTTGGAAAGGATATCCACCTCGTGTCATGGTTCATTACTCTTGTCTTTACTTCAAATTGGTTCGTTGCCTATATGGGATTTCCTTACCTTATTGTTGTATCGACTAGATGTGCTTTAGGTGACTCGTGAGTCTCTTATACGTGGGACACTCAGAAAGATTTGCGACACTAAAAAAAATTGTTCTACAGGTACATATATTTTTATTAAATCTTTTCAAAGTACTCTCCACCAGCCTCTATACAAAGATTCATGCGTCTGAACCAGTTTTCAAAACACTTTTTCCAGTCCGCCGTAGACACCTCGTTTACAGCCTGCTCGAACGCAGCCAGCGCATCTTCCGGCGACGAAAATTGTATCCCCTTGAGCTGATTTTTTATTTTTGGAAATAAAAAGAAGTCACACGGTGCTAGATCAGGGCTGTAAGGAGGGTGACCCAGGAGTTTGACTGGTGTGCTGTCCAGGAAGTCCCTCGTTTTGAGCGCGGTGTGTGCAAGCGCATTGTCGTGGTGGAGCAGTAGTCCGCCGAGCCCTGTGTTTGGTCGCTTGTTGCTCACAACAGAAAAAACTTCTGGTAAACATTTGGTAGTATACCATTCGGCGTTAATGCTTCTTTGATCTCGTAAGGGAATTGAGGCCAAGTGGCCCGTCAAATTAAAAAAGCTGGCGATCAAAATCTTCCCCCCGCTTCGAGATCGCTTCACTTTGGTAGGCGTTGGTTCATTTTGAAACACCCAAACTGTCGACTGGCGCTTGGTTTCTGGATCGTATTGATAAATCCAGGACTCATCACCTGTTACGATGTCGTAAACACGCCGAGACGAGCCTGCTTCAAATTTGTTCAGCATATCACGGCACCATTCCACCCGGGCCTGCTTCTGAGCGTCGGTGAGGTAGTGCGGCACCCAGCGCGATACTATCCTCCTCACGCGAAGATGCCCATGTAGAATCTCGTGAACGCTTCCCGATCCAATCTTTAATATGTGCTGAATCTCCTGATATGTAATTCGCCTATTATCTTGGATTAAATTTTTCACTGCTAGCACGTTTTCTTCCGTAATAGCCGTCAAAGGGCGACCGCTTCTTTCTTCATCCCCCAAGGTTGGTCGACCGCGCCTAAATTCGTTATACCAACGATACACGGTTACCTTGGAGGGGCTTTCATCCATAAATGCCATTTGAAGTCTATCGAACGATTCATCCGGTTTCAGGCGACACTTGAAATCGTAAAAAATCATAGCTCTAAAATGTTCCCGGCGCAGATCCATTTTTCAGTAAGACACGATACTTTGAATTGGCTCGCAAAAAATGTGGAGGGAAATTTTGAAAATGGAACACACATATTTTTACTCACAAGTAATCATATTTTCAAAAAAGATTCTAATCGGCCAGTCTGCCATATATAAAAACTATTTATCGCAATACTTTCTGAGTGGCCTGGTATAATATCATCTCCTCTAATAAAAGAGGGTCACCCTCACCGAACTGTAGCGGTAATTTTTTTCAACACCCTCAAAAGCTAGTCTATTTCGATGATGTCCTCCTACTATCCAGGTAGCGGTGGTTTTTTTTTTGTACTGTAGAGGTTCCATCACAGAACATACTTAGAGGCATATTACATACTTGTGCCCCCAGAAAAAAAAACATTGGTTCGCCATTGGTCGGCGTACAGGAGCCGTATTTTTGAACCAACTCCAACTGCGCATTCGCATGCGATTTTCATACAATTTGCCATGCGAATTTTAGTCTTTCGTATATGCTCATTTAGAGTATACTGATTCAATAATACGCCTCCAGCTCATTCCCAGAACCCTTAGGGCGGTTTTGTTTTTCAGTTCGTATCCGTGAAAAAATATATGGATTGGCGCGAAAATGTTTGACAGCTTCCATATATTTTTCACGGATACGAATACGGAACAGTGTAAAACCGCTCTTATTCCGTAATAACGGGTTTGTATTGTAATTTAGTTACGTAATACTTGTCGCCGTTCGACCCAGATGAATAAATAGTACAATGAGAACGTATGCCGACCGCGGAGATATTTTCTCTGTACAAGTAGGTACGCCAACCAAGTAGAGAATTGTAATAAGTAGGTACGTGTAACCTAATTAGGTAAAGAGTTTGGCTCGGTATGAGCAAGTTAGGTTACACGACATGAGCTCGGCTCGGTATGAGCCACTCTTTACCTAGTAATCAATAATTATTTTTTGTTGCACTGACCCGCGTCTATTTATTTTATTCGTGTTTCTTACTGCCTGGTTGCCTGGTAGATATTGTTACATCGCTAATTGTACTATTTTTCTGTTTATGTATTTTCTGTGGTTTTGTGGAATAAAGTATATTGTATTGTAATGAATGTAATTTTAATATCAAATTAGTTTTAAGAAATGACTTGTAACAATCATTACAAAAAAAATATATTTTAGATGCTCTTCAAATAAAGATTTATTATAGAAGAATCGAATGTGTTTGTTTGCTCTTGCCTGACCTCCCCCCCCACACTAATTTAATTCGGTTGTAAAATATACTTTTTATACCGGGTGTAGGTTGCGTCAGCGTCCCACAAACTGATAGGGGGGGGTTGAACAGTCAATAACAGTGAACTACTTTTACCAGAAAATTCTTTCAGGAAGGATTTTTGATTTCTTTACAAATTGTCTGATCGAGGCATAGAGTTGATCTAGGTGATAATTTTGTATTAGAAAGTATATTTTTTTCAAATCCTTAAAGAATTTCCTGGTAAAAGTTGTTTATTTTCAATGACTGAGCAACCCGTCAGTTTGTGGGACGCTGTCCTTTACACCTCCTATAGATACTCAGGTTGTAGGCGTTAAAAACCATGATGATAACATAATAAAACCAGCTTAGTTTCTGTGTTCTTATCAATATTTATTAACATACGTCTATTTTAAAATTGTATTATAATCTATTTGTATGTATTTACATTTTTATTTATTTCTTTATGATATTGGCCGCAATTCGGCGTAAACAAGATTTCACTAAAATAAAACCATACCCATCATTTTAATCTGTGGATAGTCTTAATCAAATTATGACGGATATCGTTTGCTTTAGTTTACGTTAAATCGTGGCCATTGAACAACAATTTTATTAATGACCCAGTAATTCTGGACCATTTGGATTCGCAGCCATCTTGAATACCCCCCCGACTCCCAGGTATCATAGATAGCGAGGTGTTCCCCGAACTAACTTTGGAGCACGCCCTGGGCAAATCCACGTGCAGCAAAAAAAATCAAAAGTTATAAACAAGAACAAAACGGCGACTAAAAAAATTGTTCCGATCAGGCTGAAATTTTATATATAGAAAGTCGCTGATGCATTGATTCATTATTTTTAGTTCGTTTTCCGATTTCAATTTTTTTCAAGATGGCTGCCATACAAGCGCCTGAGCCAAATCAAGGTCCCTATACTGAAAATCCTTGCATGATGAGGAACTTTATCGACTCTGGAGCGGAAAGATTTGCTGCTAAGGCGCAGGGTACCACACAAATAATGAAAAAACGTAATAGCACTATCAGCTCCCCCAACGAGTAACCATTTCCACGCCAGAGCCCAATTAATGTTCTCCATGCAAAAGGTTCTTGTATGGCAGCCATCTTGACAAAACGAATCAATATATCAGCGACCTTCCACTCACAAAATTCCAGCCGGAATTCTTATTCGGACTCCATTTTGAATCCGCCATCTTAGATTTTTATGACCAGTGTCAGTTACCCTGTTTTTTCTATGATAATTTTACAATACAATACAAATACATTTATTATCCACATTTACAAACAGAAACTAGTTATACACATTCATAAACATTTAAAACAAAAAACAAACAAAATCAGTACATTTATAAATATAATATACATAAGAAATTCCTATTATTATAATACACATAACAAAGTGGATAAATTTTTCGAACACTTTCTCGAGAAATTCGACTTTTTATATTGTGTGGCGGCCATTTTGTTTTTTATATTTTTTTTAACAGCACGTGGGTGTGCTCCAAAGTTAGTTCGGGGACCACCCCGCTATCTATGATACCTGGGAGTCGGGGGGTATTTTCAAGATGGTTGCGAATCCACATGGTGATGGACCACCTTTCTTTTAATAAAATATTGAACGACCCATAAACAAGTAGGTACGTATACCAATTTTCATTTCTAACGTTTCGATTCGAAATAAGTGAACTTTTAACAATTGGAAGTTCTCATGATTTATGTGCAATTAAAATTCACTTCGAAATATAAATTTGCTACAGCTACAAAAGACAATGATTTTTAACTCAGTCTAGTACCTATTTAACCAACAGACAAATTAATTAAACGCAAATACAATAAAAGGCAGGCTGCAGTAAACAACCTTGCGATACAAAGGGCTCGGGCGACGGTCCGGCCACCCCACAAACATTATCATCGAGGCCATCAAAAATATGTAAAAAAGACTTTATTGTAAAAAAACAAGTAACCCTCCCGACTTATGCATGTCGTAAGATGATTAGATCATTCGGGATTTTGCGAAAACACGTATAATTGGATAATACATACATACATATATATATAGTCACGCCTTTATCCAGAATGGGGTAGGCAGAGCGTAAACTACCATTAAGATAATTCCACCACATCTGACAAGTTTTGAGGGCAATTTTAGACTGAAATGTGTATAGAGACAGGTTGTCAGCCCATCGCCTAAAAAGCAAAACACTGAAACCCTCGGATCCCTTAGCTGGTTTTTACAGCATGCCCGGGAGGAAATGCAGCTGACACATTCTATGTTTTTCTATCACTCCCAGTCCAGCATGGAAAAAATCATAAATGGACAATGGTGAAAACATTGTGGAATCTTACTGGAAAACGTCAGTATTTTTGCGAAAAAACTCGTTGTTCAAGTAATAGTCCTCCCACCGATTTTCGGTGATGGCGGCCAATCTCCCGGAGATCAGCCAACTGCGCAGGACTTGTGATCTTCAGAGAGAAATCAGGCGCAGGACCGACTATTTACATGCCCATCCGACAAGCATGGATCATCTTACTTTTCTGACAATCAGGTGTTCAGCCTGCAAAGTCCGAACCAAACTAGAAACAACAACACAAAAGTCATTGTCCCTCGCCGGGAACCGAACCCGGGACCTCCGGGTCGAGAGCCCATGGCTCAGACCGCTAGACCTCGGAGGCAGTTTGAATTATTTGTGTCCAAAATACAAACATTTTCATGAATATACGTTGATTGGATTGATTGGACATAATTTTACGTTGAGCGGAAATGGCAAACAATTCTCCATTTTATAAGCGACTAGCGACCCGCCCCGGCTTCGCACGGAAATCATCAGTGTTTCTCTACTATATTCTGCATGTATTATATTATACATATAAACCTTCCACTTGAATCACTCTATCCATTAAAAGAAACCGCATCAACATCCGTTGCGTAGTTTTAAAGATCTAAGCATACATAGGGATATAGGGACAGACAAAGGGAATGTTTACTTTTCGTTGCACCTGCCCCCTAGCAAATTCTAACAAAGATGCAACGAAAAGTAAAATTTATTAATTTACTCGCTTCGCTCGTTTCACAAACCATACTCGCATTGTAATACCCTTCATTATGCAACAGTTGCATAAACTACTATTTCTTTGCAAATCAGCAGTGGCTCAGTGACATACGGGATAAGGCTAGGGCGATGATGTCTAATTAATGATGAATGAATGAATAAACAAATTGAATTGAATTATCCGTGTTTTCGCAAAATCGCTAGGATATTCGCGAAGAATCCAATTATCAAATCATCCTACTAAGGCTACGAGATGCATATTTCAAGTTGATTATTAAGGCTCGTAATTATGATTGTAAATACGACCCTTATTGTATTATTAGAACTAGACAGATACATTTTTTGGGACACCGCGTGCGTTGCCGTCGGCTTCAAGCTAATAATAAAGTTCGTTTATTTAACGTTGAGTTATTAATACCAACTTGTTTTGCAGCCCATGTCCTAATATCTTTAACCTTTTCACCGCCACAGTCGGGTATAGCCGACAACCCGCGACTTGCCGTCAGCACCACGGTCGGCTACTGCCGACTAAATGTAGTTACAAAGTTTATGTTAAAGAAAGTAAACCGAAAATATACCGGGTGTAAGAGACAGCATCTCACAAACTGATAGGGATTGCTTTGTCAAAGAAACTGAACAACTATCTCTCCATGAAATTCTTTCAGGGAGTTAAAAAAAACCTTGTAAAATCAGATAATTTTATTTCGCATGAGAAAGTTATTTTTTTTAAAACCTGAAAGAATTTCCTGGTGAATGTTGTTCAGTTTCTTTTACTGAGCAGCCCCTATCAGTTTGCGGAATGCTGTCCCTTACACCCGGTATGTTTGTAACAAGGTTATCGTCTCGCGGTTCCGAAATTTGAACCTCTGATAAATTGCAAAGAAACTGCTGTTAACGGGCAGCAAAACAAGTTGGTGTCGATAACGCAACGTTAAAAAAACGAACTACAGGGTGTAAATGCACCCTGAAGGACCTCTATCTGCCCATGAAACTGATCAACTTTTCCCAATGAACATACTTAGGTCGAAATAAGAATAAAAAAATAGCTTTCAATAATAATTAATATTCTATAGCATGAAAGGGACAACATTCCACAAACTGATATTGCTCAGTCGATGAAACTGAACAAATTTCACCAGGAAATTCTTACAGGAAATGAAAATATGTCGTGGTTTTTAGTTCAGAAAAAAAACCCGGTAAAAGATTTTCAGGTTCGTTGACTGAGCAAACCCTATCAGTTTGTGGGACGCTGTCCCTTACACCCGGTATAAATACTGTCCTGATAAACCTTACTATTTGATTATTTCGTCCGAACTGATTCTTTAGTTTGTACTTTTTTCTCCCTCGACGGCGGCGATCGGATTTTGATAAACTTGAACGTAGTATACCTGAAAATAAAAAAAAACACAAACAAATTTAATAATATCATCATCTCCCTAGCCTTATCCCGTATCTCACAGGGTCGGCTATCTTATCTAAGTGATTGAACGAGGGTACTGGTTTTTAGAGCCACTGCCATCTGACCTCCGCAACCCAGAAGGGAAACCAGACCCAATCCTAGATTAGGTCAGAGTTTTCAAGCCGCCAATGCTTAGCACTGGCCTCTGACATGGCTTAACAACTAATATCTACGGTATTAACCGGGACCAACGGCTTAACGTGCCTTCCGAAGCACGGAAAAAGCGCTGAATAAAAGTACATATGAAATTCGAAAACCGAAAAACTCATTGGTACGTGGTGGGATACGAACCACGACCTCCCGCTCAAATGTAATAATATAAACAAACAAAATATGTTAGAGAGAACTTCTTATTTTAATTAAATAGATACATACATATAATCACGCCCTTATCCCTAATAGGGAAGACCGAGCGTAAACGACCTAAACGAAGGCCGTTCCGCCACGTCTGACAAAGTTTTGAGGGTTATTTAAGTTAGATTTGTAGGTATATTGCTTTAGTGACAAGTTATCAGCCCATCGCCTAAATTACAATATACTGAATCCTTCGGATCTCTTAGCTGGTTTTTACAGCATGCTTCGCCATCTACACCGGTCCTGTGCCTATATACAATACTACTAGCGACCCGCCCCGGCTTCGCACGGATATTATCAGTGTTTCTCTACTATATTCTGCATACTCTATCCATTAAAAGAAACCGCATCAAAATCCGTTGCGTAGTTTTAAAGAGTTATGCATACATAGGGATATAGGGACAGAGAAAGCGACTTTGTTTTATACTATGTAGTGATGCACGTGCCCTCCGAAGCACGCGTTATACATACCCGTTGCAGGTCGAGTGATGTATCAGCTTGAACCCGGACCGCTCGGTGTCCCACACGAACGTGTGCGAGTTGGTTTGCTTCTCCTCCGATATGATGACTAGCAAACCGCTGCAACATGCAATACCATACAGTGTAAGGTAACACCGCAAAATATCCCTTGGTCGCAAAATTACCATTTCTCATAATACAGCAAGTTGCCTGCACACGCCTGCTTGGCTTTAACATCGATAGCGCGTTGGTGTGGGAGGTGCACATAGACGAGCTTTGCGGTCGGCTCACGGCCGGGGGCGCTTGCTTTGCGCTGCGGCGGTTAGCGAGCACGGCTAGCGGGGACGAGGTACGACAGTGCTATTTCGTCACGGTGCGCGGTGCACTCGCTGCTGCTGTACGGCACGGAGCTGTGGGGGCGCGCCGCGGACTGGCGCCGCGTATTCTCCATGCAGAAGCGTGCCGTGCGGGCGACGGCCGGCGTCCCTGACGATGTTTCTGCGCAGGATTATTTCCGGAAACTCTAGATTTTGCCCCTACCTTGTTTATTTATTAGGCAAGTGGCCGTGTTTATGCACACTAATCTCCACTTATTTAAGCAAAAGGGTGCCAATACCAGATATAACCTGCGCAGTAACAAGAACGAGAAATTGCTTGCTACTGATCCGCACAAGCTGGTGAATTCCAAGCAATCCGTCTACTTCATAGGGCTCGATATTTACAATCGTTTACACAAACACATTATCCATGCAGCTTCCATCGTGTCCTTCAAACACCTATTAAATAAGTGGCTGCATAGCGAGTCATTTTACTGTTATGACGACTTTTTCAAGTTACCTATTGTAATATAATAGATTTTACATAATATATAGATAGTTAAGTGAATTGTAATAAATGTAATTATTTTTATTAAGCAAAATAACGTGTAACAAATGTTATGAATAAAGAATCTTATCTTCTCTTATCTTAATACATACATACATATAATCACGCCTTTATCCCTGATGGGGTAAGCCTAGTTAACCTTGTCGCCGCCAAGTTATACAGGTAAAAAATTGCAACCAGCGCCACACCAATTTCTGGATAAAGAAATACTCAATAAAATGGAGATGTCCAACAGTTCACGTCGTAAGTAAATCTTTAATTTTTAAACCAAGTTTTAATTCATCTAAAATCATTATTTTGCTTCCTTATTTTCAGTAATTCTTTAATATAGGTCAAAACAATAATATATCATAGTGGTAGTAGCGCTGGTACAGTAAACGACAATTGGAATATTCAATAAGTTTATCTTTAGTTCCGTTTTCGAATTAGCACTGGTGCATTTTGAGTTGTTTCTTATAATGAATAATGAAAATATTTCCGACATCGATTTGCAGAAATATGCTAATATAAGAATTAGACATTTTTTCTTTGTTTGATTGAGTATCGACAAACCGGTTTCTACGACTCGTGCACAGCGATAATTGCTTGACCATTGATAGTTCGTCGTTTTTAAAGGCGTTTCCGGCGCTATATTGAGGGCAATTTTGGATTGCTTCCATACTTGACTGGGAGCTGTGGAATAACATAGAATGTGCCAGATTCATCTCCTCCTGGACATAAAAACCAGTTAAGGGATTCGAAGGTTAGGGCATTATTCAGTTCGTATCCAATACGTATCCGAAGTAAAGAATGTCCCTTTCGCAGGTACTCTAGACACTAGGGATCGTATTTATAAAGCTATCTCAAGATTGAGAGTAATATTAAGTGTGGATTTGACAGGTCCTTTTGTACTGAAATGGAATTTCTGATACGGACTCAAACGCGCTGTCAGTCTCAAGTGTTGGATATAAAAACAGCCCTAAGAGGTACATCCCTTCCTACCCCAAAAAAAATACTTAGAAGGAGAAGAAAATTATCACTTCTGTAGGTCTGCTGTAAGAAAATTCTTTATAGAAATAAGCAGTGCCTGTTGTGTTTTTTTATGTCCTGTGTTGATTTTTTATTTATTTATTTAATTAGAGCGGGTAACCCTATTAGTGTGCGTCTCCCCACCCAGCCCAAACGTGATAGGTGTTTTTATCATATATCAGGATTTAGAGCATAATTGGAGCACCCACATACTGAAGTCAGTAAATTGGAGCATCAATAGGAAAGACGCTGCGAGCTAAAAACTGTGGGCCGGCTGGAGAGATTCTCGTCAGCGAGCCCATGCTAGATCTCAGGTACTGTTGAGAGTAGAGCAATGTGTTATATCTCTAGATTTAGAGCATAATTGGAGCAATCTGCTGCCGAAAAATCAACTTCAAAACTGTAATATGAAAGGAGTTATACGCGAATATCTGTGGGCTCGCTGGGGAGACGTCTCTCCAGCGAGCCCATTTGGATCTCATAAACGGTAAGGATTTAAGTTTTGATCTAAAGTTCTACATACGTGCCCTAATTGGAGCACTAAGCTCCAAAAAATTAAGTACTGTGTGTTCAGCAGTTTTCGAGATATAGGTCTTTGAAAATGGTATGTACGGCGAGACGTCTCTCCAGCGAGCCCATCTGATGCGCAATAACTACCGAACGTAGATTCTTCGAAAATAGCTCAAATTAAAGCTTATAATTAGAGCACTAAGCTCCAAATAGAAGAAAGTTCTAGGTCCTACAGATTTCATGCTATAAGCGAAAAACACTTTTACCGCCAAAAAATTCAAATTCTTCAACCGCGCGACGTTGCCGCTCCGTGCAACAAGCAAATGGACGCGTCACGAAACGTTCATTCAAGCAAAAATATATCTTGTGCTGCTAAGTTTAAGAGTGTTTTTAGTCTAACCGAGGAAAGTACATTCTAGAAATAATAGACAGGTGCCCATATCAAACATGCTTTCTGCATTTATTAATTTTATTATGGACATAAATTGTATCATATTATTTATAACAAGTTCCTACAGATTTCCTTAAATTACCAATTTTGTTTGAAATTAAATGTATAAAACCCTTGATAAAAAGAAATAAAAGTTGGCTCAAAATATGTTATGGTATACAAAAGAAGGTAACAGGCAAATGAACGTCCCGCCTGTGGCTGCAGTTTAAAAAAAAACAAATTTAAGTAGGTACTAGGTAGGTATAATTTGATATAATTAATTAGATGATATGATGAGATAATAAGATGTCCCAAAATCTACTTGAATTTTATTGTTTTAGTTAAGAATAGTGCTAATTAGTAAATAAATAGTCTGCTCGTGACCATGTCACATGGAACTAGGATGGAATCTCGAGGTATAATACAATCGTGATAGTAATCCCGTTTAAAATAATAATCTCATTGTAAGAAACACTGCTTCTAGAATTGCCGCCATTATTTTATTTTCATCATGATTTTCACCAGTCATCACTGTCAATTCTATGTAAGTAGGTAGATACAGTTTATAAAATGTAGCTTGGGTACTATGACAGATGTCAAACACATACAGCTTTAAAGGAGTCTCTTTTGCATCTGTGATGTTATGAAATTTACTGCCTGCTGTCATACGACCCGAGCTATATTTTACAAAGTATAGGTTTTAGGTATATTTGATTGTAATTAAAACAATTACTGTAATTTTAAAATAGATCTCAATTTATGTCTATGATTTTTTTAGGAAATAAAATTATGGTGTCTATTTATAATTATAACCAAGACTGATTATAAAGTTACAAAAAGTAGGCAATACTTTAACGAATCTGCCAAATTGTTTTATTTCAATACAAGAACCTGTTTACCCACTGACATCCCGGTTCCAAATTTAAGTGTCCCGATTTGGACACTTTCTTAAATTTGAAAAAGACAATAATAAGCAGGTACCTATATTATGATAATTAATACAATTTATGTTCATAATAAAATTAACAAATGCGGTAAGTAGATTTGATATGAGCGCCTGACTATTATTTCTAGAATGTTCTTGGCTCGGTTAGACTAAAAACACTTTTAAACTTAGCAGCACAAGATATATTTTTGCTTGAATGAACGTTTCGTGACGCGTCCATTTGCTCGTTGCACGGAGCGGCAACGTCGCGCGGTTGGGGAATTTGAATTTTTTGGCGGCAAGTGTTTTTCGTTTATAGCGTGAAATCTGTAGGACTAAGAACTTTCTTCTATTTGGAGCTTAGTGCTCTAATTATAAGCTTTAATTTGAACTATTTTCGAAGACTCTAAATTCGGTAGTTATTGCGCATCAGATGGGCTCGCTGGAGAGACGTCTCGCCGTACATACCATTTTCAAAGACCTATATCTCGAAAACTATTGAAAACAGTACTAAATTTTTTGGAGCTTAGTGCTCCAATTAGAGCACGTATGTAGAACTTTAGATCAAAACTTAAATCCCTACCGTTTATGAGATCCAAATGGGCTCGCTGGAGAGACGTCTCCCCAGCGAGCCCACAGATAATCGCGTATAACTCCTTTCATATTACAGTTTTAAAGTTGATTTTTCGGCAGCAGATTGCTCCAATTATGCTCTAAATCTAGAGATATAACACATTGCTCTACTCTCAACAGTACCTGAGATCTAGCATGGGCTCGCTGACGAGAATCTCTCCAGCCGGCCCACGGTTTTTAGCTCTCAGCGTCTTTCCTATTGATGCTCCAATTTACTGACTTCAGTATGTGGGTGCTCCAATTATGCTCTAAATCCTGATATATGATAAAAACACCTATCTCGTTTGGGCTGGGTGGAGAGACGCACACACCCTATTACAGTAATTAATAAAATAACATTGTAAAAATTCTAAATAAAATTTGCGATAAATTTGGTAATAAAAAATTCAAATTAGTCAATGATAAGTGATAAGTGATAACAGAGCATTAAATTTTAGATAACATTTAAAGTTAACTTAGTATGTAGTCAATAACATAGCAATATACAATTTCAAATTCATATTGGGAAAACATTTCATTCGTTTAAATACAACTAGATTCATTAGCCTTCCATTAGCGTGACTGTACGTATGTATGTAGATTAATCAGATTTATGATGTTTTTGTGTACAATAAATGGTTAAATAAGAAGCTTACCCGAGCACAAGCACCCTGTTGCATTCTACGATGTACAGTTGTCTGCACTCGGCGACTTGTAGCGAGTAGAGCCGGAATATCCCCGCGTCTATAGAGCCCGCGGGGAGCGGACACATGGCCGCGTCCACCGCCTAACAACAATACATGTTATTAGATAAAGATATATTTTATTAGATAAACTGCCTCCGTGGTCTATTGGGTAGAGCCTTGGGCTTAGAATCCGCAGGTCCTGGGTTCGATTCCCAGGGGGGAAACTCAAAGTTGATATTTGTCAATTTACCACTTTGTGAGGTTTTCCCCAGTTTGGTTGGACATTGGAGGCTGAATCACCTGATTGTCCGAAAAGAAAAAAGATTCCGTGCTTCGGAGGGCACGTTAAGCCGTCGGTCCCAGTCGCTGTCTTTGATAGTGGTCGTTACTCAAACCATGACAGAGGCCTATTATCTGTGCTGCACAAGTTTTTTTCTCGCTCCTAGTCCAGCATGGAAATAATAACAATTTAATACATTTTTATTAGATTGTTATTTTGATGACCGATTCTTCCATGCTGGACTGGAAGTGAGAGAAAAACATAGAATGTGCCAGCTGCATTTCAGTAAAAAACAGCTAAGGGATCTGGAATTTCAGTATATTGTAATTTAGGGCATGGGCTACAGCAATATACTTACAAATATATCTTAAATAACCCTCAAAACTTTGTCAGACGTGGCGGAACGACCTTAGTTTAGGTCGTTTACGCTCTGCCTACCCCATTAGGGATAAAGGCGTGATTATATGTATATTATTTTGATAACCCTCAAAACTTTGTCGGACGTGGCGGATAGACCTTTGTTTAGGTCGTTTACGCTCTGCCTACCCAATTAGAGGTAAAGGCGTGATTATATGTATATTATTTTGATAACCCTCAAAACTTTGTCAGACGTGGCGGAAAGACCTCTGATAAGGTCGCTTACGCTCTGCCTACCCCATTAGGGGTGAAGGCGTGATTATATGTATGTATATGTATGTACCTGGTATCCTTTGCTTGTGGGTGTCAATGTGAAGCTTTGTATGGTGTGTGGTAGTCTGCGAGAGTAGTTCTCCTTGACTCCCGCGCCGCTGATGTCCGCGATCCTGAAGTTTGTGGGCCTGTTCACAGACACATAAGGGACAGCTTACCTCAAACTGAACGATTCATTTCACCAGGAATTTGTTACAAGAGATGAAAAAAAAAATACAAAATGTGCTAATGTATGAGGAAATTGCATATCATTTGAGGTAAATATCCCAAAACAAAAAAGTATCATGTCTGGAGCAGTGTTTAGAATAGTAGATTTTACGACAAGTGCACAAAACAAGTCATTTTTGTCAGAGACTTTTAGCTGCCTGAGCCCACAGGGCGAGGGCTGATATTAAGTCGAGGGCAAGAATGGTTTTGTGCACGAGTTCTAAACTCTGCTTTTCACTTCGATTGCTAGGAAAATTGAGGAAATTCTACAAAAATATTGTAAACAAAACAACAAATTCATTCCCGCCATTTAACTTTTTAAATCTTAGGCTTGGGCTGGAGACATATAAAGCCTATGAGCCTACTATTAAATTAATTCAGTAATAATAGTTATTTGTTCAACTAAAGAGCAAACTTCGTTTTTACCGAGAGTGCTGATTTTGAATTCTGAGGTAGCGAAGAATACTTAAATTTAATCACGAGCGAAGCGGTCCCAGTTCCAGTGAGAAAATATTGTTTTTTTTAAGTTGCGTTTCAGAACTGCAACAACACCTAAAAAAATATTATGAGATTATTTTAAAATTAACAGTAAATTTTATTTATTTTATAGTTGTTAGTATTAATATTACAGACAACATCATAATCTATTTTTTAAAAATATAAAGGAAACTAAAAGGTAAGAAAAAAGTTGCTACAAAATTTAAATTTTAGGCTAAAATTATTTTCGGAACGCACCCCTAAATTTTATTTTTAATTTCTAGGCTGCATGGGCTCAAGCTCTTCGCCTTTCCTTATGTTATGGAAGAACAAAAAGCAAATTGGATGCTAATTATGTCAAAATAAGACTTTTAAACCGTATTCCAACCATTGCCTCATTCGAAATAATTTTAAAAAACTACTTTGCCTCACTTAAGAATAAAAAGGCATTTTACTCACGGAATTTAGGCGCGAAATGTGTTCTTTTCGAGGTGAAAGTGGGAAAAAAATTAAATACACTACTGTACTTAAATTTCAATATCGTTTTATTTTTATGATATATAAATCACAAAAGGCAAATAATTCCAAGTAAATATTTTATAATAACAAATCTATGATTTTTTTATTGTGTTTGGCTGTATGAGCTATTTTTTCGTGCAGCCTGCACCCTGCACAAAATGGCGCTTTCCGAGCATGAGAAGTGATAAATTATTTATGTATGTTAGTTTGGACGGGATAATTACCGCGATTATATATTTATTATGACCTCGATATTTCAACGCAGTTTCATGGTCACGAGCAGCGAGGAGATGTGAAAAAATATTTTTCCCACTTCCACCTCGAAAAGAGTTCATTTCGCGCCTAAATTCCATGGGTAAAAGCCCATTTTATTGTTAAGAGAGGCAAAGTAGCATTTTAATTTTTTTGAATAAGGCAAAGGTACGGCTCAGTTTCAGCATAAAATTTAATTTTGGAGGGATTTTTTTTGTTACGTTTTACTTTCTGTTATATTGTTTATATTATTTTTCAAATAAATTATGATGACGTCTGTAATATTTATTTTTAAAAGCTAAAAATAAACAACATTTATTGCTAATTTTAGAATAATAACTATATATATTTGATTATTTACTAAGTGTTGTTGCAATTTCCAAACGCAACGTTCCAAATAAAAAAAAATATGGCGGGAATGTCTCTATACAAACATATAGATTGCTTTTAATTCAGTCCAGATTTTTAGAAACAAAATACAAAAAATAAATTTAATTGATATAATCATATTAAGTTTATCTTATGTTTCAATCTCACAACTCAACATTTTCTCACTGGAAGAGGGAAAAGTTGTATGTATCACACACACGAGAGCAAATTCATTTACATCTGGTGCATTGAATCCCTTGGTTAGCTCAAGATTCAAAATCAGCACTCGCAGTAAAAATCGACTTTGCACTCTAGTTGAACAAATAACTATTTCACTTCTCATGCTCTGAAAAGGCTATTCTATGTAGGCTGTAGGCAGCACAAAATTGAATTTTGTGCACAAGGGCAAAAACGAATTCTACTCATAAATTTCCCTCTAAGGCAAATTAAATTTGATCATACAGCTAGGGTTTCGGTCCCGGGTTCCCGTTCCCGGGAATTCCCGGAAAAAATTTCATTCCGATCCCGATCCCGGGAAAAAATCTGAAATTCCCGGGAATGGCGAAAATTCTATTTACGAGTTAAACTTCTAGTATACGAGCTGTGGTTTCATGAATTTTACGATGAGAAAATACAGATATTTAAATTTATGACTAGGACCAGAATATATTATTATTAGAATTTATTATCGTGACCTGAGATAGAACCAAACTTGCAGAAGGGCAGTACGCATTTTCTGTCATGTCCAAGGCTGTGTTGCGAACAATTGGTCTGTGAACTGTGAGTGAGTTGATATTGAGCTACATATAAATTTATCCTGCTTACATAATACTGCTCGAATACGCGGCATGGATCTACCACATACAAGTGGGTAAAATATTGTACAATAATACTTATGTACCCTCAATTTATGAAGATTTTATGTTTCGATTCAAAATTTTAATTTAGTTAATAGCAACCTACACCTCCGGGAAAGAAGAATGACAGTAATCAAATAAGTATGTTAATAACAACGTTCAAACATAAAAAAGACTTATACAACGTTTAATATTTTAACTAAATTATAATAGAATTGATTACTCAGTTTTGGCTGTCGTTTTTTTTAATAAAAAATATATAATAATGTTAAAAGACATAACATTATGATTAGTGTCAATTTTAAACATAAAACGAAACTGTTTTACAATGCATAATAACAATAAGTAATAAAAGTGTTTTTTTTTAAATCAAATAGTGGTTTTATTGAAAGCATCAAAACACTATCTCAACAAAACTCCATATTCTTTTAAAAATTCCCGATTCCGTTCGTTCGTTCGTTATTTTTTCCCGGGTCCCGGGAATGAGAAAACCCCGGGAATTCCGAAACCCTACATCCAAACTTAATAATTATAATAGTTCAAAGACATAACTTGTTATTTTATAATATTTTCTTTATAATATTTGCTTTTGTGTTTTTATGACATAAATAGATATTAAAATTTAAATTTAAGTACAACTTTATTTAATTTTAACATCTCCCTAGCCTTATCCTGTATCTCACAGGGTCGGAAACCTAATCTAGGTGATTGAACGAGGGTACCAGTTTTTACACAGAGCGACTGCCATCTGACCTCCGTAACCCAGAAAACCAGACTCAAACCTAGATTAGGTCAGAGTTTTCAAGCCGCCAATGCTTAGCACTGGCCTCTGATATGGCTTAACGACTAACATTACGGTTTTAAACGATTTTAACTGGGACCAACGGCTTAACGTGCCTTCCGAAGCACGGAAAAAGCGCCGAATAAACGTACAATATGTATACAATATTTTTTGTAGAGTTTCCTCATTTTTCCTCGCCATTGAAGTGAAAAGCAGAGTTTATAACTTGTGCACGAAACCATTTTTGTTCTCGACTTAATATCAGCGCTCGCCCTGCGGGCTCAAGCATTTAAAAATCTCGGCCATAATGACTTGTTTTGTGCACTTGCCGTAAAATCTACTATTTCTCCCATTTGCTCGAAAAAAGCTACATTATTTTAAAAAAAACTACATTCACTCTTTTCGGTCCTCAAATTCGCAAACGCCAGCAATTTCTCCAAACTACAACAATGACCAGTTAACGAACGCTACACGCTACCATTAGGTGTTTTTTAAGTTCCAAATATTATTTTTAAAGACAGATTGCGAAAATTAAAAAAAAATAATGAATGGAATGTGCGCCTATCAAAGGCGCCATGCAAATTCAAAAATGTCAACATATTATGAAGGAATCGCAAGTTAGATGTTTATTTGTGTAAACAGAAAAGCCTAATATAACCTAAGAATTGAATAGATGTTTATTTTTCGCAAAATGAAAGAAAACTACTATACTAGTCTCAGCAGAAAACGCAATATATGGTCTCATTTACTTATTGTTTAATAAGAAACAATTCCAAATTTACTTGACCGTAATTGCTTTTTTTTCGACTAAAAGTAATGATTTAATGAATGTACTATTAATTTTGATTATAAATATTTTATTGATATTAATGCTGTGATATATTTTTTGAATGAACTCAAAACAGCCATGTATTTTACCACAATATCCGTTTTTTTTATCAATACAAAAAAACTCCCACTTCTGCACAACTCAAAACTAAGTTAGTAATTTGGGGCATCATTTGAAACAATAACACTTCTTGTAGCAAGTTCCTATATCAGCCTATTAAGTAATTGTTTTTGAGAGGGTGTTTTGATATTTGAGGTGAAACAAATTTAAAATGTGATATCCATGAAACTGAACAACTTTACCAAAGGAATTTACAGTGAGTAAAAAAATTGCTGGCCATATCTCAGGATGTGATTCTATTCTACCCATGAAACTGAACAAAAATACCCAAGGTAGATACAGTGAGTACAAAAAATTGCTGGCTATATCTTAGAGTGCAATTCAATTCTACCCATGAAACTGAACAAAGTTACCCGAGGAACACAAATCTAATATGACAAAAAAATTGGCCCACCCATACAAATGGTGTCAGTGGCTACAGTCAATTTGTATGGGAATTGCCACGCGAGAAGGGATTCTGATGAGGTAGGGGTGTAGGTAGGACCCTAGGAAGCTAGGAACAGACATAAGCTTCTTCTTACTGCGGGAAAATATCTTGTATTGAATCTCATTAAGGTGACGAAGCTAGCCAAGTGGCGCCCCCATTACAAAAAAAAAACTAATAACAGCCACCACTTTTCTTCCTGTTACTACAACGAGCAATGAATCGCTCAGTAAGTATAACGTTCAAAATTATCTCAATTACTATAACTGGTACTAGGTATTTAGTTTATTATTTACAAAAAATATACAGAAACTATAACTTGATCCTGTTGGACTGGTTTTGCTATTCATTGCGTTTTCAGTGAATTATGTTTTTTTTTTAACCAAATTCTTCCATGCTGGACTGGGAACAAGAGAAAAACATAGAATGTGCCAGCTGCATTTCGTCCCGGGCATGCTGTAAAAATCAGCTAAGGGATTCGAGGGTTTCAGTATATTGTAATTTAGGCGATAAGCTGACAACCTGTCCCTACAGGAATATACAGCAGATCTATCTTAAACTACCCTCAAAACTTGTCAGACGAGGCAAAACGACCAATGTTTAGATCCTTGACGCTCTGCCTACCCCATTAGGGATAAAGGCGTGATGTGTGTGATTTTTTTTCCTAATGGGGGCGCCACTTGGCTAGTACCGTCACAGCTAGTCACTACATAGTATAATACAAAGTTGCTTTCCTTGTCCCTATATCCCTATTCATGCATAAATCTTTAAAACTACGCAACGGATTTTGATGCGGTTTAATGGATAGAGTGATTCAAGAGGAAGGTTTATATGTATAATACATGCATAATATAGTACACTGATAATTACCGTGCGAAGCCGGGGCGGGTCGCTAGTAATAAATAAAATCATCATCATTGCTTACATGTCTTTTACGGCCTCGATGATAATTTGTGTTGGGTAGATGTTTGTCTCAGTTTGAGAAGGAATAGGTAGTAACACTTGTGCATGTGTTGGAGAGTTGACTGCAGCCGGCTTCATCTTTTTTTTAATTCTCTTCTCTTTGAGTTTTAGCTGTTGAGAGTAAAAACTTATTAGCCACTGGTTAAATTAGGTACTAGTCTGAGTTATAGAATTCTTCCATGCTGGACTGGGAGGGAAAGAAAAACATAAAATGTGCTAGCTGCATTTCCTCCCAGGCATACTGAAAAAACCAGCTAAAGGATCTGAGGGTTTTAGTATATTGCAATTAAGGCAATGGGCTGACAACCTGTCACTACAGAACAATATACCTACATATCAATCTTTAATATCCCTCAAAAAATTGTCAGATATGGCGAACAACCTTTTTTAACGCTCTGCCTACCCCATTGGGTATAAAGGCGTGGTTGAATGTATTTGTCTATGTTTTCAGAGTAATAATCATTCTAACTTGTAGCAACTACTAGAACTTATTATATTTAAAATTGAATTTTACAAGCCTATACAATTTTACAAATCTATCGTAAATACTGTAGAAAGTGGAGGGATGTGATCTCTGCCTACCCATCCGGGAAAGAGGCGTGACGTTATGTATGTATGTATCTTAAATAATAACCCTCAAAACTTTGTCAGACGTGGCAGAACGACCTTTGTTTAGGTCGTTTACGCTCTGCCTACCCCATTAGGGATAAAGGCGTGACTATAAGTATGTATGTGAATTTTAAATGTGCAAATAGAATCTTAAAATCTGTCTCATTCAATGCCCAAGATGTTTGTCACCTCCGGGTTAAAAACAGTTCAAGGCTCAAGGCAAATTGTTAGATTACAATATAACACAAGAAACTTTAAATAAACACAAATACATACAACAGAAGAGTAAGGAACAAAACATTACAGATGTAAGGGACAGCATCCGGCAAACTGATAGGGGTTGCTCAGTTAACGACACTGAACAACTGAAAAAAAAATGGTACTTCAATACAAAATGTTCACCGATCAGACAATTTGTATGAAAAAGCCAATTTTATTTATCACTTCCTGAAAAATCTGCTGATAGTTGTTCTGTGTCTTTGACTGAGCACCCCCTATAAGTTTGCAGGACGCTGTCCCTTACAGCTGGTAGAAGTCCAAATATGCATGCACATAATCACGCCTTTATCCCTGATGGGGTAGGCAAGTCCAAATATGACCCAATTTTAAAAATAATTAGTTGCCCTTATTGCTAAAGCAGCAATTTCTACCAGGCAACCTTTTGGTATTAGGATAGTACATAGGTATAGTGCATACTAAGTTCATTTTAATACTTAAACAATATACATACTAATAAATAAATACATAACAAAATAAAATAAATAAAAAGGTTCTAATCTTTCATTGTACAGTAAGCAAAGGCAATTAAACGGGTAAGAATATTTCAAGAAATTATTTATTTCATTTGTTGCAGTAAATCAATTCTGCAAGCATACAAAATTTCATGAAAATCCATGAACAATTTCAAGCAGGCCTGCCCAGATGTATCCTTTGCTGACTGTACCAACCTAATGGTTTTTTTGTGCATTTCTGTCCCATCGCTTTGCTTTGCTTGAACTTTATTGGATTTGACCCAGACAGACATCTTAGCAATGAATGGGATTTTTTTAGTTTTACATACATTTATATACATATAATCACACCTTTATCCCTAATGGGGTAGGCAGAGTGTAAACGACCTAAACAATGGTTGTTCCACCACATCTGACAAAGTTATGAAGGTTATTTAAGATAGATTTCTAGGTATATTTCTGTAGTGTCAGGTTGTCAGCCCATCGCCTAAATTACAATATACTGGCACATTCTATGTTATTCTATCGCTCCCAGTCCAGCATGCAAGAAAAAAAATAAGTTTTAGCGCATTATAATTAACTTTTATTAACTTGATATTTTGTGATACACATTAACCAAGGCAGAGGCATGTTATCTAAAGTAGAAGACCAATTTCTAATTTCTTTTACTATTAGAAAAGTATTATTGCCGGGAGTAACATAAGCTACTTTTTACCACAGGAAAATATCTTATTCCCAACCAAGAACAGACGCCCAAAGGAAATTTGGATAAGAATCCTTATTTCAAGCAGTCTCACTAAAATGGTATTTCAACTTAGCCGGGGAGACACCAGAGATCAGACAAGTAATTTTCTTGTGTGTGTTTGGAGAAAATTGACCCCATGAAGCCTGGTCTCAAAGTTTTCAAACCGTCCATTAGCACAGCTAACAGGCCTCTGACATCGTTTGTGCCAAGTCCACTATTGTGATAAATACCGTGACCGGCGGGTTCTCTCTCGCCCTCTGAAACACGGAATCTTTTCTCTCTTCCAGACAATCATGTGATTGAGCTTGCATTGTCATAACCAAACTGGGGAAAATCTCACAAAATGATAAAAAGAAAATAGTTAATAGGCACTTACAATTTTAAGCTCTTTCCAGTTTTCGTTCTTTTTCTTAGATGATGCTGGATTTCCTTCCATCTGTAAAATTTTAAGCTCTTTCCAGTTTTCGTTCTTTTTCTTAGATGATGCTGGATTTCCTTCCATCTGTAAAAGACAGTATATATTTGTTTATTCATTCAAATCTATTTAATTGTATCATCAAGTTCAGAATGTAAATTAATCTTTGCTAATTGGTAAAAGATGAGTAGGTATGGCTGGCACCCAGTGCAAGGTAATAAACTTAAATGGCGTAAATAACATAGTTAAATGGATTTCCTGAAAGAACTTACCTTTCAGGCTTCTCCGGAACCAGTTTTCAAACGTTTTTTCATATATAATAAGTTCTTAGTATTATAGAATGTTTATATTACTTGCACGAAGAACAAGAAAGAACAGTACCTATCCATCAAAAACTCAAAATGGCGGAAAGGCGGAAATGACGTCGCGTTCGTTAAAGACTTATGTACTTCCAGATCGTTTCCGGTTTCAGTCAGGTTCCTCAAGCGCCATCTATCAATCGTTAAGTAGCATTCAGTAGTTTCATATTAAGGTTCAGGAGAATATAAATAGTTTTACCGGCTCGCCGGTTTGCTCCATTTTCCCGCGGTAAAAATATAATCCGTAGTAGAAAGTCGGCGACAGTCGGCACGGCCCTTCAGCCGACGACGACTTCGGTCACGCTCGTCTTACTTACCATATTCCTGTTTAGGAACGGTTTCCTGAATCAAGGAGTGGTTTCCTGAACATTATTTAAAATATAGCGCTTTTAAATGAAAAACTTAATTCATAGACGGTCGTCTAAAGAATTAAACCCTTTTTAAAATACAGCTAGTGCCATCTGTAGTTCAGCTATCGGCCGCTCTGCCTACCCCGTAAGGGATAAAGGCGTGATTTTATGTATATATGTATGTATCGGCCGCTTGGGGTATATTTGTTCGTTCAGTTGGCCATCTTGATATACTTCCGATTTTTTTAAATAACTTTATAGCCTGGATTCGAGTCTTTTAAGCCAAGTCTTGTATACATTCATCATTCACTCACTCGAAAAAATTACTTTCGTGGTTTTGCACGGGATTCGTGAAACGCTTCGGAGTAAAGCAAAGCCTGTACCTAAAAAAAATATACATTTCTTCAAAAATAGAAAAACATTCCTAATACATTTTTTTAATCATTTGTGCATATAATTCATTTATTTATAAGGTAACCAATAGAGTATACATTGGTTACAATGCAAAATAACATCTCCTTAAAATTTGCTTAATTCTACTCTAATTATAGACTACAATGGCATTCAAATGTAAAAGTATCTGACAGAACTATTTTTGATAAAGAAGTACAGAAAGCAAATTACTTATACTATACATAATATTGGGTAGACAAAAGTGAATGAGTGAAAAAACTAGGTACATAAAATATCATATTGCTGTACATGTGATAAGATTTGCAACATGCGTGGGAGAAGAAACAGCTGGTGAATTTATTGGAATGTGAGATGTATCTTTCTTTATACCTTGGTTTAATTGGAAATCACTTACGCACTGAACCAAGCTAACACCTACGTCAGCATGGTAAACTGCGCAGGCTTTGCTTTTAGCTTGACTAAATTATAATAAATAAGATATTCCGATCCTTCAAACTTAAGAATCAGATTGATATACATACATACATAACATCACGCCTCTTTCCCGGAGGCAGAGATCACAAACTGATATTACCACGTAAAATGTCCTTTGTAACATTGTAATGTACCTTGGCACCGCACCAACATTGCACGGGAAGCGTGAAAATCTCGCTCATACTTATAAGTTAATTACAACGAACCGACACGACAAAAGAAAAACAACAAACGTGTTGTTTAAGAATAACCCAGGTTGTCAGCAAATCGTCTAAATTACAATATACTGAAATCATGAAATCCTTAAGCTGCTCTTTAAATCATGCCCGGGGCTGCGTTAAGACTGCCCTATATAAAATTTATACCGCATGAATTTTAGACTATCGGGATGCACTGAACGTGCACTTTCGCCGATGTAAGATAAAAACATCCGGAGAAAAAGACCGGAGAAAAATTTACCTAGGTGAAATTTCGTCTGACAGGCGCCTCTGAAGGGGCAGGATAAATTTATCAGCTGACCCGAAACAGGTCTTTTAATGCGGTGATTTCCTAATTAGGTATTAAAACATTTTGTAAGTATAATAATCACCTGCTACAGGCTACATGGGCTTTGACATTTTGCCTTAGGGTAGTTTTTTTTCTCCATTCATTCATTACATTTTAAAAAATGCTTAGAAGACTCTCGCATCCAAGCCATAAAACATGAAAAAAAAAACGGTCAAACCGGCCGTTAACGAAAAAGTCAAAGATTTTCTTCGCAGGCCGATTGCCATATAAATAAAAGTTAAAGTTCTTTTGATTTTGTTGAAGAGTTGCCTGCTACTATATCATCAGTTAAACAGGTGAGATATCCAAATAGAGAATTTGCGGTTCCGCCCACGTTTTGGTTTGATCACAGACTCGACTTCACAGCGGCCTCAAAACTTATGGTTCTGCTTCCGTTTCAGGTAGTTAATATCACAAATACCTATCTCCACGTATCTTCAATCGCTAATTCACGACTATTGGCCGACGATTCCAACTATTATAAGGTCAATAACTTAAAAAGTCTGCGGCCGTAAGTCATTTTCACTAAACTTGACTGTGATATCACTCTTAGCATGTTTAACATAGCAAGTAGCCTAGTTATTCTTTGAAAAAAAGATAATATGTAGGACCACCACTGTCATATAAAGTTTCTAGCCAAAAAGTCGCCAGGAAGTAAAAACATTTGCCCTGCTTTGATTTACCAATATTAACAACTAAATAAGCATGTACTTGCAGGTAGTTCAACAATGCTTGCCAGAGTCACCAATCTTCTTATGAATATGTATATCACTCACTAACTGCCTTTGGACCTGAAATTATGGACAAAACTAGCAAATTCAGGTATGAAAATTAATTATAACTATAATACCTGACCTATTCTTCTTCTGTCGAGTGGGTATCAAGTCTATTGACCCGATGAACCCTGGTGTCAGAGTTTTTAAACCGCCTAGTAGCACAATTCATTATTTCCAACTCAGTTTTAGAATAAAGGTAAACAATGTTTCATGTCTTTTTATTCAAAAACACATTTCAATAATAAATGAAATGTGTTGGCAAATTAGTTAAATTACTAAGTTAACTACTATTTTATTATGTTGTCATATTTAATTGCTAAAACTTATTTTAGAAACAAGATCTTCGAGTAAAAGACATGAAACATAGTTTAACTTTATTCTAAAACTGAATTGGAAATACTATAATTAGAATTGCTTTTTATTTTTTATCTTCTGACGACCCTCGCAGCCTAGTTGGCAGTGTACCTGCCTGCTACGCAGAAGGTTCGATTCTCGGCCAGGGCAGACATTTGAATGATGAGTTTAAATGTCTGTTTCTGGGTCTGGGTGTTCTTTGTGGTTGTTTCTGTGTATGTCCATGGGGCCCCGATACAGGGAATCCTAGTGGGGGCTATGAGTGTGACCATGTGTTTTTTTCTTATTGGTAATAATAATAATGCCTTTTATTTCCCAAATTTAACTTAGCTTATTTACATTACAAACTTAATCATTAAACTTAAACTAAATTAATGGTAATTAAAAAAATATACATTTTATTGGGGAATCCAGCTTCGGACAAAGGCCTCCTCCAACTTATGCCATCCCATTCTATCAGCAGCTAGTGTTGTCCATGTCCCTTTTGCCACCCGTATGATGTCACCATCTTATTGGTAACTTTCCATAAATTACATTTGTCAGGTTCTATATCTAATATATTACAAGCAAAGCATTCTTCCTTGTTGATCAGGGAGTACATACATCACGCATTTATCCCTAATAGGGTAGGTAGAGCATAAACAACCCAAACAAAGGTCGCTCCGCCATGTCAGACAAAGTTTTATTTAAGATAGATTTTTAGGTATATTGTTGTAGTGGCACTTTGTCAGCCCATTGCCTAAATTAGAATATACTGAAACCCTCAGATCCCTTGGCTGGTTTTTACAGCATGCCTGTAAGAAAAATAAGCTGGCACATTTTATGTTTTTCTCTCCCAGACCAGCATGGAAGAATAATGAAATGATAGTTAAGTAATTTAGCTAATTTGCCAACAATTATTTTGAATAAAAAGACATTACTTTTGAACTTTGTTTACCTTTATTCTAAAACTGAGTTAGAAATACTATAACTGTATTTTTGTATTCCTTCAGGCTGGACTGGAAGCATAGAAAAATCATAAGCTTCTGTTATATCTGTGCATACTGTAAAAACCAGTATAAGGAAATGAGGGTTTCATTAAATTGCAATTTAGATAATTATAGCATTATTTCTTCCGTGCTGGACTGGGAGTGAGAGGAAAACATAGAATATGCCAGCTGCATTTCCTCCCGGGTATGCTGTAAAAACCAGCTAAGGGAACCGAGGGTTTCAGTATACATATTGTACTCTCAAAACTTTGTCAGACGTCAATTTATTTATTTATTTATTAATTTGTCAATATAAGCTAACAGTATTACACCAAAATGCTTATAGTTAAACTTAAACAATTAGTTACATAAACTATTAAATGGAGAATTAAAAGTACAGTCAATTATTACATCACATAAAATTAATTAAAATTACATTACTATACTAGTCTGAATTTTTATAAAAACATTTAGAAATAAATAGGCAGTCACGAAATACATTATTATTGTCATAGAATATGTCAGCCTGCGTGGCAGAATGACCTTTGTTTCAGTTGTTTACGCTCTGCCTACTACATTAGGAATAAAGGCGTGATTATATGTTTGTATGTATTTGAAATATCTTCTGTTTCTGCAGGGCTACTTGAAGATTTGATGAAATGCTGCGCCATGGGGTGGCTTGAGTACTCCACGTACAGAAATTGATGGAAATGGTTCTGGAAGGAGCTGATGCTGATCATCTTGCACCCTTCAGTTCCACTCTAAGATACATCAGGTAATTTAACTGCCTCAGCGGTCTAGCGGTCTGAGCCGTGGGTTCTCGACCCGGAGGTCCCAACAACAACTTTGTGTTGTTGTTTCTAGTGTGGTTAGGATATTGCCGGCTGATCACCAGGTTGTCCAAAAAGTAAGATGATCCATGCTGTAGGATGGGCATGTAAATAGTTGGTCATGCGCCTGATTCCTCTCTGGTTGTGTCAGTCAATCTGTCTCAAAACTGCCTCCGTGGTCTAGTGGCTAGTGCCATGGACTCCCAATCTGGAGGTCTGGGTTCGATTCCCAGGGGGGAAACACAAAGTTGATATTTGAGAATTTATTACTTTGTGAATTTTTCCACAGTTTGGTTAGGACTGAATCACCTGATTGTCCGAAAAGAAAAAAGATTTCGGGCTTCGGAGGGCACGTTAAGCCGTCGGTCCCGGTCGCTGTCTTTGATAGTGGTCGTTACTCAAACCATGTCAGAGGCCTGTTAGTTTGCTACTAGGCGGTTTAATAACTGACACCAGGGTTCATCGGGTCGATACACTCGATACCCACTCGAAAGAAGAAGAGTCAATCTGTCCCATCAGAATACGAGATTGAAAGAATAGAGAGTGCTCCTGTGTGTAGCGCAAACAGTTGGGCACTAAAAACTAGTCCTGCTCATTTGGCCGATCTCTGGGAAATTGGCCACCATCACCGAAGATTGGTGGGAAGGCTATTATTACATCAAGTAATTAGTTTTATTTAACTAGCTTTCTGCCCCCAAGCTAAATAAGTTTTTTTGTAGGAATGAAGTATTTTCTTACATTAACAAGTAATTTAAAAAGTTCAAAAAACCCAACTGCGTAGAATATAAAGGGAGATTTAAAACTTCAAATAGTTATAGACCTCAAAAAAATGGTATAAATCGAAAAATTATGTAAGAAAACTCGAATTGAGTTTCAAATATGTACGTATTTAATGACACCCCACCACTCGGCATAGTTCGTTGATTTTAATTTTTTCCATTTTCGCAAAATGGCGTCTAATTGTCGCCATATTGTTTTTTTTAATACTAAATCAGTTTTCGGTGACAGTTGCATGGTTAAGACGCATCGATTGACGTATTAATAATTAAAATTTCCATGCTGGCCTGGGAGCGAGAGAAAACATAGAATGTGCCAGCTGCATTTCCTCTCGGGCATGCTGTAAAAACCAGTTAAGGGATCTGAGGGTTTAAGTATATTATAATTTAGGTGATGGGCTGACAACCTGTCACTACAGCAATATACCTACAAATGCATCTTAAATAACCCTCACAACTTTGTCAGACGTGGCGAAACGACTTTTATTTAGGTCGTTTACGCTCTGCCTACCCCATTAGGGATAAAGGCGTAATTATATGTATGTATGTAAAAAAAATGCCAACAAAGGTAGCAGATTCTGTTAAATGTTAAAATACAATCAGGTGGTTTAGCCTGCATCGTCCTAAACGAATTTTTGTGGTTCAGTGATTAATGTTAGAAAATTTAATACATTTTCAGGTTCGTTGGAGCGGGAGGTATTATGGACGGAGTGACATCTGCAGTCAGCTGATCATCTATCTACAGCTGTACTATGTAAGTGAAGTACACTCATCTCCCGCCGCCTTATCCCGTATCTCACGGGGTCGGCTACCTACTCGAGGTTACTGGTTTTTACACAGAGCGGCTGCCATCTGCAAACCAGACCCAATACTAGATTAGGTCAGAGTTTTCAAGAAGCCAAAGCTTAGCACTGGCTTCTGACATGGCTTAACGACTAATATCTATGGTATTAAACGATATTAACCGGGACCAACGGCTTAACGTGCCTTCCGAAGCACGGAAAAAGCGACAAATAAACGTACATATGAAATTCGTAAAACGAAATCACATTGCTTCGTGGTGGGATTCGAACCACGACCTCCCGCTCAGGAGGCAGCGGCCCTATCCCCTACACCATCGGGCTCTCTGTAAGTTAACAACACTAATATTCTAAAATGCTGGACTGAGAGCAATAGAAAAACATAGAATGTTCCAGCTGCCCTTCCTCCCGGGCAAGCTGTACAATCTAATATTGCCCTCAATACTTGTCAGACGTGGTGAAGGCGCCTTTTACCAGGTGTTATACGCTCTGCCTACCACTGAAGGGATAAGGGCGTGATTTTATGTAAGTAACATTAACGAAAGATAGAGATAGAAAGAAATAGAAAATCTCAAAAACAACTGAACCAATTTCGAAAATGCTTCACCTTTATGAAGACACAATCACCCTAATTATTATTGGCTTTGGTAATACTATAGATTTAAAAATAGAATGTGCCAGCTGCATCTCCTCCTGGGCATGTTGTAAAATCAGCTAAGAGATCCGAGAGTTTCAGTATATTGCAATTTAGACGATGGAAAGACAATCTAATATCTATCTGAAATAAAACTCAAAACTTTTAAGACCTCACGACCTTGGCTTAGGTCGTTGACGCTCTGCTTACCCCATTAGGGATAAAGGCGTGATTATATTAATATATGTACTTACATACTAAATAATATAATACATACATACATACATAAATCACTCCTTTATCACTAGTGGAGTAGGCAGAGCGTAAACGACCTAAACAAAGGTTGTTCCGCCATGTCTGACAAAGTTTAGTGGGTTATTTAAGATAGATTTGTAGGTATACTGCTGTAGTGACAGGTTGTCAGCCCGTCGCCTAAATTGCAATATACTGAAACCCTCGGATCTCTTAGCTGATTTTTACAGCATGCCCGGGAGGAAATGCAGCTAGCACATTCTATGTTTTTCCTTTGCTCCCAGTCCAGCATGGAAATAAATTAATGTAAAAACATTTGATACGTTTCCAGATACGTTGGAGCAGCTGGTGATGAGAAAACAGCCGGCGACCCGTAGGACCATCTATATACTACTAGCGACCCGCCCCGGCTTCGCACAGAAATCATCGTGTTTTTCTACTATATTATGCATGTATTATACATATAAACCGTCCTCTTGAATCACTCTATTCATTAAAAGAAACCGCATCAAAATCCGTTGCGTAGTTTAAAAGAGTTATGCATACATAGGGATATAGGGACAGAGAAAGCGACTTTGTTTTATACTATGTAGTGATGTAAGTATGCATCCGCGCTGGGCTTGGAATGATTCTTCTTCTGTCGCGTGGGTATCGAGTCTATCGACCCGATGAACCCTGGTGTCAGAGTTTTTATACCGCCTAGTAGCACAACCATCAGGCCTCTGACATGGTTTGAGTAACGACCACTATCAAAATTCAGCGACCGGGACGGACGGCTTAACGTGCCCTCCGAAGCACGAAATCTTTTTCTTTTCGGACAGTCAGGTGATTCAGCCTGCAATGTCCTAACCAAACTGGGGAAAAATTCTCAAATATCAACTTTGTGTTTCCCCCTGGGAATCGAAATCAGGACCTCCGGATCGGGAGTCCATGGCGCTAGCCACTAGACCACGGAGGCAGTTAATGATAAAAAACATACAATGTACCAGTTGCTTCTGTTCCCGGACGTATTAATGTAAGGAAGGATTCCAGGTATTTATACAAATAAAACTATGTTTCCTCCATGCTGGACTAGGAGCAAGAGAAAAACATAGAATGTGACAGCTGTTTTTCCTCTCGGGCATACTGTCAGAATCAAATAAGATCCGAGGGTTGCAGTATATTGCAATTTAGGTGATGGGCTGACAACCTGTCACTACAGCAATATACCTAAAAATCTTTATATTATTAAATAACTGTCAAAACTTTGTCAGACGTGGCGGGACGACCTTTTTTAGGTCGTTTACGCTCTGCCAACCCCATTAGGGATAAAGGCATGATTATATGTATGTAAAATAATTTTCCCGCGTAAAAGGTTGTCTTGCCTGGATACCATCTACTATACAAGAGACATTTGTGGTTATGTTTGTTTACAAAATGACCCTCCTTTTAGTTTTGCCGTAGTCGGGTAATAAACTGTAATCTATCTCTATAGTCTAGTGGTCTGTCATGAGCATGACTCATGATCATAAGCTCCCAATTCGGAGGTCCTTGGTTCGGTTCCCAGGGGCGAACACAAAGTTGATATTTCTTTATTTATCATAATCACTTTATAAGATTTTCCCCAAATTTCGTTAGGTTAGGACAATGCAGACTAAATCACGTGATCGTCTGGAAGATAAAAAGTAACCGTGCTTCGGAGGGCACGTCTGTCCCGGACGCTGTCCTTGATAGTGGTCGTAACACAAACCGTGTCAGAGCCCTAATAGCTGTGCTACTAGGCGGTTTGAAAACTCTGCCACCAGGGCTCATCGGGTCGTTCGGTTCTAAACACACACGACAATGAATCATTTAATAATTAATGTAAGAATATTTCATGTAATTTCAGGAGCAATTAAAGATGTTTTATATAACGAGTGAACACAGCACTTGAACAACTATAATAATTATCAAAGCTCCTTGCCTTCTACACATACATACATATAATTACGCCTTTATCCCTAACGGGGTTGGCAGAGCGTAAACGACCTAAACAAAGGTCGTTCCGCCACATCTGTAAAAAGTTTTGAGGGTTATTTAAGATTGATTTGTAGGTATAGAATCGTTGAAGGAGCAAACAAGAAATTTCTATTTAGCTAATAATATTTAAAGTGTAGCTGTCTAATTTATAAGTATCATTTAAGTAAGTATATGTAGTGATATTCTATCTACCAATTTCTCTGAAATATAACATAACATAGAGTATCCTATCTTATGTACTCGTAGAATATATTATGTATTAGTTTATCATAAGATATGTATCAGTATATTTGATTGAAATATTTAATAGTGTGTAAATATTGTCTTTGTATTATATGTAGTAATATGCACTATCCCGCTTTCTGCTTGTACAATTTCTATACCCAAAGGTTGCCTGGTAGAAATTGCTGCTTTAGCAATAAGGCCGCCTATATTGTTCTGTCACGTTTGTTCCTTTTTATTTCTGTTGTATGTGTTTCTTTGTGCAATAAAGAATTTTGTATTGTATTGTAAATTGCTTTAGAGCACTTAGGCACGGTAACTGTGTCCGTGATGGTCTGAGCCATGGGCCCACGATCCGGAGGTCCTGGGTTCGATTCCCAGAGGGAAATTAACAACTTTGGAACAAGCTTCCGAAGACAGTTCAAGACTGTCCATCTATATCCTCTTGCAAAAAATATTGAAAGAGCATTTCCTATCGCAACAAAATTAGTATTATGTATGTAGGTCCAAGCAGCTGTTATATATTATAGATGTTTATTTAAGTAATATATATGTATGTTTATGTAGGTTCTAGGTTATACGTATATGTAGAAGTCTATTGCGTGTACAGTCTTGTCCCCGTATATATTGTTATTTCATATTTAGTTTTACATTTTGGCTGGAAGATATCTCTTTATAGAGATAAGCTCACCTTTGTGAAATAAATTTAAGATTGTTTATTTATTGTAAACTTATTGTACACAATAAAGAATATAATATATCTTCCATGCTGGACTGGGAGTGAGAGAAAAACATAGAATGTGCCAGCTGCATTTCCTCCCGAGCATGCTGTAAAAACCAGCTAAGGGATCTGAGGATTTCAGTATATTGTACTTTAGGCGATGGGCTGACAACCTGTCACTACAGCAATATACTTACAAATCTATCTTAAATAACCCTCAAAACTTTGTCAGACGTGGCGGAACGGCCTTTGTTTAGGTCGTTTACGCTCTGCCTACCCCATTAGGGATATAGGCGTGATTATATGTATGTATGTATAAAGAATATATAAAATATAATATATATTATAAAATTAAAATTGAAAGTGCCTGACGAAAACAACACAGCTAATATTTAAAGGTGAATAGCTAAAGGCGTTTTACGAGTAGTGTTCTATCACGCCTTTACCTAACGGAGTAGGCAGAGCGTCAACAACCCAAACAAAGGTCGTTTCGCCACGTCTGACAAGTTTTGAAGGTTATATTAGATAGATGTGTATTTTACTGTAGTGACAGGTTGTCAGCCCATCGCTATGTTGTACTTTTATACGTAAACTGAAAGGGGTTGCTCAGTCAACGAAACTGAACAATTATCAGCAGGAAGTTCTTTCAGGAGACGAAAAAAAATTACCTTCCCAAACACAATGACCACCTTTATTAGGCAATATAAAAAGCCAATTTTTATTTTCACTTCCTAAACAATTTCTTGGTGATAGTTGTTCAGTTTCGTTGACTAAGCAACCCCTATCAGTTTGCGGGACGCTGTCCCTTACACCCGGTATGGAAATACTATAGTACTGTACAATCTACTCTCTCTTCTCAATAATCACCTACTTAATTTAATTTTTTCCATGCTGGTCTGGGAGCGAGACACAATCATAGAATGTGCCAGCTGTATTTCCTCCCAGGCATGCTGTAAAAACCAGCTAAGGGATCCGAGGGTTTCAGTATATTGTAATTTAGGTGATGGGCTGACAACATGTCACTACAGCAATATACCTACAAATCTATATTTCTTTAATTATTTTTATTTATCTTAAATCTATCTTAAATAACACTCAAAATTTTGTCAGACGTGGCGGGACGACCTTTGTTTAGGTCGTTTACGCTCTGCCTACCCCATTAGGAATAAAGGCGTGATTATATGTATGTATGTAATTTAAATTTTATATATTTTCAGGAGCAGTTTGTGGCGAGTGCCTCCATAGAAGCATAAAACAACATCTCCGGATTCTACAAGAAACAATACGTTGGTAGGTGTACATATATATAATCACGCCTAAATCCCTAATGGGGTAGGCAGGAATAAAAAGGTGGTTCCGCCACGTCTGACTACATACTATTCTATATACATATTGTACTTAAAACTATAAACTAAATAACATTTACTATTAATTTTAGAATAATATTTTTTTAGGTGTTGTTGCAATTCCGAAACACAACTTAAAAGATAAACAAAATTTTCTCACTGGAAGTGGGAAAAGTTGTATGTATCACACGAGAGCAAATTCATTTACATCTCGTGCTTTGCATCCTTCGTTGAGCTCAGGATACTATTTTTGAATCACTCGCATCGC
Organism: Scrobipalpa costella; assembly: GCA_949820665.1. Lineage (NCBI taxonomy): Eukaryota > Metazoa > Arthropoda > Insecta > Lepidoptera > Gelechiidae > Scrobipalpa > Scrobipalpa costella. Next base: position 26,036,758 of record OX463297.1, read on the forward strand.
TCGTTTTTCAATTTTAGTATCCTTCGCTACCTCAGGATTCAAAATCAGCACTCGCAGTAAAAACGAAGTTTGCTCTCTAGTCGAACAAATAACTATTCTACACAGCCATAACATAACACATGTATCTGGCTACAGAAAAATCATATTTAGATGTTAATATATGTTATCATATCCGAGATATTTTAGGTTAAATGAGACAGGGGAGAATGTTACAATTGCCGCCCACCCCGGACAAAAGTAACATAACTTTAAAGCAATAAAACTCGGTTATTTATTAAATGTAAAAAAATATTTTTTACCACGAGATTCTCTGTTTTAGTCTTGTTCTAATGAGTATTTTTTTTTACAAAATAGTAAACTATAACATAACAGCAACATTAAATAGCTACCTCTGCTAAAATATTGAGTAATTGTTATTTTAGGCTCAAGTTTAACAGCGCCTTCTATAATTAACAAATTTAAGCATATGCTAGATATAATAAAGTTAAACACACGATTTAGGAACTTAAATCACATTTTTATTTTGTATGGAATTGCCCATTTTACAATTGACCAAGCGTAACAATTGACCCCACACACTAAAAGTAAAGTAAACTTAAACTTTATGACTCGACTAAAACAAACGTAGAGTTCAAATTATTATTAAACCTCGTAGGAGAAGATTAAATCTAAAACTAACTTAAATTAACTTCGTCCCACGATACTGGTATAGTTAGTTGATAATGTTGAGCTAAATTATAAGCTAATCTTCTTACTTCTTTAGGGAAAAGCCCGTAATAAATGTCGGCAGTTCTCATCAAGTATTTGCAAATCGATAGCTCTTGGTTTTCTGAAGACTTTACATACATACGTACATATATTCACGCCTGTATCCCTAATGGGGTAGGCGGAGCGTAAACGACCTAAACAAAGGTGTCCCGCCACGTCTGACAAAGTTTTGAGGGTTATTTAAGATATAATTCTAGGTATATTGCTGTAGTGACAGGTTGTCAGCCCATCGCCTAAATTACAATATACTGAAACCCTCGGATCCCTTAGCTGGATTTTACAGCATGCCCGGGAGGAAATGCAGCTGGCACATTCTATGTTTTTCTCTCGCTCCCAGACCAGCATGGAAGTTAAAACTGAAGACTTTGGTGGCTGGATTATACCCCATTGTTCCTGTTTGTCCTTCTGGACATGCCATGACACAGGCAGCACGAACTAACCGTCCTCGGCTTATTTCAATATAAGCTTGCTCGTAAAGAAGGTCTTTAGTACCTCAGTCGGTTTTTCGCAGCCCGTTTCTGGGCATCTAAAAAGAAATAATATTTTAATATCATATCGTTTTACCTACGAAAATTTATTGAGATTTCCAAACAAAATTTAATTAGTACAAACTAGCAAAGGATTCGAGGCTGACAACCTGTCACTAATAGTTAGGGTTAGGGTTATCCCTTACTACTTAGTCGTAGGTATGTGTATTTGTTTAGAAATTAGTAAAATCATAGAAAATGGTAAATAATAAAAAAAAGCCTTTAATAGATTTTTATTTAACTTGAATGGGTCAATTGTAACGTTACAATCGACCCCGAAAAGTATACCGATACAACTGTACCGATCGAAACTTCGCAGTAAATTGTCCTATAAGCTCCAAAATACACAAAATTACGCAGATATTTTAGTATGAACATAATCTTAGATCTTTTTCAGACCCACTTTACATGATTTGAAGACCTTTGCCCAAAAATCCAAGATATCGCAGTTTAAAAATTACAAAAATCCTTACCTTGAGCACTCCAACAAAAACTGGCCTCAAACTAGTCGCTCGCTCGACTGGCACACAGTCACACAGTTAGCCGCGGCAAGACGCGTTGGTACATGCACAGCATGCACACACGCGTAAATATAACGAATGGTATAGGAGCAGGACTCAATGTTTCAATTGCCCCTTGTTACTTTTCCCTCCGGTCTACCCTACCCTCGTTCAATCGCCTAGATTAGGTAGCCGACCCCGTGACATACGGGATAAGGCTAGGGAGATGATGTTTAATTACCCGTGTTTTTGCAAAATCGTTAGAATATTTGCGAAGAATCCAATTATCAAATCATCCTACAAGGCTACGACTACATATTTCAAGTTGATTACTAGACAGATTTGGCAGTCGCTCTGTGTTTAAACCAGTACCCTCGTTCAATCACCTAGATTAGGTAGCCGACCCCGTGACATACGGGATAAGGCTAGGGAGATGATGAGCCTGCCAGGAATTAAAAGTACCTGTCATAGTGAAAATAAATAAATGAATACTTTGTTGTTTATATCAAGACAGAATAAGAGAGGGACTTATGCAGTTCCTATAAGACAGACCTTCTGTATGGTACCATGACAGGTATTTTTAATTCCTGGCAGGGGTGTAAGGGACAACTTCTCACTAACTGGTTCGGGAAGCTCAGTAAAAAACCTGATTTTTCACAAATAAATTATATTGACTTCCCCATACCAATTGCTTGATGAAACTGGTAATTTTGTGTGGGTTTATTATTTTATTTTTTGAAAGTCTTTGTGAACTCTTTGTCACTAAAACGATGCACGTTTTAATCAAAAAGTGCCCTCAATATTTCAAAAACGCCTTTTTACCAGACATTTCACGATCTGCCTGCCCCGCAAGGGATAAAGGCTTGAGTTTACGTATAATCATCATTCTCTTGCCCTTTGTATGTATATTCTATTTTATGGTACGAATGTATGAGTATTTATTTAGAATTTTATACATTTTCAGAAGCCGAGTCAACGGTCTTTATAGAAGCATAATGAAGATCAAGAAACAAAACGTTGGTATATATTCAATCACAAATCAAATATCACGCCTTTATCCCCAATGGGGTAGGCAGAGCGTAAACGACCTAAACAAAGGTGGTTCCGCCACGTTTGACAAAGTTTTGAGGGTTATTTTATTTATGGTAGATTTGTAGGTATATTGCTGTAGTGACAGGTTGTTAGTCAATGCCTTAACTGCAATATACATACAGCATGGAAGAATGTCGTTCCCAGGCCAGCATGCCCGGAAGGAAATGCAGCTGGCATATGCTATGTTTTGCTCTCGCTCCAAGGCCAGCATGGAAGACCATACATTTAATATGTTACTAATATTATTCATATCCAAAAAACAATAAACTGTCACTAAGCCCTGTTGTAATATAGCAATACACACACTCAATGCCTACCCCTAACAGATACAGGCATGAGTTTGAGCATGTGTGCATGTACATTCTATGATAAACATACATATAATCACGCCTTTTTCCCTAAGTGATAAAGGAGTGATTTATGACACACCAGTCCATCCATCTTTTCTTTGGTCGTCCTCTCCCAACATATCCATCCACATTCAAATTTATTTCCCCTTTGCCTAAATGACTTTCATCACTCCGCATAACATGGCCATACCTTAGAATAGCAACTGAAAAAAGTGCCTGACAAAAACAACATAGCAACTGAAACAAATTGCCTGACAGAAACAACATAGCTACCTTAGAATAGCAACTGCAAAAAGTGCCTGACAAAAACAACATAGCAACTGAAACAAATTGCCTGACAGAAACAACATAGCTACCTTAGAATAGCAACTGCAAAAAGTGCCTGACAAAAACAACATAGCAACTGAAACAAATTGCCTGACAGAAACAACATAGCAACCTTAGAATAGCAACTGAATAAAGTGCCTGACAAAAACAACATAGCAACTGAAACAAATTGCCTGACAGAAACAACATAGCAACCTTAGAATAGCAACTGAATAAAGTGCCTGACAAAAACAACATAGCAACTGAAACAAATTGCCTGACAGAAACAACATAGCAACCTTAGAATAGCAACTGAATAAAGTGCCTGACAAAAACAACATAGCAACTGAAACAAAGTGCCTGACAGAAACAACATAGCAGCCTTAGAATAGCAACTGAAAAAAGTGCCTGACAAAAACAACATAGCAACTGAAACAAAGTGCCTGACAAAAACAACAAAGCAACCTTAGAATAGCAACTGAATAAAGTGCCTGACAAAAATAACATAGCAGCCTTAGAATAGCAACTGATAAAAATTGCCTGACAGTAACAACATAGCAACCTTAGAATAGCAACTGCAAAAAGTGCCTGACAAAAACAACATAGCAACTGAAACAAATTGCCTGACAGAAACAACATAGCAACCTTAGAATAGCAACTGAATAAAGTGCCTGACAAAAACAACATAGCAACTGAAACAAAGTGCCTGACAGAAACAACATAGCAACCTTAGAATAGCAACTGAAAAAAGTGCCTGACAGAATCAACATAGCAGCCTTAGAATAGCAACTGAAAAAAGTGCCTGACAGAATCAACATAGCAGCCTTAGAATAGCAACTGAAAAAAGTGCCTGACAAAAACAACATAGCAACTGAAACAAAGTGCCTGACAAAAACAACAAAGCAACCTTAGAATAGCAACTGAATAAAGTGCCTGACAAAAATAACATAGCAACCTTAGAATAGCATCTGAATAAAGTGCCTGACAAAAACAACATAGCAGCCTTAGAATAGCAACTTGAAAAAGTGCCTGACAATATAAGAAATAAGTACGATATACAAACTGCGTACAACATTTCTTAACCAGATCTCAACGCGCCTTATCGACGCAACGTCCTGCGCTTGGGCAGGCAGCTTTTTTGCACAGCGTCTAAGCTTGACTATGCAAAGAGGAAACGCAGCTAGCCTTCTGGGAACGTTGCCCCGATGCGGAGCTCTAGAAGATGTTTTTTATCTGTAATAATTATTATTGTTATATTTACCTGTACCTTTGTTATAATAAAAGATTTATACAAATACTGTCAAAAATACTGTAAAAAAATATATACAAACTTGTAGACGACATAATTTGGTATTTTTTTAGGTTTTATTAAATTTTTGAATCGATTTTATTTGGAATCTCTTTTTGAATCGATTTTATTTCGAATCGATTTTATTTCGAATCGATTTTATTTCGAATCGATTTTATTTCGAATCGATTTTATTTCGAATCGATTTTGTTTCGAATCGATTTTGTTTCGAATCGATTTTATTTTGAATCGATTTTATTTCGAATCGATTTTGAAATCGATTTTGTAATCGATTTTATTTCGAATCGATTTTATTTCGAATCGATTTTGTAATCGATTTTATTTCGAATCGATTTTGTAATCGATTTTATTTCGAATCGATTTTGTAATCGATTTTATTTGGAATCGATTTTCTAATCGATTTTATTTGGAATCGATTTTCTTATCGATTTTATTTGGAATCGATTTTCTAATCGATTATATTTGGAGCACCCTCAGTTCCAAAAACATTATCTTTGAATTATACGCGTCCGTCCCCTTAGGGCTTCACCCCATAGCACACCCAGTTCCAAAATACTTTTATTCTAAATTATAGGCCTCCGCCCCGGAGCACCCCAAGTTCTAAAATTAATTTTCTTTTAATAATAGGCCTCCGCCCCCTTAGGCCTCCGCTCTGGAGCACCCCTAGTTCCAAAAGACATTGGTTCTAAATTATAGGCCTCCGCCCCCTTAGGCCTCCGCTCTGGAGCACCCCTAGTTCCAAAAGACATTGGTTCTAAATTATAGGCCTCCGCCCCGGAGCACCCCAAGTTCTAAAATTCATTTTCGTTCAATTATAGGCCTCCGCCCCGGAGCACCCCAAGTTCTAAAATTCATTTTCGTTCAATTATAGGCCTCCGCCCCCTTAGGCCTCCGCTCTGGAGCACCCCTAGTTCCAAAACACATTGCTTCTAAATTATAGGCCTCCGCCCCTTAGGGCTCCGCCCCGGAGCACCTCCAGTTCCAACCATGCTCTAACTTTGAAACAGCATTTCTGTAGAAAAATTTATAATTTTTAGAGGCATGGTCATTGTAGGCGCGGCCGGTCGTGTCGTATCGTTCGTATATGTAGGGACCGGGTCGGGAGCGATGCTGTGAGCAGAGTCGAATGCGAGCAGGTCGGCCCAAAAGCGGTGGTCGTGCTTTGATATTCAATTGCGCTTCTGCCGATATTAATAAAATTGCATATATTCGACTCGATCTCTGGTTATAAAGATTAGCTTGTTGGAAGTTGAAGTTGATATCTGACTAACGGTCTTGCGGCAAAATGTTAATAGATAGTTTACGTCGATGTCCAACGAAACAGTCCTACAAGGGTTATCTGAAATTAGCCGTCGAGAGAGTTTAAGTTTTAAGAATTATGGTTGCTCTAGCGATACGTCGCGGACGGCGGCCTCATTAATTCTAATTAATTTACTATGCCGGCGTAATTTAAACGTAAGGATATTTCTGATCGAGAGAAATCTTGAGAAGTGTATTCTGCATTGTACGTTTGAAATCGCGTCCGGCTAAGTAATTTAGAAGGTTATTTTGGCAATACGATATGATATTCCCGCGCGGAGGGTCGTTTCGTATCGTTCGTATATGTAGGGAGCGGCGGCTTGGCTCGCTTCAAGCCTGCTCCCGGCAGCTAAGTTCTGGAACTGGTGTTCTTGTATTGAAGATTCGTCCTGATTCCTTTACCTGGCTGTTTCTGACGATGTAGTTTTCTATTGTTGCTAGCGCATGTGAAAACTGAAGTTGGATTCTTTTATTAGCGATGCCGAATGCGTTCTGCTGTAGAGACGTTTCTGACTGAGTGTACCTACCTTATGAAGTGCGTTTCGTTCGTACAGCAGAGATGCGCTCGGGAAATCTTTTCGCCTCTTATTACTTTTGTAACAACGTCGGTCTATTTAGTGATGTTTCTATGCTGTAAAAGGCTAGTTCACATCTGAGCTAAATTCATAGACCGTTTAAATGCTAAGCGTCGGTCGTGCGATGTTATCGTGCTGATCCGAATGCTAGCAACATGAATAAGAGCATCATTGTATGCGGCGAGCAGAGCTGAAAACGTGACATAAAGTTACTTTAAAGGGGCGATATGATGAGATAAGATGAAGTGAAATAGTGAATATTGACAAAATTTCGTATTGAAATATGTGGTAAGCAGAACTGAAGCAAAATCTCATGGCGAAGTTTCATTTTGCCTTAAGATAACAATAAAATGATGATTTTTATTAGGGGCGATACGATTTGCATTTGGCTTTGGAAATAAATTTCCTTCAATAAAGAGCAGAACTGAAAACAAAACTGAGAAAAAGCGATAAAACGCTTTTGCTTGGTTCTGGAGACTGCGACTAACGTCCCTTTTCCTTGACCACCTACAACGTCGGTCAATTTAGCGATGTTTCCCAGCTATAAGCGGCTGGTAACATTGAAGCTAAATTCATAGACCGTTTAAATGCAAAGCGTCGGTCGTGCGATGTTATCGTGCTGATCCGAATGCTAGCAACATGAATACACGCATCATTGTATGCGGCGAGCAGAGCTGAAAACGTTACATACGTTACGTAAAAGGGGCGATATGATGAGATAATACCAAGATCTAATCGCAAGTAGAATTGTGAATATTGACAAAACAATGAAATATGTGGTAAGCAGAACTGAAGCAAAAATCTCATGGCGAAGTTTTATTTTGCCTTAAGATAACAATAAAATAATGATTTTATTAGGGGCGATACGATTTGTTTTGGAAATGATTTTCATTAAATAAAGAGCAGAACTGAAAAAGCGAGAAAACGCTTTTCGCCTTGGTTCTGGAGACTGCGACTAACGTCCCTTTTCCTTGACCACCTACAACGTCGGTCTATTTAGCGATGTTTCCCAGCTATAAGCGGCTGGTAACATTGAAGCTAAATTCATAGACCGTTTAAATGCAAAGCGTCGGTCGTGCGATTGATATCGTACTGTTCCGACGCTAGCAACGTATAGGTTGATCAGAGTTCCGTAAAAACAATATGTATATAAGAAATAAATACAAATGCAAGATAGTTGTTTGGCAAAACACAAGACCGAATACAGAACATAATACCAAAGTTGTTTTGGTAAAAGGGTAGTGCAATATTAATATAAAAGCAGTATAACAAAGACTCACCTAAGTAAAGAAAAAATACTGCGAAAAACATAACCCTTCCTAGGCAGTCGGGTAAAAAGCTACGGAACTCTTGTGAAACCTATACAATTTTATATCTTTCAACATGACATTACAATCTTTAAAATTGACATATCTTTACGTCGCACGCAATAGCTTAGAAGGGAGAAGCCCAGGCCCCGAGTGTTTTGCGTGTGACTAACTGGCATTGTTTTATATCATTCAACATGACATATAGCGTTTGCAGCGAACAAATCGCTGCGACGCGCCTTCGAACGCTTGCGCTCGGCGATGGAGTCTCTAGCTGAAGCCGAATAATGATGTAACACTGTAAGCGCTGAAGTCGACGGAAGTTGACGATGTAGCCATGAGTTTAAGTTGGTGATGTAGCTTTTGACTGAAGTTGAGATTTGGTCGCTTCTTAACTTTTATGAAACTGTCTTCGGATGGTTGGGGGTTTGAAGCGACTTTCGCTTTAGGCGATGTAGCTTTCATTAGCTGAAGCCGAAGGCGATATAGCGCGTTTTAGCTTAGACGGGGCTTAGCCGGGCCCTTAGCGTTGAACGTGCCGAATTAGGCTACTGACTGACTGAATATAACCCTGTCATCAGAGTTTTTACCTAGCGTCTTACTTACGTACACATACTATACTAGCTTTTCGTGCCTAATGATTTGTCCCATGGGATCGACTTAAAGTAGCCTATATCTATCTCGGGTTTACATACATATAATCACGCCGTTATCGCTAATGGGGTAGCAGAGCGTAAAGAAGCTAAATTAAAGTCGTTCCGGTCTGACAAAGTTTTGAGGGTTATTTAAGATTGATTTATATGTATATTGGTGTAGTGATAGGTTGTTAGCCCATCGACTGAATTGCAAAAAATAAATCCCTCGGATCCCTTAGCTGGTATTATATCGAAATCCATTTATCAGTTCAGGCGTGAAAGAGAAATAAACAGACAGATAAGACCGACAGAGAATTACATCGCAGTTATTAATAATTAGAAATGTGATTAGGATATTAATTTATTCTTTATCATTTCAGAGCGGTAAAGACGTGTGCGGTATATAAATTAGGTAATTAGGTATGGTATCCGGTATATAATTAGGTATGGTATCCGGTATATACGGAAGGTATATATATGTTTTATTCGATGGGTAAATTAATGAAAATTATACACACTTTACATTATCTAATCGATATTAATTGTTTCAGGTTTGAAGCTTCAAGAACGGAATAGAAGATTTATACAGATGCATTATATCGTGAAGGTAGTCACTTAGTTAAGACGTTGTTATAATAGTTGTTGTTATAATAGATTCAATTAATTATTTATTTAACTATGTATTAAATTGCCGAAATTTTTTGTTTCAGGACTAGCTGTGGAGACAGAAGCATACATACATACATACAATCACGCCTTTATCCCTAAAGGGGTAGGGATAACTTGTATAAATATAATACTAAGTCGTTCATAAAATGTGGTTATTGTAATTCATATTTAGTCACTTCTATGTGTATTTTTAAATTATTTCATTTAATTTATTTATCTAATAAAATATTTTGTTCTTTGCGGGATGCCTTGGGCTGCAATCGTTTTCATTTCACCAATAAATTGAATTTTAAAGGTGTAAATGGGAACGTTGCAGCTTGAGGCTTTTTTTTTCACTTGAAAAAAAATGCCTTATACAGCGGGATATTGCATTCATCAAACCGAAAACTGAAGTTAGTAGTTTTTTTTTTATTAGCGATGCCGATTGCGTTCTGCTGTAGAGACGTTTCTGACTGAGTCTGAGAGATTACCTTATGAAGTGCAGCTTCGTGAATGCCGGTAACATGGTGAATGAAGTGTTGCACGCCTTTATGAACAGTCAGAAGGTGTCCGATAAGGCCCGTCTGGCTGAGCATAGAGGGGTGTTGGTTCCAACACTGATGTTTGGGAATGGCAGAAGAAGCATGAAAGCAGAATAAATGCAGTAAAAATGAGAGCGTTACGAAGTATGATTGGAGTCAAATTGAGTGACAGGATACGAAATAGTGTGATTAGGGAAAGTTGTGGTGTGAAAGAAGATATAGTGACAGGTATTGACAAGGGAATGCTTCAATGGTTTGGACATGTTGAGAGAACGAGTGAAAGTAGGTTGACCAAACGGATATATATGGCGAGTGTGGATGGAAATGTTGAAAGGGGAAGACCTCGACGCACGTACTTGGATCAAATCGGGGACGTCCTAAAGAAAGGTCAGGTCAAGAGTACCCTAAACCGACGAGCATGTATGAAGAGATTAATGAATGTGGATGAAGCGAAAGAAGTATGTAAGGATCGTAGCAAGTGGAAAGATGTGGTCTCTGCCTACCCCTCCGGGTAAGAGGCGTGATTATATGTATGTATGTATTACTTTTGTTAAAACGTCGGTCTATTTAGTGATGTTTCTATGCTGCAAAAGGCTAGTTCACATCTGAGCTAAATTCGTAGGCCGTTTAAATGCTAAGCGTCGGTCGTGCGATGTAATCGTGCTGATCCGAATGCTAGCAACATAAATACACGCATCATTGTATGCGGCGAGCAGAGCTGAAAACTTTACATACGTTACGTAAAAGGTAATACCAAGATCTGATCGCAAGTAGAATTGTGAATATTGACAAAATTTCGTATTGTTAATTGTTTCAGGTTTGAAGCTTGAAGAACGGAATAGAAGTTTTATATAAATGGACTATATCGTCAAGGTAGTCACTTAGTTAAGACGTTATTGTTATAATAGTTTTAATTTATTATTTATTTAACTATGTACTAAATTATTTATTTCAGGATTAGCTGTGGAGACGGAAGCATAACTTGTATACTAAGTTGTTCATAATGTGTAGTTGTTGTAATTCATACTTACTCATTTATATGTATATTTTTTAATTTATTTATCTAATAAAATATTTTGTTCTTTGCGGGATGCCTTGGGCTGCAGTCGTTTTCATTACACCATCTTATATTCTAATAGAATTTTAAAGGTGTAATGCGAACGTTGCAGCTTGAGGCTTTTTTTTTCACTTGAAAAAAAATGCCTTATACAGCGGGATATTGCATTCACCAAACCGAAAAACCATGTCGGACATAGTTTGAATTAGAAATAGATTAATAACACAAAAAACACGCTTTTAAAATGCAAGTAAATACCAATCGTGGTCAAAAATCATTACAAGACTTTTCTAACAAGTCTAAACACAGCTATGATACGTTGTTCCATCATGCACTTCCAGTTCATATCTTCCGGCTCCATCATCAGATCAGTTCGACAGTTGTCATCAGAACTACATACAGCCGCCAACAATTCATCATTCATTCATTTATCATCATTGGAAGCTACGGTCCGTGGAAAATGGTTTTAAGATTCCATTACATAGTTATTACATTATAAGGATAAAGGCGTGATTTATGTATGTATGTACATTGACCTAATAAAATCTGGTATCTCCATACAAAATGACTCGTATCGTTAGCCGAGTCCATTTTTTTTTATAATTCAGCCTCTGTTCCCTTGGTGTCATGATCTAAACAAGCCCTTGAAATAGATTTGGTGAATGAAATATCTTGCTGTTCATGGTATTAAGGAGATGAGTGAAATTCTACTCTGGGATAGCTTTATTGTACGTAGAATATTATTATTCCTCCATGGTTGTAACTGATAGGGTTATTTTAATTCGATTCAATTAATTTAGTTTTTTACGAATAAAAGGTGTGTATTGTTCGTATTTTATCTTTTATTTATGTACCAGAGGCATGCCTTGGACTGCAATCGTTTTCATAATGCCATTTTATATTATAATCGGATATAAAGGTAAAATGGAAGCGATCGTAGTCCGAGGCTTTTTTTTTTTTACCGAAAACCAGCCAAGACTGTCTGTCGGATATGACAATAGGGTTCCGTAGCTCTTGTTCTAAATTTCAATACAAGAACGTATAACGGAATGTGTGTTCGATTACTAAACAAAATTATAGAATGCCGAGATGCATTGAGTGTTCTTTTTTTTTTAACTTTTAGTTATATGGGAAATATAGTGAAAAATATGGGTCGCAAATTTCTAATACTTGAGTTAAATATGTTATGACCAAAAGAGTGGAGCACTCCATCCAGTCGTGTGACTAAATTTGAATAGTCTAAATCTCAGAAACAACAAACTCTATCATAACAATTTTTATTTTACAATTTAGTAAAGAATTTCTTCAATCTTTTAAGAAATTACCAACTCGTTAGGATCTGATTTTACAAATAAATGGCGGTTTAAACGGAGCACTCAATTAATTAGTTGTCTTAACTGAGTGATCACAATGCAAATACAAAATGTGTGTTTGATCGGAGAATTACGCAAATAGAAGATTTTTATCATTGGCTCTGCGAATTAGTAAAATATAAATAATGGCTCAAACGCTTATTTCGTTTATTTTTCAAGGGTAAGTTGAGCCATTATTTAGTGTGCGTCTCTCCACCCAGCCCAAACAAGATAGGTGTTTTTATCATATATCAGGATTTAGAGCATAATTGGAGCACCCACATACTGAAATCAGTAAATTTGAGCATCAATAGGAAAGACGCTGCGAGCTAAAAACCGTGGGCCGGCTGCGGAGATTCTCGTCAGCGAGCCCATGCTAGATCTCAGGTACTGTTGAGAGTAGAGCAATGTATTATATCTCTAGATTTAGAGCATAATTGGAGTAATCTGCTGCCGATAAATCAACTTCAAAACTTTAATATGAAAGGAGTTATACGCGATTATCTGTGGGCTCGAGCTAGGCTAAAGTTCTACATACGTGCCCTTATTGGAGTACTAAGCTCCAAAAAATTAAGTACTGTGGTGTTCAGTAGTTTTCGAGATGTATAGGTTTTTGAAAATGGTATGTACGGCGAGACGTCTCTCCAGCGAGCCCATCTGATGCGCAATAACTACCGATCGTAGAGTCTTCTAAAATAGCTCAAATTAAAGCTTATAATTAGAGCACTAAGCTCCAAATAGAAGAAAGTTCTAGGTCCTACACATTTCACGCTATAAGCGAAAAACACTTTTGCCGACAAAAAATTAAATTCCCCAACAACGCAACGTTGCCGCTCCGTGCAACAAGCAAATGGACGCGTCACGACACGTTCATTCAAGCAAAAATATATCTTGTGCTGCTATGTTTAAGAGTATTGTTAGTCTAACCGAGCCAAATACATTCTAGAAATAATAGACAGGTGCCCATATCAAACATACTTTCTGCATTTATTAATTTTATTATGGCCATAAATTGTATTATATTATTTAGAACAGGTTCCTACATATTTCCTTAAATTACCAATTTTGTTTGAAATTAAATTTATAAAAACCTTGATAAAAGAAAAATGAAAAGAACAGGTGGCCCAAAATATGTTATGGTGAAGGTGACAAACAAACGTACGTCCAGCCTGTGGCTGCAGTTTAAACAGATTTCAAATTTTAAGTAGGTACTAGGTAGTTATGTAGGTAATTGGATATAATTAATTTGCTGATATGATGAGATAATAAGATGACCTACTTGAATTTTATTGTTTAGTATTGTTTTAGTTAAAGAATAGTGCTAATTAGTAAATAAATAGTCTGCTCGTGACCATGTCACATGGAATTAGGATGAAATCTTGAGGTATAAAATACAATCGTGGTAGTAATCCCGTTAAAAATAATAATCTCATTGTAAGAAACGGTGCGTCCAGAATTGCCGCCATTATTTTATTTTCATCATGATTTTCATCAGTCATCACTGTTAATTCTAGTTGTAAGTAGGTAGTTATACTTTGTAATTGTAGCTCGGTTAGACTAAAAACACTCTTAAACTTAGCAGCACAAGATATATTTTTGCTTGAATGAACGTTTCGTGACGCGTCTATTTGCTTGTTGCACGGAGTGGCAATGTCGCGCGGTTGGGGAATTTCAATTTTTTGAAGGCAAAATTGTTTTTTGCTTATAGCGTGAAATCTGTAGGACCTAGAACTTTCTTCTATTTGGAGCTTAGTGCTCTAATTATAAGCTTTAATTTGAGCTATTTTAGAAGACTCTACGATCGGTAGTTATTGCGCATCAGATGGGCTCGCTGGAGAGACGTCTCGCCGTACATACCATTTTCAAAGACCTATATCTCGAAAACTACTGAACACCACAGTACTTAATTTTTTGGAGCTTAGTGCTCCAATAAGGGCACGTATGTAGAACTTTAGCCTAGCTCGAGCCCACAGATAATCGCGTATAACTCCTTTCATATTAAAGTTTTGAAGTTGATTTTTCAGCAGAAGATTGCTCCAATTATGCTCTAAATCTAGAGATATAACACATTGCTCTACTCTCAACAGTACCTGAGATCTAGCATGGGCTCGCTGACGAGAATCTCCCCTACAGGCCCACGGTTTTTTTTAGCTCGCAGCGTCTTTCCTATTGATGCTCCAATTTAATGACTTCAGTATGTGGGTGCTCCGATTATGCTCTAAATACTGATATATGATAAAACACCTATCTTGTTTGGGCTGGGAGGAGAGACGCTCACCATTATTTATATTTTACTAATTCGCAAAAGAGTCAATCATACAAGATAAAAATCTTCTATTTTAGTAATTCTCCGATCAAACTCACATTATGTAGATCAATCAGTTAAGACAGCTAATTAATTGAGTGCTCCGTTTAAACCGCCATTTATTTGTAAAATCAGATCCTAACGAGTTGGTAATTTCTTAAAAGATAGAAAAATTCTGTACTAAATTGTAAAGTAAAAATTGTTATGATAGAGTTTGTTGTTTCTGAGATTTAGACTATTCAAATTTATTCACACGTCTTGATGGAGTGCTTCACTCTTTTGGTCATAACAGATTTAACTAAAGTTTTAAAAATCTGTCTGTCTGTCTGTCTGTCTGTCTGTCTGTCTGTCTGTCTGTTACCACATCACGCCAACACTACTGAACCGATTTCAATGGAACTTTTTTATTCAACTGTATGTTACCCGGGTTGCAACTTAGGATACCTAAAATCACGCTACCTGACTTAGGGGGTAGGCAAGAAATTAAAATTTGGTTGTTTCTTAACCGATTATTATGCACCTTTTTTTGTTCGACTGAGCATTATTTAAAATCGAAGTTACGATACAAGTAATCACGCCTCATGACTTAGGAGGTAGGTAGGAAATTAACTTTCTCGGTCTGTCATTCAGTGGTATTCTCTCTAACACCGGGCGAAATCGTCTTTGGTTAACGAATAAAATGATGTTAAACGATCATTTATAAAGTGAATATAAACACTCGCTTGTAACGTTCAAACTGGGCGCAATAATTAAAAACTATTGCGCTTGTGTGTATCGAAAGATACGCATAAATAAATTTTATGAAACGGCACGACGCGTTCAAGGGTAAAACCGCGAACGCGTATCGATGCTCGTCGGAGTGATAATCAGTCTCTCCTCTCGGTGTTGCGCAAGCGCATTGAGATCAGACGACGGTAGCTCCCTGGTTGATCCTGCCAGTAGTTATATGCTTGTCTCAAAGATTAAGCCATGCATGTCTCAGTGCAAGCCGTATTAAGGCGATACCGCGAATGGCTCAATATATCAGTTTTGGTTCCTTAGATCTTACTCAGTTACTTGGATAACTGTGGTAATTCTAGAGCTAATACATGCAATCAGAACTCTGACCAGTGATGGGATGAGTGCTTTTATTAGATCAAAACCAATCGACGGAGGGCCTCGCGTCCGAAGTCGTTAATTTTGATGAATCTGGATAACTTTTGCAGATCGCATGGTCCAGTACCGGCGACGCATCTTTCAAATGTCTGCCTTATCAACTTTCGATGGTAGTTTCTGCGACTACCATGGTTGTCACGGGTAACGGGGAATCAGGGTTCGATTCCGGAGAGGGAGCCTGAGAAACGGCTACCACATCCAAGGAAGGCAGCAGGCGCGCAAATTACCCACTCCCGGCACGGGGAGGTAGTGACGAAAAATAACGATACGGGACTCTTACGAGGCCTCGTAATCGGAATGAGTACACTTTAAATATTTTAACGAGGAACAATTGGAGGGCAAGTCTGGTGCCAGCAGCCGCGGTAATTCCAGCTCCAATAGCGTATACTAAAATTGTTGCGGTTAAAAAGCTCGTAGTTGCATTTGTGCGCCGCGCTGTCGGTGCACCGCATCCGCGGTGATACTGACACGTTTGCGGAGCATATCGTCGGTGAGCCGGCGGTAAAACGCCGGTTCAATATCAAAATCCTATCGCGGTGCTCTTCAGTGAGTGTCGAGATGGGCCGACAATTTTACTTTGAACAAATTAGAGTGCTCAAAGCGGGCTCAAAATGCTGCTTGAATATTTCGTGCATGGAATAATAGAATATGATCTCGGTTCTATTTTGTTGGTTTTCAGAACTCCGAGGTAATGATTAATAGGGATAACTGGGGGCATTCGTATTGCGACGTTAGAGGTGAAATTCTTGGATCGTCGCAAGACGAACATCAGCGAAAGCATTTGCCAAAGGTGTTTTCATCAATCAAGAACGAAAGTTAGAGGTTCGAAGGCGATTAGATACCGCCCTAGTTCTAACCGTAAATATGTCATCTAGCGATCCGCCGACGTTACTACAATGGCTCGGCGGGCAGCTTCCGGGAAACCAAAGATTTTGGACTCCGGGGGGAGTATGGTTGCAAAGCTGAAACTTAAAGGAATTGACGGAAGGGCACCACCAGGAGTGGAGCCTGCGGCTTAATTTGACTCAACACGGGAAATCTCACCAGGCCCGGACACCGGAAGGATTGACAGATTAACAGCTCTTTCTTGATTCGGTGGGTGGTGGTGCATGGCCGTTCTTAGTTGGTGGAGCGATTTGTCTGGTTAATTCCGGTAACGAACGAGACTCTAGCCTGCTAAATAGGCGTCGTCATTTAGGTGTGCGTGTCTTCGGATGCGCAACTCACTGACGACGTATTAAAATTCTTCTTAGAGGGACCGGCGGCTTCGAGCCGCACGAGATTGAGCAATAACAGGTCTGTGATGCCCTTAGATGTCCTGGGCCGCACGCGCGCTACACTGAAGGAATCAGCATGTTCTCCCTGGCCTAGAGGCCCGGGCAACCCGCTGAAACTCCTTCGTGCTGGGGATTGGGGTTTGCAATTATCCCCCATAAACGAGGAATTCCTAGTAAGCGCGAGTCATAAGCTCGCGTTGATTACGTCCCTGCCCTTTGTACACACCGCCCGTCGCTACTACCGATTGAATGATTTAGTGAGGTCTTCGGACCGACACGCGGTGGCTTCACGGCCGTCGGCGTTGCTGGGAAGTTGACCAAACTTGATCATTTAGAGGAAGTAAAAGTCGTAACAAGGTTTCCGTAGGGGAACCTGCGGAAGGATCATTAACGTACATACAAGCGGTCGCTCTTAAAACCAGTGACAGTGCGCGTATAACGAAAATAATCCAGTCATAAAAGTTCCGAGACCGATGCGCTGTCGTCGTCGTCGTCGTCTTTGGCGACGATGATGATGACGACGTAAAGTTTCGGCGTCGCGCTATAGATCGACGTAGACGGGTAGAAATCCGCGCCCCGAGTTGATCTTTGCGTGTTCGTAAACACAAAAAACTATGCGGTTTAGAGAATTACCGTGTGCGTGTGATGGCTTAGTTGACGTCCGCGTGCATGTTTTTTTTTCTAAGATATTATTTTTTATATTTTTAAAATTGACATATATATGTGAAAACCATTACCCTGGACGGTGGATCACTTGGCTCGCGGGTCGATGAAGAACGCAGTTAACTGCGCGTCATAGTGTGAACTGCAGGACACATTTGAACATCGACATTTCGAACGCACATTGCGGTCCGTGGAGACACATCCAGGACCACTCCTGTCTGAGGGCCGGCTGCATAAAAACAATAACCACACTGCGCCAACGTAAGGCGGCGCATATGACGGTTCCGTCGAACGATTTCGTTTCGATATGGTCCGTTTAAAAATATTGTAAATATCATTTGCGCGCGCAAGCGAGCTCTTGATATTAAGTGTCGAAACGCCTCTTCAGGCGACTCTTCGTGTGAATGTGTATTTTATATATTATATATACTACTATTTCTGCGAGGGCGTCCTGTGACTCGGAGCGTGTTAGATACGAAACTCTAGTAGGCGGACTCGACGTCCGAAGAGCGCGTCGACGCCGCCGCTTCGACATACGAAAGTGTGTCGTAGTGGTTGCGTCGTAGCGTTGACGGATATCGTGTCTGCCTCAATTTTTATCGTTGGCCTCAGATCAGGGAGGATTACCCGCCGAATTTAAGCATATTAGTAAGCGGAGGAAAAGAAACTAACTAGGATTTCCTTAGTAGCGGCGAGCGAACAGGAAAGAGCCCAGCACTGAATCCCGCGGTTGTCACGGCCGCGGGAGATGTGGTGTTCGGGAGGTTCCGCTTTCTCGTCGTCGCATCTCCTGTCCAAGTTCGTCTTGAACGGGGCCGTTTTCCCGTAGAGGGTGCCAGGCCCGTAGCGACGGAGGGCGGCGGCGAGAGGAACTCTCCTCAGAGTCGGGTTGCTTGAGAGTGCAGCCCTAAGTGGGTGGTAAACTCCATCTAAGGCTAAATATTACCGCGAGACCGATAGCGAACAAGTACCGTGAGGGAAAGTTGAAAAGAACTTTGAAGAGAGAGTTCAAGAGTACGTGAAACCGTTCAGGGGTAAACCTGCGAAACTCGAATGAACGAACGGAGAGATTCATCGTCATTCCGCGGCGTACTTGCGCGCGTTCGATGTCACCGGCTTCGGTTGGGCGGCACGTCGTGCGTTTGTCATGTCCGTGGACGGCGTGCACTTCTCTCTTAGTAATACATCGCGACCCGTTCGATGTCGGTCTAAGCGCCGTTCGGGAGTCCCGTCGTCACTTCACGGTGATGATTGGACCGAACGGTGGCCGGCCGGCACGCGGACGGTAAGACTATTGAACCGCGCACGCGTTTACGCGCGTCCGGCCCGACGCAAGGTAACGTCGTTGTCGATGTCCTGCCTATGTGCGGACGTCGGTGCGGCGCCCCTGTTGTTGCTGCCGTGCAGTCTCGGACTGTGCGCGTCTCTGTCTGCGATGATTCAGTTTCGGGCACTCGCAGGACCCGTCTTGAAACACGGACCAAGGAGTCTAGCATGTGTGCGAGTCATTGAGATTAATAAACTGAAAGGCGTAACGAAAGTGAAGGCTTGCGCTTGTCGCGAGCTCAGGGAGGATGGAGCGTCGGTCTAGGTCGGCCTCTCGCACTCCCGAGGCGTCTCGTTTCCAATCTGTGAATGCAGGCGCGCTCTGAGCACAAATGCTGGGACCCGAAAGATGGTGAACTATGCCTGGTCAGGTCGAAGTCAGGGGAAACCCTGATGGAGGACCGTAGCGATTCTGACGTGCAAATCGATCGTCGGAACTGGGTATAGGGGCGAAAGACTAATCGAACCATCTAGTAGCTGGTTCCGTCCGAAGTTTCCCTCAGGATAGCTGGCGTCGAATTGAACAGTCTCATCCGGTAAAGCGAATGATTAGAGGCATTGGGAGCGAAACGCTCTCAACCTATTCTCAAACTTTAAATGGGTGAGAACTCCGGCTTACTCGAATGATGAAGCCGGAGATCTGATGACGGTGCCAAGTGGGCCAATTTTGGTAAGCAGAACTGGCGCTGTGGGATGAACCAAACGTAGTGTTAAGGCGCCTAAAAAACGCTCATGGGACACCATGAAAGGCGTTGGTCGCTCATGACAGCAGGACGGTGGCCATGGAAGTCGGAATCCGCTAAGGAGTGTGCAACGACTCACCTGCCGAAGCAACCAGCCCTGAAAATGGATGGCGCTGAAGCGTTTTGCCTATACACTACCGTTACGGGCATGTGCGACGTTATCCATACGTCATTAAGCCGTAACGAGTAGGACGTGCGCGGCGGAGAGCGCAGAAGGGTCTGGGCGTGAGCCCGCTTGGAGCCTCCGTCGGTGCAGATCTTGGTGGTAGTAGCAAATACTCCAGCGAGGCCCTGGAGGACTGACGTGGAGAAGGGTTTCGCGTGAACAGTAGTTGCTCGCGAGTCAGTCGATCCTAAGCTCAAGGAGAAATCTTATGTCGATGTGGCGTGTTTTTGAACATTTATTTGTGATAAATAACGCCCTTTGAGCGAAAGGGAATCCGGTTCCTATTCCGGAACCCGGCAGCGGAACCGTTTCAATAATCGTTCC